>CM055089.1:12907320-14157320 GCA_029204025.1 Blomia tropicalis | reverse complement strand
AGTTTAAACTGAGGTGACTAACTTCAACCCAACATACCTCATTGAACATAGCAAATGTATGGCTGAAGTAGCATAAAATTTGTATATAAGCTCAATCAAAAAACTAACCAGATCATCAATCGGTTTTTGCCTTTCATCAAGCAACAACAAACCACCAACTTTTCATCAATTATTTTATTCATCAACCAAACGATGGACGATCAAATACCAAACGATGGACAATACCAAACGATGGAACAAACGGAGAATTACCAAACGACGGCCAATCACGTACCAAACGATGGACGATCAAGAACCAAACGATTGAAGATTAAAGGTACCAAAACGAAGGAAAATCACGAACCAAACGATGGGCCAAACGGCACCAAACGATGGACGATCAAGTACCAAAGTTCCAATTTCCTGCTTTTGTTGAATTTTCATTGAAGTTAAGTATTCTTTAAAATTAATAGCTTTAATCATTCACTAACATTTTTTTTATTTTCCCATTTCAATAACTTTGGATGGCAATGGTGGTGGCGTGCTTGTGACAATCACATTGAACCAAAATGCTTCGGTCGATCCCAATCTGGATTTGAACACTTTGACGAAACGAAAACTCGCGTCTTTTTTATCCTCGTTTTATGACCCATTGGGTCTTGTGTCTCCATTTACAATCAAGCTACGGTTTTTAATGCGAAAACTTTGGAAGCAACAACTGGATTGGAATAAATTAGTACCGAACGTATGGAATGGCTAACTATGGAATTTGGCTGAACGTATACACCAACTTCCACGTTATTCGACTTTCGACGCTCATGATATTTCGCTCACTTTGGCTATCCGACACGTACAACATAATCACTTTCAACATGAAATCGATGCACTGGAAACAAGTCAATCAATGGATCGTGGTAGCGTTTTACGAAACTATTGTTGTATTATCGATTCGGATGGAATTTTGCGTTTGGAAACTCGTTTACGTCCCACTGGTATTCTTTCAATGCGACCGATTATTCGGACAACGACTCGGGCTGTTCACTTGGAAACGATCAACGGTCTGACATCCGAAATGGTTTTTCAAGCATTTCGTCGATTTATTGCCAAACGGGGTCCTCCGCGTTTTATTTACAACGACAATGGTTCACAGCTAATATCAATTAAGCTTGGCTACTACTGGCACGAAAATTCTTTCTATCAATCGAAGACAAGGAAGCCTGGAAATACGTTCTTGATTATATCGAAACCCAGTTCTTCACAGGGCATGGCTCGTTTAATCAATATCTCAATCGCTTCCTAAATTCTAAAATCTGGACACTATGAGTGCGAAGCTGAAGGGGAGGAGGTAACGCGAACGAGGCCGTATTAAAATGAACGGATGGCAGTATGAAGATTGACGATATGGGCGTATGAAGATGGACGGTATGGCCGTATGAAAATCGAAGGTATGGCCGTATGAAGATCGACGGTATGGCCGTATGAAGATCGACGGTATGGCCGTAAGAAGATCGACGGTATGGCCGAATGAAGATCGACGGTATGGCCAAATGAAGATCGACGGTATGGCCGTATGAAGATCGACGGTATGGCCGTATGAAGATCGAAGGTATGGCCGTATGAAGATCGACGGTATGGCCGTATGAAGATCGACGGTATGGCCGTATGAAGATCGACGGTATGGCCGTATGAAGATCGACGGTATGGCCGTATGAAGATCGAAGGTATGGCCGTAAGAAGATCGAAGGTATGGCCGTAAGAAGATCGAAGATAATGCCGTAAGAAGATCGAAGATAATGCCGTAAGAAGATCGAAGATAATGCCGTAAGAAGATCGAAGGTATGGCCATAAGAAGATCGATGAAGGTATGGCCGTAAGAAGATCGAAGGTATGGCCATAAGAAGATAGAAGGTATGGCCGTAAGAAGTTCGAAGGTATGGCCGTAAGAAGATCCACATTATAGACAACATTATAAAAGTCAGGCTTGATATAAGACGTTCTAACCCGAATCATTTCTTCGCGCGAGACGGTCGATCCCATGCTTATTATCATGTAAGTATCATTTGATTCAATTGTTTTTGACCAGTGTTAACTTGTTTCTATTACAATTGTTTTCATTTTAGTTTTTGCCGAAGCTGTTATGTTGAATATCAATCCAGATGTCGATGTTCTTGTTTGATGTTTCTTTTCCCTATGCAAATTATTCATGTTTGTTTTTCCGATGTTCAATATGGTTGATGATGCTTATTTATGATCATTATTCCAATATTTATATGCTGACAATAATATCCGATGTTGATGTTCCGGTTCCGTTTTTTTCTTACTAAAATTATACTTGTATATCAACTGTTTTTTTCTTACTAAAATTATACTTGTATATCAACTGTTTTTTTCTTACTAAAATTATACTTGTATATCAACTGTTTTTTTCTTACTAAAATTATACTTGTATATCAACTGTTTTTTTCTTACTAAAATTATACTTGTATATCAACTGTTTTTTTCTTACTAAAATTATACTTGTATATCAACTTTTTCTTACTAAAATTATACTTGTATATCAACTGTTTTTTTCTTACTAAAATTATACTTGTATATCAACTGTTTTTTTTCTTACTAAAATTATACTTGTATATCAACTGTTTTTTCTTACAACTGTTTTTTTTTACTTTTTACTTGTATATCAACTGTTTTTCTTTTACTAAAATTATACTTGTATATCAACTGTTTTTCTTTTTAAAAATATACTTGTTTTACTAAAATTATACTTGTATATCAACTGTTTTTTTCTTACTAAAATTATACTTGTATATCAACTGTTTTTTTCTTACTAAAATTATACTTGTATATCAACTGTTTTTTTCTTACTAAAATTATACTTGTATATCAACTGTTTTTTTTACTAAAATTATACTTGTTTATCAACTGTTTTTTTTTTACTAAAATTATACTTGTATATCAACTGTTTTTTTTACTAAAATTATACTTGTATATCAACTGTTTTTTTCTTTTACTAAAATTATACTTGTATATCAACTGTTTTTTTTTACTAAAATTATACTTGTATATCAACTGTTTTTCTTTTACTAAAAATATACTTGTTTATCAACTGTTTTTTTCTTACTAAAATTATACTTGTATATCAACTGTTTTTTTTCTACTAATGTATTTCAATGGGAAAGTATAGGGAAACCGGTGAAATTTGAAACTTTATTGATTTTACAATATATTTTAAAAATTTAATATATAAAAAACTACAATGATTTGAATTATGAAACTTATAATATTAATAGATAAGAAAACGATTAATCAAATGACATGTTTAGTTTTTTGAACTGAAATTTTCAGGAATTATTTGTTATTGATCAATAAACCATCCCTGAAAATTTCATTAGAATCCAGACAACTTTAATTTTTTGTCAAAAATTGAAAAAAAGCAAAGGCTAAAGCCTTCATTTTTGATAAAAATCGAACAAAAATTAAAGTTGCTTGGATTCCAATGAAATTTTCAGGGATGATTAATTGATCAATTATAAATCATTCCTGAAAATTTCAGTTCGAAATTCTAAAGGATTCTACCAAAAACAAGGTACAAATTGATTCATTTATTGGTGTTTAGTCTATTTTTCATAAACCAATTTGAATCCTGTTTTTGGTAGAATCCTTTGGATTTGTGAACTGAAATTTTCAGGAATGATTTGTTATTGATCAATTAATCATCCCTGAAAAATTCATTCCGATCCAAGCAACTTTAATTTTTGTTCGATTTTCATCAAAAATGTAGTCTATAGCCTTTGCTTTTTCTCGATTTTCAAGAGAAAATTAAAGTTGCTTAGATTCTAATAAAATTCTCAGTGATAGTTAATTGATCTATAACAAATCATTCCTGTGAATTTCAGTTCGTAAATCTAAAGGATTCTACCCAAAACAGGATTCAAATTGATTTATGAAAAATAGACTAAACACCAAGTGATCAATCAATTTGAACCTTGTTTATAGTAGAATCCTTTTAATTTGCGAACTGAAATTCACAGGAATGATTTGTTATAGATCAATTAACTATCACTAAAAATTTCATTGGAATCCAAGCAACTTTAATTTTCTCTTGAAAATCGAGAAAAAGCAAAGGCTATAGACTACATTTTTGATGAAAATCGAACAAAAATTAAAGTTGCTTGGATCGGAATGAAATTTTCAGGGATGATTAATTGATCAATTTTAAATCATTCTTGAAAATTTCAGTTTGCAAATCTGAAGGATTCTACCAAAAACAAGGTTCAAATTGATTGATCTCTTGGTGATTAATCTATTTTTCATAAATCAATTGGAATCCTGTTTTTGGGTAGAATCCTTTGGATTTGCGAACTGAAATTTTCAGGAATGATTTGTTATTGATCAATAAACCATTTCTGAAAATTTCATTGGAATCCAAGCAACTTTAAGATTTTCTTAAAAATCGAGAAAAAGCAAAGGCTATAGACTACATTTTTGATGAAAATCGAGCTAGAATTAAAGTTGCTTGGATCGGAATGAAATTTTTAGGGATGATTAACTGATCAATAACAAATCATTCCTGAAAATTTCAGTTTGCAAATCCAAAGGATTCTACCCAAAACCGGAATAAAAAGGCATTCATACGTATAATTGGCAAATGCAATGCATTCCTATGGAAATGGCCATAAGAATATTAAACATTAATGTATTTCAATGGATATCAAGTGAGCATCGTTTTAAATCCGCCTGGTACTGATTCCTATTAATTTAGAGTTTCCAAGTCCAATAAAGCTGTTCTCGAGTTTGAACAGTTTTCGAGATAATTGAAGTTAAAGTGAAATCGATTGTACATTTACACCATTTCCATTACACCAACAACTAATGTCAACATAGCCGCAGCGGTGTGCTTTGTTTATGTCTACACTCATTTCACTTTGAGACATCATCAAGTAAGCATCGGTTTTAAATCCGCCTGGTTTTTGGAATGATTGAATACAATTTCTTTATATTCTTGACCTTAAACTTGACAGTCCAAAGCCTGTGTAAAGTGATGATGGTTGGAATCATTGGATCTGTGACCAGTGATTCCGTAAAACTGCTGACTTGTATTGCTGACGAATATCGCATTTAAGATTTGATTGCGACTCAATAAACGTGTCTATTTATTCAATAAATACTTAATGTTTTTTGGGATGACGGACTCGATAGACTCTTGACCATGAACATTAATTTGGATGGCGATCATTACCCGATGGATTACGGCCCACCTTTTATATTAAATAAATACTTAATGTTTTTGGGATGACGGACTCGGCCGACTCTTGACCATGAACATTAAGTTTGGATGGCTATCTGTACCTGATGGATGGCGATCATCACCGGATGGATTATTTTCTATTATTATTATTTTATTGTTATTTTATTATTGTAACACACACACACACACGGTGTTCTCTCAATTCTCTCTAGTTCTCTCCTAGAATCGTTGTGTGTGTGTTCTTATTTTAACCTTTATTTTATTTTTATATAGACCGATTGCACCTTGGATGCACCGGTGAAGCACCGGCCCGCAGAAGAAGTTCGCTTGAAGGGTTTTGGTACGCTTGACCAGCCGACCTTCAAGCAACTAAAAGAAGCAACCGGCAACGCATAGCAGTCTGGAGCAACAAAAGGGCTTGTGTCTTAACACTTTGATTCTCTCTGTGCCTGGTTGCAAGACTTAAAACTCCCACAAACAGCAGAGATATAATGAGTCTGGGGCGACAAAAGGGCTTGTGTCTTAACATTTTGATTCTCACTGTGCCTGGTTGCAAGACTATAAATTCCCAAAAAACAGCAGAGATATAATGGGTTCGCCGGGGGGAAATAGGCTCGCCCAGCCTCTCCTGCCTACCGGCAACGCAACCTAAGTGGGGGAATGGGTAGTCTTGGACGTACAATAGGTTTCTTTAGCCTGCCTGTACCTGTACGTGAGACTTTAAGCCTTATAAACAGAAACTTGGCGAAGACATCGCGGGGGAGAAGAAAGGTAAGTGTATCGAAGGGGGGGGGAGAGAGAGAGAGAAGAGAGAGAACACCTTTTTTTATTAATCAATAAAATTTTTATTTTTTTTGTATTTTATTTATTATTATTACAATAAACTTTTCATTTTCCAAACCACTTGTTTTTTTTCTTCTTCTTCTTTCCATTCGTTTTCTCCATTTGTTTTCTCCATTTGTTTTCTCCATTTGGTTTCTCCATTTGGTTTCTCCATTTGGTTTCTCCATTTGGTTTCTCCATTTGGTTTCTCCATTGGTTCTCGTCACTGGTCTTCGTCACAAGAACGCATGCGCCAGTCAGGTAATCGGGCGTCAATTAATATGACCACCAAGTTAGTTCAATTGTTTTGGTTATGTCCAACTAATGGGGGAACCGGCATGGTGTGTGCCAAAACCCATTAGCGGGCGAGAGAAACACTCACATACAATGCATTGAGACATGCAAAGAGGCCTACGATATGATCCAACGATATCAAGCGAAGGGCAATGTGTAAAGACATTGCAAATGAATCTAATTAGTTAAACAACTCACATACAAGATGCAATGCAAAAAGAATTTGAAAATGAATCTAATTAGATAAACTACTCACACACAAGATGCAATGTAAAAAGAAATTGCAAATAGATCATTTCGGGTAAAGATAAACAATCAACCATACAAGAGGAATGCTGATTGAATATAAAAAAATAATTATTACAACTCTCATTCAATAGTTGACTATGTAAAACTAAAATGATAGAGATAGTTGAAAAAGATGGATCATCTCAAGTGAAACACTTTCAAACATAGGAGCTATGTCTAATGATAAACAATCAACCATACAAGAGGAGATTAAATTGTATATAAAAGATAAATATTGCAACTTTCATTCAATAGTTGACAATGTAAAAAGAAATTGCAAATAGATCCAATAAGATCAACGATTCACATAGAAGATGCAATGTAAAAAAAAATTGCAAATAGATCCTTTTGGGTTAAGTTAAACAATCAACCATACAAGAGGAATGCAGATTGAATATAAAAAAATAACTATTACAACTCTCATTCAATAGTTGACTATGTAAAACTAAAATGATAGAGATAGTTGAAAAAGATGGATCATCTCTAATGAATAAAACATCAATCATACAAGAAGAATGCAGAGTGAATTAAACAAAATAAAATTCTCTATCAAGAACAACTAATACAATTCTCATTCAATAGTAATTCTAATATGATAGAGATGTAGATGAAAAAGAAATACTAGCTAGAAAACTAAATAAAATAATTCATTGATCATAAATAAATTGAAATAAATCTCTATCATAAATGACTATCATAAAACTCACATTCAATAAAGACGTGGAAATGGAAATAATAAAAACGATAGAGATATAAAACTAACTAAATAGTAAGGAAATGGAATAAAAATTGATTAACGATCAATGAAAAGGTAAAATTACGCTGATAACAGCAAAGTTTTACGGGCTTTGATAGCTATTCCATCGTACCACACCCTCCTCATTACGGACCCGAGAACAGGGCCCCATTGGCTTGGGACAATTATCTTGGATCCTACTTGCAGATGCAAGTCATCATCTCCAAGATAGCTGAGTTATGTGGTAAATGAGCGAGAATATGAACAATTTGTATATGGAAATTGATGACAACACTAATATAGCACAATATAAATATTATATATGTGTGTCGATGATTGAGAGATGATACATAAGTGATGATGGAATTGCATTAAACATCACAATAACCTAAAATAAAAAGATGGAATTAATATGTGATCCAAAGTGAAATAACTTACCTGGAGCAATTGCCATTTCAAATTGTCTAAATATTCCTTGAATGCAATGAAATTTTCTAACTGAATGAGATGTGAAAGGTAGACGCGTATGAAATTGATTCTAATAAAACACTGGAATCGATAATATTCAATAGTAAACACAAGAAACAATTATTGAACTTGATACGTGGCGAAATTAAATTACGAAACGGAAATCAATATACCTAATATTGTTTGTCGATCAATTGAATAGTAGCACAAAAATAACACAAATATAACACAAAAGTATCAAATAAATGATAATGAGTAATCCAATCACTAATCACCAAGTAAAAATAAGTATGATTTGAAAAATTGAAACTGGGACACGGAAATTGATCACAACAATTATTTGGATGATGTAAAGAAAGGCAAGATTGGAACTGTATTTCACTGTAGCCTAGAAGAAAAAATGGAATTAATATGTGAACAGACAAGAGATTTAACTTTAACTTTCCTGAAATTATTGGCGTTCTAAATTAGCATCAAGCAATTCCAACTTGAGGATTTCATAATAAAACACCAAAGAAAGATTGAATTGGAATTAGAATTGTATCAAGGATCCTACTTGCAGATGCAAGTCATCATCTCCAAGATATCTGAGTTATGTGGTAAACGAAAGAAGGAGAAAGAGAATAGGAACAATATGTATATGGAAATTGATGGCAAAATAATGTAGTACAGAATAAATATTATATATGGGTGTGGATGATTGAGAGATGATGATGCCAAAGTGGTGATCGAATTAAATGTCACAATATCCTAAAATAGAAAGATGGGATTAATATGTGAACAGAAACAAAATTGAGCTTTAACTTTCCTGAAATACTTGCCGTTTTAAATTGGTATCAAACCAATCCAACTTGATGACTTCATTATAAAACGCCAAAGAAAAATTGAAATTCATTTAAAATGAAAAGAGAACATATTTTGTTGGTCATGGCATATAACAAAAGAGCACCAAAATGAGTCAGCAGTGAGTATGTGAGCGTGTACGATGAGGTATAGTTCATCTATCTCTACCTAATAGTAAAACCAGGACTTGGGTAAGTAGCAATAGCAATAGATAATTAACAAAAATAATGCTAAGAGATTGAAACTTTTCGAGACATTAAGGAGATAATGAAAATGTATAAAGAAAGATTCTTTTAAACACTAGAAAGGGTAACACTAAATAATGCACAGCAGAAACAATATCAAATATGAGGGAATAAGCCAAGTGGTCAAGTGAATCGAATCGAATTAAAATTAATATTGATAGCACTCGATAGTGGACACGGAAAAAAATATAGAATCATAGAAAAAGATTTCAATATATCAAAAAGTGCCAAAGAAAATAATAGTAAATGAAAAAGAAGTTTCCAAATTTTGATTGGCAAATACAACAAATCAAACTAGGATAAATGATGCAAACACAACTTGAGTAGAGCGATCTGTTCAGAAAGAAAGTCGAACAAGAACAATGAGTGAGCAACGTGCTTGTCAGTGGTGAATGATGGAGGTATAAACTAGCGACATCGGTGGTTGTGAGACGATGTACAATGTATGATTTGCTGTACAATCGATACAATTCGAGAGCAATCGATATGAAGACGCCAACATTTGTAAAATAGAAAACTGAATTTATAAAGTTTGAATTGAACGATCTGTTAGAATGAAATGAATAATGTAAACGTTAGTATTATGAACCATGAACCAATATACATGTATGAAAACAAATAATTAAATGATTTAAAATTGAAATCAAATTTACCTGTTACGAAAGGTTCCGACTTTAACATGAGTATCATTGGAATAAAGGTACTAAAATTTTCAATTGGAATGAAAATACAATGTTTTGATTGTTTGAGATGTTTCCGTTTTTAATTGAAAATGCAAATTGATACAAAGAATAGAAAACCTCAATGTATATAAGATGTAAACAAAACATGATTGTACAGTGTACAGAGAAGTGGGCACAACACACGTTCATTCATAGACTCCGTTCCTTGGCCAAAGTTTCAATTTGTGTATATTCAATACACTGTGTTTATACGAATAACGTGTTTATACATTTATTTCCCGATTTGCTCCTTCCCGAAAGTTTTCAAAATTTTTATTATTTTGTATTTCAATTACAATTCAATAGTTATTATTATATTATTATACAATAAAATATAAAATGTTATGTGTTTTTAATTGTGTTCTCAAATGTGTCTCTCTCTTCTCTCTCTCCCTCCATCATCATCTCATTAAAAATTGAACGTACCTTGCTAAAAAAAAAATCTTCGCCAAGTTCCGTTTTTAAAAATTTTAAGTCTCGAATGGGCAAAAAGGCAGGCTAAGCAAAAAACCCAAAGTGATGCGGCCCGCAGTTATGCAAGCTAGGCACACCACAATTCGATCGACTATTCAATTAAGCCCGTAACTTCTTTAAGTTGCTAGCGGGTGGGCAGGAAGAACGTACCTAGGGTCCTGCTAGCGAACTCATCGATTCTGCCATGTTTTGGGTGTTTTATGTCTTAGGAAGTCAAGTAGGCACAGGCAGAATCAAGTAAAAAGATTCAGGCCAGCTCGACCCAGACAATCCATTTTTCCACTTTCTTCGTTTAGTTGCATGGAGGCAGGACGGCATGAATAAACCAGGCTCCTCCATGCGAACAAGCCGGGCTAGTCTTACTGACTAGTCTTCACCGTGTCTCCAATGACAGACGGACTGTAAAAAATAGAATAAAGAAAAATTAGTTAAAGTTGAAACACACAATACGATTCCGGGAGAGAGAGAGAGAACGAGAGAGAACACAGGTGTGTTTGTGTGTGTGTGTGCATGTTTACAAATAAATATAAAATTTAAATCTTGAATTAAAATTCGGCCACTCTTCTATCCATATTCGCCATCCATATTATTTGGGTAATGAAAACAAATATCTGTGCAAACAAGAAAAAAGCATGTAATTCAATGTATTAACTTTGAACATTTTCAGCTTTGCCATTTTGTTTTCCTACGAACAATCAAGGTGTCAATAAAAAGATAGTTAAGTTTCTCTTTAATTCAAATGGAAAGGATTTTTGATAAAGATGATCGTTTTTTGTAAAAGCAAAAATAATGACTGCCCATATGCATAGACTATAGCCCAATTTAAAACTACTTTCAAAAATCCTTTCCTTTAGAATTAAAGAGAAACTTAATTACCTTTTTACTGATACCTTGATTGTTCGTAGGAGAACAAATGGCAAAGTTGAGAAAGACAATAATTGACAATAAAGATACAATTATGAACAATTGATTACCGTGTTGGTTTGGTTTTGTCTAATAGTTGATTGGAATCATAATTGTTCTGTAGAATAAAGTATATAAAAATAATAATTAGTATAAAACTGATAAAGAATAATATCAAAACTTAATTGAAACATTGAGATGAATGTTGATCGAGCTACAATAGCTCAACGATCAACGTAGCGAGCACATGGCAGGTTGAACAATGGAAGCAACTATTGGCGCTGGTCAATGCGTTTAGTGAAGCTCAACGTGATAAGCAACCAGAACAATGCATCAATGTGATTTGCAGCGGCGTGCACAAACCTGACGCCCAACGTTGAGGATGACATGTCTGGCGTCATCGATGTGAAATTGCGATAAGAGCAAACGTTTGTCATGTCTGGTGATTACTAATTGAACAATTGCCATCATCACCTTGCTGATGAGAATGTCAAATATACGTCCATTGAAGATAACTGTGTAATATAAAAATACTAATAAGTAAAAATGTAAACTTACAATTAAAATTGTTGAAAAAACACACTTTTTCTTCAATTATCTGTGTAGTTCTGTGTTCATTTCATTCATGTAATTCTTCTGTTTCCCTTTTTGTACAAGATTTCAATTTTCTTTTTTCAAGATTGAACCAAAGACATTGGAAACCATAGGAACTACTGATAATAAGAACTTCCATTTATACAACTAAACTTTGGTTGTATTTGGTGGTTAGAACTGTTTCATTCTTTTTGGGTAGCTAGTGAGAAAGCCAAATATTCGTCCTCCGAAGATAACTGTGTATAGTGAAAGTGTAAGAAAGGAGTTTTACCAATAATAATTAAAAATGTAAATACTTGAACCTTAGATGTTTTCGAACCCAATATAGTGGTGCAATGAGATCTTCCAATGTTTTCATTTCGATCCGAATATATTTGCCAAAGAACAGGAATCAGAAAAGTTCCAAATAGTGTTTCGATATTAGCAACGAAATAACCATATTCAATTTTCTCGACCTTTTTCATTGAATGGTCCGACAAATTGACAAATTTGCTTGGGTTCTCATCCGTTAAATCAATGTTTTCCTTATCGATATTGGTTGATGTATGATCGACTGGAGTCTCGTTTGATTTTTCATCGCTTTGTACAAGAATTTATGATCGGCGTCGATTGCTCACGTTGACCAAAAGACAAACGGAACGATCATGATAAAGGTTCGACACAAACATAAGGAAAACCAATAACAAATGTAACCTATGTAAAATAAAATTGTAATATAGATGTTTTAATAAAGTTAAAAACTTACAATTAAAATTGTTGGAATAACACGTTTCATTATTTCATAATTTCATTACAACGTTAACGATGGATACTCTGGTGTAGAGGCAAACTGTTTAGCAAACTTGAATCCAATTATACTTTCTAGAACTCTAGAAAAAAAGAAAGATGTAACGAAACTGCATTCTTTTGCAGTATAATTTTATAGTAGACGAATGCTTAAAATAGATGATGGATTGAAAAGGTGACCAAGTAGATGACATCAATGCTTTCGAGCAAACCGTTGCTTTTGGAACTTGTTGGACCTTTGGTGAATAGAAAAATGTTTAGTGAACTTGAATACAATACTACTTACCTATTGAATTAAACCACGATTGATACAAAAGCTTCATACTAAAGAGTTATGGCGATCAATGCTGTGAAACAATATCAATACAGCTGATTGACCTTTTTAGGTGGATACAGGAACATCGTTGGCTATTTTCATTGACTTGTATCTAACACTAGTATTTATTAACCGATTTTGATCATTTTTTCATTGATTTCGGTAGGTTTTTAAATTATGAATAGATTGGGAACATTTTAAGTTTATACCATATACACTTTTTGAGATGTTTGAGGTCAAAGTTCAATAAAATACTTAGTTACGTCGTAACCAACTCTGGAATAGGAAATCGCATGTATTTGTGAATGCACGACACATTCACGTCGGATTTGATTCAAAGTTCAATATTTCAAGAACCAGACAGAATTAAACTTTGAAACTTTTCACATATGTAGATTATAAAATCCTTGATCGATTGAGTTTATAATCAACTTGGTAGATCTTATCGTTCTTGAAATATACGCATTTTAAGCGTTTTCTACATAGTCTGTTATAAATTCAATATCTCAAAAACCGCAAAGAATTACATTTTAAATCTTGGCACATTTATAGATAAGAAAATGCTTTATCAAATAAAATTATAATCAACTTAGTAGATCTTATCGTTATTGAGTTACAAACGTTTTTGATGTTTGTTGTTTATAATTTGTTTTAATCATACACGTTTTTGATGTTTGTTGTTTATAATTTGTTTTAATCTTAATATCTCAATAACTACAACGAATTAAACGTCAAAACTTTCCATGTTTATAGATTTTTATATTCTAAATCGAATGAAATTACGATCAACTTGATAGATCTTATCGTTTTTGAGTTATACGCGTTTAAAGCATTTTTTACATGGTCTGTTATAAATTCAATATCTCAAAAACCGCAATGAATTAAATTCTAAATCTTGGTACATTTATAGATAAGAAAACGCTTCATTAAATAAAATTATGATTAATTATATAAAACTTATCATTATTGAGTTATTGATGTTTAAACATTGATAAAAATAATAACAACAAATTAAAAAATTGAATTTAATCGAAGTGATGAACGACTTAACTATCGATACTATCGAAAAAATTTATTTTTGCGGTTTTGAAAATATGTAAATGTTTAAACACGTAAAACGTGAAAACTACACCGAATTCAACCAAAAAATGATTCCGATTGATAGATTTTAAGATTCTGAATCGATTGACACCATGATCAAGTTTGTACAATTTATCATTCTTGAGTTATCGACGTTGGAACAAGCCCAGCTATTTTCTATGGCAAAACAAACAATTCACTTTATTTAGTTGTAACAGTTTGTACATAACAGAGTCGACGTATAATCCCCAATCCTATGGCAAAATATATAAACTTATTGACAAAGTATAGTGACTCTATCTATGAAAATTAATTTACTAAAACTCGATTATCTCAAAAACGATACATCTTACGATTATGATCATGGTCTCAATCGATCGGAAATTAAATTTTCCGTTGATTACAAAATAAAACTTTATTAAAAATATTTACCGTTTCGTTGTAAAATCACTTTTTCTGTTGACGTTTTCAGTTTTTTGCGTTTTACAACAAAACCTTTCAAATTATAATAATAAACACAACTTATTTAAATAAAAAATTTAATTTCCGATCGAATGAGACCATGTTCAAAGTTGTACGATGTACCGTTTCTGAGATATTTGAGGTTAAAAGTTAAATAAATAAAAATTCAAGTAATGTGTTCAGAAAAGTACAAATGGAGCAGTAGAGCCCACAAAAAGCAAATTCAGATAAACTTTACAATGTAAATCTCAATGTTATTGTGTGGTAGAGCCCAAATTTGTAAAAAAGTGTCACTGCAAGTTGCTATATTGTCATTGCTACAGATATACCATTAGAGTTCCTCATTCATAAGTTGGAATCACGTAAACAAATCGATTTTTAGTTCCAAAGTTCTATTCCTTCTTCCGAGGAATACACCATAATAGAATGAACAACAAATGATGGAGAGAAGATTTTTATGTAAAGAAGCAACGCTAAAGGAATTATCGACAAACTGGAAAATCGAATCATGATTTTAAACCTAACCCATTAGTTCAATACATCCATAACTTATTTTGGCGAAAGAGTAACGTTACAATGAGAAACATGTCAAAGACGTAGCCAAAAACGGAACATCAAGGAATTTCGAAACAGACGGATAAGCAGACGAAATGTTTGACATTGTAACCATTGACCCGGTAAGAGGATTGACTAATGACGCATTCACTCGATTTGTGTGGGCGATGACATCGAAGACAACTACTGGATTCAACTTTGGCAATCAGTTACAAGAAGTAAAGAAATTGGCATTGATAATGGCAAGAAAAAAGTGAACTATTTGCCCAAGCATTGTGATTAGGAACTCATCAATCTGACAAAGGAACACAAACAATCATGGTCAATGGAATATACATACATAGGAAGGAAAATGTTCCGATAACAAAGAATAAAGTGATTCTTATGTAAAGAAGCAATGCTAAAGGAATAAGCGACACAATGGAACCTCAAATATGATTTCAAACCTAATCCAGTTCATTACGTCCAGAATTCATGAACTGGCGAATAGGTAACGTTACAAGGTGAGACATGAAAAACACAAGTTCAAGACTGGATAACAAATATTTTTGGAACAGATCTGATTGGTGGACACCGTTTGACATTGCACATTGTAAAAGGACTGCATTAATACGGATCATCAAAGAAATATTGGCATCTGGTCAACGACGCATTCATTCGTTTATGTGAGCAACGATATCAAAGGCAACAAACTGGATTTAACTTGGTCAACTTGATAGAACAAGTAAAGCAAATCGACAAACAGAAAATCATCGTTGAATACAAGTACAATGGAATAGATTCCAATGTTTGGAGAATACGTGAACACTATGAATATAAACAGATATCACACCAACATCAAAGCAATGTTTTAGTGGAAAGAATAAATCAGGAACTGATGAAACGAATAACTGGACAGATGAACGAAACAAATCTGTAAACATTGAAAACGGAACCATTCATGCAAAAACATTGTGTGAACGAATTTAGTTCAACAATCGACCTGTAAACATCGAAAAAACAAAGACAGTCAATCAACTTTGTTTGCACAAACCAGAACATGAGTGTTTGAGAAACCATAAAATGGACAAGTTCAAAAAAGTGAAAGCTGAAACTCGAGTTGAAGTGGTAAAAGATCAACGTTCAACGGAATGCAACCATCTTCGATAGAATGGATGGATAGTATTGAACCAACATTAACATGATGATCGAAAGACCAAATAGTGCAACACAGAGATGATAGAAATGATGATGATGTTGAAGTTCAAACGCGGATTATGGCAAATAAACAAGTTATGTTGATGATACAATAACCACAAAATAAAAATTCATGATGTTAGTGTTGAAGATGAACAAACTTACATGTTGTTGATGATCGTCGATGATGAGCTTAAGGGAAAAAAGTTAGTGAATAAATGTACACAAGGCAAAAAAATTATTTTCTTTCATAAAATACAATAGTCAAATTAAAAAAAAATGAAATTGTTTCGGTGATGTTGAAAAACGATTTGGTTGTCAAGCCAGAAAAGCTTGGGCTTTTAAGGCTTGACATCGACCACCATCAGCGCTATGACACATTACTGGAAACAGGAGCGCCATCGCCATAACTATTGAAAGTTAAAAAAAACTTGATAAGTCAATTAATCTTAACTTTTTTAACAACGCCATTAGCCAAAGTGGAGGGAGGAGAGATAAGGATAAGAGATAGGATGAACCAGAACGAATGGCTAACAACTCAGGCCCTCATGGGTGAAGGGCATCTCACGAACTCGATCACACACAACTTATTAGGAAGCGGTGAGATTCGTGGAGTACGCATTCAGTTTTGGATGGAAAAAGAAAAGAGGAGATAGATCCTCGACGAATGACTAACAACTCAGGCCCTTATGGGTGAAGGGCATCTCACGAACTCGATCACACACAACTTATTAGGAAGCGGTGAGATTCGTGGAGTATGCATTACGTTTTGGAAGAAAAAGGAGGAAAGGAAATAGAATCCTCAACGAACGACTAACAACTCAGGCCCTCATGGGTGAAGGGCATCTCACGAACTCGATCACACACGACTTATTAGGAAGCGGTGAGATTCGTGGAGTACGCGTTCAGTTTTGGAAGGAAAAAACAAGAGAAGATAGAACCAGAACGAATGGCTAACAACTCAGGCCCTTATGGGTGAAGGGCATCTCACGAACTCGATCACACACAACTTATTAGGAAGCGGTGAGATTCGTGGAGTACGCATCGCGTTTTGGAAGGAAAAAACAAGAGGGTAAAGGATAGGAAGTAATGGGTTGTATAAAGATAAAATTAAATTTAACTTAGCTTTAATACTGGTGTCCATTTTGATTGATGTCGTCAAGTCACGTAGTTACAACTTTCCAGTAGTTGAGCCACCTGTTGATATACAAAAATATATATAGAAAAAAACACCCAAGAATAAATATTAGTATAAAGAGTTAGAAAAATCGAAAAGAAATCAAATTATTCATTTCAAAATGAAGAAAAAACTATGTCATCACAATTCAATGAAGCATCGAGAACAATGAGGTAACACGTTGACTGATAACAAAAGACAAAAGCTGAAAGTCGCCCAACGCCGGCGCTGAACCAAAGTCGTAGCATAAACGATCGAGCCGCTACCACAAAATTCTGGTGGTTGTCGCCTATCGGCTCCCTCCCCTATGTTCAACTAGTAAAGTATGGCGCCTTATGAGACGAATCAGTAATGATCGCCATCAAGGACGCTGACTAACTCATACAAGAGAATGATACAATTTTGATGTCGCCTATCGACTCCCTCCCCTATGTTCAACTAGTAAAGCAAGGCGCCCAAGGAGACGAATCAGTAATGATCGCCACCAGCGTCCTTGGCTAACTTCTACTCTAGAATGATGCAATTTTGATAGCGCTTATCGCTCCTTCCTATCGGTTCAACTAGTAAAGCATGGCGTTCTACGAAATCAATCTAACAATCAGCCTAACAATGTTCTAACTGATTGAGGTAAAAGAAATGGTAAATGAGTTTACTGAACGAATCTAAAGATTGAAATCGAGAACACTCGATAAAGAACACTAGAGAAAATACCGAATTCAAATGGGGTGATATCGATATAAGACTGCCAAAGTGATCAATGATCAAATGTATTTATAAATAAAACTCAATTCAAGACCAATCGATAATGGTCACAAAAGACAATATCGAGTCAGAGAAACAGACATCGATATTCAAGTGAAAAGATTGATAATGATAGATTAGAAATAAAAGGGAATCGAGAGCACTCGATGGTAGGCACAAAAAGTAAATATCGAACCAGAGAAACAGATATCGATATGAAGATGCGAACTTTTGTAAAATGAAAATTGAACTTACAGAATTTGAATTGACCACCCATTACACGGTCTGTTAGAATGAAATGAATAAAGAAAACGTTAGTATGATGAACCAATATACAAGTATGTAAACAAATAAATAAATGATTCAAAATCGAAATCACATTTACCTGGAAACGGTTGACGCAACTTGAGGGAGAAGGCATCCGTCCAAGAGGAGAGTCCAAACGAGAATGAGGATGAGGTTCTATTGTTCTACTTGATCCTGCGCAAATGTTCTATTTGAATCAATGGACACAATGGCGTCACAAGATTGGGTCATGCGCATCAATTTGATGGGAACTAAAACTAAAACTGAAAATTGAACTTACAGAATTTGAATTGACCACCCATTAAACGGTCTGTTAGAATGAAATGAATAAAGAAAACGTTTGTATGATGAACCAATATACAAGTATGTAAACAAATAAATAAATGATTCAAAATCGAAATACATTGGTAATAATTAGAAAAGAAAAAAAATTGAAGCGTATAAAAATCAATTATAATACCAATTACGTTATCCGTATGAATATACTTTTACCATAGTTAACTAATGGTCGATTTGAAATTATGATCAAAACAATTACCATTGATACTTGATTCGATAGAATTTGATAGAATTTTTTAGTTTTAACAAAAGGATGAATAACTTAATAATATAAATTGAAAAATCATTTTATTCTTATAATGTTCCAGTAACGATGAAAGAAGAACAACTTTTGGCAATATAAAATAAATATTTTCCAATGCTAAGCATCACTACTCGTTTCTTGATTGCCTTCAATTATCTTCTTGAAATTGTACCGATTCAATTCATTACGTATTTCTTGTACGATCGATTGTGTTTCTTTGCTTAATTGAATCTCCAATATGTTTGGATGTCTTTTCGTTTCCTTTAATGTTTCTTGAGTTCGAATGTAACTTATTCGATCATACTCAGGATCTGAGGCTGGCGATGTATTGTTGTGTATTGGAATGAGCCGTTCACGGTAATAACCCGGAGTGGTGGCACTCCTCGACAATGATCCAGCATCGGTAATGTATCTGGCAGTATAATCATATTGGATTCCTTTGTCCATCGTCGATGATGGACCTGTTTCGATATTCCTTGTTCTATATGTTCTACCTTGTTGTTCATCATACTCATCATCATCATCGTCCATTCCATAGTTCCAATGAGATTGATCTTCTATCTCCTCCTCCTTTACCGATTCATTAGATCGTGTCCGTTTAGGCTTGGCTCGACTTAACTCCTTATGAATTGTTTCCAACCATTTTTGCTTATCTTTCCGATGTTTCATGTAAAGCAATAATACGGTTATCAAACACAGGATTAATAAAATCGATAAAATGATAAATAGGTACAGGTTCAACCAACTAAAATTAACACTCTGACCAGTCCATTCTTCTTCAATATATCCTGAAATAAACATGATATGACATTAATAATTTTTAATGGGAACGTAACGACATTCTTACGACGTATTTTGTGGACAACTTCAAGACCAGTTTCATTATAAATATAATCATTAGAAACAAAGCTCATAATCTTGTTTGCATCATCATATGGAATCAAAATTCCATTTCTTTGAATGTAATAGACGACGTCAATCGTTTTCAACGTTTGATCCGATTGAATGTCCCAAATCTGTATATTATAAAACCTTAAATAGATTATCAAATAATACTATTAAAAATCATACCGTTAAATTGACTAAACTGTTATTGTTTCCTGATGATTGTAGAGTTGAAATTTGTCGACGAAATAATCGACGAGTATTTGTCAATTGTTCTCGTTGCTTCTCTAAAGCGTATTCATATATCAATTGCAATTGATCTTGAATTTGATCAGTAAAGTTTTGCGTCAAGTTTCCATTGGTTTGATTTCCATTTTTAAATGCTAATTAAATAGTTGAAAATTGTTATACGTAGATTATGCATGAACTTACTTGATCGAAGAAGGTAATTGCTTAGATAATTTTGGGACAAATTGGAAACTACACTGCTTGTATTGATATGATCAACACAGTTCTTCGTGTTTGAAATCGAATCATGTTCCAAAACTTTTGTTGACTCGATGGTTACCAATTCGTTTGTGGTCGTCAAACTGCTTCTTATTGTCGAAGTTTCTATTAACATAAACAAAAAATGTAATCGTTTTAATTATTCCATTAAATAATATTACCAATTGGTTTCAATGTAACACTAGTTGGTGTAATGTTGAGCGATAATGTTGGAAAATGATCTTGAGCTCCCGGTAATGTTGAAACGATGGAATAGGTCACTTCGGTTGGATTCGGTGGCTCTCCATCTCCAGAATGTTCATCGTAGAACTCAAAATTGAATTGTGGCCATTCTCTCCGTTCATTCACACAGTTGGCAGTACAATTGGCTAAAACTGTAAAATAGTGAAACCAAAATCTATGTATAGGCGATCTAGTTAACTACGATTGAAATAATCAAATACGTACCGATTGAATAGAGTTGTGATTGTGCCAATAATTGAATGGTCAGCATCACATTGCACATAAGAGTCCGTATGGATGGCATCTTTCACGTTGAAGGGCTTGGACAATGATTGTTAGAGATGAGGATGTTGAGACATGTAAATATGGATACTCATTCATTCATTCATCCATAGGTTGCCCATAATCATGCACATGAAGGCAATTATAAATCTAAAGGACGGATGCGATTGGATCGTAATGAAGAATCAGCGAAGCGTTACGATGATTGCTAAACAGTTTACACCCACGATGACACATTGAAGATTGTCAGTTGCACCGTTGAAACATTTCGAGTTTGTTGCCTTTGCCCTTCGTCAACACCACCTAAGCACCGTCGAAAGCAACATGCACATCTTTCCGATTGTTCTATCCGCATCGGATGAACATAATCTGTTTTTCGTTGACACAAGGACAGGTGATGCAATCGACATGCACGTAACCGACAGAGTTCAAGTGGAACGATCAACGAATTGGTGATGATGAGTGTCAACCGGTTCATGAGTGTCAACCACAACTTTTGGACAGGTCGATGAGACCAGTTTTAGGAGTGGACCAGCTGATTGGTGGAACGTCAGGTGCGTTCGGCAGAGACATTCACAAAGCTCGTGTTTGGTAGGTAGGTAGGTAGGTTTGTTTATTGATCCAAAATGTATGGGTTTATTATATAGAACGCATGATACATTGAGAGAAAAAGGAAAAATAAGTTGTAATAATGGAGGAAAACGACAAAAAAAGAGAAGGCAGCCAAGAATAGAACAATGGTTCATGTTGAACATAATTAATAATATTAATAATAATAAAAAGGTGATTCACCTCAAATCGGATCCATTCGATAGTTGACATTTGATTCGATAATCGGGCGGTAATGTTTCATTCAAATAAACATTTCGATTGAGACACGAGTCACATACAGTATCAGAGGATGGTGTACATTGATGTACGACGTATAAGGTTTCGCCACATCGTGAGCATGGTGTACATCGGTCTTGAATCGAATTATGAGGTTGAAATGTATCGTTGGGACATGGTGAGCAGATTGTGTTATGCGTTCCATTACAAACATTTGAAACAAAATGACCTGGTCGACATTGATTACACCGCAACGAGTGATGATGTCTTCTTTGATGAACTTTCACATTTGAATGATTGTAATGCTGGTTCTTGTGCACCAATCGACGCAATCGTCTAACGCATCGACGCCGCTTGTTACCAGATAATCGACGACATCGGCGTCGAAGTTTTTTTATGTTCAAATTTTTCTTATTCTTCTTGTTTTTCATTTGCCATCGATTCAGGTTCAGGTTACTTTTCTTTGTGGGATAAATAGACTCAATCAAAACTTTACATCGTTTCGGTTTTTTAGAATTACAAATGGTTTCAATTTCCAATGAAGAAACATCTTTAGTCAATGATTGATTATTTGATGATTGGTTTCCATCAATGACATCGAACAGACCTAATGAGATCGCCACTCCCAATAAGAGAAATGTTACTTTGATCCACATGATGATCACGATTACAATGTCCGATACAATGGCTTACTTCTTTGATCCAATGTTTATGGTTTAGTGTACATTGTTGTTGATGTTACTCGACAATCGTAATGATATTGGACTCAATGTGATAAGGTTACTATGGAAACTTACCAATAAGTTACCAAACTTTGCCAAATAGATCAACATGGATCGTATCGGTTAGCAAGTGCTGCCACCTTTGTTTTCATTAGCTTAACAAATCCAACGATTACCAATATTTATTAAAATTTATTATTATTAATTAATCAACTAGATTCAATTTAAATAATCAAATAGAATGGACAAATGAACATATAAAATGGCGAATCGTCCAAATAATTCGTTCATTTGTCTTTCTTCAAAAGATCAATAATATGTACAAAATTAACGAATAAAAGTATTGAGAAGGAAAAAAAGTGGAGGTCGATCATTAATGAGAGTAG
This sequence comes from Blomia tropicalis, assembly GCA_029204025.1. NCBI lineage: Eukaryota > Metazoa > Arthropoda > Arachnida > Sarcoptiformes > Echimyopodidae > Blomia > Blomia tropicalis. The sequence goes on along the minus strand of CM055089.1, from coordinate 14,134,690 downwards.
TTGGGGTTCTTGGTGGGCGTACCGAATCAACATGTGTATGACATCGTAACGAAAGAAGAAGAAGAAGAAGAATGGTTTTTATCGACTTATACATCGAGATGTAGCATCGGAGGGGGGAAAATGTTTGCTGTTTTTTTTTGTTGGTGTGCGCCATCGAGAATAGAGTTTACAATATTGATTGATATACAATTTATAATAAATAATTCATAATAATTAATAATAATAATAATAACAAACAGAACAACAGACAATAAATAGAATCGATGGTAATGATGTGAATGACGACATTCATCATATAGGTGAGAGATGAAACGGTTCACTAGACATTGGCAAATGCAATTGATAAATTGAATGAGAAATGGGAAAATGTAGAGCTGCTTTGGGTAAGATAGGAAATCACAATGCCCGATGGAACATGGGTCATCATGATTGAATCAACCAATGATGATTTGATGCATCATTCGGGACATGAGGCGTCGGCAACTAGGGAATAAGCTAACAATGGTGGTATTGGCATGCAAACTATAGTTATCAAAGTGAAACGAATCAAATGAAAATAGTAATAGTAGCAGCAGCAACAGCAACAACAACAAATAACAACAACTGAATAGAGGGCCGGGGAAAGATTAAGTTCCAAATTGTGTACTAGTTTATAACTGAACGATTGATTTGTTGTTGTCGAAATCGGTTGAGTCTAGTGAAACATCTGATGAATGAAGCCGATAGTGAATTTGGGGGGAGAAAAAATGGGAGAAAAAGAGATTGGGCATTGAATGTAGTCGATTCTGACATTTTGGCTCGTTCATTTTGTACGGCGGCTTGTACTCGTCCATCGTAATTTACCATTGTATTTTCATTTGTAAGCGCAATTGAATTGCTTCGGAAATATATCGTAATTTCAAGAAAATAGATAGAAAAGACGAAAGCGATTGATTTGTATGGGGGAAAAGGATGGGAAAGAGCGTCGGTATAAAAAGAATGGTACACCAACCAGATTTAAGTAGTTAAGTATTTCATTTCGAGAATAAGGGAAGTTGGCTTGAGTGACTGACGCTGGGAAATCAATTTAACAATTTAACAGATTCTTTGTTGTTTACACATTCAACGAATAGTAGGCCATATCCGGTCCGTTCGGTTTGTTGCCCTCATTGACTAGGTTCGGTTTTGTATCCTTTCCGGTGGCTATTGTTGTTGTGAATGAAGCCGATTCGCCGCCCGTTCCCGGATGATTGGGCGAATAGCTAGCACCCTCTGGTACGCCACGTTCGTCTGGAGCCAATGTTCGTTGCACACCAGAATTCACATTGACGGGCGCACCCGAAATGCGAACTTGCAGACCAGCTTTTGTTGTACTTTGTTGATGCTGCTGCTGCTGTTGTTGTTGTTGATGTTGCATTTGACGTTCAAGTTGTTTTTGAATTTGTAATTTCAATTGTTCACGAGATAAGGTAAGATTGGTATTCATTCCATTGGCATCCACAATTCGGACCGTTTCACACGTTGCCGAATTGTCCGTACGATTCATCTGTCTCGGCAACGTTTGCGATTTGAAATGTATGGGAATTGTATTCGTTGGTGGACCATTATTCTCATTCAATTGTAGATCACCAATCTGTTTAACAATCGATATCATCTGTCGCGATTGTACATTCACTGGCCCGCCAGCGTTCGACAGATTGATGAATTGTGCGCCCTTTGGCAATGTTCCATAGGCGGCAAATGTTGATTTGTCAACAAATACGGGACTACCCGATTGATGTCCGGCGGTGCCGGCTGAAGCTACCACCATTTTTGGTTGCATCGAACTCGGCTTGATCGGCATCGTTGATGTCATCTGTTGAATGATTTCATTTGTGGTACCAAATTTGGGACGAATTCCACGAACCGATGGACGTCGAGCAAAACCGAACGTTGGATCATCATCCTCGGTAAATGAGTATCGTTTCTTGATTCTATCGGTTCGTTGTTGTTCTTGTTGTACGAACTCTTCCAATTCATCACGTTCATCGGCACCATCTGGTCCTACACCGCTGCCATCCTTTCCGATACTATGACTAGTTGTACCGGTCTTATCATTCTCATTCTTTAGCAAAATTTGTGGATAAGCGTAAAGGCCATCGCGACGTCGAATTTCACTTGGATTAGGAAATTCCGTATGTCCATGCGATTGATTACCGTTTCCGGGCATCTGCACCTGTGCCGACGTACCCGGATATAGGTGTACATTCTGTTGGTACGCCAATATGGCTTGCTGCTGCCGTTGTTGTACATAGTACTGGTACGGTGGTGGCGCCTGTTTATGATGTTGCGGGTGTAGGTGCATGATTCGAGGCGCCAACATGGTAGCACCTTGTGGCAATAGAATTCGTCTAACGGGAATTGATACCGATGGCGGAGGCGGTTGTGAATCGTTTGCAGAATTATTATTACTATTATTATTATTATTATGTCCAATCGGTCCCGTTCCGGTCGTTTGTGATGTCGCTCCCGATGGACCAGTGGGAGATGTTCCAGATGGATTGACGTTAGATGACGTTACATTGACGCCATTCGATGATGCCGGTGATAGAGAATATGGCTGATTGTTGATGACTAAACGTGGATTGTACAATACCGATTGTACGCCCGTTTGTGCATTCGTTTGTACAATGTATTGTACGGGACGTATGGTGCTAACTCCGTTTGCTTGTTGTTGAATCAAGGCGTATGGATAACGATAGACAACTTGACCGGTTCGTATTCCTCCATTCGTACAATTTCCAGTATTTCCCGAATGGTTCAACACACAAATCGATGGCGACGGTCCGCCTGGTTGGCCTGCAGCCGCTGATGACGGTCCATGTTGTTGTTGTTGTTGCTGCTGTTGTGAATGTTGAACATTCTGCTGCTGCTGCATCAATGTGCTACTATCAAACGAGGCGCCAATGTGCTGCTGGTGCTGGTCATTGAGCAAAGAAGGCACGGCAAATACGGAAGCGGCCGCACCACTGGTCGCCACATTGCCGGTTGCCATTGTCACATTCGATCCAGTGATAAATGGTCGTATCTTTTGGCCAAATTGTGATAGATAATCGGGCGGATGCATTACACTCGATGCTGCCGATGATGAAGAAGAGTTGGATGACGAATTACTCAAATTGGGCGATACTTGTGGTTGAATCGATGCCGATGATGGCACATTTGTGTACAATGATGATTGTACACTTTGTAATGATGAGGAAGAAGTGCCCGGTAAGATTGACGACGACGATGATGACGATATACTCGACAACGATGAAGATGATGATGACGAGGCTCGGTTTGGATCGACGATCGTGTACAATGCCGATGGCAGACGTACTGGAATGGCAAAATGATTATTGATGGTACTGGTGGTGGCCGTGCTGGTGGTGGTAATCGTTGTATTACCACTGCTGTTGTTGATATTGTTGTTACCATCGGATTGGTTGCTACCACCAAAACCACCACCGCCACCGCCGCCGACACTGATCGTAACCTTGCCATGTGGGACGAGATTCGATCCAGACCGAACATTTTCACCCATTGGCACATGTTTGCTGATGTTTACATTTGGCGGTACCGATTGTTGCAACTGATGCTGTGGTTGAGTTGACTGTTGGTTGCAGCTGTTTCCACTGCCATGTATCATCATGTTCTCGTAGAACATTAAATTCTGTTTGAACTTATTGTTCGACGTTGGTGGTGGCTGCTGCTGCTGTTGTTGTTGTTGTGAACCCATTTTGCCAGCCGTATCGTCGATATTGTTGCCTCCCTCATCACTTTTGTTTCCATCGTCGCTGCTGGACATGCTATGTCGGTTCGACGAATCCAGATTCGACGAATGACCAATTGCCAATGTGCCATTACCATTTGTTTTTGATAACAATTCGTTCATATTCTCGTATAACACTTCATCCAATAGTAAACCATTCTCATTGTCTGACTGTTTCTCTTGGGTCGACCTCGAATCCATTGTCGATGTATCATGTTGCATGGTTGACGTACCATCACTTGAATCACCATTCGTTCGATTTTGTACATTTTCATATATATTGTCTATCAACATTGGTGAATGTTTATTGTTGGCCATATTCGGCAACGAACCATTCGCTTCAATATGATACGATTTATTTTGATTAATCAAAATGATCGTATCTTGTGAGGTGATACTTGAATCACTTGCCAAATCTTGTAGTGATCCATTGGGACTAGAATCGACACAACATGCATCATCATCCTCATCGTTCGTATTCAATAGGTATGAGTTAAGGTGATGAACGGGAAAGTCTTCCGACGATAGATTCTCTTCATAATGTCCATCGAGCACTTCGAACGTATACGATGCTTTCGAATCCGATTGCGTCTCATCGGAACCATTCATCGATGGTCCATTGGGATCGGTACTGACTGGTAATGTAATCTGAGATCCGATCGCTTGTAGGATATCATCCTCCTTCAAAACGCCAATGATCTGTTCCTCTTCCAAACTATCTAAATTGTTATCGATAATCATCGATTGCCATTTAGAGTTTTGACCGGAATCATTGGTAATCACCAACGAACTGATGTGGTTCGTCTTCTTCTCACTATTCTTTACGGGACTTGGCCCATTGGCACTATCGCTATCGCTGCCTTCATCAATATAATCGAACGTTACCTCATTACGGAATACGTTCAATGAATTGGCAATAAAATCACGATAATCAGGTGGCGGTTCGAACGTAAGAAAATCTTGATACTCGGCCGGTGGTTCGAACATGTACGATTGAAATTCCATTAAATTCATTTCAGCCGGCGATTTGAGTGCAATAATCTGTGGCATTTGATTATCGGGCAACTCATAGCAGAATACTTGCATCGTTTCACTAAATTTGACACGTTTATTGTGCGTCTTGATAATGTCCTGATGTAATGTCGTCTCATCGCGTCGTTTGATCAACGATTTGGGAGCCATTTTAGTCTTTGACTTCTTTTCACTATCGACCGAAGACGAATTCTTCGACGATGATGACGACGATGATGAAAGTGAATGGTCGGCTGATTGATCATCGTTTCCATTCTTCGATGTATTCGATGCTGATGTTGAGGATGAGGTGGATGATGTTGATGATGATGATGGCGGTTGTGACGGCGGTGGTGGTGGTGTTGATGTTTGAGGTTGGTATTCAACGCACGAGGACATTGTCTTTGAATTGTCATGTCCCCTTGAGTCGTAACCAAAATTCGGTTCGTTCATTGAGTTGAACGTATTCCCATTACATTGATTGATTGATTTGTTTCGATCGTTCTAATATTGGATCATCATTATGAGGATTTGTTTGGTGTATAATACAATCAGATCAAAAATGATTGTGTATGTATGTGAGTGAATGTGAATGTTTGATTTGATACGATTTTTATTATTATCCGTTGCCGATGCTCTTGCTTATTTCATCTCAAGTTGAATAAGAAACATTGAAGTCGAGGGAAATAACGGTAATTGAAGACCGAAACCTGTAAATGAGAAAGAGAATGTGAATGAGAGAAAGAAGCCATTATTTACAAGAGTACATCATAATCATCATCATCATCATCAATGATGTGAGTTTGTTATATTCATGCAGTGGTACACTCTCAACTACTCTTGTGTATGTGAGTGTTTGTTATCGATGGGTAAACATGCAAAATGAGGCTTGTTGAATAGTTGAAACAATCGAAACGTGACCATTGCACGAGGCAACCACATACTCTCGCACAATCTTCTCTCTCTCTCTCTCTTCTCTCTCTTTCTCTTTTGTATCATACACGTCGGCAATGTGAGAATGAGTTCCACAAATGGAAAATATGTTCAATGTGTAACGAATGTGCCGACATTGCACCAATGGCACACCACAACGATCCACAACAAATATAAATAAATAAATAAAAAAAAAAATATGGCATCAAGAGTATGGACCACAAATGGCGACCACGACGACGACGACGACGAATGGCGACCACACCTGACCTGTCCGGCAATGACATGCCAACCATGAGCATCGATCGATCAAACAAGAGACGTCGCATGGTGAGAAATTGGACTAAACATATTACATCATCATCATCATCAACATCATATATACATATTATATATGCTCACCATAAACATTACCATAAGCATAAGCAACAGTTGAGTTCTGTTTCTCTTATTGTGGAGAGTAGTGAGAACCAATTTGTTTCGATCCGAACACAAATATACAAACAACAATCACCTACAACAAAATTGAAGACGACGACGACGACGACGACGATGATGATGATGATGATGATGATGATGATGATGATGATGAAAGAAAGATAGAAAGAAAGGTAACTTCGTTACGAGTGGGTAAACACGGGTAAAGTAGCCAAAAAAAATAAAAATTTCCGTGTCTATCGAACGAACGATACAATATTCTCTCTTGTGACAAATTTCGATTGTTGGTTTGTATATACCTAAATTGGTTGTGGCGACAACGACGGGCGCCGGTTCGGTCAAATGTATACCCAAAGAACGTATAGAATTTATTGGACCATATCATCCTGATATTCATCAGTGACGGTGACAGTCGACACCGCTAGACCATTCAATCATTCGCCCTTCCCCCTCCTCTTCGTACACTTAACCCTTTTTGTCTTTTCGGTGGCGTTCAGTACCACTCTCTCTCTCTCTCTCTCTCTCTCTCTCTCTCTCTCTCTCTCTCTCTCTCTCTCTCTCTCTCTCTCTCTCCACATTCAATCCTTAACCCTCAATTGATCAATGGTTACAATGAGTCATACCAATTCAAATGATTCACTCGTGAGGTAATTTGTGTTTCCATTCAATATATTGTTGGCAATGTCCAGTGAAAATGAAGGACAAATGGGCAATGTGGTGTGTGTGTGTGTACACTTTCACTACTATTTAATAATAATATTTGGGTAGACAATTATTCTTTCTCCCCCTTCCATCATAAAGTGGGCAGCGGAAAGGCAAATATAGAATGTGCGAGGGATGACAATACAAGAATGTAGAATGGTGTGGTCATAACAATAGGCTAAAACTTGCACGCACAGAGCACACACACACACACACACACATCGAATGGACAGGAAATGGTGGCAAATGTGCATTGATCATGGCACATTCACACACACACACACAAACATAAAACACAACCCAACTGTATATTACCGAATATAAGGCGAAGCCAAATAAAACAATACACATACAATGTGAACTAATGAACCGGCAGTGGCACAAACTCGCCACAACCATCGATTTGGGGAAGGATGAAAGCTAAAACAATCCAAAGAATGCGGAGTGCAAGTTGGTTCGTTTTTTTGTGTGTGTGTGTGTGTGGATCGATAACAAGATCGGTTAGCCTGGTAATGTCTGACTCAAGCGCCAAGATCCGTCTGGTTAATAGTGAAACGTGTGTTTGTATGGATTCAATGTCCTATATGTTGGTTGTGCGTGCTGTGCACAACTAATGTGTCACATTGTCAAGTCAGTAGTGATTGGCAGCACGCAATGTTGATCGCAATTGAATCGTAAAGAATTGCCATTCGAGTTCTTTATGGTCCATTCGTGCCTTAATAGTACGTACTGGACATTGACAATGATCGAGAGTCGACATCAATTGTATTGCCGCCTCTGGTGATTCAATTGGAACTGAAAGAGAGAGAGAGAGAGAGAGAGAGGGTAAGACAAAAGTTAAACTATAGTTAAACTGGATGAAAATTGAGCTACCACCACCACCAACAACATCATCATCATCCATTTAGATGGATGGATTGAATTGAATGCGCACCCAAAGTCACCAAAAGTGTATGTTTTGGAAAATGAAAGAAACAGCTTGTGTGTGTGTCGGACGATGACATTTGAATTGCTCGTTTGTGAAAATTAGCCAACTACCCCATCATTGAATTGAATGGATAAAGTGTAACATCTCCATTAGATGCCATCTTCTTCACCCAAATCAAATGAATGGCTCAACGGATTTAATAGCTCAACTAGTTTGTTGTCATCATTATATAACTTTGTTATACAATTCAAGCAGTCAATTGATGTTGATGGTTGAAATTGGTGCCGCCTGTTTGGTGCCAAATGATGAACAAGTGAGCATGCAACCTACCAAATGTTGAAACGAATTGAAACAATGCTACGAATTAGTGCAACGGAACTTGAATGATGAGTGAGTGATGAACACAATGAGTGAAGACAATGAAAACTAAAAACTAGACTGTAGACTAGATTGTATTGTCTTCATCATCATATATAATAAATTAGTATTATATATTTATGTATTGTATGGTCAACGGGACATACACAATAACCCCTTTCTTATTTCACCTGTATAGATTGAGTTGTCGTCGAACTAAAGCGATTGAGAGAAGAGAGAAGAAAGGGCAACATTTGAACAAATATAGTCGGCAGACACGATGACCAATTGTGTGGGAATAATCGAGTACATACATGGATACAGCTCAATTAGTCTAATTGATTGGTATGGGCAAAATGTAGTGCAATTGAAGAGCAGCAAAGAGTACAAAATATAAGACCAGACAAGATAACTGCGTCCATCAATGTATGCCCTTCTATTGGTTGGCGGTTCCTTAACATTACAATCATTGCGAATTCATTCCTAAATCAATGTTTTGTTCTGTTCTTTCGGGTGAAGTTTGCGAATCGGCGAACACGATCAATGTGTAATGACGGTTTAATGGAGCGAGTGGATTGTCAGCCAACCTTAAACCGATGCCGACAACATTTCCGAAGTGTACTGGTTGTATAATTGGCAATGTCCATTGAACAACATTGTCAAACGTACAGTACTATACTATGGCCTAATTTAATTTGTTCACCGAAATTCTATGAATTTGAATGAATGAAGGCAATAACTCTTTCATTAGTGTTATAAATTGAATCCGACATAAAAAAAAGAAGAAGTGAAAATAGAAATCTCACAATTTTTAACTGAATAGTGGAAATGAAAATGATCAAAATATGGTTGATGCCATTTGTATGGACTCGACTCGACTTTTTATGTATAAATCAGTAGGATGATGATGTATGCACACCATTGGACAATTTGGGTGATGATCACCGCCGCCATCGATGTGGAATGGGCAATGGTCGACCATTTTCAATGGATATATCCAAGAACTGGGTACTGTTTTAATGAGAAATGTTATTGTCGTGCAATGTATGCATTAGATGGAAATGTCGCCGACACAACCAACCAACCAACCAAACGAACCAGTCTGCCATTGACGAGCCTCAAAATGATTGGCTTCTTCCATCCATTGGAAGACACGACACAATACGACTATGGTTGCTCATTTGCATCCACGAAACACCACAGTCAAGTCAGTCGTCAATGGCCTGGCCTGACGCCGTTGCCAACCCGAGTTAATTAGTGCACACCGAAACAAAAAAAAATATAAAATAAAATAAAATAAAGGTAGGCCAACCATCATCAGTCAGTCAGTCATGTTACGGATCTATGGTCGACTCAACTCAAACTTCAAAACTTGAACGCAAACTCGACTTCTATTCAAATGAAATGGAACCTATGAATGAATGAACGAACGGACGGACGAGTTCAGTGAAACGAGATCACTGTTCAATTCGGTGGAAACAAAAGTGTCAGTGTATGCCGTGTGTGTGTGTGTGTGTGGACGATATATGTACATCATTCGTTGACCATCCTTCCGATTTGATCTATGTTTGGCGAATCTGAAGCCATTCAAGTGAAATTGACAATTGTGATCTATGCTATTCATAGTATGAATGTTATATCGTGTTTATGAATGTGTCGGTATCTTTGTGGGTGAGTGGGAGACATCAAAAAAAAAAAAAGAGAGATAGATAGCTAACATGACAAAGTGCAATGTTCGAGTACAAACATTTGTCGTGTAAATTAAAGTGAGGCCATTCCGAAAGATAGGAAGGAAGAAGACCGACTGAACATGATGATGATGATGGAGAGAGATGTGAAAGGTGTGCAGTTGTCGAGAATGCGAAATCAATTAGGAGAAGACCGATGACGATTAAAAGTCGAGTTATGTTGTATAAGGAACAAAAAGAAGAAGAAGAAGAAGTAATGCGATGTTTTAGTCGTGGTGATGATGGCAAAGACGACCATCGTTAGCAGATGTTCACCACTAATGAACTTGGTGGTCGATAAAGTATGCTCATGTATACGCACGAATTACGATTGAGACAGCTGAATTAGATGGTCGACAACGTACAAGAAAAAAACTCTTTTTGGAGCAAAGAACAGGATGATAGGGGGTTTGCCTTCAATTGACCATTGACCATCAGATTTGATGGACAACGTCAAGGTGAAAGGATAACAACTAAACATCAACAACAGTAATAATATTTTTAAAAAAAAAGTTGAAGGCGCGTGCCGTTCCGTTCGAGATGGTCGTGATTTTGGTACAAACATTTTAACAAAAAAAAACATCATTGCCATGTGATCTATTGAAAACGGCTAAAAATGGTCATATTGGATCAATAGAAAACTTTTTTTTCAATACAAAAATGGGAACAAATGGAATCACGAATGAATCGAATTGACCACCCATAATTTTCAATTGTTTTGGACCAAAATGGAGGCGGCAACGGCAACTACGACAACGACAACAGTTTCATGTTGCATCGTTACAACTAAAATGACGTTCAACTGTCTACATGGACAAATGGCCAATCGGCAATCAATATTATTAGCAATGCTAAATCCATCATTACGTCATATAAATATGGAAGGCAATTGTATATAATGATGTATATGCCGACGGCGTCACCAATCAATCGTCGGAACAATCGTCGTTATGCGAAAACGATCACAAACGAGAGAATAGGAGAAGGTAACGGCATTCGATTAGATCAAAATGTGATCCGAATTTATATCTATCTATATACACACACACACACATGAAGTGAAAGTGAAGGAGTGAACGAATGATCGAGATAGATGGCTAGATGATTGATGGGCGTCGGTATCAAATGACAAGTACAATTTCGTCGACTAATCGATTAATTATCGAATCCTTTTCCATTCGACTTCCTATCGAATGACGCTGCTTGATGCCAAATGTGCAGCCAAATCATCATAAACATTAAATCATATATATATACAGTTATAAAACAAATAATATTAATGTTGGAAAAGTAAAGTAAATCCTACGATTATTTTGCCAATGTGCACTAAGAGTATTAACGGTCGTTGAAGTAAAAAAAATGTCCGCGTGTGGCTTTGCTTTAAGGTTGTTAACATAGCATATATATAGACTATAATATTTTGGGTCTAATTTCATAAAAAAATAAATAAATAAATTCATAAATGAAGCTCATATGAGTTGAAAAAATCATAAATTGTGGGAATTTATGTGTTATATTAGAAATAATGGTTTCAATTTACATACCTGAACGTGTTGTCTTCCTTTTCTATGCAAACACAAACATCGAACGTATGACGGAAGACACAATCAATTTGGAATGGTTGAATATTAACACAGTGTGGACAATGATGATGATGATGATGATGGTTGTTTGTGTATGTTAATGATGATAATATGCCAAGATATGATGACAATCAGACAGACTTCGATCAAGTTGATTTGTGTGAATGATGAGGGGCTTCGTGTTGTTGTTTGCTATTATCGTTGTTATCTTCTTCCTTCTCTTATTATTCTTCTTCTTCTTCTTTTGGTGGCAAACGAGTTGATATATCACAATTTATGGGGAATACTGGTTATGATCGCTTACTTATTGGTGGGTGGTTTCGAATGAGGGTCGTTTCAGTGTCGTCAGTATAAGATTGAACAAAAACAAACTAACAAACAACAATTCAAACAGATTTGAATAGGCATCGAAACAGAACGAAGATAAAAACTGATTACAGTATTCAACACATTCACAAAATAGAATAATGGCGATCAACGAGAATGAATGAAAAACGAATATGCTTTATGGCCTAACGAACGGCCGTGAACAGGATCACATTGTGATGAGACCAATGGATTTCGATGATTTCGATCCAAATGGTGCCAGATTTGGTAGTTCAACCCGATAATTTGCGGTTGACGAACGATCTAATCGAATTGATCGATAAATGTTGAAGAAGCTCATATTCGAATCTTCAATCTTCTTATATGATAATGATAATTGATGATAGAGATCGTATTTATTTAGATCGGTTTGTGAATGATTGCAGCATTGGTGGTGTCGGTCACAACATTGATGATCTTCAATGATGCCATTGGCGGTGTACATAGGAGACACATGCTATGACGCCCCGTCATGAGAATATGCGGATCAAAAATGACAAACGATGCTTCGGACCGAGATTCGTATGGACACAAATGAAATAAAACGAAATAAAAAATATATGCGTGCTTGATGATGTGTTGGCGTGTGTATGTGTATGGTGTGAGTGTACACCAGTTATTTGTACTCTCTTGCGTCGATTTGAGACCGAAAACTTTTTTTTCACGTTAACATTTCGATTGGTGGCCCCTGCCGGCCCCAACAACACACGCACATAAGAATCGAATCGGTCGATTGATGATGGTGTCGAATGGATGGATGCTTCTGAGGGCAGCAAGGGTCGCTTGAGAAATGATGCGGCCAGATTGACACAATTAGCAAACAAGGAGAGACATGACCGTCCGTCCCGTCGATGCACTCGAGTCAAGGGAATTGACGACCGATTGGGAAGCATAGAATGAGGCAACACAAAGCGGCACGGCAAGACGATGAAGCTTTTTGGGATGGCTGGTTTCCACAGATAGATGGTGAGATGTGTGAGTGAGGAAAAGAGAGGCTGAGCAGAAGGTGAACTCACGACGACGACGACGACGATGCTGATGATGAAGCCATGAGTGGCGATGCCAGTTCATACAAAACACAACCGACCACGATTCGTTTGCTCACTTTCATTCGGTTGAAGATTGTGTGTGTGTGTGTTTGTGTTGTGTTGCACACAAGAGAAGACGGGAATCGACAAGCCAACAGTGGTATCTACTTGGTGGTGGCAGCAAACTCAATGCGACGAAGACAAACTCTCTCTCTCTCTCTCTCTCTCTCTCTCTCTCTCTCTTCCTATGATAAAGTCCGATACACATACACACACACACGAATACGAACACTTGCCTCGGCGCATTTCGATTTGAGACCAAACGAGACGAGCGAACAAGAATGGCGCGCGCGCGAACTTTGTCAATGTTCTAACTACACAATATCAAGATCATGTTGGCGTCCCTTTACCAACCAAGATGAAGCAACCAGATCACACACACACACGCACATTGCAATGTTCGGTTACGTCGGCGTCGGTGAGAGGCATCAGGTGAGGTGTGTGAGTGTATACACAATTGTATTCTATTTTGCTCCCACACAATCTCAAACGACGTCTATTGACACTTGGTGTAAGATTCTTTTTTCCCATTAGGGTGTAAATAGAATTTATAATTAGATAATTCTACTGTATATTTCCGGTATTTGGAAAGCATTATAATGTTTTCTATGATTGACAAATCACATTTACACGCAAAACGCAGAATATTTTCAATGGAATTTATTAATTTAGTTTTATTGGTAAGACCGACACAACAGAGTATATAATTTGTAAGTATGTGTGTTGTATGTATATTTGTGTTTTACTTAGTGTGTGTGTGTGTGTTGGCATATGGGAAAGTGACATTTACAGATAAAACGAAAAATGTTTTCATGTATGGATGTTTGAATCGATCCAAAATGGAACCAACTGCTTAGTCAAATAGAGAAGAAAAGGCGGCAGGCTTACACTACTTGAAGACACAAAGAATAAATAATGATGGTGTTCATGTTCATGTTTGTTTGTATTCATGTTTGTCGTACAATTGCTATTTCGCCACTACGAGCGGTGTTGTTGCATCCTTTGCATGGGGAAATCGAAGATTGTATCGTTCTTCTTTAAGAAACTTTACGCTAACCAATTTCTTCTCGCACCACCATCCATGTAATGCATGGAAGGCGCTTGTGGCACCCTCAATAGTGGCACATTTCAGAAAGACCAAACCCTCATTTGAATTGTCTTCAATCTCAATGTGTACAATATCGTGAGTTCCAGTCGGTGAATTTGCTGCCGTTTTTTCTAAGATGGTATTTTTAATTTTTGTCGACCAATTAGGATCGGAATGATGTGCTTCCTTCTCCAAAATATTTCGAATCTTCATGAACCGAGTCAAAGCTAAATAATTTTTCGCTCTAATAATATCAAAATTGCTGGGCGATACGTTCACATTGGTACGTCCAGAATTATCCGATCCAATTGTTGATGAACCCTTGGCAGTCAACGAACTACCAAATGCTTGTCCTTGCCATTCGACGCCGCCAATCTTTTGGGTTTGTGTACTCGCTCCCAAATGTCCATCAATTTCGCCATCAGTATCGTTCATGAAACTTGAAGCATTAGCGGCAATCCATTTCCATGCCTTAAAATCTTCACCATCAATCTTTTTAAATTCCACTTTAACACGAGATTCAGAGTTCTCAATATGATTGACGACCCGATTCCAAATGCGCCTAAATTTGGTACTCTTCCGTTCCGATGGCGAGAGGAGGGTGTCACGAATGTGAAGTACGGGCATCGATTGTGGCTCATCGGGTGATTGTAACAATTCGATCGACTTCTCAATCAAATCGTAAACCAAGGCTTGCTCTTCGCTTGCCACATGTTTTGATCGTCGATATATGAAATAGCTTATCAATGGAAATGCAAGTGCAACCAATGTAACGATAATGGTAAATAGATTTTCATTCCAAAACAGCCATAGGTTGCATTTCAATGGAAATTGAACTCGATATTGGGGAGACAATTTCAATGTTTCATCAAAACCAGATTCATCGACCACCATATTCCATGATGGGTTATTTTTGATCAACTTCAATGCATTGTTAAAATCATGAAAAAACAAATGGTGAGGATTCCCTGTCAAAATTTTTTCACGTTCGGTAATGAAAGAATCAACATTGCCATCTAAATTTTTCGAGATTTCGTTAGTGCGAAATGAAAAGTCAGTTATTTCCTGTAATGGATCATTCGATTCACAATTTCGTCGGCGAATTGCTTGGTCGATATATCCTTTGATTTCCTTCACCATGTTCAATGCTGGTTTTCGGTCACTGTCGAATTGTAGACATTTGAATTCGTCCGCACAAACCGATGCAACAAGTTTGCTTTTGTTATCAATGAATGCATAATCGTTCAAGTCTACTGTATTTTTTGTGTTCAATGTGAATTTTGCATAGAAATATACGGAAAAAATAAAGATGAAAAAAGTGACAACAAACATTACTAAAGCAAACGAAATGTAGTTTGATGAAGATGAGAAATTGATGCTTGAAGACAACGGTGTCGAAGAGGGTGAACCATTGTAATCTGGTTGTGATCGATTGAATTTACTCTTTAAATTGGCGAACCATGATGATATTTTTGTAAATAATGATTGTTTAACTTTGACAGACGCCAATCGTCCTCCAAGTCCAGGTCGATGGCTCATTAAAAGTTGACAAAGTTTGTCATTTTTAGTATCATCAAATTCAGATTCACTGTCGCTGTAGTTTGACAGACCTTTTTTCTCAACATGTGTCGATGCATTTATTCGTCGAATTGGCGATCGTGCTAATGGGGCTTTGTACGTTTCTCCATTGAAGATTCGTGGACTGGCAATACGTGAACTGTGAAACGAACTTTGTGGCGGTGGTAAGTTTTGATTGATTGAATTGTCATCATCATCTTCCGAAGATTCCGAAGAATAATTATTCAATTTTGAAGCTGACACTTCATTCAAATTAACTTTCCTCACAATACTTGTTTTCAAAGTCTTCCTTGGACTTGAGTTTTTCTTCCTAATCTGCTTGTCAACCTCCTAAAAGAAATGAAAGCAATATGTTAGATTTTAATAATAGAATTTAGAAAAAAATGAATTACTTACATTGAATGAATTGATTGCATCAAGTTCTTCGATGGTTTTCTTTTTGGGTGAATTTCGAGATGAAGAACGTCTCCTTACACTTTGAATAACGACTGGTTCAGTTACTTCAAAACTATCATTCTGATTATTTGAAGGTTCATGATGACCATTGCTTCCATTGGCCAATCGGTCACCACCATCATAATTGTTAGAAATTACCAAAACCTCTTGATGCCTATCATTGTGGTGATGTGGTTGATGGTCGTTATCATTGGTCGGTACAGTTGCAACATTGCGTTTATTCTCATTCACATATTTTTGAAGCTGCTTCAGGTAGACACGTCGTGTCGAATCAGTCACTGGACCACACTTGACTTTGAATTCTTGCGTTAGTCGGCGAAAAATTTCATCGTTGGAGGGCGATTCCATGTCGATGAACGAGATTAAAACGAGTATGTGGCGTTGATCTCCGAATGGATTGATCTTTAACAAATGATTTTTCCAATCAAACTTCAGTGACAATCAGATTGATGTTTAAAATAATTAACAACGGTAACGAATAAAATAGAACGAAACAACGCAACTTTGACGAAAATGTGGAAACCATGCACAGCGGCAGGAGCCAACACACGTCAAAAGGCACAACGAATAAAGAAAGCCCAACGAACACATACAGGCAAAGGCACAGGCAGAGAGGCAGAGAGGGAAAGGCAGAGAGAGAGAGAGAGAGTGAGAGAGGCGCCGCACACTCGCGACACTCTTCGATTCGATGTCATTCAGATAGGACGTGTCGCGCCTGCTGGTTTGAACAAGCCCAAACAGGTACAAGTGTGTCCATCGATGTTGTGGCGCCCGGGCGTTGGTTTTGGTTGCCAACATTGTTCATCCTCAAATTCCGACCATCAATCATTTTAATAATAAGATCATTGCACCCAAAGTCCAATTATAAACTTTTATTCATTTCATAAATGCTAATATTAAATATGAGTAAAATTAAAAGAAAAATACTGAACATATTTTTTTTTCTTTCCACATATTCTTTCCTGTCAGAATTGTTTAGAATAAAATGGAATAAAATATAATAGTACCTTAGAGTTCGGAGTGTCGGCGTAAAATTCGATCCTCAATAGTTGTATGGATCTTATTAACTTTATAGTTTAACTCTTTAACTTTTCCAGCAATATGTTTTTGATGACCTTCCAATGAATCGCTAATTGGTTCATTTGGTTCAACAGGACGTTTTCCTGCCATTTGATCGTTTTCCAATTGAGCTTCAAAGAATTTCAATTTCTTAATTCGAGTTTGAAAATGTAACAATTCATCACGAAGTGTATCGAGTTCTTCATCGGTGAAATCTGATTTTAGGGCAAGATTCCAAAGCTTGTTGGCTCGTTCCTCTTCAAATTCACTAGTAATATGGGATCTGCCTAAACCAACCGAAGAATCGTATACCATATCGGACAATCTTCGATATTCCTCTTTTAATTCGACATGCTTTTCTTTTAATTTGTTATGAGTTTCTTCTATTGTTGAATCTTTTGGTCGATTCTCTTCTTCAAGGAATGAATCAATATGATTTCCGATATTATTCCTACGTTCATTTTCTTTGTGTTCTTTATGATTTAATTCAGAAATCAATTCATGGTATTGTCCCATCTTTTCTTCATAATGTTTCAACTCTTCTTTTAAAATCTTCATCTGTTCTTCAGATAACCCGGCTTTATGGGCTTTCTTCCATAATTTATCCAGCTTTTTATCTTTAAACAGTTGTTTTTCATGTTGTTGAAAATCGGCATCAGGTTCAAAAGGTGTAGCTTGATTGGTATCCTCCCAATTCAAATCATACTTTGCAAGAATAAGATTTAATTGCTTTCGTACTTGAGCTGCTTTCATGCCATCTTTGTCTCCGTCTTCAGCTTTTAACCTTTTCAATGCCAATTCATCTTTGTCTTGATGTTTTAGATCCTCATAAAGTGTTTTCAATTTTTTTCCTTCTAATTTCTGTAACACATCAATTATTAAACAAACTAAATATATAAAATGAAATGAAAGAATTACCTTTGAAGCTTTCTCCCAATATAGATTTAACTTTTGCATACGAAATGGTTTATCCTTGAATTGAGTATTTGCTTCCTTGGAATATTTATTATGAGAATCGCCATTGACTATCGGAATTAGAAGAATAAATAATATAATAAAATTCAGAATATACATTGTTACATAAAGCTTTCCAATGTTGTGATACTCTTCGGTTCGAGTGAACACTTGTAAACAAAACCAAATGTTTCCACTAGAGGGCTGCCACAATCGAATTTTTTTTGTTTGAATAAATTGATGAACAAATTTACTATTAGGAAAGAGATTGCACGAATCAAGACACAAATGGTTCCATATGAGAATGGATCACACTAAGCGGGGTTCCTTTGTAAAAAAAACAAACAACAAATGACTAACAACATGTAGAATCCAAATGAAGTAAATTGGGTTTACATATGATTGAAGGATAGGGTTTGAATGTGCCCGTGCGCGCGTGTGTGTAAGAAAGAAAGTGATTAATGACATCACAATTCAAATGTACAAGATTTAGATGTATGGGCATGATGATCAACTGTACATCCAATTGAAAATGATGGACAATCTCATTTCATATGGTCAGGCCAAAAGTTGATGTGATATCTAATGGTGCTGCCTTCAAATAATTTATCCAACCAACTAGATAGACCATCAAGTAGATTCTCTTCGAATATAATTTCATCGTGTAGATCATTATACAATAGATCTTGCCTGTGAGTCCGATTTCGGGTATCTATTCCAGATTCAAGATCAGATTCGTGATCGCTGGAACCATCGCTATCATTATTTAAGCCAAGAAATTCGCCATTCTCTATTACTCTTCTCTGCTTTAAATAAATTGAGTTGATTAATTATTGAAGAAAGATTATTTTAAAAAAAATATTACCTTTGGTCGAATTTCTGGATGTTTGGCATGATAGACGCAAAAGTATTTGCGGAATCCATTAATTGAAATGACAGTACCGATACAGTTCTTTGGATTGATATTCAAATCACGATCATCACCTAAAGTTTGTTGCAACAACTTTTTGTACCAATCAAGATTTTTCTCCACTTGTAGAAAGGCAAACAGTAGTGTCTTGTTACTGAAATCAAAACAATATCCTCCAATATTAGTTTAAATAAATAAAATAATCAAAATCTTACTTTCGGTATGGGGAAACCACTTTGCGAAATTTAGCTTCCAATTTATCCTTGGATGCAGCGTCACACAATAATACAATCGTTCTACAGCCAGGTTTCAATAGACGAATCAAACCATTGTACGTTTCACCTCTCAATTCATGAATTATAAATCGATGAACTTTAGTTCGACTAAAACGAATAAAACAATAATGAACTAAAGTTTACAAACTGATAAATTATACCTAATCTGTGATGAATCTTGTTGCTGGCCACCGTTTTCCATATTTTTCTTCTTTCGAACTGATTCTTCTTCAAGTCTCCTACAAATACACAAAAGTTATATTGAAGAATTAAAAATAAATAAATTTTAAATCGCTTACATGAAATAAGTCATTCCATATGCCATTAATGCCATAAATGAGATTGTCAAAATGAAAGATAAAAACGGTGTCGGATCAGTTCGAGAAATATTGTCGCTCAAGTTTTCAGTAACCAACAAAAATCTTTTAACAATTCTTGATATCAAACTTTTTGCCGATTCATCGGTCAACAAAGAAATCTTGGCATCATTAGTGAATTGTCCCGTATTTTGGGACAACATTCCAAGAAGATCGGTCAACTTTTTCCTGGTTTCATTCATATAAACCGTATCGATAAGATCCCATTCATTGTCCAACCATTCATAATAAACATGATCTGGTTCACGACGCCACAATACAACAACATGAACGCCACGATTGATATTTCCCTTCTTGAAGCCTTCACTCAATGCGCGAACAAATTCCGTTTGTTTCTCACGATAAATGTACATAAAACGGAATCGATCTCTTGGAAAGTTATTCTCTTTAATATAGTTTCTCATCGCATCAAATTTGGGATAGTTTTCGGTCGATTCACTTGCAACCAACATAACACAAAGTTTTATATGAGATGGTAAACTTCCAGTTGGACATAGATGATCAAACATGGTCTATAAAATTTTAAGATTAAAGTTAATTATATAAATAACAATAAATTGCAAAATAAACATGTTACCTGTGAAGTAATTCGTGGAAGGAACAGATATTTGTTTGAATCAAGTACATCCTTCATTAATTGTGTCTTTAACTCTGAAACGGTAAGCGATGCAATCGAACGTGAAATATCTTCATTGAAGATGAGCATCGAATTCATTTTGTGATCAATGTGATAGCGTTCTCTCAATTCAATTGATTTGTGGTTAGCTTGTACATGGCCAAATGCAATTCGGTCACGGAAATAGAATGCAACCAAATAGTATCGTAACTTGATTATGTGGTCATCATTGACGAACAACACTCGAACTTTGTTGTCACGCCATCCACTTAAAAATTGGACATAATTGGTGTCGTCCACTTCAGTTATCATATTCTTTGGCAAGGATTTCTTTATGAATTCAATCAAGGACGATAATGATACGTCGTCGTCCATGAACGATCGAACGTCGCCATCGACCAATGAAATGATGTGAGGTAAGGAGCGGACACCGATCTTACGTGCCAATGTGCTCTCATGTTGGGAATGAATGGTGGCAAATCCGACACCTACTGCCTCCAATTCGGTCATCAACTTTAACATCAAATGTTCGATCTGGAAGCACGGAATGCAAATGTCGGCATAGAACACTAGAATATATGGACGTGTAAAACTTTGTGGCAGAATCGTATTCTCATAGGCACTGGTGAAATATAAATAAATCAATTATTACAATGAAAGATGGTAAGAAAGAAAAAAGTGATATTTACCGATGAGTTATCGAATGCTTTTGAAAGTAATTCCCAGTTTTGAATGTAAACTTGAATTTATGTCCATTTTTATTTGTAAAATATGTGTTAAATGTGTCCATATCAAAACGATTGAAACTACTATAATCGGGTTTATTTCCAAAATTTGGATTATCTTCCGCAATGCCCGTTTTGTCAAAATGTCTTCTTCGTTGTGGATCAAGTAATATCTAAAATAGATTGTTAAAAAATGTATATATCATTTTCAAAATGTAAAAGAGTGCTTACATCATATGCTTTGTTTATTTCAATGAATCTATCTTCTGCATCCTTTTCATTATTTTTGTCTGGATGACTAAACAGATTTCAATTAGTTAATTGTTTATACAACATAAAATATTAAAGATATTTACTATTTCCGTGCCAAATTCTTGTATGCGTGTTTGATATCAGCAATCGATGCTGATCGTTGAACACCCAACACATGATATGGATTGAACCCCAATGCGATGGCTTGATTACAAAAGATTATAAAAAGGAATAATAGCAATTTAAAGAGTAAAAAGAGTAACGACTTCATCATTTCAGCATAAGTTGAGACGATTGTGACTTTTGTCAATGTTGATAAATAATGATGATATAAAGAAAAAAATGTAACCCAAAAACTTTGGTATTGATTCAAATGAGTTCAAATGTTCATAAATGACATTCGAATTCAATGTGCATCATCATGATTGCATTGAATTAACGTTGTTTTTTTGATGATTATTTTAATCCAAAGTTTTAATGACATCATTCGAAAGAAAATTGTGTCAAAAAACAAAGAATTGATCGCAGGTTTGTTCCGATTTTTTGATTATTGTTCATTGTATTCATCGAGAGTTATTGATGAAACATGGGTTTTGAATTGTAATAAAAGTCCAGCAAGAGAATGAAAGTTGAGGTTGATGTTACTATGTTTAGAATCGACGAATCAGTATATGAAATCCATAATCATAAAACTGGTTCATTGTTGGCTCTTCTCTTACACTTTGTTGTTTTTTCGCCTTCCTGCTGTTGTTTTCAATATCGATCAAAGACGTGAAAGTGAGATCTTAGTGAAACTATCGTTGATCCATTCTGGTGTGATTCTGTTCGCTTCAGTATCCAGCATCAACACAATTCGTGACTCAATTCCATCCTGCGTGTGTCTGTGTATGTGATGGTTACTGGCAGTAGCACACTAACCGTTAGCTTGTTTCTTCGTTTATCTTCGGCGTCGGCGTCGCCACACACATTCTATCACTCCACCTCGGTGGGATACAACCAGAATGGCACAGAATCGGACAACCCGATTCTACACAATTCGGTCAAAACATACAAGCGCCAAGTGCGATACACAATATACCCATTGATGCCGAAATAGTCGTATCGTATCATATCATATCAAGGATCGTATCGTATAATCCAAACATTGATCAAACAAATGATTTTGACTTAGTTTATATTATTTTGTCTATTTAATAAATTAATAATAATGAGTACATTCGAGAATGTGTCTATATGTGATTCACCATTATCGTGTTTAGACGATTCTAAATTAATCTATACTCCTTTCTATTGGTAAGTCTAATTACAATGTGAAATATAAAACTAAATAATACTTTCTTTCATTTAGTGAAGAAAATATTTATAAACTTTGTGAAACAGTTAAATCTGAACAAATTGATCAATTGAAAAATTGTTATGCTGTTTTTATATCAAATCAACATGAACATGTAATCTTATTATCACAAAACATATGTGCAAATGTGATTTATTTATTTACAATTATATATTCTATTCTAAGATACCTTTATGGGGACAAAAAGTTGGTAGACAAACGGAAGAATTTCTGGTTATTTGGGATTATCATGTTATCATGATTCATCTGGAAAATAATACATCTCGTGTTTATGATTTCGATTCCGTTCTACCATTTCCAGTAAGTGGTAAACATTATTTCGATCTCGTGTTACGACATTGTCGCATCAAAGACACTTATCAATATCAATTTCGTGTTATCAATGC
Source organism: Blomia tropicalis (assembly GCA_029204025.1). Taxonomy (NCBI): domain Eukaryota; kingdom Metazoa; phylum Arthropoda; class Arachnida; order Sarcoptiformes; family Echimyopodidae; genus Blomia; species Blomia tropicalis. The sequence continues at coordinate 14,111,756 of CM055089.1, read as the reverse complement.
TGAAGACTATTTACAAACATTCGCTTCGGATCGATCACGAATGAAGGATAATGATGGAAATTATTTGAAGCCGCCACCTGCCTATGAGTGCATAAGAACAGAAAATGAAACCAATAATTTAAACAAGTTCATTTCTATGGAAACTCAACATTTTCAAGTTGGTGAAATTATGAGTTGGAATCAGATGAAACAACTGTTTGTTACATCTCAATAGCAACAATTGTTATTTTTACTAAATAGTTATTTATAATGTGAATGTATTGTATATGAAATGTGATGATTGATTCAAAAGTATCATCAATAATTGTAAATAATTTGCTCATTATTATACATTTAAGAAACTATAGATTCATTGAAATTGCCTAAAGATTTGCTCACAAATTTAACTAACATTGGGCTATAAATGAGGGGTAATAGAAAAATATTTGGCAAATACAAACGATTAACCAACATAAAGACCAAGGCCGACACGTGTTTGCGATTTGACGTGGTTGATTAAACCACTGAAAAGTAATGTAAATGGTAATGGTAATAGTTTCTTCTCGAACACTCCACCAACATTCCAATTGGTATCGACAAAACCTATTATTACAAAATGATTAAAATATTGAAAAAGTTCAAGTGATACAAGATCCAAAATGAAACATACCACGGAAAACAAAATTTGATTTAGGTAAATCGACTTGATAACCAAATGACGCAGTGCTATCCGGTTCAGTTAGATTTGTTTCCACCTGAACGCCAACCTAATTAAATAAATAAACATGAGTAATGACAATGCGAATCGTGACAAGGTGACACAACCAACCTGTAGATTTTCATTCTTTCGTTGATAATAACAGAATTGAACACTAGAATTGTTTACGGTACCGCTGACCACAAAATCATTAGGCGAAGTGTATCGTCCAGCAACCGATAAAACTGAATTCACAGCTGGGGATTGATAATGGCACACCAATTCGGCACCAAGTGAAAGATTGTTGGTTACATTTTGTAAATAACTTGCAACGGCAACGCCCGAGGTGTTAATTGGGTCGAGATTTCCAAACACTAAAGAGGCCGTAAAATCGTTACCGATGTAGTCCGATGTGAATTGCGATGCAATGCATTTGGAATTCTGAATTTGTGTTCCCACTTGAACTTTCAATCGATCTCCAACCAAGTGAATAATACGAGAGTTCAAATTACCGGTGGGATCAATTTCCCCGGAAAAAATTGGATAGGCTTCGCTAGTCGCAATTTCTCTTGTACCAATGTAGGTAGCTCCAAATCGATAACCCGGAGGTGTGATTCCACTACCCATAACAATGTTATGACTAATTTGGAAATGGTTACTCAACATCTTATTTACGACAACCTTGGCACCATCGAATGGCATGGGAAAGATATCTAAAAGATGATATAAATAAGTCATATAGCTTTATACATTACAATTCGATATCTACCTTTGCACTTTCGGTGAAGATTTTCCATTGATCCAGGATTATTAGATGGGGTAGCCGATTGTTGATTATCCGGTGGACTTTTTGGAGGCGATGTCGTCGAATCGCCACCATCTTGAGGAAGAAATTGTGTAAACGATTGCGAACCTTGAATTGGAGGCGAAGGGCCCGATGCGAAAACATTTCCCATGATTGGATGATGAAATGACACGACACCCGATTCAGAATATAGGTAAAGATTAAGGTTCGAGTTTACACGTGCCTTTCGGGCAACAACTCTTGAGCATCGATAGGTGCTTGAGAGAGAGGGAGAGAGTACGGGAAAACGAGACCAATGTGCGTTTATTTGTTCATAATGGACGTTACACAATTATTGGTTGTACACCGTATACTGTCAATGCCCAATCGGGCGCCACCAACGTTTTTGGGGTCACCTTTACTGAATTCTGAAAACGTATTCTCCATTTTTTATTTAATAATTTAATTATTAAGAAAATTCATGTAATTTGATTTGAATTTTACGGACTTATTTTTATCAAATTCTCCTGACAAAGTGATCCACTTTTAACATATTATGTTCACATCATCATCACCATTACAAGATGAAAGTGAATGGTAAAATGGCAATAATGGCAGAATGAAAGGAGAAGAGGAAGGATAAATAAAAAAGATGAAATATCCAGGTGGATAGTTCATATAACATCAATATGTTAGAACCTGACATCAAAAAAGAAGACAAACATTGGGTTGAGCGACGATGTCTTGTGTGCAATCTCAACGATTTGTGTTTTTTTGTGGTATAGTAGACGATATATGTTTTGTTGTACACATAAACACATCAAGAACGGCAGTTCATAGTCCTTGCCCCCATTATTCTTAGAAGTACTATACTACGTGGTAATCGTAATCGTTGGCACCCATTCGCCAACAGCATTGTGCCTCGTCTTCGTATTGCACTATACAATTTGTCACCTTAAATGGTCATAAATTGGTAGAACGCCATCAATACGACAGACATTGTGGCGTTGCTCTTGGTCTGGATGATCCCTCCCTAATACAAAATGCATGCATAGATATTATAATACATTTGGATGTTATTACATGTTCGTCCAGATTGAACGTAATCGATTGACGGTCGATGTCCCGCATATATGCCTTAAGGGCGTCATCGAACGATTTGTCCATACATCTATATCGATATATCGGTGCAATCACACATTCTCTCGTTTACTCTCTTTTTCGCAATCACTCCCTCTTATTCATATGAAAGTTGATGAGTACGAGAACGTTGCTAATCATCACTTGAGAAGATTGTGATACAATCTATACATAATAGAAAGATAAATAATCATCTACAATAGTGGTAGATGGAATAATACATTTTTGCATAAGTGAAAGAAAAACGAAATGACCATTCATGGTAATAGTGGGTATGGCGAATTGGTTGGTCAAATTAGAATAGGTAAATACTACCCAAAAATGGATATTTTGGTTTGATCCATTGGATCATGGTACTTGGTTAATTTAATTGATCAATATATTGTTCAAATGACTCAGCGCGTTCTTGGTCACGTCATCTGTGTTTGTCGGTGTCGTCGATTGGGCGACGGCTGCGCTCTATGGCATCGTCCATTTTGTATGTGAGTATGTGTGTGTGTGTGTGTGTGTGTTAGTATTCATGTTCGTATGGCAGGATTGTTGATGGCGCAGTGGCACAACATTCAATGTGTAGACAACCGAAAACAACACTAACACACCACCAACATTGAATGGTTTGAATTGGCAGCATCATCGTTCCAATGGTGTACTACTAGCGTCCAACCCCGCGGCTCGTTTGTGTCTATATTTGTGTCTATGCCGACGTGTGGATTGCCAGTTTGTTAGCGCCCGCTTCATCCATTGTACGTAGGCTTCCAACACCAGTGACAGACAGTCAGTCAGTCAGTCTTTCTCTTTCTCTCTTTGTATGTTTGCTACATTCGACGTGATTCATCCATTCACTCACTCATTCAGTCACTGAGCAGCCTTCTCATTCGCCTTCTCGCCCCAATCTAGATCACACTCTACCCGGTCTTTGTCCCATTCTCGTGTCCCGTACCATTTTCGTCCAGTTTCAACTGACAACAATCATCTCGACCCGTACAAGATGGTAAGTACCATTATATTATATTGTGTCATCAGGTATTGGCAATTGTATGATTCTTTAATGTATTTTTCAATTGCAATCCGTTGCTTTCCGGCGATCGTTTGTTTCCCAATCAACAGACAAACAGTCAACGCCCTTCCCCTTCTATGCCGCTTTCTCATCTCATAATACACACACACACACAAGCACACATTTATACAGACACACTGTGTACAAATTAGAATTATATTTGTCGATTTTCTTCTTTATCTGACATTGAATTGTCTCATAATAATTCATTTTTAATTCGTTTCAAAGATTTTATATCTTAGGTCGAATAGATTTAGGTTTCCATGGTAACATGCACACACATACATGGCATTTTGTCGGAAAAGAAACCGGTCGATTTTATGGGCATACAAATTTTTTAGTAGCCGGTACAATTTTTTGCTAATGTTTAGTTTCTCATGCCCTACCCATATTCTACTCGTCTTTGATTTCATCTAACTTAAAAAACCCATTTTTTTATGTATCTGAATTTGATATTTTGCTTGTTCTTTAGGATTAGGTTTAGTCTTGTCTTGTAAGTCATATTGCTCGAAAGACATTCTCTCGATTTTTAAGTAAGGATTCTCTTATACACATGAAACGTCGTTGCCATTTACCAATGTATAAATATATATATTGCAATCCTCCTCCCCAACTGAAAGCTGCGTTTTATTTATTTTTCTTCTCACTCTAAATTTGGCAAATGCACCTAGCACATTCCGACAGTATGATGCACTTGCAACCCCATGAATTCTTTTCATGGTTTTGTGATCGATTCAATTAACACGTGTTGCTATATTGTCTTTTTTTCGTATGTTTGTGTGCGTATCGGTTGAACACATGTTTTTTCATTACATTTACCTGCCAAGTTCACTAATTTGTATTATTTTCTTCTATTCATAGTCTTCTGGAGTAACAGTCGCCGCTGAGGCCAAAACATTGTATGAAGATGTAAAGAAGGATAAGAAGTTTCGATACATCATCTACCACATTAAGGATGAGAAAGTATGTTGTCATTACCAGATTGCATAAATTATTGTTTAACATATTCAATCGTCAAATTTAGGTAATAGATGTCGAAAGCACTGGTGCCCGTGATTCCACCTACGACGACTTTTTGAATAAACTTCAAGAATTCAAGAGTGATTGCAGATATTGTATCTTTGACTATCCTGCCTCAATTGCTGTTGAGGGTGGCGGTGAAAAGACCACAATGTGCGTCGATCGACTCGTTTTGATGACTTGGTATGTTATTAATCTTCATGTGTAATGTAACTTATTGATTTTTAATATTCTCTTTCATTTGTTTAGGTGCCCAGAATCGGCTAAAATCAAGCAAAAGATGTTGTATTCAAGCAGTTACGATGCCTTAAAGAAGGCATTAGTCGGTGTCTACAAATACATTCAAGCTTGCGATTATGAGGAAGCCTCACAACAAGCAATTGAAGATGCCGTACGAAAGGGAAAATAAGGATGCCGTACAAATAATCTACCACCATTTCATATGCAACCATTGTGTATATCGTATGATTGTTTAGGTGTTTACCAGCTTTTCCCTCTTATTTATCGGAACATAAATGTGAAATTTAAAATTGCTTTATATATCTCATTCGCGTCTGTGCATTCATTCAAGACACACATTTTGGCGTGAACCAAAAAAATCAAGAAATCTTATTATTTTAAAACTTTTGTACTTTGTTTAACAATATATGTCCGCTAAATGCCATCATCAATTGGAGGGTATATTATATGTCATCAAGAACGATCATTACATGATGGGTGGCATAAAATGTTTTGTACCTAAACAACCCGCCAAGATTAAATTGGTTTAATCGGCCTTTTACTCTTTCTCGCTCTAATTCTCTCTTTCTCTCTCTCTCCATCAACTTCAATGAATGTAATTTGGATAAATTTTTATTTGAGTCATTAAAATCAAGCTTTCCTTTTAAACTTGGGTAACAAGAGTATCATTACAACAAGCCAGAGCCATCTTCAAAGCACCTTCCATTGTGTGGTTTCCGCCAATGAATCCAGTGGCATGGACAAAGATACATTTGTCAATTTTGCTAACAGCACTTAGTTCTTCATCCCTCAAACCTCGCCATTGCTTAATTAGTGGTCGACGTAATTCAAAACTATTTTGTGTAATTGGAACCCCTCGAACACGCCATGATTTATCGAAAAAAACTGTAAAATACACTTGACCTTCTACGTTATGTTCTTTTTCAATTTCAAATAGATGATTAATCCATGGTACGCATTGTGAAATGACAAGTATTTTCCCATTTGGCTCATATTCAAAACGTTTTTTAAATGCTTCCAATACGACAACTCGTGCAGGTAACCAAATTTTACCATAATAGTTTACACGATCCATAAATTCTTCTCCTGTCAATTTGCTTGCTTGTAAAAATCGTTCATACATAATCTTATCGTCGCTTGGTTCATTCCAAGCCGGCTTCAACATTTCAACACGACTTGATAAATTTGTTTTGATGTGATAACGGGGTTCTCCATCGTACTGTGAAACACCTATTTACGAAGAATTAGAATGGTTTTAGAATAACAATTGTCATACCATTATCGATTGCATCAATCTCTTTGATAAAATTTTCATAAACTTTATCAAAAACATTATCGGTTTTCGGATCATCCTTGGACCAATCTAAATAATCAGCAATAATTTGATGGCCAAAATGTGCATAAACCAATCCGGCTGAACTTAGTCGAACATTTCCAAAATCTTTCTTGGGAAAAATTGAGGAAAGTGTCAATTGAAATGATGATTGATGATGATCATATCGGTGTTTTGATGGATCATAAATTGAGCCAACATCAACAACAATATCACATTGATTCAATTTTTCAGTATCTCGCGATCGAATTATTTCCCCATCTTTGTATTGTGGTAATCGTTTGAGAAGATAACAAGCCAATGCTTCATCGCAATGGAATACACCGTCGTGTGTTCCAATCTTAACCGACGCTTGATTCGACATGATTGAACGAATTTGAGTATATGTTTTAGGCAGTAAACGACCAAAAAGTGATAACATTAATTAAAGATGAAATAATTTTGAGATCACGATTGAAATGGATACAAGAAGAATAAAATAAAAGTTGACTTTTTGACAAATGGCTTCAAATATAAACAAAAAATAACGACCACATGGCCTACACAAAAAGCACCAAAATTGTATCATGATCAACTGTCATTGTATAAAATTGGCGCTAAACTCTTATTTCAAATCATCAAATCGTTTTTCTTATAAAAAAAATATTAGAATGATTACATATGCTTTATTAGATAACATTTATTTGTTGAATAATACTTTTCCTAAAAGAAATATTTCATTAACTAAATTTATTTTTATCAATTAAAAAAAATAATTGATAAACTCAACTTAAATGAGTAGACGCCATCTGACGGGCCAAATTTGTAGAGTGTTAGGGAGCCACAAGAATCGTAGTGTATGCCGGACGATTGGTGGCGACACCGAACACACAATGCGTTTCGTTTTGTGTGTGTGTGTGTGTGTGTTTGCTATCTTTCATTAGCTCCCCCTGGGTATGAATACGATTTGGACATTGGCATGCATGTGCACTCGAACAATGGTGATGGTCGGTAAGTGCATGTTTTGTCGAGAGAGATAGGAGGGCAGGCTTTGGAGGGAACGAGAATGGCAAAGACAAATGAGTGAAAGAGAGAAGACAAGCAGGGAAGCAGGCAGGCGGCGGCGACAGAGGCGACGACTGGCAACGAGTCGTGCGCACACCTCGATCCAACTCTCTCTTTCTCCCTATGTACGACCGGGGCCTGTCGTGTGTGTACATACGCGTCCATGTGTCGATATATACTATACATTGGGCCACCATAGGACGATGAATATATAGCCGTCACATCATATACATAGTAGTGTATATGTGGATGGTAGTGTGAGTGTGGACAATTTACCATTGGCACCAAACACACACACACACAATCACGAAGACGACGACGACAACGAGCACGGCGGCAGCAGCAGCAACGGCAACAACAGCATCATCCAACATCAGCATCATCGGCGACGACGACGACAAACGGCAGCAGCCACAAACGGCAACGAATACGATCAACGAGAGTAAAAAAAAAGGTCTATTAAATCGACCGAAAGGAACGGAGACGACCAAAACAGTTCAAGACTAGTTTGTATGGTCGTGTCGAATTTAATGTTCGTTTTTCAGATGAAATCAAAAAATATCATGTATTGGTGACTACCTCTTCATTCTTTTCCCCTCGTTTTACTTTCGATTCAACGGAGAAACGTAAAACATTGATTCATTCATTGATCAATTCGACAAGAGATATCCAATCAAAAATTCGACAACCATCCCATCATCATCATCATCATCGTCATCAGCACAACATTCATCATTTATCAAGACGCTTTCAGTTTTATTTTTACAGATGCAAGTGTCCCGAACCGTAGTATTCCAGTGAGTGGTTGTATATATGTTTATATTGTATAATAACATACGGTGGTGGTGCATTTTTTTTCCTTCTCTTGTTGTCGATATTCACAGAGTCACACACACACACTCACAGAAATAGACAAATAGTTATCGAATGAGTGAAACGAAATTGCCATTACCTTTCTGCACTATGGCAATCTATGAGCCGTATATACTCTTCCACTATTTCGGTGACATTGTGTTTCATATTATTGTATAAAAGTGTTTTTATTTTCCGGTCTATACCGCATTGTCACCATCAACGCCGATTGACCCACCCACCAACCCGATTATTGTCGGGGATTACCGTCTCATTCTAATTGACGTCTCATTCATTCTCTTTATTTCATTTATATAATATAACTTTAATTCTGTGTTTCCATTTGTTTCCCTACGGGCAAGCAAGACATCAGAAGCTTCAGCTTCGTAGTTATCCTCAACAGTGGCGGCGTAAAACTACTACTAAAACACCAATCTATAATAGCATCAACAACAACAACAACAACAACAAAGCAAATTTGAATTCCATTCAATGTGTGACATGCCAGAAAAGGGACAATCCTTGTTAGTACCGAACCATAGAAAATAATAAAAGTATTGTACATTTTTCTCAATGTACTGTGTCAATGATTGTGATTTGAAATTGTTCAATCATTTAGACATGACACGAAACATGTTTTAGTTCTTTTTTTTCAAAATTGTATGAATGAACTATGCGGGATATCGGTCTACCTATATCTAGTATATCAATTGGTCCATGGTTAACCATTGAAGACATTTAAAATAATCATCACAATCGGCAGTGATTGTCTTTCTCTTCTTTCCTTCTTTCTTTCTTTCATTCATTCACTGTTGCCTATGGCACATATACAAACACACATATACACATCTTGCCGGCCAATGTCATCACAAACGAGCGTCGGGCGACATTCGACACTCCTTGTTCATTGTAATCACCATCACCATTTGAGTGCCATGAACAATACAAAATAGCCAAGAATGAGAGTGAGTGAGTAAAGTGTACGTTACAGCAAGTGGGCTCATCTGGTTAATGGAAACCTTGCTCCCGAAACCCCCACACACACACATACACACGCATATACACGGGCTTTCTCATTCATTTATACACTCTTTTGCATTCCGTACAATGGACTTTATATAACCGTGTATATATTATCGACCCATAAACATTTCATTCATACATACATAAATGAATCGAATCAGTGAGAATGAACATTACGGTACCCTCATAGACTTCAATTATATAACAACATTTTACCGATGTTCAATAGACTTACAATGAGATCATAAACATTGAATGGCCAACTACAGTGTACACTACACTACGATGTTGATGATGATGATGTTGATGATCGCCTCTTGTGCATCATACTCAATATTACGGACGGCAGCCGTACAATACCAGTCGCCGTCGTCATGTACCAAGAGATCTATCTTTGAATGATGACTTGGTCGTATATGTGTGTGTGTAAATGCGACAAGAGAGTGTTAGTTGTGAGATACTCTTGCTGCCTCAACTGCCTCTTGCCTGATGATGATGATGATGATGGTGATTAGAGAGACTTAAAGTGAAAGAGAACGAGTGAGAGTGAGTGAGTGAACAACTGACTAACTAACTAACTAACCTAGATGTTAAAAATAACATTTTTTTTTGGTTGAGGTAAATTCATTTGCCCAATTCAATTTACGAGGAAACAAAACGTAGAGAATGTTGATCATCAGATCCGGTACAATGTGGTTCGTGTCACCGGATCAAACCGGCGTCATGACATGTCCATGTTTCTGTTTTCAATCATTTAAATTTTCTTTTATTACTTACCTTTTTTTATATATATGTTTAATATCCTTAATATATATATGTTAATAATATTAATAATGCTTGTTTATTACAGTTATGCCATCACCATCATCCATGTTACCATTCACCTGCTCACCATTACACTGCTCATCATTGCCCATGTGAGATAGGCCCTGGTGTCCAATTCAAATCACTTCTTTTGTTTGTTTTTTGTTGTTGTTGTTTATCTTCTTAAATATTCGAACCAACCATAACTCTTGAAACTCACCTAAGCCGAAACGGCAACGCCACCGCAAATTTTGGGCGGTCAAAAAAACAAACAAACATTCTGTCCTACAACAAACTTTGTTTACCACTAAATAATCGATATGGCTTAGTCGTTGTGTCGGTCAATTCGATGCATACACTTTTTATTTTGTATTTGGCTGTTTCAACCACAAGATTGTCACTGAATTCATAATAGCAAACGTTCTGATCTTTACGCGTTACCAAATTTACAAAACAATTGCAATCATGGCATCAAATTCACATGCATCATCATCGGCATCGCATGGTTCTAATACACTTTCATCATTATCGCCGGCATTCGTCGACAAGATTGATCCATTCAAGAAGGGTTCACTTAAACGTAAACAGAAGAAATCGCAAGGTTCATCACGTTACCGGATTAGTAGTGAAGTTGAACTACAATCGTTACCTCTTTTAAAAGGTTTGCTTCCTTCTATTTATTATTACTTAATATAAAATTTAAATATTTGATCTAATCTGTGTCAATTATTTCTCCTATAATCACATATATAAAAGATGTCACCCAGAATGAGCAAGAAAATTTATTCATTCGTAAATTGCGTCAATGTTGCGTTCCATTCGATTTTATGGATCCTGTTGTTGATCTAAAAGGAAAGGAGATTAAACGTGCAACGTTAAAAGAGCTTGTCGATTACATTAGTGCCGGTCGTGGCGTTTTATCCGAGCCGGTCTATCCAGAGATTATTAAAATGGTATGACAACCATTGCCGGTGGTTGTGTGTGTGTTTGTTTGATGGCACGCCCAAACCCAGACCACAATGAGTCATTCATTGGCAATCTTACATCAATCTAATCGATATTCAAATCTCTTCACCCTTTAGATATCATGTAACCTTTTCCGTACACTACCGCCCAGCGAGAATCCCGACTTCGATCCAGAGGAGGATGATCCTACACTCGAAGCAGCTTGGCCACATTTGCAACTTGTATATGAATTTGTACTACGGTTTTTTGAGTCGCCCGATTTTCAGCCAGCTATTGGAAAGAAAGTGATCGATCAAAAGTTTGTCCTACAGGTTCGTTGCTTGTTTGTTTTTTTTTTTTTTGAATCATTATTTACTTATTCTTTTCATTATTATTTAGCTTTTGGAATTATTCGATAGTGAAGATCCGCGTGAACGAGATTTTTTAAAAACAGTTTTACATCGAATATATGGCAAATTTCTTGGCCTACGTGCTTTTATCCGAAAACAAATCAATAATATATTTCTAAGGTTCATCTATGAAACCGAACATTTCAATGGAGTAGGCGAATTGCTTGAAATACTTGGAAGGTTTGTGTCCTATTATTATTTGAATTGAACAATACAATGAATCTTCATTTATTATTGATTGTTATCTTTTTTTTGCAGCATCATCAACGGATTTGCATTGCCTTTGAAAGTTGAACATAAACAATTTTTGATCAAAGTTCTCATTCCTTTACATAAACCCAAATGTTTAGGATTATACCATGCTCAAGTAAGAATATTTATATACACAATTACCTTGTGATCTAATAATACAATTATTTCCTTATCAGCTGGCATATTGTGTTGTGCAATTTCTTGAAAAAGACTCGACCCTAACCGAAAATGTAATCAATGGCTTATTAAAGTTTTGGCCCAAAACATGCAGTCAAAAAGAGGTTATGTTTCTCGGAGAAATCGAAGAGATACTTGATGTGATAGATCCAGTTCAATTCAACACGATTCAAGTTCCCTTATTCAAACAAATAGCTAGGTGTGTTTCAAGTCCACATTTTCAGGTATGTTTCATTCATGTTTTTCTATGTTTTCGATTTATTCTAATATATTCTCTCTTTTGGGTGTGTATGTGTTTGTGTAGGTTGCCGAGCGGGCATTGTTCTTTTGGAACAACGAATACATTCTTACATTGATCGAGGAGAACAGTGAGAACATTATGCCAATCATGTTTCCAGCATTATATCGCATTTCAAAAGAACATTGGAATCAAACCATTGTCGCACTTGTATATAATGTATTGAAAACGTTCATGGAAGTCAATTCTAGACTGTTCGATGAGCTTACAAGGACATACAAGGATGAAAGACAAAAGTATTCGTTACCTAAAACGGGGAAAATATATAAAAACTAATCAATAATTTTTTGTTCTACATTTACAGAGAGAAGATAAAAGAGAAGGAACGTGATGAATTGTGGAAACGATTAATGCAATTGGAATTGAATCACAATCAACAAAATTGTAGCGGTTCATCATTGGTCGGAAATAATGTGAACAATTCGTTATCATCATATTCGTCATCGTTATTAACCAATTCGATGCATACGGATTGAGAACTTGGATCGATTGGCCATTTTATATTTATATCTCAGATGACCGACGACGCCCGACATTGTGGTCAACATTGAGGATGTCTAAGAGAATAATAATAATAATAATGAATAAATAAATAAAAAAAGATGGATACATCGACAAGGACGAATCGGCGCAATCTTTCCAATTGATATCACCTACAAACTCTTTGAAACGATGCCTGTAGATATAACCGTTGGTTCGTTTGTTCGTTCATTCATCCAATCCACCATTTCGCAACCAACAAACCAACCAACCATCAATAAATCGTTCTATTAACGTTATGCTTCCCAATTCCTGAAATGATCGTTCCGAATAGTCAGTAGTCGTGTCGACGTATAGTTTGTATCTAACTTCCCATCACCTATTAGACCATACACATTACACACACTTTGTGTCTTAACATCCATTCACACACACACACAAAATCAACCAATACCGATCTAAATGAGAGAACCAATTATTACAATTTTATTTGGCCTAATCAATAGATCATTGGCTACAATTATTCGAAAGGAGAGAGGATAATATGCCTGTAAATATGATTGATGATGAATATATTTATATTTATATTGCCCAATACAGTTTGGATCAATCAGTCGCCATTATGTTCCCAATTTTAATGAAAACAAATGTCATTCTCTTTATTTCTGTTTTAGTGTTCTCATTTTACCCAATAATGATTTGTATCATTCTTTATTTGTATGATTTTCTCCTTTCTTTATTTCTCTCTCCACACACACTTACACCCACACCCACATACACAAACACATTCTCTTTCTCTCTTAACATATTTTAAATGGTCAATTCCATGATGAATTTTATTTTTACAATCAAAACCACCAATCTAATCTATTTATCTCATTTTGTTCTTTAAAAAAGAAATGGGACAATGAACCAGCAGCAGTTAATCAAATACTGGCAGCACTGGCTTGACCATTTTGTATAATGTTTATATATATATATGGACCCTTGAATCCATTTGTAGACCATCCAAGAGATATTAGCCCATTTAGCAAATGTCGTTGTGTATAGTTGATCATCACGAGGACCTCTAAACCCAATTTGTACTGAAGTATATATACCTTATTCATATATACCATCACCACCACCACCACCAACACTATTCAGCCCAAAATGTAAATTCTCCTATGTCCTCAATCGAATTGTAAACTGTTCTTTATCTCCTTTCAAACCAGAACCTCTCAGAAATCAAGTGATAATATATATTATATTATAAATATATATATAAATACGACCTAAATTATATTAAGAATTACCATTATTATTGATGATGATGATAATAATGTTTAGAATGTCCACATGAATGTACACCTACCCATCATATTGATTGATAGTAGGTTAAAATAATAATTTAAAATAAATTATTCAATTCATTAATTAGTTTTCTTAATGTTTCAATTTGAATTTTCAGGAAATATATTAATTTGGAAAAATTGTATTGATCGCTGTTGATAGATGGCGGTTGCAGTACCATAAACACTCATAAAATTGAACTCACAAAGCTTTTATAAAGGCAGCCACTTCTTTGTGTGAATGGTTAAAAAACCGCCAACTTTTTATTTCTTTCATAATGAATCAACTTTTGTGTCTTGTTTACATTATTTTTTTCTATTTGTGCCTTTCATCAAAATGACACAATAAATTATCAAATTGATCCAAATGAAACTATCAAGTGAATTGTGTGTTTTGTGTTAACATATTTCGACAAGTTATGGTCTCCCCGTAATTGTTGTTACAAATGGTTATCTCATCTCATCAGGGATTTACCATTCCGTTCATTTCAATCATTACATGTTCGTAAGCTGGAACAAACAAATTCATCAAATCCCAACGGTACCGAAAAGTGACGCTTCAATTTATGTGGTGCGAAAAGTGCAATTCCAAGCCCGGCAAATCTGTTCCATTTTTAGCTCAACATTAACAGTAAGTTATGAACAATTGACTTTTGTTTCCAATGACTGTGACATGTTAGGTTAGGACGTGTTAATTTGCCAAATGGGCCATTAATCAACCAGTAGTACGTTTCACTAGCTCCCATCTGACTTAACATTGGGTGCAGTCACATTGAATAATGGGAAAACAAACGAGATGCAATAATTGACCAAATGATTCCATATCATGATTCCATGAATGCATTGTGGTCGCAATTTTATTATTGAATTATTGATTGTTTAGTAAATGAATGAATAGAATGAATGAATTATTTCAACACTACTACATCAAATATATTGAAAATGAATTGATTAAACTATACAATTAATGAGACAAAAAAAGAAAGGGAAAATACTGTACAATGTACCATGTATAATGGGTTGAATGGGAAATAGCTTGTGTTTTGGTGATGATTTAGGTAATCTACATTTGTATGTTTGTGTTCTACTATATCAAAGCTATATCTTTGCGAAACTCTTTCCCGATGGTTCAGTAATTGAAACATATTGATGTGTCTGAAAATGTGGTGAGGTAGATAATGGTATGGTCGAGTTCGATGTTACACGATTTGATTGATCAAAATTAACTGCTGATGCTTGTGTTTTTGAGTATAGATTAAAGAAGTCAAAGTTTCCTCCCATTGCCGACAATGATTCCTCATGTTTCAACTTGATGGAACGTTGATGTTGATTGTCGCCATTGTTTGACGATCGTTTACGTTTTGACTTATTAGGATTATTACTATTGTTATTATTATTAATATTATTATTATGTATTTGATCCGTCTCCCGTACATCGTCTACATCGATCTCCACCATCGTATTGCACCTTAATTCCTTCGATTCGGTTTTGTTGTGTTCATTTTTTTTATTTACCATCGTTTGCTCTTGCCCATTATCATCATTGATAACAATGGGACTGTGCGGCATACTACGATCATCACTATGATCATATGAATCATCTTCCGAACCTTCATTACCATAATCCTTTAATTTATCCGCCGCTTCCAACGATTTTCGATGCATTCCTAGATGGTAAGTAGATTGGATGTTTTAGTTGACGTGTCCATACATTCTACGATCGAATTTTATGGTGAGATGGCTAACAACATTTTGAATTGAATGAATGTTTAGTTCTCACTCAACATTCAATTCGTTTTTTTTGTTGGATTCAAAACGAAAGTTGCTTACCCAATAGCCATGGTGCACATGAATTGGTTTCATCGACCTCCTTCGATTTGAGAATACTTTCCGGTAATGGCAATGAATGGCGAACCATTGCACCATATAGGCCATATTCAGCCATGATCGTACTTTTGCCCCAACATTTTTCCGTTTTACGCCATTTTGCACGACGATTTTGGAACCATACCTTGAATGGAAAGATTGAATTGTTTCATTATTGTTATTTTGGAATTTTTTTCGTTCATATTTGCTACCGGCTCCTAAGTCTAACTAGCGCAATTAGCGCAATAGGTGCCAAGTGAGCCAATGGCCATTTCATTTTAGGTTTTTTCTTTTATTATATTTGGTCAAAACGAGATAATCATTTGCAATCGAGTGGTGGTGGTGAAAAGCAAATTGACATTTCGTTCACTTTATTCGAACTAATTGAGCTCACCAAGTTGATGATGATCGGCGACATTGCGGCGAACGTAAATGTCTGTCACTTAGTCGAATTAATTCCGCTCAAATGGGCCCAACCCAATGGGAATGGGTACAAACACGAAGCCACTAAAGCAATGACTGGTCGCAACTAATCTGTGTTGGTTTAATCATTCGACCATGCGATGAATGCGATTTTAATCTAATAAGTCGCCATCGTTTATGATCGTCGTCATCGTCATCGTCGTCGTCGTGGTTGTACTATAGCATTTTCTTTCATTCCATTCTCCTATTTTTTTCTTTTCATCTTCTATTTCAATTCGACATAAATATCAATTATTTCCGATGACGACTTGAAGTCATTCTTAATTCATGTCAAACAACATTTGTTGCATTATTAGTGGTCCATTGGTGTTGGTCGAATGGGAGAGAGACTGAACCGATCCCAATGGATGCAACATACACTTAGTCACTCAATTCACGATTGCCGCCTTCTGTTCACCGATTTAGACTAGAGTAAAACATTTTGGTGAACAACCAAGAGAAAAAAATGGTTTCCTCACTCTCAAGCACACACAAAGCTTCTCCATTGTGCTGTTCACTTTGCATCGTTGCATTCACTCAATTTGACTATTGACTTGTGTCGACCTTCTGTCCCATTCACTCAGCCATTCTCAATCGATTGGTGGTAACAAGTGCCACACACACACACACACACACACACACACAATGACAATAGATATGATCGACAACAACAAAACGACCTATGATACTGACAATGTTAGTGATCTATCGTGTGGAACCGACCCTAAATGCAAAGTGAAATCTAATCAAGTTGATGAGAATGTAGGAGAGAGTAGAGTAAAGTGGAGTGGAGTGGCTCAACGACAAGTGAAATGAAATGGATTGTATTATTCGAAGGATCATTTCTCGAACCATTCAAAAATGGTTTTCGTAAGTTGGCAATTAACCGCACTTTAGGTTTACTGATGTCAAATGTTTTCCCGTACGATTATGACTGACATAAGTAGGGTAGAAACATGGATAGATTCAATTTGTATCTGCTAATGTAGCGTCACATTGAAGTGGTCGGGTAATGGTTATTGAAACAAATTATTGACATTTGGTCGAGGTCGATCTCAAATGGGTTCCTCTCTCTCTCTCTCTCTCTCTCTCTCTCTCTCTCTCTCTCTCTCTCTCTCTCTCTCTCTCTCTCTTTCTTTCAATCCCTTTCGTCTTCACTAGAACATTCAGTTCGGATTAAGATTGGCTCTACTATTGTACTAGAGTTCGGTTCATGAAAGGCCATGAGTTAGTGAGTGAGCCGTTTCTGCATCATTAAACCAGACCACCAAATCAAATCAACCAACTTGGTTTGAGCTTTTTTTGTGGTTGTTGGAAACCATTGGCATTCTTTGATCACGATCAATGATCGAGCTCCAATTCGGGCGTTTTCTACGAAGCCCCGAACAACAACTTGGTTAGCATTTGGGTGTGTGTGTAAAGACTGGCACTCAAACACTTACCTGGATTCTATCTTCTGGTAGATCCGTCTTCAACGATAACATCTCCCGTGCATATACATCTGGATAATGGGCATCCTTGAATGCCTTCTCCAATTCTTCCAACTGGTAGCTGGTGAAGATCGTTCTACTCCAAGTTGGAATTAATCAATTAGAATATGAGGGGTTCGTTTGGTTAACAATTTTCGGTTCAATGGATTTGGGTTCGTTTGCTAATTGCCACACATATATATATATATATATATCTTGATGGCACCTTGCTGTGCAACATTCTCATTTATGGATACGATCGAATTTTACCAATTTTTCTTTGCTATTGTATTTTCAAATGTGTGTAGTTTGACATAATTAGAGTGAACGACTACTATGGTAGCTATTTCGATGAATGATCGAAAATGGGTGTACGTCAATCTAGACGACGACAAAGCCTTATGGCATCTTGCTATCTCTCGTTCCTAATTAAGGGACAACCAAATACGTTTGGCCAAATTCTAACATTGGTCTCGTCATTTTGTCATCGTCTGTCGTCGAGTTGTAGTTAATTACAAGTCAGTAGGAAAAGAGAGAGAGACGACGACACGCGTCTAAACACGCGACCCATATTGTATATTTTGTCATTGTGATCCAACAAAATGTTGGTGAAAGTCTACTTTTCTTCAATTGATGTGATTGTCAATCGAGTGTGTGTGTTCCCTAGCTGAATCGAGCTGCTCAAAAAACACAAATTCGCCTAGTGTATCCCAATAGCTAAAGCCTAATTATGTTTTTTCTCTTTCTCTCTACCTGTTTGTTCGTATGTTCAATTAGTCTAATTACTAATAGTGTCACACTATTAGCTGTCGACGAACTAATCAATTTACCCCAACGGGGTGGTAATGATTGCGTCATTTGATCCAATTAGTTTTGCAATCTATACACACTTAGCACATGGTTGCCTTGTAATCAACCGAATTTGGTAGAATTGGGCAACAACAATAACAACAACAACAACAATAGCAGCAGCAGCAAAAAAAGCAAACGACACAAACCCAAAATTGCAAGGCAATGGTCCATCAAGCCTACCTGTGACGCCTCTTCTTTTTCTTCTTCTTTCCACCGATCGATTGCCCCAAACTAAGTTGACCATTTCCGTCCATTTCCAATGCGTTCGCATTGGAAGCCAATCGATTGGCGAAGTCATTTATTAGATTACCTGTATGTGGGTTTTGTTGTTATTGTTATTTTGGTTAGGCCATATAATGAAAAATGGTTGGGAAAGAAAAAGAAGAAACAAGACAACAAATTGGTTAGTTTTTTTTCTGGTATTTCACTTGGAAATTTGGTTTGGTTTATATTGATACGCTTGGTTGCCGATCATCTGGCGGCCGGTCACCACTCGAGGGCAACAATGAATGAACGAACGAATAAGAACGAAAGTGTGGCAAATGGGCGAGTGCAAAGAATCGGGGATCTCTTTGTATATATTGGTGTAACGAGCACTAGTGCGGCGATGTGTTTGCGTAAAACTGAGTGATGCCATCATCATCATAAATAAATGATTAGACCGAAAGCGAGCTAATGTCACGAAGTCGATCCAAAGTATTTTCTTTTCTTTTTTGGGTCGTCAACACACAACGAGCGCAGTTCACAACGACCGATCATTACTTGATGCCTTTTGTTTGCCTCTCACACTTTTTCCATTTCCACTCGACGGGGACAGTCGAACCCCAATATATATTAATAATATAATAAACCCGACCCTACAAGTTCGAGTCGCAAGCGATTAATTGAGATCCCGGTTCGGCCCGTCACTAATGGTACGACCATCACCACCGTTAGGTGCTTCCACTAATTACATGAGAGAGGGAAAGGGAAAGTTCACTACATTTTATGTTCCAATCATCGGTCAAGATTTAATTAAAAATGCCAATTTAAGAAACATACAATAGCTTTAGATTGAATGTTTATGTGATGTTCAGTTTTTTTGACATCATACCATAACCAATCGATTGGTTGGGCAAGTTTTCATTGTAAAATGATTCCAGGAAATTAAAATATGAAACTAGGAATTTGGAATTGGGTGCATTATAATAATAATTGTTCTCCCTTCTCTCGTTTTTGGTTGGAATGTGATGAATCCATTGAGGAAGAAGAAGAAGAAGGCAAATTGGGTTATACAGACAATAGACTTTTGGTCCATTCCTAATTGTTAGGATTAACATGAAATTCTCCCAAACACATATATGTTTGACCGATCTAATGCTATTTTTATATTAGGCCTAATAACATTTTGAAGCCCTTTGCGAATTGCCTCCATTTTCAATACCACACACACACTATCATTGACGGGCATTTTTAACACTTTATTAAAAATTTGGACCTTACCAAAAAATGAGCATTACACATTCCGTAGGATGTGTGCCATCAAAACTATGTGTCGTGATAATAGGCTCCTATTTAAGTGTGACATTCTTCCGTCGACCGGCCTGTTTGTTCAACTCCTCCATTGCCATTTGCTCTTTTTCTACTTTTAGTTCATTATATTATTTATTAGTTTTAATAACGGCACTTTACACGCCATTTATAAATGGATCGGCAAAAATGTAAACTATTCACCAAAAAGGTCCATTGCCATCTCCATACATATGTTGGAAATGTTAAATGATGGAAGCGTGACGTTTTGAACCAAGCAAGCAAGCAAAAAAAAATATGAATAGAAGCATAAAGCCAATTTTGCCAATATATTTATATGACCAATAGGTTAAATGTGAATGAAAAAGCTTAATGGACGATTAATAATGTCCATTCACTTGTCGCCATTATCCTCTCAAAAAAAGCCAATGAATATTGATTCGATCGATTCGTAGGCGTTCCATTTCTAATAATACAATACATGTGAAGCCATTTAACGTCATTTCATTGATGATCGCAATATTCTCTCTTTCTCTAACTCTCACAATGTTCATCATATAATTGATGATCGTTTAATAGTAAAATCTAAACTAATTTTGTACCTAATAAGTGTTATGGGCCAATGATGATGATGTGCCATGATGGTCTAATGATAGGCCTCACACCAATGAATGGATGGTGTCCGTGTAAAAAACACCCGCACTAAATAGGTGTGTTGCCTAATTTTGGTTCTGGTTTGCTGTCACATTTGGTAAATTAATTACCTTCAAACTATAGGTCACGCAAACTTTATTTTTTGTTGTTCTTGCTCTTGCTTTTGGTGGTTTTTTTTCAATTAGGTCTCCAATTCATCCTCCGACAAAGCAAAATAAATGATGCACCACAATTGATTCATGTGAATATACATGAAAATTGTTTCAAAAATTGATCTAGTTTGTTGCAATTCAATCGTGCGTGTTTGTATTCCAATGGATCTATTATTATTTTGACCGTATAAGCTTGGTTCATATTCTTTCCACAATAGACGGATAAATCTTTTCATTTCTTTCATTCATTCTTTCTTCCTATTTTTTTTACCTTCACATTCACATTGATCTAATCATTGTTCCACAAACGAATTGGAACAATCTTTCAATAGAATATTGTGGAATTGAACTTACGATTACGATTATATTGCAATAAGGGAACATTTGCGCCGATCATACACTTTTATAATAGGATTTTCAAATTGTGCCAATTGTACCATTTCGGTCCGATGCGGATCCACAATTCGAATGAATGAAGAGATGGGACCCGACTTCTTTTAATCGGTGATAGCTAATAACCGAACCAATACGATTAGAGATTCGTTCTTTTAGTTCATTCTGTTTCTTTCTTTATCATCATCGTCTGATTTGAAATCAGTTCATTTGCGTGCAATTCCAACTAATTCAATTAGTGCGACGAAATGTCCACCCAACCAACCAACTGACTTGACTGAATGACTGACATTGTGCATGCTTGTGTTTGCCGTATTAATTAATTAATTAATTAATCTATTAATGGTACTAATATGACTAATGGGAACGATGTCGAGGCTCGGGTGAACAACAAAAAAGCAGCGAGGGAAGCCAATCATTTGTATGGCATGTTCATTGAGAGACAATGCCAATGATGAATGAACTAATATTACAATGGAACGAGAGACAAAAAAAACGAACGAAGGCACGAACTGAACTGTCGAGTCAATTGAGTCCTAATTAAATAATTGGCACCAAGCACCTCAAGTCGACAATCGATTTGATTCTCTTCCGAGTTTTTTTCCTTTTTGACAAGCACATTCCCCCAAAAAAAACTGGTCAATGAAAACTTGACTACTACAACATGATTTTGATGGCCGGATCCACTACCACCCATGTTTAGATGGGAGTGATCAAATTCATTGATCAAATTCAATGTGTTAACACGAGCATACACACATTGCATAAATGAAATGCAATGGCACTCGTTAGGCAACGTTAGCATCCAATTAGGTTTAGCTATAGCAGATGAACGGTGTGTTTTCAATCAATCGTTTGGGTTTCCCTTCTCTATACCTGTCAGCCTGTGTCTCTATACCTTTACACGGGTGAATTGGCTGCCAATCAACATGGAAGATGATGATGATGAAGGAAAACGTTTGCTACTTTTCAATGAAGATTGGTGTGAACATTATGACCCAATCGGAATGACACACACACATAAATGTGAATCTAACTACCTACTACACCTCAGCGGGGTCGTTTCAAGTGTCTCATTCATTCTCTTCAATTGTAACAACACACACACACATAAATTCAATGATGATTACGATTATGAAGTAACAAAACACAACACATACACAAATTAAATGGAAATGATTCATACAAGGCATTGTTCAATCACAATCAAGTTCTAGGTGAATTGCAACATCTTCTCTAACGAAAAAAAATTAATTTCCTCTCTATTCTACTGTTCATTGTTAAGTGTTAATTCGTGGTCAAATATTTACACAACCATTGTCTCTCCGATTTGTGTGTGTTAAGCAATGAGTTCTTCAAATCGTTCTCTTGACTCACATGTCAGAATGTTGTGTGCTCCACATCAAACCTACTACTTCTTCTTCTATTTGATTCGTTCAAATCATAAACAATTAGGCAAATAAATGGCGATGATTGGGATGATGATTTGAAGGCGGATGTTGCTTGTCAATTATATAATTGTGTGCGAAAGACTTTTAACAAAAAAAAATCTATAGATCCTATTATCTATTCGTCTTTTTTTTTTTTGTTTGAACAGTTTGAGCATTTAAATTCTTTTTTCTTATTACTCTATTCTTGCAATTTTGCCTACTTATTTTTTGTTAATTATTATTGGCCTTTCTCTTATAGTCGATTAGATAGTTTCCATCATATATTTACACAATAATATTGCGAATTAAATCTATTCTTTTATTTTTTTTGTTTCTAACATTTTGATAATTCAATTATAGTTCAAAAAAATGAAGGAGATCACTGAGAAAGAGGAAAAACTTGAAATATAAAACTGAAATGAAATACTTAATGCATAATTCACTTGAATTGTCATCCGCATCGTTTTCGACTTTTCGTTGGGTCGTTTGCTCCTTTCCTTTCCTTTCTTTTCCCATTTTTTTTTTGTTATTTGGTCGATCTCGTTAGTGTCGACTCGTTCGATCCTATCATGTGTTGTTCGAATAGTATTGCGTACAACAATTGTATGGAAACGATTCCGTCAGAGATCATTAGTTTTCTCGTTCGTTCATTTGGTCGGTTGGTTGGTTGGGAATGGTTGGGTTGTTGGCTCGACTCGCGTGCTGATAGTACACACACACACACATTCGATTCCGATTTAGTATCAGAATGGGAAAAGGGGGGAGGTGGAGGACGAGGATAGTTATTCGAGAGTCGAATTTTAAAATTTCCAACAATCGAAGAATGGTGCCAAGAGTTGACAGATTGAAAATGGCATCGGGTACACTAATTTCATCAGGAAAATTCCTAATGTTTCCATTCTATCTTTCACTCTCTCAAATGGCAAACTCACTGACGAAACAAGACCTTTTTTTTGTGATCAATATAATTGTCATTGTGTCTAGGCCATGGATCGCGTGTCCTCTCTCTTTCTCTCTCTTATTCCATCTTTCTCCCCCTTTCCCCATTGAGTGAGATGCTTTTTTCCATGTCGATCGAAATTGTCCGATTGTAAAGAAGTGGCCATTTGCGGCAATGTAATCATCATCATCATCATCATCGCCATATTTCCAACAAGACACATTGTCAATAGAGCACGTTCGTTCGTAAAGAGAGAAAGGGAATTGAATCCAAAGTTGAACTCAACTCAATTAAGAAGGCACTCATCATCATCACAGAGTGAAAGTTGATGGTCCGATTAGTGAACCTAAATTGATTCGTCCCATTATGAACGGGGGTAATTAATAATAGATTGCCTTTACAAAATAAAAAAAGTTGATAATCGTTTCCTATTTGTGTGTTCCATTACGATCACCAAAATGAATGAATTGATGGACAACGTGTATCAAAGAAGTTGATGGACGACGATACATTTTAAGTTAAACAATTGAACTAAATTTCTGATGTTCAAGTGTTATGTCAAGTGTATTCGCATCATCCTATTTGATCTTTTTTTTTTGTGTGACCTCACTTATGGCCGTCGACTATGGCCAACTACAATCATCAATACGATTGGCTTAATTGTTACATTTATGATTGTGAACGAAATGATGAAAGATGATTGTCTTTATAATCAATCAGCACAAGATGCGGACAGTAGGCAAACAGAAGTCGAAGTGTTGCTAGTTAGACAAACAAGAAAGTGTGCGTATTAGCCATTGGTCAATAGTTGCACGAGTCTTTCTTTTCTTTTCTTTTTTCTTTTTTTTGACTTATACTGTTTGAAGTTAATTGAAATCATTCAATTGTATAAGTGAGAATGTTACAATAATGCTCATCATTGCAAATAACAACAACGATCGATCTATTTGAGCCTTCTGGTTTGAAGTTTACCTTCTTCACTTATAAGAAGGTGAATTTGAACTAACTATCTTTACTTGTGTCTAATGTTGGCACAATTCCTTAAGTGCACCTAACTGGCTAAATGTTTGAGTAGTTGGAGAACAATTGGACTCGCCAATTTGTGAGTCGCACAAGATTTTGGGGAGTGGGACTATGTGTGTAAACAGGAGCACAATTGTGAAGAAGAAGAAGACGAAGACGAAGTACATTCTTCACTTTCCAATAGTTATATTTTTTTTTTTTTGGTTTGGTTTAGTTGGCACCTTTATTTGTCCAGCAATCGAGTGGAGCAAGGTGGTGAAACAGCACGCGTGCTGGCACATCTTATTTGTGGACTTATCGAGTTCATCATTAACTGAACTGAGTGTGTGTGTTGCTGTCAATTGGTAGCGACGAGTGCCAATTTGAATTCGATAATTGGAAGAGAACTTGCTTGTTTCGTTCCCCATTCAATTGGTTCACAATATATATTTATTTGGACACCATACTGAGACATAGACCATTTTCGTTCTTTTGTGATCGTACACAAACTGTCAATTGGTTCCATTCTCTTTCAGCCCCGTTTTATTCGCCGTTTGACACTCTCTTGTCTGATGGATCAGATCACTATCGCCATTAGTGGAAATGAACATTAGTACATTTAGTGTGG
Organism: Blomia tropicalis; assembly: GCA_029204025.1. Lineage (NCBI taxonomy): Eukaryota > Metazoa > Arthropoda > Arachnida > Sarcoptiformes > Echimyopodidae > Blomia > Blomia tropicalis. The sequence goes on along the minus strand of CM055089.1, from coordinate 14,086,533 downwards.
ACTTGGTCCAATTAATTAGTCAATTGGCAAAACGACGACATCAAGTCACACAACTCTTCAACTCTTCATTAACTCAAACAGTAGTACATATAGTATCTTTCGATTCTATTCTTCAAACGAATTTGACAACTATTGGACCATATTCTCTCTTGTTTTCCTTCCACAAAGAGTGTCCATCACAATCATGAAAGTGGCTCAAGTGACCCATTGGTCCGAGAGGTTGACAACTTCGATCGGTCTCGCACTTGACTTGAACACCAAAACTAACTAACTAACTCGTGACTCTTTCAACGAAAAACTGTTTTGCTTTGTGTTCGGTTCAAATGATGAACAACAACAACAACTATAGCAACAAAAGCAATACATAAAAATGAACGAACATAACTCGATATATACAACAACATAAAAATGGGAGACACATTTAACTTAATTTGCAAGGTATTGAATTGGATCTATTAACTGGTGTCAAGACCAATCATTTGATGGAACAAGACATGACACATTCTCACATTGACACAATAAGTGAACGTGTGTGTCGGTCGAGTGACAGGCTGTCATCATGACTCGAAACGGATTGGGGGGAGGAATGGGGGTGGTTAGGTTTCCCATTTATATCTATCTACACAGACACAAACATTTTGAATGCATTTGTCACCTCACTAAATATGAATTCGATTAAATAGAGAACACAATCGATTTTGAATTGAAGGATAGCAATGGCTCAAGATAATCGACATACAATGGCAATGGCAATTTCATTCAAATTATTAAATAGTTGCCCTCCAATTTCCCGTTATCTTTCTAGCTCTCTTTCTCTCTCTTGTCTCACATTTCTCTTGTTCCCGGGTGCGCGCATCCCCGCGGTTAATATTTTTTATACTAAGATTAGGCTACTCCTATTGTGATGAAAAAACGAGAAAGAATAAAATGAGAAAAAAAAACGGTGACAGATCGTCATTGTCAATGTACTAAATTCAAAAGGTACAATCAATGCAATGTCACTTGACAATGAACAGATCCGACAAGACCGTTTAGTGAACTAGATAGATCCAGATGTGATTGACAAGCTAACATGCATGCCCTTTCCATTGATTGGTTGGTCCACACTGATCCAACAAAACTGCCAATGTCTCAATTAAGATTCGTTCATTCATTCATTCATTCATTGTAAAAATGAGGAATAAATAAAAAAGATATATTTACCGGGTGATGTTTTCTCATTAAATTTAGCCACATCCGATGCAAATGGATGAAACATTGAGGAAATTGCATTATTGCCACCAAATGGTCCATGATTCTTTGCCATTGAATTGGTCACCTGCTGAAGGCCGACATGCATACTTGCGGCGGACATTAATGCTGCCGCTGCTTGTGTATTGAAATATGGAATTCGTCCATTGCTAGATGGTGAAACCGAATCAAATTGATTGGTTCCGGCAATTGTTACCGGATGTAACGATAAGGGTTGTTGTTGCGATTGTTGTGATTGTTGTTGCTGCTGCTGTTGTGACGTATTTCGTGAGGAGAAATACGAATTAAATGTTCCATTCGTTGGATTATGATGATTATTACTATTATTATTATTATTGTTGACCAGATTGGTGACACTCAATGATGATTGGATCGGATTTTTCGGTGAAACAGCCGGGGAAATTGTTCCATGTGATGCAACCGATATGCTACTACTTCCTCGACTATGTTCGTCATGTAACATCAATTTTGAGTCATGATTATGATGATGATGATGATGATGATGAGGAAGATGTTGTAAGGAAAGATTGTGATCGTCTAAATTATTACCAGAATTACTGGCAGTACTTTCCGTATTGCTCGTATTACTACTATGGGTACTATGAGCTGGACTACTTGCCATCTTTGACATGTTTCGATCATCTTTCACTTCTTCACGAGATGAATTGGTTGTGTTGGTATTGGTTGTGGTGGTGGTTAAACCCAACAATTGTTGTATGGCAAATGGCGATTGATGATACTGTTGTATGGCTCTACTTGTCGCATTATTTCCCGTTCCGGTACCAACTGTACCTTTGCTTAAAAATTCAAAACCAGCTGAACTTAGGTTTGCAGGCATTATCGATGAACCAAAGAATGTTAGACTCTCACCCGAACGATGTAATGAATTGGTTGTGTTGAACATTTTTTTTGTGTGTTTGTCTGTTGAGTTAATTGGCGCCCAATAATAATTAGGAGGATGCAAGTACAAATCAATTAGATGTGTAGGAAACGGCGGCGACGGCGTTGGACGAGAGAAAAAAACGGACTAAGTAGTCATTTGGTGTGTCGAGTTTTTTGTGTGTGTGTGTGTGTGTCGTCATGTTCAATTTAGCATCTCATCCATTCGATCAAATGTTCGTTTATGTTGATGTCGAATGTTTTGAAGATGAACATGTTTTACTCGAATCGAGTGTCTATGTTTTTGGACACACTCTCCGACAACAAGATTTGTTTTCCCCATACGTCGACAGACGAAAACGTTAAAGTGGGCGAGTCATTCGAAGCCGTTCGATTCCGCCTCTTGTGTTGACTCTTGTGTATTCGCACACGCAACGAAAGCCAACGCAATTGTTCCACAATTGGCAACACTTGATGTTAGCAAAATGTTAGCAAATGGAGTAGTACGCCGGACCCGACCAACTGGTCATATCCCATGATTCTCACATTGCTGCTTGTATACCAATTAGGTACCCCATTTTAGCTAATGCTAGCGGCAAATGGCGGAAACAATGCGCAGTGTCGATCCATAATATATAATAGAAATTGAATGATGATGACGATGATGTTGCAAATTATACACTTGACGGCAACTATGGTCGAAACGAAGAGAACCGAATCAATCTTTTGAGACGGAGACCAAGATGAGAATGTTCCAATTGGACCAAAGCAAATTATAGTGGCAAAGTAGACAATCAATTATTCATAAGCTATTTGCAGCCTGGGTAACCAGACCAAGTGTGTCTTGACTGGCCAAATTAAATTGTCTCCCACTCATTCCAAACTCTCTCTCTCTCTCTCTCTCTCTCTCTCTCTCTCTCTCTCTCTCTCTCTCTCTCTCTCTCTCTCTCTCTCTCTCTCTCTCTCTCTCTCTCTCTCTCTCTCTCTCTCTCATTCTCTTCAAATTGTTGGAGCCATACTCGGCCCATTAAATCGTTTCTCTTGTCTCCCCCCGCGTGTGTAGCCAAATTAAATTAATCGTCGCCCGAAAATGTTGCACGAAAATTTTAATTAAATAATGCCGACCGAATTGCTTCTGCCGTTATTATTATGTGTGTGTGTGTGTGTCTTGCTTCTCAATTCAATTTATTTGACTGACATTTTTTATTAATAATAAATATATTCCTCGATTTAAGTGATGAGTTCTTCTTATTCTTCTTTTTTGTTGTTGTTCTTGTTCTGGAACAATGTTTAGTCACCTTTAGACTTTGGGAGGTTTACTCGTTCAATCATGTGGCAATTAATCGAACACTTCATCGTTTACATTAACATTAATTTATTTTAATTTTTATATTCCTGTTTCATCACAAATTTTTTATATCAAATTAATTATTTTCACATGAATTCATCTATTGTATAAAGTAAACGGTAGCCAAAGAAAAAAATCTATAGATTAAATTTGGGCGATAGGTTAGGTTAGGCCCAATTCTTCTACTCCTATTGCATGTTTGCCTGAATCCGTAGCGAATGTAATCAATCCAATTATGGAAGTGATTAATGCAACCCTAACATTGAATAAATGGCATTCAATTTTGCTTATGATCCATTTTGATGGACGATTATTTATGATATTATGATTGGACAATAATTAGCTAAGCAAATGACCATGTATGGTGGTTGGTTCGGGTTGGATCATTCATTGCTATTGATCAATTTGGTTGTTGTTGTTGTTGTTGAACGATGTTGCATCCATTTTTGGTCCATCACCATCAATTCAAGTGTAAAGTGTGAGCGAGAATACGAACACGAAATCAAAAAGGAGGACTCGTTCTTCGTCGTTGGGCGGGTCTAATTGGCTATTTACCGTTGTTCGTATAGACATTCCCGATCCTTTTATAGAGTTGCTTTCTCGTTCAACTTTTGTCATGTTTGCTTGTGTTATTGCAATTGTCGAGTCTGCGCTTCATTTCCCCACACACAAAACAGCCATAGTTCCATTGGAAATGAAACGTTTAGTTTTTATTTTTCTCTCTGTGGACATCGCTGCGGGCATCTCACTTCGTTTCATCTTCAAGAATGGTTTCGTCTCGTTCATCGTTGTCGCTTAATAAAGCAATTAGATTGACATGAACGAACCTATCGAATTGTGAATCAAATCGGTGGTCACATTGGTGGCCTCTAGTTAGATCTAAGACTAAATCAAATTTAGTCTTTCTCCTTCTTCCTTCTTTCTTGTTTAAATTGACAATTTGTCCCCTTGTCACCAGGTAAAAGAAAAAAGTGTTCCACAATGATGAGTCAATCGAATGATTTATTTGCTTTACCAAAACTGAAGGTGAAGTGAGTGAAGACAATCTCGACCCGTTTCGAATCATTTGGGTAAACTGCTCGACTTATTGAGCAGCACCGATCGTTCTAATCGGCTATTGGTGAGGTGACAAAAGCAATAAAGTTGCCTGTCATCATTGAATGAAGGAGGAGGAAGAGGAGGATGATGATAGTGACGACGTCGAATTAGTTTTTTGGACATGTCAACCATTTCTCTCTTCCCCATTATAGATTGCAATCCATGGTCCGCTTGTCAAACATTTGACTGCCTTGTCGATGACGGTGCCACTTGAGCCTATTAAGTGTTTCCCATTACGTCAATCGTCGTATAGACTTTACTCCATTCTTTGGAGTATATAAACGGCAGTCAAGTAGCTGGGCCCTTCGGCTGACAATTGGCAATTCGGGCGCCAAGTGGCAACCAATTCGAAGTTTGATGGGCAATAGGAAACAGAGATGAGATAGTAAACTCTCTCACCTCATATCCTATATTACAATTTGATTGGCTCATCGACTTATTATTAATTTTCATATTATTATTATTAGTTATTAACCAAAAATAGATTGTCAAGCAATAACAAAACGTTTCCACACAGATTCAATTGATCCAAATGATCGATCAATTGCTAATTACAACCATTTTTTTTTTGTTTTGCTTGTAGATGTCTTCATCCATTTAAACCATTGTTTAGTCGTCTCTATTAGCATACTCTTTCCATATCCTATCCTATCCTACTATATATATACGCACATCACCACCACTATCAAATCGAGTTAATTGCTGTTGCCTTCTTCTTCGTTAATCTAATAATGTGTTCGTTGAATGTGTGCGTTTGCTTTTAATTAAACACAAGCCCCCACTCATTCTCCTCAATTCACTATTCTTTCATTCATTCATTTTCTTTATACAATTGTCGTAATGGAATAATACGGTTCACGCCAAAATGCACCCAAACATTCATGCATGCTTTCTTTTTTTTATTATTCGGTTAAGGCTTAAGGCAAAGTAATTAATTGACAATGAAAGAAAATTATTAATTAAACACTCGTTAATGCCACGATTTAGATGTTATTAATTGGTGAAGGGTAGTAGACGTGTCCGTGTGGGATAATTGCCAAAATGCGAACATTATGAAAGCAAACATCTCAATTTAAATATAGATATTTATTATTATTAGTTTTGAATTCAATGAATTACTCTAGGAGTTTAAATATAAAATATATACGATGAGATTTATTTCCTATGGATTTGATTGTGACGAATCGGTACAATTGGTGAATAAAATAATTAAATACATTTGAGTAATATATAGTAAATAATCTTTGGAAATAATTATAAATTGATGACCATTTCTACCAAATTTTGATTATTTTATTGTAACCTATGTTGAGATTGTTTGAAGGAGCGGTAAGCTCAATCGGTAGGCTTTAGATTTCGCATCTTTTTCAACTTATTATCATTCAATATTTGTTCAATTGATCGGAGATCACGTTTATTTGAACTAGGAACTAAACCAAATTATTAATTTTACAACCCATACATAAAAATGGAATACGAACCCATTCCAAATTGTTGGTTTGGGGTTGTCACTTTGGCGGCAGCTTGTCCAACGTCTAATCCAATCATATTTGCATATTTATATGTGTAATTCCAATTTGGATTGATGTCCTTTGATCCACTTGCTTTTGATTTATTATTATCTTCAACTTTATCACATTTCTCTTGCTGTAAAACGATTCAAAAATTAATTTAGTTAGTTTCGCTTTAAGCGACATCTTGCGTTGTAGATTGTTAATAGGAAAACGAACCATTTTTTCTTGTAATTCTTTCAATTTACGATCATAAACATCGACCTGCCCTTTCCGTAATGCATCCAATTCTTCTTCGGATGGTTTAAATTCTTTTTTGTAAACAACACTGTGTCGATCAATTTGGTCGATACCAAATGAGAATGCAATCAGGTTGTGTTTGTCCGCAATGTCATGACTATAGTTTTGGATAAACAAGAAAAAATTCAGTCGTTGATTTTAAAAGCATCAAATTAAATTTGAAAATTACATTATTGTTCGGAACAACTTTTCCATAGGCTCAAATTCAACCTTCTGTGCGAGCTCATCTTGTTGGAAGCTCAACAATTTTTTCTCAATCTAAAAATTTGAAAATCGGATCATTAGTTTGATTTTGAAACGATGATCCATTTATCCATATATACATTTAATCGAAACTTCTTCAACTTATCCTTTTCCATTTCATGAAACTTTTTTAAATCCTCTTTTTGCTCTATTCAATTGAAATATTAGATAAATAATCGAATCCTTGATTAGGACTTACTTTTTAGCAAGGCCCCTTGTTTTGAAGGAGTATTTGGAGGCTTCTCCATAGTATCTAAAATTGATCCAAGAAGATCCATTTTATAATTGGTGACCTTGCAGTTTTGAGGTTGTGTTGGCAAGTGTTCCTAGAGATCACAAATGTGATATAGAGATCATGAGATCATCCGGTAACAAATGGAACTGTTAAATGGATCGAGGTAAGAATCCTCGATTGTGTTTTCCTTTGGCAACAACGGCCGTTTCACAGACGACGTGCGAATTGTTTTGATCACATGGATTGGGTCGAGTGTTTCCAATCGTCTTGCAATAAGAGAGAGATGGTTTGTGACGTAAATTGTGCGTTGTAATGTTGGTGAAACATATAGAGTAAAATCATTAATTTTATAGATCGCATACTCACCATTTACATCTTTCCCTTTGTTTCAGATGATTGTTTTCACTGAATTAGCTGTCCCATTGTTTGGGAAGCTATTTCGGTTCACTATCTTTTATCGAGTTTCTATACCAAAATACCCATGAATAGAAGAGATGTTTTCATGTTTTCATTTATACCAATCATCATCATAACAACAATGACCAAATATTATTTCAATCACTGAATAATCGACCCAGATTATTTATTGATAATGGAAACGATTGGAAATGTCCATTTTTAGCCATCAATTGGCAACTCATCTTAAAACTACGTCTTTGTCCCAGTAAACTGGTGCCTTGTTTTTTATTACTATGTGCCAATATAATTATAATATCAACAGCAATGTTTTATCTTATCGTTTCCAATTTGGCAATTCGTTGCAGCGATCGTTGACATCGAAATGTTATGATCAACCAGTGGCCAACGACTTTATCTTACCAAATTATGTTTGGTTATAATAGTGAATTGTAAAAAAAACACAAATCAAATCAAAAATGTCTTCCGTTAAAGTTGCCGTTCGTGTTCGTCCATTCAATAAAAGGTATTTTCCATTTCCAATGTTATGACTTCCGTTCTAATAATTCTTCCTGTTTTAGGGAATTGGACATGAGATGTGAAAACATAATTCATATGATAGATAATAAAACAATAATCAATAATCCTAAAAGTGCTAATGATGATGGCGAACAAGGAAAAGAGTTTACTTTTGATCATTCCTATTATTCGTTCGATGGGAATTCAAGCAATTTCGCATCTCAAAATATGATATTTGAAAATCTTGGTCAGAAAATCGTATCTGACGCAATTGAAGGATATAATTCATGCATTTTTGCTTATGGACAAACAGGTTCTGGAAAGACTCATACGATGATGGGAAATTCCCAAGATGAAGGTCTTATTCCAAGAATTTGTCAATGGTTATTTAAGCAAATGAATTCATTAGAGCATCGAAATGATAATGTCTCATATAAAACGGAAATCCAATATATGGAAATATATTTGGAGCAAGTGCGAGACTTATTGGATCCTAGTCCAGACATTAATGGCAATTATCGCAGATCATTGAAAGTACGAGAACATCCCAAACATGGTCCATATGTTGAAAAGTTGTCCAAACATCCAGTTTATTCGTATGACGATATTCATCGATTGATGATGAAGGGTAATAACAATCGTACCACTGCATCCACTAGTGTAAGTTTATTTAAAGCCATCAATCTGACAGTTCTAATCTGATTTTCTATTATAGATGAATGATACTAGTAGTAGATCACATGCTATATTTACAATCATGTTTTCCAAAGCATGCTATGTCGCCAACAATCCATACGAGACGACAAGCAAAATTAATCTAGTCGATTTAGCTGGTAGTGAACGAGCAAATTCAACCAATGCACAAGGACATCGACTTGTTGAAGGTAATTCTTTTTTTTTATGAAAATAATTACAATATTTTATTTTATTTTTATTTTGTAGGAAGTCATATCAACAAATCACTGGTCACTCTTGGAAATGTAATCTCAGGTTTAGCAGAAAATTCGAAAAAGTCTCCAAAGAAGAAGCAATTTATTCCGTATCGAGATTCGGTTCTAACATGGCTGCTAAAAGATAGTCTTGGCGGTAATTCTAAAACCGTAATGGTTGCAACTATTTCGCCGGCTGACGTAAACTATGGTGAAACATTAAATACTCTTCGATATGCTAATCGAGCGAAAAACATTCTCAACAAACCGCATATCAATGAAGATACGAATACGCGATTGATTCGTGAGTTGCGTTCTGAAATCGATCGACTCAATTCGATGATCAATCAGAACCCACAACTTTCTCAACAATTGCTTAACAATGAAGCAAAGGTTAAGGAATTGACTGCCGAATGGGTTGGAAAATGGAATGATATTAAGAACATATTACAAGATCAACAGTTTGTCGCTATACGAAAATCGGGCGATTTCGGTTTGGTACTCGATTCCGATCGGCCACATTTAATCGTTTGCGTCGATGACGATGTTATGAGTACTGGTGTTACATTGTATCACTTGAATGAAGGTAACACCAGTATTGGGACCAAATTTGCTCAAAATCCTCAAGATATTCTTATCAACAATGGATCCGATGTGGAAAATGAACATTGTTTTATTCATTGGAATGTTCAAGATAATGTGGTTACATTGCATCCGATCAATCAAGCCTTATGTTTCGTAAATAATTCATTGGTACAATCACCAACCGTATTGCATCAAGGAAGTTTTCTGGTTTTCGGCGAGAACATGTTTCGATTTAGTAATCCATTGGAAGTGAAAAGTATGAAAGAGAAATGTTCCAATGATCTGAGTCATAATGAAATGAATGGATCGATTGTCAATCACAATCGTCCTCATCTCGTCAATTCTACCTCCTATGATAGCATGTATAATTCTATCAGTTCATTGAATAAGAAGGTTATGATTTCCAGCTTTGCATCAAATGCTGCATTGAATGCCAACGAAGATGAAAGTGAAATAAGCAAAAGTGCTTCGGATGCTAGTTCATCGAATAATCAATCAATGGATCGAATCTCTGCTGCTGAAGATGAATTGGAATTTATCAAATGTTTCTTATTAGAATTGCAAGAAAATATTCATAATGATGCAGCGAAAAGAAGCAAAACTAATCTTGTGGATTGTTTTCTACAGATTGTAGTTAAAATTGGAAACCAAGAACAATTTTCTAAAGAGAAAATTTTACAAATACTTTCATTCATCAACAAGTTAGAATCTTCTAACGATTCTTTGAGCTGTTCTGATGAAATTACGATTCATCGTGTAGGTGAATACTTGCGTGGTAGATTGAACAGTTTAAAGGTTCATTTGAAGAATGAAATGAAACTTGATTGTTTAAATAATAACGATGAAATAAGCAATACAACGATTGTGAATGAAAATGGAGAGAAGATCTCAAAGTTTGATTTAGTTTTGAACCAAAATTCAACGATAGATTCCAGTTTGGAAGATTCTACATATGAACATTTGTATCAACTTGAATCAGAAGTTGAATCAATTTTAACATTACTTAATAATTGTATCTCGGAAATGATAGTCAACTCAAAACAAAATGATGGTAAATCAACGATTACAAATATTTCAAATGATAATTTAGAAGCTATAATTGAAAATGAAGTACAACGACGACTTGAAATGAGTTTAAATCAAAGTATTGGAGATAAAGAATTAGATAATGTGATCTATACAAAAATGGGTGATCCAACTAATTCATTAAATCTCGATGAAAACATTGATGAGATTATATTACTTATTCCGTCATTTCATTTATCATATTATCCAAATGAACATTACGAATTTGAAATTAATGTAAGTAAAGGTTAACTGTTTTACATTTTACATAAATTAATATTCTTTAATTTTAGATCGGAATCAATGGCGATCATTGGACCATATATCGTCGTTATAGCAGCTTTCTTCAACTTCACCAATTTATACGTGTTCAATATGGTAACAAAATACAGCTGCCATATTTTCCTCCGAAACGGTGGAATAATCGATCTGAAAAGTTTGTGGAAACGAGAAGACGTTTCCTAGAGAATTACTTACAAAGGGTGATCGATTCATGTAAACGATTACCTAATTGTCCACTTAATCATAGATCTAAAGGATTAGAACATTTGAATAGAATTTGTTTATATGAATTCAACAACTTCTTTCGTATCAATCAATTGGTTGATAAAGAAGAATTTCGGTGATCTATTTTTATTTGTGATGTCTTTCATCAAATGTGATTTATTATTATTTTTTCTTAAAGTATATATTATTCACCATAAAGCCTAACATTATATTTTAATAAATTTTATCATTTTATTTCTAGAAATTTGTTTTAAATTTTTCATTTAACATTTTAAAACTTTTATTCGTGAAGCTTCACTGCATTGCATTATGGGAACGTTTTTTGTGAAAGAACCAGAGAAGTTTTCTGAACACAACACGTTTGATGATCACAAGTTGACTTTGCCTTTGGGTCAGCTGAAGTTGTTGTTTTTGATTGAATCCCAAGTCAAAATTTTGTTCAAGAATGACTCTTTTAAGTAAACTGCGAGTTTTATCTCGATTTTCAGCGCTTACTAAAGGTGAGGAATAAAAATTTTGATTGAATATTAGTTATTTATTTCCATTTTTATTAGTACCGGTGCGACATAGCGGTCATGGCAATCAAATTCCCATCCAACGTGGGACTTATATGTGGAATCAATTTAAAGACAATCTTCATTTTTACACACTTTTGGCTGTTGTTCCTTTGAGTATGTTGTCACTTTATTGTTATGTGTTTATCGGTGATGCTGAATTAACCGAAATACCGGAAGGTATGTTTTATTAAAGATTTAAGTACTTAAATCGTACTATTATCCTTTCTTGTATTCTAGGTTACACTCCACATTATTATGAATATTTTAAAAATCCAATCAGTCGATGGATTGCTAAAAATCTTCTTTACGATAAAAGGTATGTTTTATTTGTTTACATTGATTGATTTTATCAACTGTTATCCATAGTGTTGATTATGAAACATTTGTTGCTCGAGTTACCGAAGAATCTGAAGCTGTAATTTTGAGAAAACTTGAACGAGAATTGAAAGCCATGATGGCAGAAAAGGCTGACAACAAATCCTGGTTCTATCGTCCATTATGGATCGAAGACAATCGGCATACTATGGAATGGCAAAATGAAGAGCCTTTCCGATTCTTTGGTTTTGAAGATACTGGTGATAAGAACGAATAGATTAACATTTTTTTAGTTAGCCTTCTCAAAATGTCTGTTTATTAAAAACGAACTATAAATGTAAATAAATTAGATTTGTTCTAGCATCTTCATTACGCATCACGAACCAAACTTGCCATATATGGAAATGCTATTCTAATATTAGTACCTGTACACTATTACTCAATGGGTAATTTATTTAGAACGTTTTCCATCGATAGCAAAGCAGTTGAAAATAAAAATGGCCTTCAACTTGAAGCTTGACCAATCATGGAAATGTGCAGGTGTTATTTATGTGGGTTGTTTGCACGTGTACAACCTACGAATAGCTCATAATGAACCAATCAATCAATACAATCAATGTTCAGGAAAGCTAGCCTTGCAATATTTAACAACGGGAAATTGTTAGCTTGTAAATATTGGTGACTTGACACAACAAACAACGCATACCAATGTTCAATTGGTTTCTTTTTTGGTTGCTACGAAAAACCATTTTGTCGGTTCACTTTTATCATACATCAACCACAAACTACTAAACATTTGGTCGTTATACAAGGTGCATCAAGTCTCAAAATTGATAATGTTTTGTTTGAAAATAACTTTAATTATCGTTTATTAATATCTGAATACGATATCATCTGAATAATACACACACACGTACATTGAAAACCACCCGGAACTAAATTTAAACATTAAAAAAATCCATTTAACCCAAATGGTGTTCACATAGTACGTACAAACATTAATGTCCCAGTTTGTTGTGATGTTATTGGATGTTTATGTTGTGATTCATCTTCATGTTCGTTTTCACTGCGTTTCAAACCATTTAAAACCGTTTCACTTTTATGTGTAATTTGTATGAAATCAACGACTTTCACATCTCATTGAGATGTGCCAAATCAATCAAGCGATTGCGATTCAATGTGTTTTATTACATCGCAACTTAAGTCTTACAAGATATAAATATATATCATATGGCATTAATTTTGTTTATTAGTCAAGTTACAAGCTAACAATAAAATTTATACTTAAGGCTCCAAAATGCCCTCAAACAATGGATACCAACCACTCACTTCCCATGGTCACTATCATCATCGCACGGGAGAGCAACATTCACCAATCCGTAATAGGCAAAGACCCATTTCAGTTGAAGATGTTTGTGCTGATGGGACCCCGCCACCTCCACTTCGAATGGCCGATCGAGTCGTATGGTTAAGTGATAATGGACCAGAGTACGGAACAGTAAAATGGCTTGGCAAATTACCAGACGTCGGATCAGAGTGGATGGCTGGAGTTGATTTCATCAATCCAGTCGGATCTGGTACAGGATTGTATAACGAACATAAATTATTTGAAACACGAATGAATCATGCTTCATTGGTTCCAATCGTTGGATTGATGAAAGCTACCGATTATCTTGGTTCGATCAACGTTGATGAAGCAGTTCCTCCACAGAAACCGAGACGAACTAAACAAAAAAGTGGTGATACATTTAAATTTTATACTGAAAAAGATTCAAAGAGTTTAACATCTGAACCAAAAGAAGAATGTTCTAAATATACGGCTCAAATTAATATGATCACTTATGATATGAATAATTTAAAAACAGTTACTGATTCTTCTAGTTCAGGTAATTATACTTTTTATTTTTATGTTCAAAATTAATGCAATTTTTATTTAGATCGAACTGAAACGATTCATGGGCAATCGTCAGATAAAATGTCATCAGGAACTTTACAAAAGCAAAGTATTTCTGTACCAATTGATTCGAGTCAGTATATGGCTGATCGAAACATTTCTCAATCGTCCCATTCTTCAACTTCAAATGAAAATCAATGTGAAAAGAAAGAAAAATTACGAGAAACATCTCCAATTCGTGATGATTTATTTGAACTTGGAACAGTGGTTGAAGTGTCCATCAATTCTACTTCCTATTATGGTGTGATACGGTGGCTTGGTTTTTCAAAAAATAATGTCGATTATGGAATTGATTCTATTCGAATGTCAGAGAAAAACTTTAGGAACGTAATTGCTGGCATTGAGTTAGAAGAAGAGATTTCCGGCCTAACCGATGGTACACTGAATGGTCGCCGATATTTTACATGTCCCATTAACAAAGCATATTTCATTTCATTGTGGGAATGTTCCAAGGATCGACGATTCAATTCGTCATTAAGCTCATTAAGTGATCATGCCTCAACAGATCATCTATCTGTAAGCAATCGAAATTCTAATCTATTTGGATCAATTGATTGTCCCACTGTATTGGGCGATGTTGCTCCACTTACGTCTCAAGAAGATCTAAGCAGATTGTGCGGAAAGAATCGTGGCATTCAAGGCCACCACAATTCGTGCTATCTCGACGCAACCCTATTTGCAATGTTCTCATCTACAACAGTATTTGAATCGTTATTGTACAGACCGAAACAATCCGGTGATATACCTGAATATAACGAAGTACAACGAATCCTTAAAGAGGAAATTGTCAACCCATTACGAACTAACCTGTACGTACGTGCAGATCGTGTGATGCATCTTAGGCAACTATTAGAACGAATTAGTTCGGTTCGTGGTCTTACCAGCGAAGAGAAGGATCCCGAAGAGTTCCTAAATATGCTGCTAAACGATGTGCTCAAAACTGACCCATACTTAAAACTCAGCTCCGGTTTGGAATCATCATTTTATCAATTGTTTGTAGAGAAAGATGAAAACCTTCAAATGCCGAACGTTCAACAACTATTTGATCAATCATTTTTGGCATCAGATATCAAATTGAGGGAAATTCCTCCTTGTTTATTGATCCAAATGCCCCGTTTTGGTCGAGAGTTCAAGATGTATCCTCGAATAATGCCGACTTTATATTTGGACATAACGAATGTTTTGGAAAATTCTCCTCGTCAGTGTATCGTATGTGGCGAATTAGCCGAATACGAATGTAAGGAATGTTTCGGCAAATTTGGCGATGGCTTGGAATCGATCGCTTTCTGTGCACCATGTTTGGACAAAAGTCATAGTCACAAGAAACGTTCCAAACATAAGGCAGCTAAGTTGGTGATTCCCAATGAGTTTGCAATGCTTAAGAATCATACCAACATACCAAGAGTTGTAATGGAATTGTTTGCTGTCCTTTGCATCGAAACAAGGTTCGTTTTGTTCTTTAGGCTTTAGGCATTAATTTTTCCACTAACGATTATTGGTTTCAGTCATTATGTGTCGTTTGTTAAATGTGGTCCAAATCCGGACAGCCCGTGGTGCTTCTTCGACAGTATGGCTGATAGAAAAGGTACGTGTATTCAAAAAGTTTATATGTACATTTTATTTATATTTCATTCCATTAACAGGCGAACAGAATGGTTATAATATTCCTGAGGTAGTGTCCTTTCCTGACCTAAGGTAAGATTTTGTTGATAATTTTATTATTAAGTTATCATAATTGATTAAATAATTTTTTCAATTTATTCTCAAGGTGGTGGCTAAGTGCGGATGGTTGTAGTTTTCTACTGAACAACAAAGACGATAAAATGATACCAGAATTGCCTCGCCGTTTGGTGTCCGATGCTTATATCTGCTTCTACTCATCGGAAGTGCTTCGATATCGATAGTTGACATACATTTGATATATTTATTAGATTATTATCATTATAATATGTTATAAAATCCAAGAATAAAAAGATTATTATAAATCAAATGATTGATTGGTTGATTCTTCCAATATTGAATGGTATATGATTTTTGATGGATGAGAAAAATAAGTGAAGAGGATTGTTAAGTCAGTTTTTATAAGTAAAAAAACTAATATAATTTGATATTATTCATAGATACGCAAAAATAAGAAACATTTGGAAAGTTTTTGGTAACAGCGAAACTTTCCGGGAAGGAACGCATCGAGAGAGAGGAGTTTACGAATGACCCCACATTCTATGTGTGTGTATATGGATGTTGAGAGACGACTTCTATGCTCACGGTTTCTGTTCCCTTTTGCAGACTGACAGTGTAGTGTAGTAGTGGTAGTTTCTGGTATACCACCGTACACACTAATGCTGCTGCTTGTGCATCTCCAATGCTGTACTATGTACAATGCTGTATATACCATTATAAAAAGCGTATATTAATTTTGATTTATGACAATCTCCAATCGTTTTGTGTGAAACTCTGATTTGTAGACCACAATCTCATCTCATTTAATTTGTAAATTAATTTTAGTAATAAATTTTTTGTGATTTGGTCATTGGTCGATTGTTATTATTATTAATGTCTTTACTTTTATCCACAACGAAACTGATTGCCTTATGCACACATATACAATTATAATAATGATCATCATAATGATAAATGGTTACGATCTTTACGACACCTAGCGGACATTAATCGTTTTTATTATAATCTTTTTTAACGATCACTGATCAATTTTTTTTAGATTGTTATTGTTGAGAACGTAATTGTCGAACAATTATATCATACAATCAACACCAATGGAGTATGACCAATGGATAGACCATGAAATGACTCTCTCTCTCTCTTTCTTTTTTATTTTGACTCATATTTATCCCATTCTTTTGCTGAACCAGAAAAAATTGGGTGTCCGAATCCGATGCCCCATTACGGCAATTAGTTGGGCGTCATTGCGCGCAGTTTTTCAGTCATTTTCAGTACAATCAAATTGGACACAATGTTCGGAAAGGATTCGAACTATTTTATTTGTATTATTATTATTATTATGGTCGTATCAATTACCCGAACGACCCTACTTTATGAATGTGTGTCTATGTGTGTGTTGACGTTTCCACAAATGCCATTTGTTATACATGTTTCATTCGGACAAATGGTGTCTATGGGTGAGAAATTCGCTTCAATGAATTTGGATACCGGAATGGGACTTTATTTTCATGAGTGTTCTCCTCTATGAATTTGTCTGGATGGGTCATATCAATGAATTCGTATTATTATTATTATTATTATTATTATTGCCCATTTAATACGACATATATGTAAGAAGATAGAGAGAGATAAAAATGTATATGAAAAGCAACCTAAATGCTGTGTGTTAGCCATTTAGATCGCATGTGTAAAGTGATGATGATGTTGATGATGATGATGAACATATGAACAAAACAACAAGAATAAGGATCAAATTGGCTCATGAAGAGATCGGATGATAGTGACCAAATCGTCAACTCATTTGGCTATCAATGTATGTGAATGTATATATATATGTGTGTGTGGGTGTATATTTGCAATGTGATTCAGACCAGAGTAAATGAATGAAATGGAAACGATACGAGATGAAGACCAATGCCATTGGCCAATAAGATTATGTTCTTGATGAATATTACCCATGAAGATGACATTGTTAAGCTTTTAGCGTTCATTGATGTTTGCATTTATCGCTCGGTGAATGTGGCCGAGCACCAAAATAAAGAAGAAAACGTTTCGGTTCATTTCACATTCGGACACTTACAACAACCAAACACATTGGGCAAATGGTACGGCAAACCAAACAAAAAACCAAGTGCAAGTCTATTGGCACAACATCATCATCATCATCTTCTCCTCTCCATCATCACAGTCCACTCTCACATCAAGTCCATATCAAAGGAGGTATATCCGGTGTCGTCCGGTTCCTCACCATCTGCATCGTCCTTCCTGCAAAGTAAACAATTCAGTCATTTGTCGTGTGGTGCAACATGAAACATGATGATGATGCAAACATATGAAATGGATACCAACCTTACGGCCCGATAGGCAAAAAAGACGATCCGTTTCAATTTCTTCGAATAGAAGAAATAATAGAATGCCCAAATACAACATTCGTCCCATGGATCAAAGTTAGAGTTTGGATTGAAACTGTATGGAAGAAACACAAACCAAAAAATTGTATGTGAGTATACTATAGTTTTCAATATTATTTTAAATTTTAATTTAAGTTTTTTTCTTTCATCTAGGGAAACAGAATAAAAATGAATGGGACAAGATTTTGGATAATGGGAATTTGTCCAACATAAACACAATCATCGCCATCACTTTTCAATTCCATCGTCCCTTTTGGTCCATTTGGAAAACGAATCAAAACGTTCGTCGGTCTACAATCGATCGGTATGTAACATTTACGTTACGTTTTATGCGGCGACCAATCACAATCTATCAATAATGCGTGTGTGTGTGTAATATAATATAGTGCGCAATATACTTGCCTGTAAATTTCACAATCGGAAAGATTGATGTGACTATCAATTGCCGACCATAGTTGAGCCTTTACGGCGTTATATTCTTGTCGAGCGGACGAGCTAAAGAAGCTTGAATCGACCGCATCCATCACATGCTGCAATCACATACAAATGATGACGATTCATGGTAACCGGGTGTTGCCAACGGGCGTAGCGACGTACCAAAGAACAGTAGCCATCAGATTGAAATGAAAGAATTTGAACAGGAAAAAGAGAATCAAATTAATAACTTGACATTATCAAATATATTGAATTGGGGGATGGGAAAAGGAATGGATATATACAACTTATATAAGTGGGTGATATGTTTCTGTGTGTGTGTGTATGTGTTCATAATAAAAATGTAAATTTAAAATGAATACGCGTCGAGTCAGCCAACAATAGAGTACAATCATCATCATCATCATAGTTATATACATTGAGTTGAGTTATAAATTGGCTTGAAAAATGAAGTCTCCCAATGATAGGCTGCTGAATATGGAGACTAATAGTATGTATGGTTGAGGCAATCAATTGTATGAAATGTACAAAATATATATATTTGTGCCTATACCCTTTGTGTGCATATATGATTCAATTATTGTGGTGATGTTGTTTCTCTCTCTCTCTCTCTCTCTCTCTCTCTCTCTCTCTCTCTCTCTCTCTCTCTCTCTCTCTCTCCCGGGTCCGATGATTTGAAAACAACAACAACAACAATCATACACTACAACACCCAAATATATACACAACAATAAAAGCAATAAAATGGAATTCTATCCAAGACACGAATCATTTACAATTGAAGACCAAAAACGCAAATATGAATGCACATTCTTCTTCTCAATTCTCTCTTTCGGTCATTGCCTCAAATACCGACAATGTAGGAACTTTTATTTAAAAACTTTTCAAATAATGTTTCTTCATCTTTTTGTGTATGTCTGTTCTCCTATTCTCTATTTTATTTTATAAAAATGAATTTAAAATTAAGAATTCATTAACAAAAAACTATCGTGCCGATGGTTTCCGTTTCTCAAATGATGTGTGATCACGGGAATTTCTAGTGAAAAAAAAATAACAAAATCTTTTCCGGGTTTGATGAGTTGGATGAGAAGCATGGTGAGAAGATGCATTCACATTGAAGCCCAGATAAAGATTGTAACCCAAAGTTTATAATAATGATAAGAAGGGGGAGAGAGCCTAACATCTTTACAATTGATACAATTTGTTCAGTGGATCAAAACAATGGGACATGGACACACACATTGGAAGAAAAAAACAACAATAAACTTAATGCTCTATGGATGAGTGACGAAGAATTGAGAATAAGATGTACATTGAATGCATAGATGTGCGTGTGTGTATGTCTGTTTCAGTTTCAGAATGTATTAGAGTCACACACACACACACACACACAAAAATGGAAGAATCATTTAGCCGTTTATTTTTGTTCTTTCACTCATTTCTTAGAGAATAATTCGCGCCAAGACAATTGAACTATAGTCTCATCGTCACATTGCTAGTCTTACCAAACATTTTATCTATTGTCTAGTGTTGGTTACCCTTCAGTTGTTATGTACGATGTACAAACTGTACAGTCAGCAATGTCGTACAAGAATTGGGACGTAATAGAATGAAAAAGAAGAAGAAGAAGAAGAAGTACCACAATAATAGAGATGAAGGACCAATTTGTGTGTGTGTGTGTGTGTGTGTGTTGGTCGTCTATTTCAATGTCCCACTCAACTTTGGCATAAGGCAACATGGAAAAAAAACTTTGCCATTTCCATTAACAATTTTAATTATAAGTGGGAGAGAACCCAGGAGAGCCGAATGAACCAAATATGGGCGCGAATGGAAGCAAAGGCAAATTTGCTAACTGAAAATGAACGTTACAGATTCGATTATTATTGTTAATATATTATGAATTATGATGATGATGATTATCATTCATTATTATGCTAATAGCTACTAATGTGTCGTTAGCTTATTGAGGGAACATTTATTGTTGTTGATGTTCATTTTTGTTCCATACATAACGATTTTTGTGTGTGTGTGTGTCATCCCATGTTGATATCTTACTTTACTTTGGATGCTATTGTTGATGCTTTGTAATGAACCGATTATTACTCGTACAAATTGACTAAAATTTAGAGTTTCAACTTCCCTCCCCCGCACTATAGTGCGAAATGTAGTAGTTAAACATACCTTTATGCTTGATTCCTTGCTGAATTCATCGCCACGACAATGGCTAAAGTCGTAATCAGGATTAAACGATGCGTTCAATGTAGCAATCAAATAAAATAGTATCTTTCGGCTCGTTTGACTACATTCAAATTCATCGGCAATGTTTTCGATTCTGTGGAAAAGAAGAGGAAAGAAATTAGTAAATTGTTTTTTATATGTGTTATCTTTTGCTTCTTGGTTTAACGCCAAACTAAATATAGGACATTATATTAGTCACACACACACACACACATACACGTAATTAGAGTTAGGTAAATTGCACCTTGCAAACAAATTGCAACTTTGTCAGCTTCATAATGTTTGTTCCATTATCAATGAAATTGTGTTATTATACTACTATTATTAAATAGAGAGAGAGAGAGAGAGAGTAGTGCACGTTGCCCGAAGTTAAATGAGGTGACATGTCCATCTCAACATGTTCAGAAGGGGTACTAATGGGTTATTTCCATTCTGGGAAACTGAATTCGACCATAAAAAAAACGGACACAAACAATAAATGGCAACAAATCGGCAAGATTGGAACCAACCGCATGTATTTGGTGCTCTCGATACACAATGATTCAATGGCCATGAGCCATGAATTCAATTTGTTACGACGACCACGTTTATGACATTAATCTCAGCTTGGATCAACAACACACATGCAGCCCGAAATACGAAATTAAACGAGAACAGAGAAAAAAAACTGGTTGCAGCCGTAGCAGTAGTTGGCGATTCTTCTTCTTTTCGGTTGGCTTCGTTTAATCATTGCCACCATTCATTGAACAGTTGAATTCCCATTCCATTCATTGGTGGAACGGAAAAGTTATCGCTAACACACACACACATACATGCGGACATGAACTCGTGGAATTCAAGGAAAGTAAAACCCGGAAAAAAAATCTGACGACCACCAAGATGAGTAGCCGGCATCAAGAAATGAAAACACACACAGACAGAGAGAATTGAAAAGTGTTAATTAGGACCGACATCATCACGTCAACTATACATTGGGTTAATCGAATGGAACGAGCCAATATAATCGTACTCAAACCGGGTTCCCGGTTTTTCCCTGGAACCAACTGTCAAATGGTTGAGCAGACAATTGGTTTTTGAAGTCCAATGGCAAGCACGGCAACTTCCATCCAGATCAAGACATTTGAAAATGATCAAGTTTAATTATTAATCACGTTCCAAGTGTGAATCAATTCTTATTTGTGGTCCTATGTGTGTGCTCTTCACCCCGCAAGATTTGTAATGGGGAAAAACAAGAACAAAAAAAAATCTAGAATTCATTGAAAGCGAATTCTTTTCACTTCCATTCCTTTTTCATCATATAACACGGAGCACGATGACAAAAGTCAACTTATTTCAACTAAGTAGACTGTAATAGATGATGACGGTGTGGTATTAATATTTGGATGGAACCATACACACATTGACAGTACCGATGACACTAACACTTACACTTACATTCGACATTAGACAAACGAAATGAAAGGAAAAAGTATTGGGAAAAAACTGGAAACGAATCCTGAACCAAAGAAAAAAAACGAATTAGATGGCAAACGAAAACATATTTCAGAAGAAGGAAAAGTATGGAACACACACACAAGAATGAGTATTAAAGTGTTAAGCCAAGTCAAACTAACCGAAATGGGGCAATGACAACAACAATAACAACAACCAAGAAAAAAAATGAAACTAAATTGTACTTTCACAATCCATTCGAGAAGCGCAAGTAAAAACCTCGCACAAACCACAAAAGATCGTGAACACAAGCTCTCTTCCCCTTTATCTATCGTCTTTCTTTTTTGCTTCTTCGAATCCGTAAACGAAGTAAAAGTGAAACGAATGTCTTTTGTGGATGGAAAAAAAATTGTATATTGTGTTCATTCGGTCCAATTGCAATTGGCATTGTATGCGTGTTTGGTGCAGTCTGCAATGAACAAGCTGAAACGAATGAACGATGACGACGACGACGACAAGCAGAATAAAAGGACCGAACTCTGGAACGTGCCATGCAATACTAATTCTAGGCCTATGGATTGGATTCGTTCGTTTTAGTGGCCTTGTCGATTGTGTGCGCTTCGATTCTCGGCCGGTCGACATTGGTAATAGGCAGAATAGAATCCCAGGAAAGGAAAAGGAGGAGTAGAAGAAGAAGAAGAGATTGGGGAAACAAGAGAACATTCCTATTGCTGCAACAAAACACTGATGAAGCCAAATTGGTGCAAACACACAAATACGCACTACTTTTTTGTGTTTCTTCGTGGCACAACCATACAAGAGAAACACAAAAAGCAATAGATAAAGAAAGAAAAGAATGGACGGTAAATCGAAAGACAATCGAAAGTATGTTCGATGAACATGAGAGGATGAGTGCGGGCACGTTTGACAGGCACATCATAACGAAGCAAGACAATAATTAATAATTGAGCCCAAACAATCGGAAACAGGACAACAATGGTTCAGAATTATTTCTCCCAATTTTTTTGTTCTTTCAACTATTCTTTCTCCATCTATAGATCTATAGATCTTCATCCCCATTTTCATACCAAACTAACTAACTATACTATTCGTACGTTTAACTAACCATTGTGTCGTTTATGTGAACTTTTACAAATTCGTTTTCATTCCATTTTCACTATTCGCATCCTTCTGGCAAATTTTCGTTCTTATATTCTATTGGGGATTGTTGCCCATTTTCGACATCTAAACAAGCCGAAACGGGAGAAAAAATTGTGTGTGTGATGATAACGAGGCAAATGTGCAAATTTTTGGTAAGATCAAAAAAATTGATTGAAATTAAGTTATGGAGATACTTCGAATTCATTTGAACTCTTTCCATTTAATTTTGGTTTTGAGAACAAAAGCAAATAGTCTAGCTCGGTCTCTTGTCTTGTCTTGTTGCCATCTGAAATTGTCCATACACACAATTAAAAGGATGCCAATTAAGGGTATAACATGAAATGGGATGAAGTGTATGGAATGATGCTGCTGCTCAAACATTCAATTGATACTTGGACTTTTCCGACATATGGCAATGATAATGTATAGCGCACTACGTACATATACATTAGATAATGGATTGGCCATAGTTGAATTGCACAAGTTGGCACAAAGTTAATTGAATGAAATGAATGAATGAATGAATGAATGCAACTGAAAACAATGTGCAGATGGGGGTTTGGTGATTAGCACCACAATATAATTAACGCAAACAGTGTGCCGTTCCAGAAACATGGATTGGCTGCTGAGTGAGTTAGTAAGTAAAACTCAGAATAGTGTGTGTACTAGGCACATCGATCATCAATATTGAAATTGCTTATGGATCAGAATTATTATTTGCCTCGTACATAAATATGAGAATATAAAGAAAGAACGCGAATCCATATTGACTCGATTAAGCGATGGACGGCGGCAAACTAATTAGTTGAATGAGATTGGGGATCATGGGAAAATAAAAGAGAGTGAATTCAATTTACCTGCTAGTGAATGAATTGGAGTGAGGCGGCGATAATGCTTCGAGATCATTGGGACTTAATCCATCAGCAGCGTTCATCAACTTGAATAGTTTCTTCTCACTCGCAACCAATTTGCACGAATAACTTTCCAATCTGGAACACAAAAGAGATTGATTAGCATAAGTTTCGACTAACGATTCATTTAGTGTATTGTATATATAAGTGTGTGACTTTGTATGCAAGTGACAAGTCAAGCGAAAGAGGGATAGAAGTGGAATGATTTACGTTTCAAAGCCTAAAGATGAATTGGTCGCATTGGGACCAAATTTGGTCCATTCGATTACAATTTTGCATGCAAACGAATTGAGTAAACGATTCATGTTTCAAAACATTCCAATGTGTTCACTGATACAATATATATAAAATTTTTTTTGTGGTCATAAAATCATGAATATTAAAATGGATCATGAATGAGAATGGTTGTGATTCGATCGTCGCAATGCGCTGCAACCACTAAATCAAATTGAGTTACACAAATTCCAATGGGTTATATTCGTGCTAAATTTCCAATGTCCAGACACAGCGTATGACAATAAAATGCACAACAATGATAAAATAAAATAAAATAAAAAATAGTAACATTTTAGGTTAGTTTTTTTTCCATTTCCAATTTCATTTCGTATGACTTATATATTGCCACATTCATTCATTTCTTTTATAACTCCTACACAATCTTTGTGTAGACATATATCCATTTATTCGATTGTCCTCGCGGTTTTATTTTATTTTTTTTGGTTTGACATTTCAAATCGAATCTAGATTTAATCTGCCAATTTGCCCCCCTGTTCAATTTTGTTCACAAATCGAATGGAACTTATATCAAATCATACATACCGTCCAATAATGCGATATATTCCGGCGTCGAAATTGAGCGCCGAATTTAGGGCTTCAAAATGTGAATGATCCAAGAATTTCATCTTGTTATCTTGTTGATACACAATCTATAGTTCAGCAGAACAAGTGATGATTTGTTGTTGTTGTTATATATGTTGAATGACGTCTCAAACCTATTGGTCGACATTTACTAATGATAGATCAATGTCATAACACGACATATAAATGTTTTTGCGAACACTTTTCGGATGAATCGGTATACGATTTCTCACTGATAGTCTTACAATCTCACTCGATGTTAACTGGTAGAAGAAAGTTTGACGATCCAATTGGAATCGGATGATGGTTAGATCCCTTCCGAATGACATCGAGGAAACGAATGATTCGGATCCAAATTACAAACAAACAAGTTAAAGTTAACTTGTGATTTGTGCGCGTATGAATGTTTAACGATGATAATCTTTGTCCTCGAAAAGGCTTCAGCTAATTTGTTCGTTCTGAACCGAAAACTCGATTATTGCATATCCAAAATGTTTGACTACAATGATTCAAATGATGTCAATTTACAACATTTGAATTGGTGACCTCGATCAACGACGTTTTAAATGATTTCAATGATGACGATCATTAGGATTGATGATTAGCCAATGATAATGGCGACGTCAAAGTTGTATGTGTGTATGTTGTATGTTGACTTTTTCCTCAAACGACAGCAAACTAGGACATAACGGTCTTGTTTTGAATCATCAAACAAAAAAAATACCGTTTAATTTGTTGACAATGTTGACAACGAGATGAAGTGAAACAGAATAGGTGAAAGTACAAGTAGAAAAAAGAATCTTCTAAATTGCACTTTTGAAGGTGTAAGCTATTTTCGGTGTTTGTTACTAATGTCAACGTTAGATGTTGCCAATAGTACAATGTCACATCGATATAGATGATATTAAATAAAAAAGAAGATGTGGGGAGTCGGGCGTCACAATGTGGTGAAGAATGGGTTTTCAATATATGGATAACAGTAGGGAGAATTAGGAAAAAAATGGTAACAAAATTTGTGTTGTACATACAAGAGTAGAAGATTGGTGCTCGGTCGCGAAAACGAAAACAACACAATCGTAGCCCCCCGTGTGTCTTAGGGGGAAACACATACACACTCAGTATATACAGTTGAAGTCCACTACATCCTTTTCTTGTTGCTATGGCTTGTGTGCAATTGGGAGAAGTTCCACCTATGCTTCCACAGTGTGGATGATATACTCTTGGATTGCATTGCCAATGCTATTCACATGGGTCGGGCTTCTATGATTGCGTCGAATGAGACGTCACGCCGCACATGCGAGTACACCACTAGCTTTCTCCTCATGATCCTTCTCTCTCTCTCTCACTCTTCAACGATAGTTTGAATGTCATGACGCATCTCTCTCCCATCACCAAATCGTCCATATCGTTCTGCACTGAAGAACAATATGGATCTCTTTGGATTCAAATGATGCCTCGCAACCACGTTTAACATGAATTATGGTACCCCAATTTCGATTATGAGACAATTATTAAAATGTATAGAAATTGGCAATTAAATCAATTTGGTTACTGGCAAATGATGATGATTGTGGTCGACATGTTGTCGCCAAAACTGGACTACTAATTGGACTTGTACTAACTGTACCTTGCTTCAGGCATGATTATATCTGTTCTTATATTCCATTTTATATACCATTTTCATTTTGAGTTTATTATTATTATATTTTTATGTACAATTACCAATCGGTATTCAAATTTTTAAGCGAAATGTCAACTTTTCTCTCATTTAAATGTGACCCCGGAACTTATCCTTGATAATGGAATTTCAAATATGACGTAACACGTTTTCAGTCTGAACAGTTGTTGAGAATGGTCTTTCACACTTAACATTGAATGACGAGATAGATTTCATTGTATAATTTGACAGGAACAACAACGACAGCCACAAAAAAATGAATTGAGATTCTTACTAATAATAATAATAATAGGGAAAAAATCGAAAAATTATTCTTTAGGTTATGACAACACATCGAACCCAGACATAGACATCAAACAAAAATGGGGAATCATCATCTTGAAACATAAATGAACCATTAATAACAATGTATTCTCTTGGAACGATTTATTGAATAAACTAAAATAGTAGAATTATTCAAATTGATCCATCACAAAGCAAATATTGCAACTATACTCTTATGAACCAAGTACTATGTGAAGTTGAGGTTAATGATTGTATCAAGTGAATATTTCTCTAATGGGAGCAAGTGCATCATCACAAACACAAACAAAAAAAAAAAGAGTAAAAGAGGAAAAAAAATCGAATCAAGGGAATAATGAAACAAGTCACACATCAAATAGTTGTAGTTGAGACTAACCAATCGATTTGTGGATCGATTCCAATCGGCACCAGAATTGCGAATGTGATCAATTGGGTCGATTGTGTCTATGTGTGTATTTGAACCATTTCCGTTCTCCTTTTTTATAATTCTCAGATGGGGCAAACCCCTAAATTTAGAAAAATTAAGTCGAGTCAGCTTGTGTTTTCTCAGTGATTCACCAAAAAAAAGTGTGGGAAGTTAGTAAATTACGGAAATTTCTCAATAGTATAAATTAAATGTATTTTTTTAAAAATACTTTGCAGTTAAGCCACCATTCTTGTTTCCGTTTCATCTTTATCTTTACCCATCTTGAAAAAATTGAAAATCTCTGCTATATGTCTTGATTATCAATTATTTTGTTATATAGATATAGAATACCAATTGTTTATCGTCATCGTATGTAACTTAATTCCCTAGTATAATGTATGGATGCAATCGGTCAATGCAATGCATCATTAGATTCAATTCTGTTGCATTCAATTCTCTCTTTTTCAATTCATTCCTCTTGTCCAACGAGTTTGTTGAGGTCGATTTAGTTTGGTCTTAAAATGTGTATTTAGATCAAATCCATAGCATATATATATATTCCAATAATTTTACTTGATATGACTCTAAAGGGAACAATTCTTATTATGGTTTCATGGTCTATGATGTCTGTATGTGCAACCACGACCCAAATCACATGTGTGTGTTTGTGCGTTGTGTCCACTGGTTTGATGCTTCATTCGTGTTTATTGTTGTGCGTTGAAGCAGTCTAATTCAATTCACATTTGACTTAATGATGATGAAGATTATTTGCCCATTAGCTTTGGCCCCTATTGCATGTGTGTGTGTGTGTGTGGCTCCCATTACCCATCTGGTCATCTCATATCGCATTGCATTGGTCGCACTGTCTTTTCATTTCTGATGTTGCGTTTGTTTGTGTGAATTTGTGCGTGAGCATTGCATTTCCCACAAAACCAAATACACACAATGTTCTTATAGTTAAGCAGTCATACACACACACACACACATTCTTTCGGTACTGTGGACTCGAGGATTTATTCCGATCAAGTTTACTTTGTCGCCAGAATGGTTTCCTCATTGCTAAACCTCATCGGGTGCCACTAGAGGCCAAATTGAGCCTCTCATTCGTTACCGCTTTGGAAACATCAATAATTAATCAAAGCTTTAAGACATTTATGAGGGAAGAAGATCTTTGATGGGGGAGGGGACGAGTGAATGTCGTCCAATGATGGGTGACACTTGAACCACAAGAAGAGTGAAACATAAGTGAAACCTACCTATTTTGTTATGCTTTTTATGTTTAAGATGTACATCTTTTTATTTTGAACAAAGAATAAATGGAAGAAAGAAGTGAAGAATGATGACAATCAAACAAACCAAAGAAAAATCTTTCCTTTGAACAATTTGTTGTTGTTGTTGTTGTTGTTATATCATCCTTTTCCGTTCGTTCATAGTTACATTTAGTGGTCGGCACGAATCTTTTGCTTATTAGAATTCATGTGGTGGACAGTTTGATGATGGCCAGGAATGCACAAACACTAGATTGAAGTATGTGAACAAACGCTGGCGGTGAGGACAATAATGGAACAGAATCTGAGAATGTCACGTCTATGGCCAACAATATAACATTCAAGTCCGATCGAGTGGACCATGATGGAAGAACGAAGTGACCAGATCTCAACCTAGATCTACCAATAACTTGTCTCATCTTTTTTTTTTTTTTCATATTCTTAATGATATGAAATGTATCGGAGACCAATTGAGCGGCAACTTGTCGCCAAGTGTTATGTGTGCCTTCCAAAGATCAATTGATCGTTTCAAATGGATTGAAATTGTTCTCGTTGTTCTCGTTATTGTTGTTGTTGTTGATGTTCGTCTCTAGTGTCACCAAATTTTTCTTCCAAACACAATCTTGAATCTAAAGTATGTCCCCATTTTTTGGGAAATGAACTGTGAATGTTGAACGTGTCCTAAATTGCCGAGTATAGCCAATCATAATCATCATCATCATCAATAGAAATGGAATAATAAAATAGGAAAGTGTAGAATATTGAATCGAAACTTTTATGATAACGATGTTTTCTTTCATCCCTAATTTAACTATAAGTCATTGAATTGAAAATGTATTAATTCTTAATTGAATATTAAATCTGATGGGAAATTCGTGAACCAGAACATTATGATACACAATTTTCTTTTTGATATTTTTGTTGTTATTGTTTAGTGTTTTTAGTTTTTTTTATTTCATAATGATGAGATCAACTTAGAACTCAATACGATGATGATGATGATGATGATTGGATTCTAATGTGTCAATTAGGATACAAGCCTCTTATATGAGTGTCTCCGATAAACAATTGAAAAGTGTCGATTGATTCTTTTATTGATAATGGCAACCATTTGCTACCATTTGATGCAATAAGGCACATTTCAGTTTTAGTTTTTGATCATAGTATTTTTTGTTTTTTGAGTTCCCATTCCACTTGATTTTCAATTGGTAATGAAACAAGCAAAACCGATCATTTCAATAGCATTTTAAGTGTAGACTTGAAACAAATTTGGGTTGAAGCATAGGCTACATTGAAGCTATAGGTAGTTTGATTGGCTTGTTGTTGTTGATTGCCGTTCATTTTATTTTGGTTCATTGCCAAACCCGAATTTACTATTAAATGACTATCATCACTAAGTTCTCGTACATCAACACAACTACTATCATCATCATCATTTGGATTGTGTTTATGTTCTCCCGTTTGCAATGACACAAGCCGGCTAATTGAGCTAAATTCCAAATGTTTTTGTTGAACCAATCGACCCGATCCTTTCCCTCGTTCCCACCCATCAATGAACATACATTTAATAAAAATGGAACCAAACAAAACATGACGGCCAAGTTCGGCAACCATGTCGATCATAGGCAGCCATGTCGTGTACATCGTTTCACCCAAAAACCCCAAACCAAACTTGGTTTTTGGGTTTGCTTCCATTTCTTTTATTTCTTCTCTCTCTCTCTCTCTCTCTCTCTCTCTCTCTCTCTTTCTCTCCCTTTCCCTCTCCATCACTCAAACGATTCTAGACTAATGAACCAAATGAGCCTTGTTTCAAATTCTCATTACTTTATACGATTAAATAAAAAGTTGTAAGCGAGTAAGTGAATGACTGTATGCGGTTGTTGAGACATCAAACCACCACCATCACCACCGCCACCACCACCACCATCACTGCTACCACTCAAATGTACCATTTGCATTCGACAGTTGAAAGTCGACAGGATCCATGTGGACCATGTTGATTTTTCCAATGATGATTAATTGTTTGTAGCGTATATCTAGGACTAATTGAACCGCCATCACCACAAACTGTTCTATCTTAACGGAGGAGAGGAGGATGAAGGGGGGAGGAAACATAATTCCATAGAAATTAATCCATAATACAACATTGCCTTCGTTCACAATTATCATTGTTTCTTGTTCTCGTTTTTTCTCTGTTCTGTCAATGGTATAGTGGTTTGAAACCAACTTTTTTTTTTGTTTTTTGTTTCTTGGTAAAGTCGACTTCCTTCAGGAACCACCATTTGGTGCGAAATTTGGATTTTCTTCTAATAAACTGACACATGGAACTACATTGTACATTGCATACAATTAGTCATAATTAATTAAAGTAACTGAATGAATGAAAGTGAATGAGGAAATGAAATACAAAAAAAGAATAAAATATATAAAAAGGGAGAGAGAGAGAGAGAGAGAGAGAGAGAGAGAGAGAGAGAGAGACTCAAATCCGTTACAATTTGTCTTCACAAGATCTTAATTGATTGCCTCATTTTACCATTTATTAATGGAGATGAATCTATAGTAGTACAATGGAACATCATTGTTGTTTTGGAACGTTTTTGTTTCATCAATCAATTATCTACTACTAGAAGGCGAACAAAATTGTTGACCAAAAATGTGCTATACAATCTTATTCTTCTTCCTTTTCCTCTTTTAGTCAACAATAAAATTGGATAAAACTTTTTTTTCTGTTCAATGAAATGTGAAAAATATACTATTATAAATAATTGGTAATTGGTTGATTTCAATCTCTAATTCAATTTGTTACGCTTCATCCATTTCAAGATACATATGGATCATATTGGATAGAGTTCAAGGCACACAAGGTGATACTATTCCCAAGCTAGATAATGTTTATCGTTAACTTGTATTGCTGTTGGAAGAATAAATGAGCTTATTAATAAAATCGAAGACTTGCATCATTGACTTATATATATCTAGAAGAGTATAGAAACATTGTAAAATAAACAACTGAAATATAATAAAAAAATACAAAACAAAAAAAAACGGCGGCGCCATATAGACTTATATATATTGTTTGTGTACACTTTCGTCTCAAGTACTATAGTCTACAAGAGAAGAAGATATAAGTGCAATCAATCAGGCTTAATAGGTCTTAATTGCACTTTGCTTACATTGATGACAAAAATTGTCGTGCATCGGAACTAAATGTCTATGGACTGAGGGCAAATGAAACATTTTTTCTTCTTCTTCTTCTTCTTTATTTTATTTTTCATGATGATGATAAAAGAACTTTCACTTCATCGTACTAAATTAGTTGTGTGTGTGTGTGTTTGTATGTGCGGTATAAATGTAATTGGATAAAATGTATTGAGGGAAAGTGTCACTTTGCTTCTGTTGCTCTTGTATATAAACCAAGTTGTATGTGAACAATTGACTGCAGTCAGTAGAACGTCGTGTATGAATCAAGACAATAACAACAACAGCAAAAAAATGATTATTAAACACCTTTTATTCTGGTTATTTGATACAATAAATGCTAGTGATTCAATCAACTGAACGGTAAGATCGATCATTTCCTATTCTAATTTTACTGCTATTATTTGTGTCCACAACTATACGAGAGAGAAAGAGTGAAAGTAAATAATTGATTCCACATGTGTGCCATATTTGTTTTAATATTTTTATTTTTTTTTTTTTGATAAAAATTGTGTAAAGCAAATACGCCATGTGTCATATTACATGCCCCGTTTTCTTTTCCAATTTATGAAACTTTCTATCGTTCTTTATTTTTATTTTTTTGTTTTTTTTTTGCTCGACCAATTGCCATCCGTCAAATTGGCCAACATCACCAACATCAACAACAACAACGTCAAGTGAATTTATGTTTGCACGATATCACAATTCACGTTATTACACACACACACACACACACACACACACACACACTAAAGTTGACATTAATCTGATAGGCAAATGCGCCACATCACATGTCGTCCAACAACAAGCAAAGATACAAGATACGTCGTAGAATATGCTAGGTCCCGAAACGGTTATCGTCCGCCTACATTGCCCGATGGCATCAAATACAAATATGTTCAACAAACTTGAAATGACGGGTCGTTTGCTTGCTCTCCCTCACTTTCTTTTCTTCAATTGGAAATGTAAAAAAATTTACTGAAAATCGCATCACGTGAATTGACACAATTGGATTATTGTAGATTGAGAAGAAGAAGAAAAAAAGAAGAAGACGAACAAGAAGTGAAAGAGTGAAATAGTTGTACGGCCTGTACCTGACACGAATCTAATCCTATCGAGTCCTTTTTTTTGTTGTTGTGTTGTTGTTGTTGTTGTAGGAAAAGGCAATTGTGTTTGTATATTTAAACGAATATTCAATGTATAGACACAATATCCATCCATTGTATAATATTTTGTGCACCAATCTCTGACAGGTTCAAGACATTGATACAAACAATCTAATTCACGAATATACCAGACACAAAGTTCATCCAGTTGACACATGCTGATGAATGAATTCATGTTCGTGTTATTCTCCGTCTCGTTTTCGTTTCGTTCCGTTCCGTTCGTTTTTTATGGTTGTAAATGGCGTGCCATTTCACTTACACTAAATTGAACTTACACACTCACATAGAATACGTTTCCACAGTTTATTCCAACGCCAGTTTGATGGTCAGTTGAATTTGTTTCTCCATCTATACCCTCATTTACTTGTCGTTCGTTCGTTCGTTTCGTTTTTTTTTCATTTCACTCTCTTTCTCTAAAATGGCATCTATGTCAACACACCAACTAAATGTTTTCTATTCAACAAACATTTGTATGTTTGTGTTGAATTAAAACTCGTTTGCATTGAGTACATTCAAACAAACATATAGACACACAATCGTCAACATTGATCAATTCAATAGGGTTGAACCCGAATATTATAATAATAATAAAAAAAGTCCGATTGTCAATTCCCCAGTGAAGCCCATTAAAATTGTTGAATACATTCAATGTATGCATCAGTCTATTTTGGAAAATGACTTACATGTGCATCTACAAATAGAGCTAAATAAAGCAAAAAAAACCAATTCATTTGGATTTGTTTCTGTCCTAGACTTTCAACAAAAATATTCTTTTGATATTTCCATGACCAGTTTTCCCATGTTCATACTAAAATCTGTAATTCTATTTATAGAAAACTAAATTGCGGCTATCTTTTCTTTTTTTCTTCTTTTTATTCTTTATTCTCTTTTCAAGTCTATCTAACGGTATGGTATCGTACCAAAATGAGTTTATCAATGGAGAGTAGTCAACATTATCGAACAGTCTCATCAGTGCTAACGACTTTAGCCACTATTTCTCGTTTGGTTTTTTGGCTTTTTTTTTCTGGCCTCTTATCGGCTGTAACATAGGGTGTCAGATGAAAGAATAAGGAAAAAGAGTGAGAGAGAATAGTGAGAACTAGAGAACAGAAATCAGATCACAGAAAAAAGTATCTCAGTCAAATGAAATGGGAAATAGTTGATTCTTTTTTTCACAATTTTTTCCCTTGATTTGCAACCAGAAGAGAACCTAACTAAAACCAAACAATGTAGGAAACTGAAGTATAAAAAATGTGAGAAAAGGGGGAAAGAGGACAACTGTGTCTAGTCATTCAAAAGCGAATTGTAATAAGAATTGTTTGATGTCGGCAACAACAAAAACAACGCAAAACAACAACAACAACAACATATACAGATTCAACCAAACATCAAATACATTCATAACTATCACACATCAAATGTCTTTCTATGTTTTTTTTATTATATTTATTCTTCTATTTGTTTAAATCTTTATTTGGCCGGCATTGGCTCGAATGTCATTTGAATATGAGGCACAAGGCCATCAAATATCATCATGACACTAAATAGGAATGAGTTGTAAGTAAACGTACTATGCCATGCAACAAAAAAAAATAGAAGAAGAAATGAAGAATGAATGAATGAATGAATGAATGAATGAATGAATGAAAAAATGGAAAAGCAAGAAGAGAAGAAAAAAAAAGCAAACAATTGAAGGAAAAGGCGGCAATAGGAAAGGAAGCGTAATGAGACGTGATCATTCTAGGGTGGCCATTCTTTTTGCTTCTTTCTTTCTCGGCAACGTCAATGTTCCACCATTCTCATATTGTGTTTTTTTCTTGCTTCTGTTGGCGCTGTTGCTGCTTATTACAAGATGGCAAACGATCTTTCCATAATCATTGTTCTCTCTCTCTCTCTCTCTCCCTCTTCTTCTTGTTTGTCCCATTAGCCAACATCATTCTATTCTCATCTCTCTCTCTCTCTCTCTCTCTCTCTCTCTCTCTCTCTCTCTCTCTCTCTCTCTCTCTCTCTCTCTCTCTCTCTCTCTCTCTCTCTATCCTTCTCTCATGGCGTCGAATCTAATTGCCATTAATTCATTGTATATTTTAGTTTAGCTTTAGCTTTTAAACAGTTTGCAGACAACACACAAAAACATGCTAGTATAATCATTTCACTTCAAATTATGTTTTTGTTATTATTCCCGGTTTTGGGTCTAAACAAACTCATCAAACATTTTATTTCTTTTTCTCCTATTTTTATTTAATTTTGTTATTGTCATTGAACTTTTACAATGTCTTTTGTCAAATGGTCAAGCGGTAATGACAACAATCATCAGGATTATAGTTTGTACACCCAAATCGTTACCCATGATTAAAAGATTATTTATCCACACACACAAAAGCTCGCACACATAGAATTCGATCGTTTTCGATCGGTGGTATATCGATCTATACCACACACATAGTGTTTTGAATCATATAAAATTAAAGCTATAGTTTCCAATAAAATGAAAATAAAAGGCACAAAGAGAATAGAATTCTATTATTCAATATTGCTTTTGGAATATAATAATAGTCCTTAGTCTTGTTAATATGATTAGATAAATGAATGGATGATAATTGGATGCGTGAGTGGGGGGTGGAGAGAATCTAGAATAAAGAAAAACAATGGAAAAGAATGAGTTTATAGATGAATGGATGGATAGAGCAATGGTTGGTTGATATAAGTACCATAGCCACCAATGGCCATGTCGTGACCGAATCATAGCCGTACATAGTTCAAAAACCTATATCTCTAGTGACCAATGTTGAGTACATTTTGTGTGTTAGTGTAGTGTGATGGTTTTCAAAATGTGGTCCTAGATTTACCTATAAACATTTTTTTTTTTTTTGAAAACGGGATTTGACAATGAAAATATATTGGAACGAATGGCTACTTCAATGCAATGAATTGAATGGAAAAATACATTACAGTGAAGCCAACATTTTCGCTTAAGTATCTATAAACCAATTTTTTTGCACAATAAATGGACCCGCACCCAAAATCTAAAACCTCTGATGTAATGTGTTTGTGTGTCTGGTATATTTTCTCCATTTTTTTTCGGTTTGGTTGTCCGCCAATCGTGCCAATTGGACAAGGCAGTTCGACACTTTGATGTGCAACTCACCACATTCACCAACAGACACACACACACACACACAAGACATCGAAGACGACGACGACATTCTATTGTATATGAATTTAATGTTTAGATCTATTGCGCCGATGCTAGACCATAATAATTCGAAACAAGACCATTTTGGAGTAACCATTGGGTATACATACATACACACACATACCAAGTGTCGAACCCGGTCGGTTTATGTGTTTCAACGTGATTAGCAGTTGCCATTGCCAGTTTTTTGGCTAAACCGTTTCGTCATGATGCTAGCGGATTTTGGTTAACTCGCTCGTCCTCGTTCATTGGTAACGGACAGCAGCAGCAGCAGCAGCAGTAAGTTTTGGTTCGTCTTCTCCGTCCTTGTCCGGCATTTCCATTACCTCACCATCACTATTATGACCAATACCACTATCATTTGGGTCTGTGACGCCACTATATACACTAAACCATGAAAAAATGTACGGCAAATGCACTGACGCCTGAATGACGCCTTTTGCCCATGTGTAATGTGGGAGTAAGAGAAATGTGAGAGAGACTATTTCGAGCATACTCGTTTTGGAACTTGACTGGTCTGTGTGTGTGTAGACAGACCACGCTTAAACACGATTTGTTTTGAAAGTGTGTGTTCAGTCTCACTTGCCCATACCGAAGTGCATGATACCAAGCGGGAGCGAGTGAGTCTCTGTTCATCCTAATGTTGTATGCTGTACATGCGGCAATCTTGTGAACCAATAATCTATACCTTTCTTTCTTGTTTTTTCTTCATGTTCATTGTCGTTTCCGTTTTTCTCTTTCTCTCTTCTTTAATCATTCCATTTTCGTGATTCAAGTCTCGATCCTATCCTACTTCATCATCATCATCTTCAATCATCATTTTTATTAATATATAAATCTATGATTGTGTTTCAATCTTGACCCAAAATCTTGTTCGGTGCCTTTGGTCCACACTATATATATACCATTCCATTTTAATCATTCATCACATTCAACTAACCATTTCAATTCTCATTCATCACTCACATACGAAATTGTTGTTTTGTTGTTGACCTCGGTGTGTGTGTGTGTGTGTGTGAAAGCGGCATTATACGAATGAATAAAACCACATTTCCCTCCACAACAAATTGATCCTCTCATCATATACCGTTTTCGTCTGTTTTTAGGTGCGTGCGACTGTTTTTCACCGTGACTATTTATGTTGAAGTGTGTGAGTGTGTGAGTGTGTGAGTGTGAGTGTGTGTGTGAGTGCCATGTGATTGTTCCAATCATTGCAAATTGAACCGAAAATGTGAGAAAAAACAACATTAATTTGTTTTCCTTCAACTTGTCTTTCAACTATTCAACTAAATTTAAAGGAAAATTCATTTGTTCTAATGAATACAACAATTCATCCACCACCATCATCAATTTTTTAATCGAGCTTCCGACATTGTGGCCAATCTATTTCAATATGGACTTAAGTCGATTAACGACCGATTGAATTGAAAATAAAAAGAAGAAGAAGAAGAAGAAACATCCTTACAATGTAAGTTTAACTTGTTTTTGTGGATGAATCGATTTGAATGGCGTACAATTAGACCCATTTGAAAGTTTCAGGGGGAAAGACACAAGAACAAATAGCATTGCAACCAAACACACAAACACACACACACGAGAAACACAAAAAAAATTTGGGTCGTGATTGATTATCCTTGTTAATGTGTCTTTGCATCTTTACTTGTCCCCGGACGGTCCATTACCCGATCAGACTAATGGTCATAATTGTGCTTTGATCGTCCTCTCTCTCTCTCTCTCTCTCTCTCTCTCTCTCTCTCTCTCTCTCTCTCTCTCTCTCTCTCTCTCTCTCTCTCTCTCTCTCTCTCTCTCTCTCTCTCTCTCTCTCTCTCATGACGCGCGCGTTTACCATTCTCTGGACTTTTCCTCTCTTGGTGCGATTTATCACCGTCTTTCATTTATTCCACTTTGAAACATACGGAAAAAAACCGAACCAACCACCAACATCTTTGTGGGTCCATTGTACAACACAATAACAACAATCTTTTTATTATTGTTATATACACTGTATATATCTATACGGTCACGATGTACACGAGTGAACACGAAAGACATTGGAACATTCTTAACCAAGAACATCACACAACAACAAAAACTAGAATAAAGGATTTGACTAGAAAATAATAAAACTCAAAATAAAAAAACAAATGGTATAGATGAGAAAGAAAGGAGAAGGACAACATTCGACATCGATGCACTTAGTCGAATGACAAGAATCCATTTGAATCAAACATTTTTTTTTTTTTTTTTTTTGGTTACACAGTTCAAACATTGGAATCATTAATGACGTCTTCTTTTTCTCCTTTTGCTTCGTTATTTATTCTTCATTTTATTACACAAATCGGAATAAATGCATTTTGTGCTTCAAATTTAGGTTACACACCGATGTTAAAATTTGTAGGAAACAAATGTATAGCTAATTAGATTAATCTACATTAATTAATCGTTCGATTCATTTCATCACTACTATTTCGAATCTCATTACGGTCGACCCTCATGCGTATACCCAATATTATTAGGTTTACGTTTCCTTTCTCTTCCTTTCTTTTTCGTTTCGTTTCGTTTCGTTTTTTTTTTGCCTAAGTCATAAGGACATGACCGAACGCCAATTGGAGCATTAAGTTGACGAAGGGCAACTGTGCTGCAATAACCGATTGGACCGAATTATTACGCATCGACCGTCATTGTTCATTCAAATGTTGACTAACTGCCGTCGGTGTGTTTCGTTTTTTTTTATATATTTTTATTATATTTCGTTCGATGACAACGATCATCATCATCATCACTATGATGTTTGATGGAATATATTGCCAAATTGGCACTGTTTCCATCTCAATTTCAAATGCAAACTAAAACCAAACTATAATAATAAAAAAACGTACGACAAACTCTCTCTTCTCTCTCTCTCTCTCTCTCTCTCTCTCTCTCTCTCTCTCTCTCTCTCTCTCTCTCTCTCTCTCTCTCTCTCTCTCTCTCTCTCTCTCTCTCTTCCCCTATCACATTTGAATTTCCTTTTCCCCTATTCTCATTCTTTTGGTTTTGTGTCAATTGACGTGTATATACCAAATAGAAAGAAAGACAAATGAAAGTAAAGTATACGATCTAATTAGTTTGTGTGTGTGTGTGTAGGTGATATGCTAAAGGCAACACACAACTAAATACATTCATTTACACATGAATACATTGCATTAGTGAAACGAATATGAGTGAATCCTATTCATAAGCCACACATATATATTTATATATAAATTCTGATATAATATAATATGGAATGAATCATGAGTAATGGTTTCGGTCGACCGATAATGTCGTCGCCCTTAAATTTGGACCGTTTGGAACACGTTGCCCCAGAAAAAAACGAAAATGAAATATACTGAGATGCTCACATACAAATACAATCAAAATTGCACGTCCACTTATATTTTAGTAGCAAATATTTCATTTATTTTCATCTATTTTTTCTTTATTTGTTGGACAGTCTTGATGTTACCAACAAATCATATTGCCGCATTTATTTTTTGTGTTATTGTTCCATATAAAAAAAAATAGCAAAAGCAGCTGTCATGCACCTCAACTTTTTTTTTTCTTTCAAACATTCGCTTCACTCGAGATCGTCGTATTTTACTTAGTTTCCATATTTGAAGTCGTTTACTGCTCTTCTTCTTCTTCTTCAAGTGTACATATAAGGCAAAAGACCGAAGAACGTGAACCTAGTGTTTAAGGGCGCACAACCAGGGAACATACATTCATACATTGGCAGGCCAATTTGTTTTGTTGATTGTGACTCGTCCCACTTTTTTTTCATCTTATTATACTTAGACTTATACTCACTAGAACCCAACGAATCATTCCACTCAACTCCATCTTCGACTGATTGCCTCCCATATCTTCTTCTTCTTCTTCTTCTTCGTCTTATTTTTTTTTATTTTACTTTACTTCATCCAAGTATTTGTCGTATTTGTGTGTGTGTTTTTGTGTGTTTATGCCGGCCAATCTAAACCGATTGTTGTGTCGGTGGTTGGTTGTGTCGCTCCCGTTTTCCTGCACTTTTTCTCCCTTTTCCTGTCTATAGTTTTCCCCCGCTATTTCTTCAGTCCAAAAGAAAGGAGTGATGAGAAAGGGCAAACCATGAATTTTGCGGCCCGCAAGCTAATTGTATGATATTTGCAATACTTCTTAACTTTATTCAGACAGTTGCCCTTTTTTTTAAATTAAATTTTGAGTAAAAGAATGAAGAAAACTAAAGAAAGGAAGAAGAAGAGGAGGAAAGGGAAGGGATAAGTTGGGAACCAAATAAAAAACTACAAAAGTTTAAATGTGAACAAACACTAAATCTATTATTAAAATTGCATTTTGCAGATGATTGCGCCATCACACGTCAAATGATACTTGGAATTGGCGGGTCCCCCTCCGTCCATCGTCGTCGTCGTCGTGGCATCGTCATTACAAGATCAACATCATCATCATCATCATCATTGCCACCCAAACCAACTTGTACAAGAGAAAGAAAGAAAAAAATGAGACGAATCGAGCCAAATCGTTGAATCGAACCATAATCAAACTAATTAATCATCGACATACACACACACACAAAGAAAAAGAGAGATCATTCAACAATTGTGGAGCACAAATTTCATTTTGTCGTGACACAATTCTATCATTGAAAACGAAAAGTTCATTGGTCATCATTGTATGTGTGTGTCTACGCTAAGGAATCACTCAACAAATTTTTTTTATATTTTATTTCTCTCCAAACTCTTCAAAACATTGGCTTCAGTTTGCCTTTCTTCACTTGTCCATCGTACTTTTTTGTTTGAAGGAAGGGGCCATATGAATTAATCTTCAATGTTTTAACTCTAAATTCTGATCTGTCATCGTGGGCAAAGATAAATTACATAGTTATCATTTATCTTGGCTGCTAAAAACAACGAAAATGTAAGTTTGCTTTTCATTTTATTTTATTTTAAAACCAATTGCTATTTTCTGTTACCCAAACTGACCATTATTCAAACGGCGACGGTGGCGGGAAATGAACTATTTTCGTCGTCACAAATATTTTCCATTCTATTCCATTGTTCACACATGGACATTGCTAATATTTGCCTTTTTATTTTCTCGCGCGTGCTTCAATAAAAAATAAATTTAAAATAACATTATTTTGGAATAGTTCCACAACACAATTACCTTGTTATTTAGGATCAAATTCAAACCTTTCCCATTTTATTTAGTACACACATGGCAGGAATGAACTTCAATGAACCAAAATAACTCACAACAAAATAAAAAATTCTTGTGTCTCAGGTGTTTCCATGCTGTTTCGATAGCAAAAAGCTTTATCCCGGTTGATTTAATAGTAAAAAAAAACTTGTGCTTAGTCAACTGAAGCTTTATTTTATTTTGACTTTCACTTTATTTCGATTTCAATTCTATGCAAAATTTTCCTCACGTTAAATAAATAAAAAATAAAATAAAATTCCTAGCTTTCCACACTAGACGACAAATGAATCAGCTGACGACGACGACGACAAAAGCCTTACAATAGGTTTTTGAAAATGAGCAACCCTCCAGGGAGACTCTCACACACATTCATTGTCACACACCATGACCAAAGAATCAGTATGGGAAAAAAGGGTTTTATTGTGAGATAGATCTCAAAGAAATAAAAAAAGCTCTAAATTCAGGTTACCAACCGACAAAGCCATTTTACGAGACACATTTAACCAAAAAAAAAAAAAAAGAAGGTTTACTCTACCACCCACACATTGGTTGGTTGGTTGGTCAAAGCTGAGAAACATTTTTTGTTTTGTTTTGTTCACTAACTGTTCCCGCTGTTTGTCATTCGCTTACTTTTGCCTTTTCTTCTCGTTATTCTTTTCCAACTGTGTGTATATTCCCTGGTTCCGTCTCAAACTCTCATTAGTGTGCATTAGAATGAGCTAATTTTCCCGGACCTATTATGGGTAACGATTGCGTGTCTATGTGTGCACAACAATGAACATACACAAAAATGCTACCACAAAAAAAGTCGAATTTTACGCCAACAGTGTGCAGTGATTTTAAAAAACCATTGCAGTGAAGTGAACATTGAAGAGTTCGTTATGAACCTTATTTACGCACATATAATTTTATATTATTAAATTGTATACAAAAGATTTTAGTTTAAACTTATCAATTTATTATGTGTTTTATATTAAAAGTTTTTTTAATATAAAATTTAATTTAAAAGGTATATATATTTATATATCCAATAAATCGTTTGATATTACTCATCACACACACACACACACACACACACACACACACACACTTGACACTGTATCTCTATATGACAGTATCTTGGATCACCACTACTATAAGATGAATAATTGCCGGCATTTGGTATTTTACTCCCTCACTATTCGTCTCAAAATGCCGGCTTTTGTAAGATTGCAACATTTGCAATATTACTAACTATCAAGTGGAAAAGTGAGTCTTCTCTCTCTCTCTCCTACTCAGATTGATTTACATATTGAGAAGAAGAAGAAGCTTCCCATGGTGCCCGTTGTCACTAATTGATCGATTCACTGAGTAACGCATTTATTGAATGACTTGACTCCTATTCTACCACCATTTGGCGTCCAATTTATGGTCCATGATATTGAAAGTAGAAAAGAGGGGGAGGGATATAGATGAATGAATGAATGAATGAATAGATGAATGTTTTGTTGCATGAACCACGACCACGATGGCAATGCGAATCTGTATTGAACGATCGCATACAATGAAGCATTAAACGTCAACGAACATAAGATACAACTTTGGACTAAGATGGAGTTTTTCAGTGCCATCGCCAATCCGAATGCTTCACTTTCGTTCATTTGGCCTTTCTCTTGGTCTTCCTCCTCACTTTAGTTTCATACTCTATCTAACATGCATTGACTCTTTCCTCTACTATTTTCCTGTACATCGTGACATGTCAAGTTGTAGAATGTGTAGCAAGCAGTTCGCTTCAATAATTGATTTTGGTAGTTTGTCCAATAGAAGTTCTACCACTATC
This sequence comes from Blomia tropicalis, assembly GCA_029204025.1. Classification (NCBI taxonomy): domain Eukaryota; kingdom Metazoa; phylum Arthropoda; class Arachnida; order Sarcoptiformes; family Echimyopodidae; genus Blomia; species Blomia tropicalis. Next base: position 14,043,471 of record CM055089.1, on the reverse strand, counting down.
GTTTACTACCCCCCTCTCTCTCTCTCTCCTTTTTTCCGTTTCCCTCAATGTTGTGTGTGTGTGTTTTTTGTTGTGATGTGCATTTTTTTACTTCTCTCGTCAAAATGGGTGGTGATGAAACGATTTGGCAATAGAACTTGAATGTGTGTGTGGAAGTCGAAATTCGGCATTGATTCGGCTCGTGTGAATCGATTATAACATTTTTTTTTCGTTCATAAAGTGTTTAAATTCGGCAGGAACCAACCAAGTTATACTATAGTGGCAAATCGGTTTTCCCCTATTCTCTATTCTACACTAGATTGGCTTAGATATATAAATTATATATAATACATAAATTTGACATAGTTAATTATTAGCAACGGGGGTAAACTGTGATAATGTTCTCTCTCTCTCTCTCTCTCTCTCTCTCTCTCTCTCTCTCTCTCTCTCTCTCTCTCTCTCTCTCTGCCATAACATGAAGGCCACCTTCAACCACCAAATGAGGTACCAGTGCCTATTGTATAACATTTGTGGTGAATTGTTTCATTTTTTTGGAAAATATCGTTCTACATTATAACCATTTGCACAACTTGGCAATTATTGGTGCAACTCAACGCACACACACACACATTTTAAGGGAAGGAGGAAATAGGATTTTATTATTGCTTGTTTCAAATGTTTGACGTCCATCGACTTTTCAAATGGAATCACACTAAAACCGATCATATTTATTCTAGTTGTCCAAACCGCCTTGTTGAACTAAACTCGATTAAACTTTTGAGCTTTCAAATATATAAAAAAAAAGATCCTAAAGTGCCATTGCGACTTGCCGAACAAATCGGTATACTCAAGTTAGCTAGTGAACCAAAAAATCATTGACCGATTTTACCGATTTGATCTGACATTTGGTAACACTTGGGGGCAAAAACCTTTCGATTGAAAAATAAAAACAATCTAATTGTCGTTTGCAATTGTGTGTAACTTACCAAAAATTGTGGTTCAATGCATCTTCCAAGTTTGTGTTCCATCAATCAATTGGACTTGAAGAAAAAAAATAATAATATCATTGGCAACCTCAGAATTTATTTGCACACAAATTCTTTTCACAATGATTGTACGATTTGTGTTGAGACCGCACAGTGTTCCATCATTGCCGTCGCCATTTCTCTTACCATCAACCGATTGAATTGTTTTACTTTACTTTACTTTACTTTACTTTACTTTCTCATCATTCTCTTCTATAGTTTGGTCGACTGTTTTTAACACGACCTACAACAACAACAACAATAACAAAACAATATTCAACTCTCGTTCGCTCACTTGGACCTGAATCTATTAAAGGGCAAATAGGCAAAATGTCGTATTCTACACAAGGAATAGTTCGCCTTGTAAATGGATCAGACCATAAAGTGCAAACCCACCCAAATATTGTTGCTCAGTTTGCTTTTCATGTTCCATTTTTTTTGTCGTCGTCGTCGTTGTTGTTGTTGTGACCATCCATTGCCATTGTCGTTGTCATCTCACTATTCACTTACTATTCAATCTGCACCGTAAAGTGTGTGTGTGTGTTGTGTATGCGGGTCGAGAATGGCCAAACAATCTTGAAAACACATTTCCCTAATGTTACGACACAATTCTAGCAAGAAAAAAAAAGAAAAACAAACCGATTTTCAACACAATCTTTCTACTTTACCACACCGTCATTCTCAAATAGAGCATCCGGTACATACATGGTCATATCAATAAAACATTTTAGCCATTTTAGACTCTAAAACAAATGGCTCAATTCTAGTTTTTTTTCGTTTTCAAATGATGCTGATGACGATGATGATGATGATGATGACTTCACGTTAGTACACACACACACACAAACACAATTTCAATTGCCATTTTTACTCATTTCAATTCTATTTGGTCGTTTGGGCCAATTCCATTTAACTGAGGAACACTTTGGCCACCGTTCTAACCATTGTTATTCAACAAATCAAAAGATGGAATGTCACCTGAATGGGTTCCATTTTATTTGATCAATCATCATTTAAATTGCAATAACGATACAAAGCCATTATCTTTTTGATGATGATGATTATTGTCATCGAAACTACTGATATTGTCTATTTCCATGGTCTTGCCCGGATGACATCATAATCTTCCATATCTTCCATTCCATTCATAATATTTCCCCATTGATTAATTCTATTTATATGTAAATTGACATTTTGATTATGTTTACCATCGGATATGAACTTGGTTCACGTTTATATCTTGTATATATGTAGACTATCTATCTATATATTGTACTAGACAACAAACAACAATTGATGGATTCAAACATTATAACGAATATATTGTTGCTAATCTAATATTTGTTGAGAGAGAGAATGGGGACAAAGAATATATCTGATAGTAACATTGTTTGACCATGTTTCATGTTCATGTTCCACACGGGTGGTGTCCGCACAGACACAATCTTAATAATAAAAAATACATTTTGACGACATACCCAACAACAACAACAACAACAACTGAATGAAAGAAACTATTTTGGCACCTTAACTTTCTTGATATCGATCGAAACATGTTTTTTCATTTGTGTTCATCTATAAGCACCAATCGGTCGATTTTTCCATTTATTCTCGATTCTCGTGTTCATTTGAACGAATGATGTTATTCTTAATTGATATTTATGACGTACATGGCAATTAATCAATCTACACTAGGCACGTACATATGCTTCCGACAAAATAAAACAAAACAAAAAAAAAGAAGAAAAACGAGCAACGACGATAAAGCCGCATCCACTAATGTTACAAATGTTTAAAGACTTTATTCACTCATTCACTCACTTACTAAACTTAACTGACTCACTCAATCCCGGCTCGGCTCCGGTCCGGGCACATAATACTTTATGTTTTTTGTGTCTTGACACTTTCAGCATTGCTTTTTGTTGTAACATATACAAGTATTTGATAATACAAGTGCAAGTGTAATTCATGTTACTTAGATGATTGTTGCAAAATGTTTCACCCATTTCACTTTCTCTTGTCTAATGCCTAAAACTGGCTTTAATAGTTTTTCGTTCTCGTTTCGTTGTCTTTCCATTGGATAGTTCAACCAAACCAAAACCAATATCAAGGTGGATCACACAATTGGAATTTGCCGGGTGTCGTAATGGGTGGCCTTGATCATCATCATCATCGTCGTTATGATTGACATTGGCACCGAAGCACCGAAAATGGCAACATTTTCAATAGATTTATGTGTGTATATTGATTGGTGAGACCAAATTAGAATCGGGTAAAGGCTATAGTCACACACACACACATTCCAACACATTAAGGCCATATTTCTTAATCGAAAGTACCATGGCTCAATACCATTTGTGAACGTCAATTCCCATTTTTTTGTTTGACTAATAGATCAACTCATAGATATAACATTGGAGACGAATGTCGTGATTTTGGTGGAATAGGGAGAGAGAATGTGGCCAATCACTAATCGAACTATGGTTTTTGGCTTGGCGTAGAGATTTATTCTCTCTCTCTCTCTCTCTCTCTCTCTCTCTCTCTCTCTCTCTCTCTCTCTCTCTCTCTCTCTCTCTCTCTCTCTCTCTCTCTCTCTCTCTTTCTTGCTTGCTTGCTGTGATCAGCCGTTCCATTCAGTTAGATGATTATGCACGCACATGAATGAATCAGTTTATATACACATTGAAGACCAACACCAAATATCAATCTAAGTTTGTTCAGTACACATTTGTATTTTTTTTTCATTCGTTTGTTCATTGCCGCGTTGCCGTAATCGTCGGTTACGACTAAATCTCTCAATTCATTCTTTCATGACGTGTGTGCATTAATTAATCTTCAATTTGTCTACTCTCATTAAACATGAAATGTTCGGTTTAACTCAATAATGACCCATAAAAAAATGAATGAGGGAAAAAGATGTGTCTATAAAACATATAGATCAATAAATTCTTGAATGAATGAAATTATGATCAACTTTCTTCGACTTATCATTCTTGAGCTATATGCAAAAAAGTTTCTTTACCTCTGCTTTACACCACAAATTGAAATGAACAAACAAAATGAAATGAACATACGTATGGAAGCTAATTAGCATGATACAACAATTATCAAACATCAAACTTTCTTTTTTTCATCGTTTCATGTGTTTCATTGTAATAATCCTTTCGTATTATTCGGGTCTAAAACGGTTATCTTATTGTTCACTATATATAGATTGAATCGTTATATTTTTTTCTTATATTTAAGTTCATTGAAATTTTAAAAGTTTGATATATTATATTATTACACACTTTGAATCACGTCGAAACAATTGTTCTTGCTAAAGTGTGTGTGAAAGAGAGAATGTTCGACCATTGATTGCAATCATTGTTCATTTCGTACAATTTTGTTCTTATTTTTATTTTTGGGAGTGTATATTCATTCCCATTGACCATCATTGGAATGGTCGAGAATTATTTATCGAGTAAAGGAGAGAATGTGAGAGAGGGAAAGAAAGCTGCCAAATTAGCAATGAACAAATCGAACCGAACCTACCAATTAGATTGGAATAGTGTTCATAGACATTTATTAAGTGAGCCAAACGAGCAATGAACGAAAACAAATTGGTCTTTCCTCTTACTCTTACACTTTTATTCCATGTGTCGTGGTCGAATGCAATCCATTCATTCATTCATTCATTCGTTCATTTGGTTAGTAGTTTTCATTTTGGGTGAATACAACACAAATGTGAATTGGAATTCAACCACACACACACAGACACATAGTAACATTGGAGACGCACATCTTGATGATCACTATCTGTGGACTATAGTGCAATCTTAACAGGGTTAATGGGACCAGAAATGCCTTTATCTAATCACGGGTAACATTTATGCACACAACATTGAGAAATCAACGGAGAAATAGAATGAATTTGGGGGAGAACCGAATTGAAGTGTGGTGACATGTCAACACTGGCACCAACACTGGCACCACCACCACCACCACCACCACCAATAATGTTCCACATTTTCCTGTCAGTAGTTTGAAACATAATTTATGAGCTCGACCATTGCAATAGTGAGGAAAGAAAACAAAAAAAGGAACATTTGCCAATTGTCAACTTGTCTTCTCACTCACACTCCTCATTGCACCCTATTCGTCCAACCTAATACCAGACAATAATTGTTAATTATTTAACCTATATATTGCTTTGTTCCATTCAATTCACAATCGACTCATAGATGGGAAAATAAACGGAAAACCACTTTGCCTATGGTTGTCCGCAAAAATGACAATGGTCTGTAACAATAAGATTGAACTAGATGGTTGAATCACGACATAGTACCCCCTCCTCCTCCTCCTCCTAAAAAAAGAAGAAGAAGAACTCGCCGAACACATTAATCTGTTAGTCAATGGCAATTTCAATGATAATCTTGACACTTTTGTCTCCACGGGGCAATATTTACGGAATATATTTGTGTGTGGACAATGTCTACGATTTGTCTGGCAACCATAATTGATTGGCCACCTATATTCCGAACCATATTTATTGTTAGCTTGTACAATAATATATGTGTACAAGAGAATGTTGAGAACAGATTGGAACAAAGAAAAACACATCGTACACAATGATGATGATGACAACAATTTGATTATCCCATAAATATATGCTTGTATATAACAGGAAATGGGGAAAAAATAGAAGATAGACAAATTGAGAACAAATTTTGCCATCAAACCATAAACATGGGTAAACTTGATCCATTTTGAGAAGGTGACCAAAATGTGTGGCAGATCACAATTCGTACGTGCGTGTGTTTCAATGGTTTTTGTCGTCGTATTTGTATGCTATAATCTAACCATTTTTTTGTGTGTGTGTGTGACAGAGGAGCGGAAACGGTGTGGTTGATGTTCTCACAATGACACAATTAGAAAAAAATGAATTATTCGTTTCGGTTTCCGGCTCCCCTGTTATTCAAGTTTGGTGGAAATATATCTCTTTCTCTCTCTCTCTCTCTCACCCCTCAAATGGACACCAAACCAACCAAAAAATGTAATACGTTTTGAACGAGACAAAGCTATTATTACCCTAATTGCACTTGTCACACTGTGGCCAGTTTTCACCATCATGATATGTTCCATAGACACACACACACTTCTTTCCATTTTCACATAGAAACAAAAACAAAAAAAACATTGTTATTTTTTGTAGATCCATTGGAATCCATTTTGCTGATTTCACATTGCCCTATTCTTCTCTCTCATTGCTGACGATAAGAAACGACCAAAGGCTATCGATTCTTTCGTTTACGGTAAACAATAGTAGACAAACATTGAAATAAATAGATTGTGATGATGATGATATTAGGAACATAAGATCGGTTTTGCTATACCACAAAATTAGTTGCCATCTCTCTCTCTCTCTCTCTCTCTCTCTCTCTCTCTCTCTCTCTCTCTCTCTCTCTCTCTCTCTTTCTCTACACAACTAATGTCATCCGATGGGCTCAATTATCAAGACTTTGAATGTCGTCATCGATGTGTGGGTTGCGTGCATCGACAAGAATGTTTCGTTCTTATTGTTGTTTTTTGTTTTGTTTTTTTGGATATGTTCAATACATATAAACATAAGAACAAAAGTGACCAATCAAATACAACCGATGCAATGATATCGTCTTTTTCCATTCACGATAGAATTGTGCTACACAAAAAAAAGTAGTGCGTAGTTTGTCTTTACTGTCTAGTTGACACAATCTCAACCTCGTTACCAACAAATAAATTGATGATACCAATTTAGGCTTATTAAACTTTCCTTTCCTTTCCATTTTATATTATTCTTTTCTTGCTTTTATGTTAGTAAAAGATGGTCAACTTGACTCTCGACAACAACAACAACAACTAGACGATATCCGCTGTCGTCGTCGTCGTCGTCGTCGTTATTCTTCCATCCATTCTGTTTTTTGATTTTGTTGGAAAAATTTGATTGTATACAAAGTTGTGAACGGTCATTATTATTATTATTATCGGCTATCATTATGATCATCTTTACTGTCGATTTTTTTTTCTTCTTTTTGAAGGTTGTCGCTGTTGTTAACATTGATAGTTTATTTTCATATAACTTATGAAAGAGAGAGTGAAATAAAATGATCCTCACTTTGAACTTGAGCGTATGTATGGATACGAAATGGAACCAATAATGCCCACAAAGACGGGTGGTAAAAGTTTCAATTGATCATTGTGAACAATGTGAACATGAAATAGAGAGAAATATACAGACAGAAAAAAAAACGAATGTACCAACGGTAAAAGTCTAAAGTGAATGGTGTGGGTGAAGAATCACAGAAACGTAATAAAGAAACTCAATGAGAGAGAGAAAGATCTGTAAAGATGCTTGCTTGCGACACTTAACTGAATGGACTAGACGCCTTGATGGATGGTCTTAATGAAACTTACATTCGAAAGTGGCTCGGCCACACACAGTCAGCTTCAGTCAGTCCGTCTCCACACACACACATATGTATGTGCACGCGCGTTTTGTCCTAATACCCACTCCTTGAAAGCATCAAGCTTCAAAGTTGTATTCCATTGGTTTTATACGGCAATAAGCTTTATACATTATTTCCCATTGCCATCTTAAACAATATACAATGTTACATTGTTGGCCATCGTTTTGAAGTTGATAAATTAAAATCGCATTACCCCAAGAAAAAATATCTTTAATATTATAGGCAAACCATCGCTTTTTTGATTGTCTTTTACTTCTTTTTCTTCATTGTTCATGTACTTTTGTTTCCAATACTTAAATCGATTATTGCCGTTTCGCAAAACCAGTGTTTAACATTTTTTTTCTCGATGTCCTTTATCTTTCTTTTCAATTGTAATTCAAAAATGGTAATTTATCGTCTACTATTTTCTCTATCGATATTGTCGTTAAATTTTATAATTGATAATTGTTGCCAACTTTTAAATCAAATTATATACGACTTATTTCTTTTTGATCAGCTTTAATTGGACATTAATTATATTGGAATAGGAAACAAAAAGGCAATTGAAGTGGAAAATATATATATATTGTGTGTGTGTGTATTGTTGCTGATGCAAGCAAACGTTTCCTTGCTTCATTGGTTTCCTTTTTGTAATACATCAATTGTTCATATTTTATAAAATTAATGAACGAACAAACGATCAACGTGAACAAAATGTTCAAGCTAGAATTTACAATGTTTATATATATTTAAATATATTGATATATATTGCTCTTGTTTGTCAATTGACCAATGGTCTATAATGTCAATATTTACAATTGTCAAATGTTGCTTATCGAGAATATTCACAAATTCTTTTTCATTATAAATGCTGACCATAGAATATTGCTGTAAGCAAATTTTAATTACGTCAACTAAAAAAACCGGTATAGTCGAGTGTCATAGGCTTTCATCACTTTATGTTTATATATGATTCAATGGATCTATTCATTAATAGTTTATCTATTCTGTCTGTTTGCCTAATTCTACTTTAATTCATTCACAAGAAAAACTCTTACACAACTACAATAATGATCAGAGAGTAGATCAATCGATTTGTAGATATAACTTATTGTCTCTTGGCGTATGTTGTTCATGCGGCAAACATTGAATGTACGACAATTCTATCTCTCTTTCTTTCGTTAATGATTAATACTTGACTACAATTTCAATGATGACATCGGCGACGACGTTTTTTTGCTTCCACTAATATTGGAACGACAATGTCGTCTAACTATCGTCTCGCCCCTTGACCTAATCGTTTGCAATACATTCACTAATGCGTTCCATACATTGAAATACAAAATGTCTCAATTATATTGGAGACAGGACAGGATGCATCTGTGTGTGTGATAATACCAAATGGGGAATTGATTTCACATTGCCAAACGACCAATTCACAATAATGGTACACAATGTAGTAGACACGCCAACGCCATTGTGTTGCTAAGTATTCATCAATTCAAAACCATAATACGGTCTAGTCTTTGGTCTGGTTTGGTCTGGTTCATGCTTCTCGTTTTTGGGAAATATGAACATTTCATTTAACTCCTTCCATTCGTTACATACAATACTACTCATACAAGATTAAGACAAAATTAATTTCACTTTCTACCGTTTTTGTTGTATGGACATTTATATATATAAAATTTGGAACCGAAAAACTTTACAGCTGCAACAGAATTTGAAACAAATTCCAATTCTCGTTTTCCGTTTCTCATGGGAGATTTGATTCGCAATACATTACTATATGTGGTTGATGATCGAATTTTCTTGTCGCCCCCAAATGCCCATTTCGGTTCCTAATATGTGTGTGTGGCCATGTGCCAAATAGATTCAATTTTATACTTTTATTCTTCATTTCATTCCCCCACATTCTCTCTCAACTTTCACTTTTATATAACACTAATATACTCTTTCTTTCATTCGAATGGATAGATTGATGTTAGCATTTCCATTTCCTTTTACGACGGAAATGAAATAAATTTACTCAATTTAAATATTGGACCGCTGCTGTCGTCGTAGTTGTCATTGTCCCATTGCAACACACACACACACCAGGAAAACCAATATTGTTCTGGCGGTGTGCGTCCAACCAACCCATTACTTAACATGTGGGAATTAAATAATCGATTTTGCCTTAAATATTCCGTAAAAGTTTCATATAAAGTTTTCCATCTCACCCGATCGATGGCAGCAATGGCGCCACACGTTTTTCGGTTATATTCTTCCTTCTATTCTATATATACAACCGAGAATAACAAAAGCAACAAAAGTTGAATCGTTCAATTATGAACAAATCAAGTTTGGCCTTTCCTCCTCTTTTAACTTGTGGCCATGATTTGATAACAATCAATGGAATATTGGTTCAGAATATATACAGAGAATAAGTGCAATTGACACTGTATGTGTCTGATGGCAATGAATAATTGATGACCAGACGACTCTACATCATCCAAATATGGAACAACAAAACCAATAGTGACATTCACCGGCAATATGATTGATCTTGTCCCACACATATATGCGGGCGTGATTGTGCTTGCGGCAACTATAATATAAATCAGCAACACAACAATACAACAAAAAATAAGAAATGAAAACTAATCGACCAACTAGCCAATGCCAATGGGTCATCTATTTTCGTGGGAGATTTACGTCTGTCACAATCATGTTTGCCATTTCACAACAATGTACCAGTTTTTGTTGTTGTTGTTGTGATATCGGCGGCGACGGCGACGGCGACACAAATCGAGTGAAAATTTTATAAGACTCGATTCATTGACCAAATTCTATAGATTGAAATTGAACTTCTTCTTTTTCTTTCTATTTCTTCTTGTGCATCGTCAAACTTATCAATTGTATAATATCGTCCACATTCGTATATATGAATCTGTTAACATTGATCACACAGACCTGTCGAAATATATTGCACAGCAATTGGTTGTATTATATAAAACGTCGACTTGAACCAAAAAAAAAAAAGGAAAGAAAAATTTGACTTTCTCCGGTCTCCAATTCTCTATTGTTGACGATCTCTAAACGTTATTGATTAAAGTTGATCGAGTGAATGGCATTGGAATGGGACATTCGGTTGATCCCAGTTAATACCATCACAAATGCTTGTTTGCACTGCATCACAAAAGTTACTTCCCATCTCTTCTTCCATTCTCTCATCTCTCTCTCCCTATCTCATCACACACAATTCTACAGGATGCACAATGCCACAATTGACAATCGCCCAACAGCTAATCGGTTGAACTACATCTCTTTCTTTTTTCTTTGTTTTATTTTATTTTCAACTTAACTTAACCCGTTTCGAAATGGTTCACCGGAAAAAAAAAGAGCTGGCTGATTAATTTGAGTCGATTAATAGCATTGGTGGCAAGTGAATTTCCATCGAATGGCATGTAACAACGACAATGTTTAAAATAGAGGTTTTCAAAGTGTCATCTTCTTGGTTTGAAAGAGCCCTAACAAAGAAAATTGTATTGTCACAAATCGTGTGACTTCAATGGGTAATATACATTGATTGAACCAATAGAAATACATTACAGTGAAGCCAACATTTTCGTTTTAGTTCCATAAACCAATTTAATGGCCCGCACCGAAAACAAAAAAAGTTTGAAAACCTTTGAAATAAATTACGATCGATCTTGTATCGGTTTGGTTTTTATTTCTTTTATCTTTATTTCAAATGAATCTAAATTGAGTTTGTTTTAAAGGGGACATCTTCATTTTTTTTTTTTTTTTGTACTATCTAAACCCAAGATTGAACTCTATTCCTATTGTAAATCAAATGAAATCGTTTTTAGTTTATAACTTTAATTTATTTTTTATTTCAATCAAATTTTTATATTTATTTATTTTTATCTCATTTCAGACGCCACAATCCATTGCATCGACAATTTAAATCGTGTCATCCATTCATGACACAATATTCAAATTGAGGCAAACGGACTCGAGATCCCGTGAAATTGAGTGATGAATAAACAGTTAACATTCAACAGTGAGAAGAAGCAATCCTCATTTAGGAGGGGATCACTCAATGCCGTACTCTCAACATTTCGAGCTTCCACATCGTCGTCGGGTGCTAATTCACCGGCAAAGGCGTCCTCCACACAATCGTCAGGATCGAAAAAAGGATCCTCAAGTCATCACAAATCAAGCGATGGTGGCGGCAGCAGCAGCAGCGGCGGTGGCGGCGGCGGTGGCTATTCGTATGAATCAAATTTTAAAAATGTAAATGAAACAATAAATAATCAATCGACGATAACGACTACTACGTTGACCAATAATGATATGGAAACATTCCCCCCGCCACCACCTCCAATATGTTCGTCGTATACGCATGGATTAAGTACGATAACCGAACGACATTCATCGGAGAGTGATAATCACAACCACAATCAATCGAATGAGGCTGATGGTAGCCGTACGAATAGTAGTTGTAGTATGCCTGATTATCTGTGCCATAAACTTCATACGGTAACGGTGAACGTTTCCAACGTTAATCAACATTCAGCAGGAGAAGAGGAAAGGACGACAATGGGTGTGGTGAGCGTCGCCGCCACCACCTCCACCACCACAGGCCAATATGGAAAGAAGTCATCACCTAGGACAACGATACTCAATGCCACCTCATTGATGGTGGACAATGGAAATAACAATAACCAGAACAGTAGCACAAATACATTGGCACCAGACACAACTGTTGCCGGTGAAACGATTAAATTGTCGTCGAGTACATCACGTCTTCCCAAAGAATCATATGAACCATCATCGGTATCGACCACCACCAGTGAATCATACCATTTGAATGATCTTCCACCATTGCCAGCAAAGTTGGCTACATTGAATAAACCATCGTCACAATCATTGATTGCATCAGCGCTTCGTAGTCGTAAGGCACGCCATTCGATCGATGTACGAGCATTACCATCATACTTGGACCGTAAACGGCAATCTACATTTGGTCAATTTCTTACCGGTAAGTGCAATTATACAATTCGTATTCTATTGTTTTTGATCATTAATGATGTAAATCGAATATACAATTAATGCATTGATTGTTCAAACCATACATCTTCCGCCAATGTGACCCTTTGATTTCATTTGTGTCTGTGTCCTTCGTCCATATATATGAATGTCCGACACTACAAAATTGATTATCAACACATTCACAAGCCTCATGGTCGGTTCACCGACGGGACAATCAATTAAAACGTCAGAGAACGTGAAGGCATTGGCAGCTGCCATTTTAGATCGTTCAGTTGGGTCCCGTTCTCAATTTGCTTTAAGCGAGGAAATTGGACCAAATACCCCAAATGAAAAAGTGAGAGTGTTAAGGGAATGGGTGTATAAGTGAGAGAAGCCAATTTGATCCATAAAATATGCGCCATCATTTATAATGGAAACTATTTACTGCCATTAGTGCAATTATGGCACCACCATCACCATCATCATCATCATCGCGAATCGCATACAACAGCAGCAGTATTTTTGGACAGTTTTTCTCTTTAGGTTCTTTCAATGATAATCATTCTTTAAATTGTTCAACCATCACTTGTTCACTAAATACATACATATCCATATACATTTTAGGCACATGTTCGAATGTCTCTTGATGGCCTTCCCCCACACACACGATCTCACCATTATCTCGATCGGTATCGATGTTGTGTGGTACCGTTGGCTTCATTTTTTTCTTTTCTTTTTTGGTTCGTTCGATCATTTGTCCCATGGAATGTACCAAATTGAACGCACTTTAGTGCATATAACACAAACCATCGAATTGCCACCACCACCACTTTCAATGGTGATCCATTTTATATGTATTTTACTTCGACGACTTGATTCTCTCTCTCTCTTCCATTCTTTTGGTGATTCTTGTCGTACACCAAACACACACACATGTACATTGACTTTCAGTTATTAATATTCAAATTAATGCGGTACACAAGTATAAGTATAGTCATTCAAACATTGACGTTCCATACTATGGTGTCGACCATGGCCATACAATGAGGATCGGGTCTTAATTGAATTTAGCGCCCAATAGAATTTGATGCACTCCGACAAAAAAAAGTGTTTGCGGAACTAGATTTTTATTCTTCTTTTCTTGTATGTCAGTGTTCGTCGAGATGTTTTGGCTTTTTTTGTTGTTGTATTTTACTTTATTCTCTATCACACACACACACTTTGTCGAGTATCGGTACAAATGGTACCGAATGGCATTCTACCCGGCGAATCACTGATTCGTCCGCATTGATAATGCTTAAGTAGTTGGTATCGGGTAATTGAGGCCAACTGAGAATACAAAGTTAGGGAAAACGGGAAAGAGAAAGAAAGGATAGAGGAATTGGGGGGAAGCTTTTTTGATGTTTTTTTCTAGTATTTTTGTTGTTGTTGCTGCTGGTGTTTTTATTAGTTGATGCTAAAGTATTTGTATCAGAATGAAAAAGGTAGTTTTATGTTTGAACACATACACACAGAAAGTGAAACAAGTAACCTACCACAATCGAAAGTGATCATTTGTTGTTATCGTTTTCTCTTTTTTTGCTCCTTTTGGATGTTGTATCGATGTAATTTGCAATTATAAACGTTTGTCGGCTAATGTTTGGTAATCGGCGCCCAACATATCGAATTAGCTCCTGGTTCGCAATCGTTACATTTTACTGAACGAAGATCTAGGATAGTTTTTTCTTCTTGTTTGTTTCGGTATAGAAACCATTACACCATTGACCATTTCGGCCAATTGCCATTTTGGCCAATGGATTGACCATCTTTTTTGGCCTCTGATGCCATCAATCGGATGTTTAAGCATTATTTGCTATTCTACTATTCTTGAATGTGTTTGTTCCACATTGTTATGCCACCAACTGTTTGTGTTTTTGTGTGTGTGTCTGAGTGTCCAAATGTATGCCCGTTTCCACATTTCAATTATGATGATCGCTCTAATGAGATCCTCTTTAGTCGTAGATAGATAGATAGATGAATTCGATGAGTCAAACAACATTGGTCACATTGTAGCACAAAAAAAAACAAAATAAGAAATGGACCACGATCACAAAGTATTTCTCTTCTCTTCTCTTATAAGATTCAATTGAATTGGATAAATTTACTTAATTTATAATGCAATTTTCTTTCCCTATATTCGATGTCTTTTTACGCCACTCGAGAGCAATTAGACCAATGGCAAATGATTCAGTTTCATTGTATTTTTGTTGCTTCGTTTTTTTTCTCATTTTGTTTTCTTGTTTGCTTAATCAATTGGACCATCTTGAATCACGCAGATTTTGATTCTGACTAAGCAAATCTGATTAAAATTGTTCAACAAAAAAATAAAAATAAAAATGTTTCAATTGTTCCAAAAACATGAGTGCACTAAACGTGCTGTCTTGTGAAATTGGCCATTTGTTCCAATTGATTCCATGTTTGTGTTATATTTGCTTGTTTCAATCGTTTTGCAACAAAAGCAACTTGTTAGTGATGTAATCGAGCCTTTCACACACAAACCAAACCGTCTGGTTGGTGACAAAGGACGTTCATTTTTCTAATCACAATTTGTTCCATCAGTATGCCATTCACACAGTTCATACAGTGATTCATTCAGATTGTTGTCGAAAATGTTGTTTGTCGTCTTTGTCTGTCAATCTTTGGGTGCAAACACGACATCATTTTGTATGACATTTATTTGGGAAAAAATGTTTAGTATATACGAATGGAATTGGAAATACAATTTCATAATGAACTATTCAGGTTAATGTCAATTGTTCTCGTCCGCCTGATTCGATCAATCGATTGTGAGTAAACGGAAACCAATCACACAACCTATATGGCATTTTATATGTGTTTCAGCATCTCAATCAACGAAATGAACCAATTAAATGTAGCAATGTTACATTAACTTTATGATTTGAATCACGTTTACTTGCCAAGTTGCCATTCCTCACCAATGATTGTCTTTCACTGATTCTCGATTTGATCTTATTTGCTCGTTTTATCTTCATTTTCATTCTTTTTTTCTCATGTTCGAACATGGCCAATAGACGTTTTAATAATGTCAATGAAAATGTTGGTTCTCTTTCTCTCTCTCTCTCTATCTTCGTGTGAGTGTGTGGGTTGGTGTTTATATGAACGATTAGAAACGATTTTGCTTCTTTCTCTCTCTCTCTTTTTATTCTTCATCAAAAAAAGTGTTTGGAATTCTTCTTTGTTACTTTCTTGTTTCGTTTACTCGCACACACACACATCTACACAGCTGGCACAAATTGGATTTGTCGACCGACGACTATTTGCTAATTAAAGTGAATTTTATTATTGAATCGAATTGAATCGAATTGAATTTGCCCATTCATTTAGTTGTACGTCGTAGGAGAAAGTGTTTTATAATCGTTTCGTTCACTTTTCCATCTATTTCTCGTTCGTTCGTCGTCGTCGTCGTCGTCGTCATCATCGTTTTCTCTAGCGAATTAATCTAATTTTGAAGATTGTAATGCAGACACAATGCAATTACTTTCGATTGATTGGTTGATTGTGTCTGGGTATTGAAACGTGCTTACGCTTACGCGGCCCGAACGCTATCAAATGCCTAAGCTAAAATTCCAATTTCATTGTTGCTACCTCATTTTTAATTTTTATTCTTTTACATTACATTTTTTATTCTTTTTTATTATAATTGTATAATTATCTGACACGATTATAATTTTCATATACACAAAAAGCAACAGCAAATGCTTTTTTCAACTTTACTTGCGGGCACTTGATGCTGCGATACAATTTTCCAATGAATTTTAGTTGATTTAGAGATTATTATTAGATTTATATCAATGCCTGAAGCCATATCTATGGCAGAAATGTGGATACCTTTTTTTTACATTAATGTGTAACACAAATTGGTGGCACCAACATAATTATGATGGATTGTGATAATTCGATTTGTCGTTCCATCGATACGATCACATCCGTAGATAGTCTGCGTATAAAAAAATTTACCGAATAGAATTCTCAATCAATGTAAACCAAATTGTATTGATCACATTTGATTAACTATTCTATATCGGATAGGTCAATTGATTATAAATCAATTCGTTTGACGTGAGATGTACATACACACACATGGGATTCGTTTTGAGTGTGTATGTGTGTGGGACAAAGTCACACAGTGTCAAATGTGATCACTGATGCTGGTGATGGTGATGGTGGTGAGGGTGAGGGTGAGGGTGATAGTGGTGGTGCCCTATTACATCTATTACAAATTCTCTTGCACTCTTCCTGAAAGCGTACATTCTCTTCTCAATGCGTCGCGAATCTCAAGTTTTTTTGTTGTTGTTGTTGCTGCCTTCAATCCATTGAATAGCCGATCGCATCTTATTATTGGCAGGAAGGCAATCATTTGATTGATTACCCTGTTCGGACATTTTAAATTGGGTTCCTTCACTATACACTAGGCAAGTGTTTGTTCGTTCGTTCCAGTTTTTTAGGTCTTGTGTCGTTATCTATAGTCTAAATAAATTATTCATTCCTTGACGCCACACGACGACGACGTCGGCGACGTTGACGATGAATGGACCTGAACATGTTGGATCGTTTCATTGGTTCCATATCGTTCGATTCATTCAATCGAACTCATCCGGACTGAAGCCGATTTATGTTTATGTGTTGCGCGCGCGACAATCTAAAAACTTAAATATTCCCTTCAGTTCTTTCCCTTGTTAGTGTCACTTCATTGCATTGATTTATTGAAGTCATCATCACCATCATCATCAATGTGGCTTAGGATGGGGGTGGGTGTCCTTGTTGTCACCATTGGGAACTCGTTGTCAATGATGGCATCAATTGGCTATTCACTTTTTTTTCGGCAATAACCGATTCGATAACATAATGACAGTATAGATAGAATTCACTAACCAAAAAGAAGGAGAGACAGTTGGAAATGTTTGTGATTAAATAATTAAGTCATCGTCAATGATTGTAGTTGTTGATGTCCATAATATTGGATCGAGTGCAGCTGTCTCACTCTAAAGTGCAACCAGAGAATGATGATGAACTTGATGGTAGTAGAGAGTTAAATGTGTTTATACTGATTATCACTCACCATGATCAAAAAAAAAAATTCTCATATCAATATAGAACGGTTTTTTTGGTAATTTGATCCCTTTAGAAACGGTTTTTTCTTGTTTTTCTTGGTATTAATCTCATTCAGTTTTGTTTTCATTCTCTGCTGGACGTCACTTGACACGAGTTTCCCATTTTTGTTTTCTCTATTTCTCTTGGTGCAATGTTGAAGATGCAATAGAGTTAGTCCACTTTCGTTTGCAAGTATAATCTTTATGTCTACATTAAGATAATTAAAAAAAATCAAAAGGCCACTCTAGCGGCGAGAACCATCAATTGGCCTACGAACGGCTGTCACATCGGGTGCCCACTAAATCATATTCTGTGTGTGTGTGTGTGTGTGTGTGTGTGTGCTAGACTGACTTCTCTAACACACACACTTTTTACCCATAATTTGGTTCGGCCAACCAATATGCAACATTGTCGGTCGAATGAGACAAGACACATTCACATAGATTGAGAATTGAGATTTTTTTTTCTTTTTGGTATGCAATCTGCTGGTAAATGTGGGTAACGATGTGAATCCTTGGTGGTGATGATGGCGACGGCGGCATCATCATCATCATCTATGACATACAATATGGTTCCACTTGTCTGTTTATTTGTTTGTTTGTTTGTTCGTTCGTTCATTCGTTTGCTTTTGTTCGTTTTATAGGCGCCATTTGCTTGTCACTGACATGTTGTCGTCTTCTGATATGTGTCCAAGTTCATGTTGAATGTTTCATGTCGTTTCAGTAGTTTCATTTTCAAGCACACACATCAAACTAATTTTGCCTATTTTTTTCCACTATGTCTTATCATTGGCATTTGTTGCCCGCAACCAAGAAAAACTGGTTGTATACAATCCCGAAAAATGCTGTCATTCGGTTGTGTGTGTTGTGTGTGTGTGCCTTGTCGCCTTGTTGATTAACATTTTTCATTGTAAATGAATGTAATCTCGATCTCATTCGTCTTTACCCATTTTGTTCGACGACACAATCTGAAATGAATTACCAAATGTGTTGAACTTGTGTCGGTTTCGGTGTATAAAATACGTTTTTCGGCTTTGTGTCGTGTTTCAATTCTATTTGTCGGTTTGATTCTCAATGCCCAATTGCCATCCCCTATCAATTCTCAATCTTTATTCTTTCCCCTACTCTCAATCATTCATTCATTCCTCTCCCAACACACACACACACATTTACACTTGTCGTCATCATGTGCTGGAACGAACATATTGCACAGTTGCACGTATCGTACCGAAAAATTCTCTTCAAACGAGTGTTTAGGTTCATTTCTCGGTTCTGGGTTCTCGGTTCGACTTGGCGGAAACGAGTTGCCAATTGTTCCAAGTCACTTTACAGTCGACACAATCGTATTTGTGTGTTGCCGACATAATACATTGGACTATTGTCGTTACCAGTTAATAGTATTATATTACCCACATAGATGTTGGTGAGAATCAGAATACACAAAAACTCTATACTGATGCTTACATTCAATGTTTGATTGCTTCAATCAAGCAAGCAAGCAAGCACATGCAACCTTCGTATTAATAATTGGCAACATTTGCCCAACCGCGCCAATGGTTCTCAATTCAATTCATGTGTTTGTGAGCGTGTTTGTGTGTGTGTGTGTTGAAGGCACACGCGGATGGATTGAATTATTCCGAGACATTTGTCAAGCAATGAGACATTATTTACTATTTACTCTATTCATTAGGCGCGCCATGACCAACCAATTGTCAGCCTTGTCCGATGGCGTCCAACTGAATTAATGACTATAGACACAAACACACACACACACAAATACGCCATTCTAGGTGCATCACTTTCAATCTCGTTCGCATGGACACCCACGAGCCAACACTCCACCCAAAAAAAATAAAAAAATTTGTGACGACGTGAGAGAATGATCGAGACGTGTTACACCGATTTTGTTTTGCGGATAAATTCGACCCCCAACTACAATCTTGAAATGGAGAGATTTTAGAATGACAATGTCGACCGTTGACTTGTTCAAGAAAATGGAACCGATGACAATAGCACCCACAAGTGACAGGTTCATTCAGTGGCTTAATTAATCGTTGTCTTCCTCTCTATTCTATCTTTCCATTCTTCGACCGAGACTTGTTTCATTGTTACCATTCTTTCCACCAAAAAAAACACCTTACAGCTAATCAAAACATTAGTTGTGTTTTGATTGACTTTTCGGTTTTCCTTCTTTCTCATTCTTTTTTTATTATTTATTAATTTATTTGTTTGTTTGTGTATTCAATATCTACTACGACAACGACAACAAAAACTGTCATCACCAAACATTGGAAACACAGCATTCAGCCCGACAGCGCCAGAAGAGAGTACTTCATCGGATGATCCATTGTTCACGGAACCGGTGGCACCAACCTTATCATTGGGTGAACGTGTGGCATGGATTCGTAGCTCTGGACCAGAATTTGGTAACGTAAAATGGATTGGCCGAATGCCGCAGGTTACCAATGATTGGACCGTTGGTGTTGAATTTGTACGTATCGTTTGTTGAATTTGTTTGAAATTATATTAACATTTTTTTTGTCTATTATTGGATTGTAATAGGATAATGCAATTGGCACGGGAGATGGAACCGTTGAAGGACGACGATATTTTGTTGCTAAAGAGAATTTTGCCAAATTTTTGCCTTTGTCCGATCTCACCAAAGTGGATAACTACGCAGGAAGACCACGTTCAGGTATGGCGTCGTTTCTTTTTCCTTCTTTTTTTTTGTTTTATTTTGTTGTTTGATGATTTACCTTTTGATATTCAATTCGTCCCCCTTTCTTTCTTTATTATACGTTTGCCATCAACCAAACCTAATCAGATTATGGTATTGGGTTGCGTTACGGCTTGGTGAACATATTGGACAATCGTGAATTGTTTGTTCACTATATTTGTTCGTCCCAATTGACCAGATATATATCTTTGCATACGCACAACTAAATGGAATAACAACAACAACAACAACAATCGAGTTGATTGAGTGAAGTGGCAAAATGTACACTCAAACCAACAAAGAATGAACATTAGATTGTATTAGATTGAAAGTAGATTCTTTCTTATATTTTTTCTTCTTATAATAATAAGCTACACTCATCTTAGCCTACTTCTTTCAGTTACTCACTTCAATTTTTATGCATGGGCCACCACCGCTACCACCAATTTACATAAAACAAAACTTTGAGTATGTGTCGTGTGTGTGTGTGCCGTTCGAAACATTATTCCATTTTGAGATTATTTACATTTTTAATTCGGATCAGTTTAGGAAAAGTTTGTGTGTGTGCAACCACAACCACAACCATAGTTATCATTTACAACTATAGGTGTTCTCACTTTCCGTTCAATCAAAACAAGCGGCAGTCAACCGAATTTATATTTTTGCATGATTCCCCCTTCAACCCAACCAACACAAAATGTAGAACCTAGAACCTAGAATCTAGTTTTGAAAACATCTAGTTCACTCTTTCTCTCTCTCTCTCTCTCTCTCTCTCTCTCTCTCTCTCTCTCTCTCTCTCTCTCTCTCTCTCTCTCTCTCTCTCTCTCTCTCTACTTGTATACGGTTGGTCGGCTTTCTTCACAGCTTTTTTTCTGTGGTAGATCATTATGGTTCGTTTCAAGAGTGGTGTTGGAATAATAAATCCATCCAATTGAACTTCATTAGTTCGATTGTGCACACTGATCAACCCGAAATGAGTTTATAGTTAGAGTAGATAGAGTATGAACAGTTCCATAGTGCCACTTTGCATCTCATTTTGGAGTATGAGGACTTTTATGCCTATTTTGCCTACGATGCCACACTTGACTCAATTTTCCATTCATTTTGGGTTCACACAATATGCAATTCACATATGTGCACACAGCTATAAACTGTTGTACACCAGAAAAAAAATATTTTACCACCATGTTGAGTGTACATCGTTCGTGCAATATATGGAGAAAAAGGTAGACGAAACGAACCGACCTCAATGACCAAACGAATCAATTCTAGGAAAAAGTTTTATATATAAATATATATATATCGTCTCTCATTTCTATGATTATAATTTTATATAATAATAAATATACCTCTCTCTCTCTCCCTATTACTATATTAGAAATGATATGATTTGTGTCCGTTGTTTATTACATTTTGGATAGTAAATTAATTTCCATATACATAACATATACAAATATATAATATAAAATATATATATGACCAAATTGATGGTTTGATCATTTCAATCTTCTTCTTCTTCTTTTCTTTATTGTTTTTCCAGGAACGATGTTATCACGAATGTCGGTCCAATTGAAGCCGGGTCAACTGATCAGCATACAACGGTCGCCAACAGCATCGGTTCCGCATTGTTACCTCAACGCACCACATCACGTACGTACTTTTGTGTCCATCCATTTTTGAAATTTATGCTCACAACACATTGTCGGTTCTAGTTGCGACAATGTCATTTACTACTAAAGTAAATGTTTATACACTTTTGCGTTACGTTGAACACTCCCCCTTCCTTCTTCTCTTCTCTTTTGGATCGCCATCCATCCATCCATCCATGGGTCACCCTAATTAATACCTAAGCATCCAACTTGATACTCATATTACGTTGTCGTTTAGTAATGTCGTATCCGTTTCTACCGTTTTTTTCAACTTTATTTATATAATAATAATAGTAGTAATGTTCATGAAACTGAAATGAGATCCTGAAATGTAAACTTTGAAAGAGAAGAGAAGAAGGGGGTGGAAGGAAATTTCGATGAGAAAGAAATGGCAATTTACTGTTGCAAAATGAACGAGCAATGCAATTAACTTATATACATTATATGCTTAGCCGCAACCGTTTGCAATGTATATAACTTTTTTATTCGACTTTAGTTTCTTTATAATAATATATAAATGTGAACCTAGATGTTCATTTTGTTGGACGTCTTGTTTTTAATTTGTCGGTAGCACACTATTTGAACGATGGGCACCAGTGGTTTGCACTTTCAATCTTTAGTTTTTGTTTTCTCCCCGTCCTCATCTTTGCACTAAGATGCCAAGAGATGCAACTAGGCATCACAATGCATCTCAATCATTGGCACCGCCATAATCATCCCTAGTGTGGCCTAATATGGGAGACACACACACACAAACAAACACAAACAAACACAAACAATATCTACATCCAGAGAAAAGCCGAATACATACAATACTGACCCGTCTCCGAGAGTTTCCTAAGTCTAATTGCATAAATAATTCACTGAAGAGGTCGGACCTAACTTTGGTACGCGCATTCGCATCACTCTAGTTGAACAGCATTCTAGTATAAAAGGTTCCGTACTCAACGAGTCCGAGATCAGTCATTTATGTAGAACCCGAATGAGATGTTCGCTTTCCTGCATTGAATTTTGGTTTTCCCATTGTGCTATACATTTTCGTTCTATACATCCCGTTCTCATCCGTTTGATTGTCGTCTCAAATCCCTGTCTGGCGCCATTCGGTTTTTCCCCGTTCGACACAACACACACACACACACACACTCACTTCGTTAGTTCTTGAACACTTGAGAAGAATCTTGAAAACGAAAACTTCTTTAGTGTGATCACTTCTTCAATCGACCGGAATCATATTGCGTGATGTGATGGTATTTATCTTGATCATTGACTAACTTGTTTGTTCTCCCGTTTAGCTTCCGAGTATCATTCACTTTGATTTTTTGTTTTGTTGCTTTCCCCTTCGAAATTTCTTTTGACGATCATTCGATCTCTTATGTCTTAAATTTTCCATCCATCCATTCATTCATTCATTCTTGTATATTTATACGGTAGTTTACTCTGCCATTATCTTTATATACATTTTGAGACTTTTTTTCGATTGATTTTTTCCATCCCCGTACTATCTCCCCTACTCTCGCTCATAATTCTTGTTGTGAGGATAGTCGATAGATGAAGTGGATGTAGTTAGACACAGACAAAATAAAAATAAAACAAAAGAGTAAACACGTGAAGTGATCCAAACTCCTAACACAAAGCCTCATCTTCAGTATTGTTGTACAATGTGCTATCTAAACAAGTTCATGTCCATCGAGTCCGTGTCGAGTGTGTATAACGGCAATCGATAGCCACTTTTTTCCCTTATATTTTTATTCTTTGAAGTGGCCAAACACTATTGCAGCAACAGCAGCAATTGTGTGTTAAGCCGAATCTTTATACTAAAAATAAAAAAAAAAAAAACAACAAAAAACGTCAAGTCCGATCGAACCGTTTTATCCTTGTATCGATCGGCGATCGAATTCGACAGCCAAACTAAAAAAAAATAAATAAAGTGGTTCGAGTTCAACGGTATAACGACATGAAGTCGTGATTATTCGATTAGAAGGCACTTTACGCTTGGACCATAGTTGTCCATCTTTCTTTGTTTGCCTCCCCTTTCCCACTCCCCCTTCTCTTCATCCACATTTTTTTCTGGTTCTGGTTCTCAAATCATTCAATACTCTAGGTTAAGTATTGAACGCTTTTTTTGTTGTTGTTGTTTTTTATGTTTGTTTTAATACTAAGCCGACGACGAAATACAAATATAGTTTTGTTTTTTTTGTGTATATTTGGTATATGGAACGAATATCAGACACGATCGAGACACACAAATCCAGTTCAATCGAATCTTCATACTTCAAATGTTTGCCTCCTAAATTAGCCCATTTGTCAATCTGCATTCCTTCGATTTGGACACGATCGAGTCTCAACCATTATTTCATTTTGTTTTTCTTGTTGTTATGTTTGTTCATTCACAATAAATTTGGTCAATGTGTATGGATGGATCGAATATATTGAATGTTAGCAGCACAAATCAAACGTCGAGATGTCTGACAATTTTGGCATTTATTTTTTTTTTTGTTTGCGCTTATATAACGTTTCTATCCCGTCAAGTGTTAGTGTGAACATTGTCTAATTTGATAAATTAGGTTCAAACTATTTCCCATTGTAACATGTACAACCCTACTCCCGCCCGTTGACATGATCATGTTCAATGAAAACGTTTCATTCGTTTTCATTTCCGATTTAATTTAGCCCATCTAATTAGTAAATGCAACCAGAATAAGCAATGAGATCATGTACAATATTTGCCATTTTGTGTTTGTGGATGCAAATGTAAGCTTTCAACTTTTTTTTTCGTTTTGTTGTTGCAGATTTGTAATCCTCAATCGGTAGAATTGGGTGTGCGTGAAAGGGGAGAAAGGCTAAAGATTTAGTTTCAAAAACTTTCCGTCCATTTAGTTAGATTGTAAAGTATGAAACGCAAGCGAAACAAAAAAGCAAAAACCAAACACAACCAAATTGTTTCCTCGTTTCCTCATTTACGAACATTAATTTGCATTGCCCAATTTGTACGATCATTAATTGGCCATGTTTTTATCTCTTCGGTTCTTTCACACACACACACTAGACATTTACTCTTTCAACACATAGTTTATCAATATTTGAGTAAAAGAAAAACTTTGAACATGCAGAATCGTTCGATTTGTAACGGGAGCTAATCAAATTATCAAACATTATAATTCCCAAATGAAGTCTAAGACTTCGTGTGGTTTCGGACCATTTCGGTTGCCGATTTTTTTTTGTTCTTTCTTTCTTGTTTCACAACCATTTTTTTCCCTTTCGTTTTATTCAATATTATTAAGTTGAATTTATTTCCACCCTTCTCTTGTTCATTTTATATTATTATTATTATAAAGAATTATTATTCTTTTCATCTTATCATTGTATTTGCGCCATCTGTCTACTTATGAATACTTTTAACGCCCCACGTTTGCGTGATTCTCTCCATTGTATGTTGTCCGCAATGAATGTCCTTGTCCAATATATATAACGACAACAACTAATGATCCTTGCACTTCATATTCATTCATTCATTCATTTCATTCTTTTCAATTTTTTTCTTCTTTTTTTCTTGTTCTTCATTGTGTTCTCACACACACAAACAGGTTGGACACGACGTACACTCGCCGAACAATCGGCATTGCCAATGTCCCAGTTGTAATCATCCATGTGCACACATCTGTAAGACCCGAAAGCCGAAGGGCAAACGATGGACGGAGGACATGGCACATATGTGCCATTTTTCAAGCAAACCACACGCCCATATGTGTTGTGGCGGCGAAGACCTTCCATCGGCGGCGCAGCCAATTATAGAACCGGGCGTCAGTTGGAAACATAGTGAGGTAATCTCATCGTTGCGCACCGTTCCCACTGAGACGATGAATTCGAGGCGAAAGTCGGTTACTATTCATGGACACGATTCTTCTGCCATTGAATATGCCAATGCTAACAACAACGCCAATACTAACGCCAACAGCAGCAGCAATAATAATAATAATAATAATACTAATGCAACCAGTAACAATGTTGGTGGTAGTAGTATGAATAAGACAAAATTATCATCGTCGAGACATGTTGATGGTGGTGATGTTGATGTTGATGATGATGTCTCGCCAAGCAACTATCTTCGCGATAATTATAATTTAGCATTACTTGAACGTACGGGATCGGAATTGTCGATCTCAAGTCTTCCATCAAGTAGTTCCGTTGCGGAAGTCTATATTGGACGATCAGTGTTGACCGATGAATCCGATATCGATTCGGAAACTGAACGAAGCTTAGAATCGAATAGTAAAGCGAGCAATAAGCAAGGTTTACGTTCATTGGTTGCATGTTTTCTTGCCAATTCATTACGTTTACGACGATCGGATAAGGATAAGACGATTAATCGTGATTTGAACGGATCGAATAAACATTATCATCGAAGTGGTCATCAAAATCAAAATCGTCAACATCATCAACAACAACACCAACAACAATCGAACGATCGTCATCATTCCCATTCTCATTCACATCATTATCATCATGGTGGTGGTGGTGGTGGAGGTGGATACGGTAGTGGAAAGCGGACACGGAAAACATCGAGATCGGAGAAGGACAAGTTTCGGAGTAAGCAACATAGACCACTCGGCTTGAGTTCGACTGACGGTTCGAGTTACGCGGACATTCCGAGCAGTGTTCACGGTGCTGCATGCAATACTCAAACTTTGCCTAGTCTTTCATTAGATTCGGCGGCGGCACAATCCACCTTGATCAACCGGCCGGCCGCCCTATTCTCATCGCCCAGAATATTACCGCCATGCACCTTGAACGATGATCATCAACAACAATATCAACGTAATATTCCATCATTGAAAGGTAGTAGTAATCATTTTATGATGGGAGCTGGTACCAGCAGTAGCAGTGGTGCACGTGGTTCTCCGTTTCGTAAGGTTGAACATTATCATCAGTCTATTCAACAACAACAACAACAACCTCACCATAGTCATCCCCATCATCACCATCATCATCATCAACACCTGATCGATGGACACATTTCTGAGGAGGTGACCAATAGTAGTCATAGTGCTAGTAGTGCTCATAAATTAGATTCAATCGATCGAGCCGATTCGAGCGATAAGACTCGCCCGTCGACCAATGCTAGTAGTGAGAATGCATCGTCACCAAGACGTCGACGACATAAGGGTCCAGCACCGAAACCGCCCACCGTATGTTCCACTCAATGTTCCAGTAATAGTCCATTATCAACGAACAATGCATCGACATCGTGTGCGTCATCGTTGCCGCAGAGTCCCACCAATTCAAGTGTGGTTACCAGCCTAAGTACGTCGTCGAAGAATCAGGTAGCGGTTACCAAAAGTCCGGCACCGTTGCCACCACATCTTACACGTTCATTATCCGAACAGAAGCAATTGAATATGAAAAATTTGATCAATGCATTACCATCGTTTCGATCGGAGGTTAATCTACAGGACGCTTCTGCTGCCGCTGATGATGATGATGAACGACGAGAGAATGAAGAACATTTGGTTCTATTGTGTGATGAAGAGTTGTCCAATCTTACCGGAAAGAGTAAAACTCGAGCCACCACTACAACAACAACAATGGTTTATGTTGTTGGCGGAAATGGAACCAATGATAATCAAGATGATAAAGGTGATGAAATCTATCAAACACCAAAGTCTTTCATGTGTATGGCACCACCAGAGTTGCCAAACAAAACATTTGATCCACAAAAAATGTTTGGTTGTAAGGTTGATAATGAAACGCGAAAATTGGAACGTAAACCGATGACGGAGATTCAAACATCGCCAACCATTATACGTAGTCAATCGATGCCATTTTCTCGTTTTACATGCTGCTCACATCATTGGAAAGAATATTTAGATGCACTTTCTACACGAACTCAAGTGTTGAAATGTGTTCATCCGAACGATCAATCGATCAATGATTCGAGATGTAGGCATAAATGTTTAATGCTCAACAATAATATGGAGGAAAGTGATGGCGACGATGATGATGATGATGAAGACACAACCACAACTGAATGTGTAAAATCAAGTGATTTGATGAATGCATTACTAAGTCCTCAACATAGTATTCGATGTAAGAAACGTTTAAGTAATTCATCGAATGCATCACATCATGAAAATGAGAATAAAACCGATGATGCAAGTCTTTCCGATCGTTACGATCTTGTTCGTGCAATGTCCGATGGTTCATTGACCAATGCTAGTGCAGCAACCGTTGTTGAATTTATCAATGATGATAATAATAGTTCTGGTAATTCTGGTGCAGTGGAGATCAATTCAAAATTGACTGATACGAATAATACAATGGAAAATGTTGATTCATTATATCGTACGATGGTTGGTCTTGATCAAACTAATGGTAAATGTCTTTCCGATGTATTTTGTCAAACCAATTTTGATGATATTGGAGAACGACAATTGTTACCACCACCTAGACATAAGAATCGTTCGTGTCGATGTCGTCATTCATCGAAACCGAAACCGACATCGAGACATTGTCGTGTTCGTCATTGTATTCAATCACATCGTGATTGTTGTATGGGAAATATTGGTCAACATGGTCAACAACAACAACAACAATCTTCAATGTTATGTTTTGGTGATGAAACGACACGAAATCCATGGCTAACCAGCAGTACATCCGATCATTCATTGTCATCACTTTCATCGTCAACGTCGACATTATCGGAAGCGTCCACAATGCGAACATCGAGTACAATGTCGAATGATATTGTAAACAATTATAAACCATCAACATTGTTTCGATCGTCAGTGTCACCGTTTGGTGATACAATGCCAACCACAATGTTACCACATTTTAATGAAGTAGATCTCATACTTGGAGCGGCTAATAGTTCGGCGGAAACGTTTGCGGAACTACTTTCTTCTGGCAGATCTCCCATCAGTACTGAACGATTGTTTAAGAGTGCCGAAAATAGTTCATTCCAAACAATGGTTGGTAGCGGTGGTGGCGGCGGCGATGGTGGTGGTGGTGGTGATTCGACATTTGATCCGTTACTTTGTTCAAAGAGTTCATCCACATCAGTTGAATCAGAAAAGAAGTCAATTGACTGGTTCAACGAATTTGGTCAACAAATGTTTCTAAGTATGTATATTCAAATCGTGATAATAATTTTGTTCTTTTGTGATTACAAATTTCTTTTATTATTAGATGTTAATCCTGGTTTACCGCAAAGTAAATGTCTTATGTCCGAATTGCAATTGGCAATTGAAGAGGGTAATCATCAACGTGCGGCAACGCTTGCTAAAGAGTTAGCCATCAAACATGCCAATGGATCTATGTTAAGTGGAAAAGTGAACAATAGTGCCAAAGATAAATGTACTCGTACATCGCCCATTGTGTATGTATAGAATTTGGTTGACGGTTTAGCCCAAAAAACTTTTTTTTTATTCTTTTGGTTAACTTTGATTTTTTTTCTTTCTTTCTCTTCATTTTATATGTCAAGTGCCTATCTTTATATTGAAGATCGTAATACGCACAAAGGTCCCATACCGATACAGGTCTATCCGACAATGTCGGTAAATGCGCTCAAGTTAAAGGTTAGTATCAAATTTAATATATCCATATGCACAGAATATTTAAAAAAACGGTTCTTTTCTAATGTATGTTCAATAACATCATAAATCAATTGTAATGTTTGTAGATTGAGAAAGAGTTCAACATTGCCAGCGAGTTACAGAAATGGGTTCTAGGCCGAACCATTGCAACCAATTTGAATGCAACATTATCGACATATG
Source organism: Blomia tropicalis (assembly GCA_029204025.1). Taxonomy (NCBI): domain Eukaryota; kingdom Metazoa; phylum Arthropoda; class Arachnida; order Sarcoptiformes; family Echimyopodidae; genus Blomia; species Blomia tropicalis. The sequence goes on along the minus strand of CM055089.1, from coordinate 14,013,700 downwards.
GAATCACCCATTCTGGTTGTCCCATCTTTCTCTATGTATTGTCGCACATTCATCAATGTAATAACACTAACAATGGTGGTGGTGGTGGTGGCGTCAACAAGCCACAACAGCAGCAACAACAACAACGAATGTCAAATGAAAATGTTCAATCGAAAACGAATGGAAACCTATCGGACGATGAGTACGAACCATTGCGCAAACCATCGTCGATAATCAACTATGTGCCATATGAGAATAGATCGGATCGATCTGATGTGTTACAATGTCATCCGATGACGATCAAGTCGATTGGAACCGATTGTGTCAACCAAACACAATTGGATCCATTGGTATCGTTCAATTCGATTGGCAATTCGAGCACGATTACCAACACCACCATTGGAAACGTCAATGTTGCTTCTGCTGCTTCTGCTGCTGCTGCTGCTTCGGCCGGCATCACCCGATTTGGTTCGGCTAATCCGGCTGGATTCATCCATGCAGAAAGTGGACCGCAAATGATGATGATGATGAGTGGTGGTACACCAACCGTACAGTTGGTGGATTCGGTCGAGCCGAAACCATTTACAACGTCCACCATTGTGCCGAATGCGAACAATCTGATCAAGAACTATTACTATCAGGAGGGTGAGATTCCATTTGCCAGTCAACTTATATTTGAAAGTCTAGCTGCCGCCAATGAACTATTGCCACGGGTCGAGGAGGAGGATGAAGATGATTTGGAGGAGGATGAAGACGAGATAACCGCTAAAGCGGCAAATGGCGATACGGAATTGGTGGCAAATAATGTACCACAAAAATCGGATAGCACAGATCCGGTGGTGACGTCAACCTATCAAATGTTGGTCGAACTTGAAGATATCAAATGTGTACTCAATGTAGAACCATTCGATTGTCCAATCTGTTTCGGTCGATTTAAGCCAGGTGAAGGAGTGGTCTTGCGAGATTGTTTGCACACTTTTTGTAGGTAAGTTTGTCAATGTCATTTAAATGATCATACAATTGTAGACAGGAAGTATTTGTTTATTTATTTATTCTCTTTCTTCCTTTTTGTTTTATTATAGAGAATGTTTAAAAGGAACAATCGAATATAATGAAGAAGTACAAGTTAAGTGTCCTTTTCGTGATGATCTCTACGCATGTGATTCAATCTTACAAGATCGTGAAGTGAAGAACTTGCATCAAATGAAACCTATGAACGATACCTTAAAAAGAGTGTTTCGGTTGCGGAAAAGAATTTGGACAAAAGTTTCCATTGTAAAACAGCCGATTGTCCAGGTTGGTGTGTCTATGATGATCATGTGAACATATTCAATTGTCCCGTTTGTGGACATCAAAATTGTATCAATTGTCAAGCGATACATGAGGGTTCCAATTGTAGACAATATCAGGAAGAGTTAGAGTTCAATGCAAACACCGATGATGACGCAAAAAAGACTAAACTATTTCTTGAGGTAGAATTTATTTTTAATTACAAACTATTTTGGCGCTTCATTTCCATTAGAATTTAAATTTAAATACTAACATTCTTGCCAGAACTAATTGAAATGAAAAGTTTTTGAGATGTTTAAAATTTTTATGCATATATATAAAAAAAATCTGTTCCCAAAACTTTAGGACATGCTGAAACGTGATGAAGCTTTACGTTGTCCCCAGTGTAAGGTGATTGTCATGAAGAAATGGGGATGCGATTGGGTTAAATGTTCTATGTGCGATACGGAAATATGTTGGGTTACAAAAGGATTCCGTTGGGGACCGAAGGCAAATTTATTTATCTTAAATTTAATCCTTGCTTTACATTTAACATTCGCAGCGTCTAGTATCTTACCAGATTTACGATTTTCAAACAACTTGTTCTTGTTGTGTTGTAGTATTGACATTAATTTAAATTAATTTTTTCCAGGGAAAAGGTGACCTATCTGGCGGATGTCGTTGCATGGCTAACGGTGAGAAATGTCATCCAAATTGCAAATATTGCCATTGAGCAATGAGATTTACTGTGAATGAAGGAAATTGAAAATTGAAAAATATTATGTTTTATGTCAATGAATATTGTGATATCTATTATTGATTGAAGTGTATACTTGCGTTGAATCAAACAACAAATATTCCGGATTCGTTACTGTGTTGTGCACCCAAAAAAATTGATGTCTTTTGAATTGATGTGCCTTCTTGTGAAAAATGTCTATTTATGGATTTGCATTCGACGATCGATACACTGAAACCTCCCAAATAAAATAAGAATACTTGAAAAATAAAGTACCTTCATACTTTCATTTTAAATTCAAGTTACCACATTCATTAACTTCTCATAAAACAACCCCAATTCTTTTGATTCTAAATTAATTTCTTTAGATTTTGATTGTAGTTTCATAGATATTGTTGTTATCGTTAATAACACTCGTTTCATTTATTGTTATTCATTTGATGATGTAAACAACAAAAAAAGTCCAAAGCAAATCTCAGAACAATTGTTCTGGTTCCTATGACACACACGACACAGCAGTGCAAACCAATCCAAAAAAAAAAACAAGAGAAAATATTTTTCTAATAGATGAAATTATTTACAAATTTAAATCGCATACATACAAACAATATAAATAATTAATTTATTGATTTGAATAACCCATTTTAATGTTGATCATCATAATTCGTCATTGAACATTGTTTTTTTCTCCATTATCCCTTTCCATATAATTCTATCCATCGCCCATTATCTAATTTGAAAGGCTACTTTTCTTGTTGTTGTTTTTTTTGTTGTTGTCGTCTATTTTCTTAATGTTTCATTATGATTATTAAAAAGTAAAATTATTCATTTTCATTCTCTTTTATTAATTTTAATAAATAGTTTCATGAATGATTTCAATTACTGAAATTAAATTTTGAATCATTTTTCAACTGCGCCATCTACCATTGGTAACAACAGTCATAATGAAACACAATGCGTTAAAACGTCCTCTATGAATGGTCGTAGGATAAGTGCCGTGCTCTCGTGTTTGTGTGTAATATGGAGCCAACTGCATACACATAGATTGCCATTGCTAAAGGAAAGGCCGATCACTAACACGCCTTTCAAGGATTCAATTCATCTACCAATTCAATTTTTTAAAAATTTATTTTGTTTATTTTTTTCGATTTTTTTCAATGATAAAGTAAAATTATTCATTTGAGTTGTATCAATAATAATAATGTCACAAAATATTTTAATCGATGGTAAACCACTTCATTTGTTACGAGTTGTCGACCTACGTGATGAACTTAAAAAGCGAGGCATCAAGACAACTGGAACGAAAGCACATTTACAAGAGTTGTTGATTTCGGTATGTTTTTGTGTTTACAAACTAAATGTTTTTTATATAATAATTGTCAATCAATTTATTTCAGGCTCTTCAATCAGCTGGTGAAGTTAAAGGTATATTTTGTCAACAATTGTTCCGGTATGACAAGACATACTAATGTTTGATTTGTTTAATTTGTAGATAATCAACCTGAGGTAATTGAAAACGACGATGAAGTTGAAAATGTTGATAAAGACGACGAAGAATCAGAAGATTCGCCCATTAATACGAATGACCAAAAAGTCGCGTCATTATCGATCAACGAAGAGAGCCGTACGATAAAGTTAAGTATTCGTAATAGTCCACGAAAAAGTGAACCACCACCACAAGTAACTGATTCTGAAACATCAGAATCGAATGATTCAGTTGAAACAAGTGGCTCTTATGATAAAGACGATCATGTTGATGATGACAACAATGTTTCAGTTGCTAATAATGAAAACTCTGCAAACGAAAATATTTGCAATGACAAAGATGATTTAAATGACCAAGTTGAATCAGATAAAAGTACGAAATTTGTAGACGAACCTATTCAAAAGGAAGTGTCAATTCCTGAATCAGTGACTACAGCAAGTAGCGAGGACACCTCAAAAGAATCTAATGATCTACAAACAAAGGACCAAATTGAACATACGACCGAAGAGTCAGGTACTGATGATAATGTTGGTGTTGAAAAACAACAATCATCAGTGGTAGAGGAAACTAACTTTTCAAAACCAGTTGAAACTGAGTCAAAGAATAGAACCTCGATTCGTGGACGATTGTTGTCTCATTCCAAATCGATTGTTGAAGATGGATCTGCTACAAAGCCGACGCAAAGAAAACGTCGTTGGGGTGGTTCCAATTCAAACGATTCGTCAATGATTAACAAAGGAATTTCGAGTGATGCATTAAAACAATTGATCAATGAATCGATCGTTAACGAACCTGACACGGCAGCGATCTCCACCAAGGTGAGTAAAGCTAATGCTGTGTCTAATGAAGAAACAGAATCAATCACTGAACAAAAAGTGACGACAAATGAATCAGAAACAAATGAAACGATAAATAAAAAAACTGATTATTCAATTAAAAGCATTGATGATAATGAAACTATTGCCAAAAGTGCTGTTCCAAATTCAAGCGAGAATGAATCTCGTAAATCAATTACCGAAACAGACGTTCCCACTCGAGACACTATTAGTCCTGCAAAGAATCCAGTATCGTCAGTTTTGTTTATCACCGGTCTAGTTCGACCTTATACATTGCCTCAACTGAAAAAGTTGCTTAGTGCCAATGGTACAATTGATGAAGAGAAGTTTTGGATCGATAAGATCAAATCAAAGTGTTATGCTGTTTTTTCGACCAACGAAGAAGCGGTTAAGACACGTGAAGCACTTCATCATTTAAAATGGCCTCAATCGAGTCCAAAAAGTTTGTCAGTTGAATTCGCAACTTTGGAAGACATTGATCGATGTATTAATCCGGAAAACTATGAAGACTTGCCACCCAAAACGAAACAAATCTCGGACCAGAATAAGTCGAATGAGACTAAAGTTATTGAAAAGAGGGATGTCACAATCGACATTGGAAAAGGCAAATATGATATTATTCAGAATGAACCGATTCGGCCATCGACCAAGAATTCGAATACCAATGAAGACTTTAGTCGTAATGTACGGGAATGGGACCGAAACAAAGTCACACGACCCGTCCTAAGTCGAAAGGAGAACGAAGATGAAGAACATTCTCGTAAACGTGCTCGACATTCTTCCATGTCGCCATCAGGCAAGAATCGTAAGAATAGAAGAAATTTTATTTGTGTTTTTTTTATTATTATTTGTTAAATCTTTTCTTATATTCATAGAACGCGAGAGATCGAAAACGCCAGAATTAAAACGAAGAAAGACGGTACCTGTTGAAATGGAACCTACCTCAAAAGAATCTGGAAAACGGAGTGAAACACCGCAAAAATTATTGGAAGATTTGTTCCGTAAAACGAAAGCCTTTCCATTTTTGTATTGGCTTCCATTAACTGAAGAGCAAATCATTGAGAAAGAGAAACATAAAGTAATAGTTGAAAGAGAACGACAGGAGAGGATTGCACGTCGTGAAGCCGAACCGAAACGGGAAAACATTTCACCAAATAGGCCACCGCCACAACATATGGCAAGTTATTCGTTCAAGTTAACTTTAATAATTACTAATAATATTGTTTATTATTCAAACAGCAACGTGAACGTTATCAAAAGTTTCAAAACTATCGTCGTCGATCGATTTCACCACAACGAGGTCGAAAACGATCATTGTCGCCATCGCCTCGACATTTCTCTCGCCATTCTCGATCTCGTTCACCTGATCGTCGTCGTTTTTCTCCACGTCGAAGGCGATAAATGGTCAACAAGTGATGACCAATAATAATGACAGCCAAACATCTAAATGGCACCATCTACATTAATTGTCATCGTACACCAACCTAATTTAAATCACACATGTCTTTTTCACCTCACGCTCTCTCTTCCTCACTTTTGCACGTCGTCTCATCGCTTCAATCTTCACTTTTCAACAAGTTCAACGAAACGAATCGGTCTATTTATTATTCCAGCATTTACATCGGCCATATCTTGGTATTCCCTTTATTTATCAGGATAATGATTAATAACCCAATCTATATTATGGTCATTTATTCACTTAAAAATCTATCTATATTTCGAGCTATACGTTTAAAACAATAATCTTTTTTAATGGTAGGTTCAGTTATACGCGAGCTGTTTATAAATCAGTATTTAGTATAGGTTTCATTTTCAGCAGTTAGATAAGCATTCATTAATCCGTTTGAGCTAACGTTTTCGAATCAGTGTTAGTATAAAACAAACTATGAACAGCAATGAAAGGTAGCTCAAATTGCAAGAGGTTTTAAGTTTCTTTCCAGATTAACTTTGTGATCGAACTAGAACGACGATTTGTATTGATGATGAAGATTGGACATCTCTTCTATGACGGCGGCGGCGGTGGTGACTCGAACGAATTATAACTTCAAGATTTGTGAGCAGCAACATTATTTTATAAAAGTGGCTCATGATTTTATTCATATTATTTCTAAAGATGTCAACTCGTGCCACATTGTGCTATCTCTTTCGTTGGTAACAATAAAGTTAATCATATAAATCATATAAAAACAAAACAAAACAAGAAATGTTGCCTTATACTACTTGTTTTAATCGATTGCATACGTTTACTGGAACAAAACGGTATTGGTTAAAGCGTAAAAATTTATCACCATAATAGTTGTTATCATGATTTGTTGATACTGACGAAATTGATCGTACCACAAGCAATTCGCCCACCTGAGTTACCAGATTTTCGACTTTCTTGATTGTAACCGGTGCCAAGATCATCTGGTCGAAGATGTACCACAACCGAACGTCCAATAATGCTGTACTTTCCGCGCAATGAAACCTTGTCGCTGATTAAATCGATTTGACTTGTACCTTTGGCATCTGAATGCAAATTTCCAAAGTCACCAACATGGGAAACGGGCGAATTAGGACCACCGTGAGGTTGATTGGTAGGATTGTAATGTTCACCAGCACTTTCACAATTACCGCCGACCACCTTATATTGGTGTACGTGAAAACCATGTTGGCTCATCGGATATAGTCCGGAAACGAATCCTGTAAGATGGGTTGGACCTGAATCATGTTGCTCAAATCGAACGACGCCATAGGTTTGTGGTCCTCGCATAAGGGCAACAGCACGAAGAGTCGATGTCGATGTCAATTTTTCTGCAAATTCACCCGTTTCATCATCTCCTCCTGAATGGATATCAACCGAATCGATATTAAAATCTTCATTAATGTCAAAATCAGCGAATGTTGGCAATCGTATCGATTGTTGAATGTCATGTGCATACAATCCAATTAATGGCAAGACGAACAGAACCAGAAAAATGCTGGTGCCATATGATCGAACCAAACAGTGGAAATACATTTGTTTTCTTCAACTTTTGTTTTCGGATTTGAACCTTACATGTCGAACGTGCTTGACGCACTACATGATAACTATGGCGAATGTGCTCGCATATTTCAATTTTCCAATGTCAAACTATAGGTGACGGATATAGAAAAGTTGCAATCTTACCAAACAAATTTGCTAACTATATTCAGCCAACCATGACATCACTGTATTTGCCATCATGGCATAGCAAGTCAACTGGCCAATCGGACATCCGTTTTGCTGACCACTACAGTCTTATATGTTCTGAGTTCAACTTTGAAATAAACTAAAAAAAATGGAACCTATTCTCATTGTGAAGACTTTTCATTTCTTTGCGTACGTAGTAGTGGCATTTTGGTCATGAAACAATTTTCAACAATTTAGCTTATATTAGATTTATTATCCATAATTACCTCAACACATTTACGTCCAATGATACAACGTGTTAGCATTTAAAATATTAAACGTCATTCATATATTAAACATATATAACATAATGGGTACAATGTACTTTGGGTTATGGTTTCTTATCAACAAATCTTATAAACACAAATGAATCAGCAAACCACAATGTTCATACCACATTGGAAAACTGTAAACCACTTGCGCTATATAAATCACGTATCAAATGAACCAGTTATTCATTCGCATTGTGTTTTTCTTCTGGTTCAAATTGGTTAACATTTTAAATCAACATTGCTTTCATACAATTCACTTAACCAACCCAAAATGCACGTATGTCTATCAGCTGAATCAGATGGTTGATATTGTTTCATCCTCACACTATTTCCTATTTGTCTATACGTGTGTCCATACATATAACAACTGGCAACGAGAATTGTTTGTTTTAAACTATTTACTTAAATTTTGGATGTGGTTTATTGTTGAATCATTTTACTTTTTGTGCTTCATCATAATAACTTTGTCTCGTTCGTCTCATTTGTTTAATTGGTTCATCTTGCCAAAGATTGCCATCCAACATGCGAAGGGTTGAACAGTTCAACCCTCACGAGAAGTCAGCAACAACAAAATGAAAACATTGGAAAACATCTTATTGCACCACTATATTGTGGCTGAATACATCAAAGATTCAAATACAATAAATATTTTTCTTTGCACCACAAAACTCAGAATCGACAGTATCAAACATCAACTCAACTACAATCAAACAAGTCAAATTATTGTGAAGGTTTTTCCAATAACAGAGAAAGGTATTCGTTTGATTTTTGAATTTTTTGCTTTATTGAACCTTGAACCCTTGTTTGTGTGTTTTGTGTTGTAAATTAAGGCCACAATAGAATTAAATCGAGTCGCATGACAATTCCTAACTATGCCTACATTGGTGATGATGGCAATTGTTCAATTAGTAATCACCTATCCAATTTGAATACACTGTTGAACCTTCACCTTCGACCAATTCGGTTGAATAGTTTACGTGCAAATAATGCTAAATCATAGTCCGAATTGGGCTCAATCTGATAGTTTTGTTTATTTTTTTTGTTGCTTCAACTCATACGTCAAATTGCAAGCATTGAATCATTTTTTTTGTTTGGCTATACGATTAATCCATGCATTCCATAGCATGTTAACACAAACTTTTTCTCTTATCGCAATTTCACATCAATGACGCCGGTAAAGCTCACATTCAACGTTAGGCGTCTGGTTAGCGCGCGAGAATTTCATTATCTTGTGCGCGTACGATTAATTCATTACATTGCATGTCTGCACAAACGTTTGCTCTTATCGCAATTTAACATCGATGACGCCAGACATGTCATCCTCAACGTTGGGCGTCAGGTTTGTGCACGCCGCTGCAAATCACATTGATGCATTGTTCTGGTTGCTTATCACGTTGAGCTTCACTAAACGCATTGACCAGCGCCAATAGTTGCTTCCATTGTTCAACCTGCCATGTGCTCGCTACGTTGATCGTTGAGCTATTGTAGCTCGATCAACATTCATCTCAATGTTTCAATTAAGTTTTGATATTATTCTTTATCAGTTTTATACTAATTATTATTCTTATATACTGTATTTTACAGAACAATTATGAATCCAATCAACTATGAGACAAAACCAAATACAACACGGTAATCAATTGTTCATAATTGTATCTTTATTGTCAATTATTGTCTTTCTCAACTTTGCCATTTGTTCTCCTACGAACAATCAAGGTATCAGTAAAAAGGTAATTAAGTTTCTCTTTAATTCTAAAGGAAAGGATTTTTGAAAATAGTTTTAAATTGGGCTATAGTCTATGCATATGGGCAGTCATTATTTTTGCTTTTACAAAAAACGATCATCTTTATCAAAAATCCTTTCCATTTGAATTAAAGAGAAACTTAACTATCTTTTTATTGACACCTTGATTGTTCGTAGGAAAACAAAATGGCAAAGATGAAAATGTTCAAAGTTAATACATTGAATTACATGCTTTTTCTTGTTTGCACAGATATTTGTTTTCATTACCCAAATAATATGGATGGCGAATATGGATAGAAGAGTGGCCGAATTTTAATTCAAGATTTAAATTTTATATTTATTTGTAAACATGCACACACACACACACACACAAACACACCTGTGTTCTCTCTCGTTCTCTCTCTCTCTCCCGGAATCGTATTGTGTGTTTCAACTTTAACTAATTTTTCTTTATTCTATTTTTTACAGTCCGTCTGTCATTGGAGACACGGTGAAGACTAGTCAGTAAGACTAGCCCGGCTTGTTCGCATGGAGGAGCCTGGTTTATTCATGCCGTCCTGCCTCCATGCAACTAAACGAAGAAAGTGGAAAAATGGATTGTCTGGGTCGAGCTGGCCTGAATCTTTTTACTTGATTCTGCCTGTGCCTACTTGACTTCCTAAGACATAAAACACCCAAAACATGGCAGAATCGATGAGTTCGCTAGCAGGACCCTAGGTACGTTCTTCCTGCCCACCCGCTAGCAACTTAAAGAAGTTACGGGCTTAATTGAATAGTCGATCGAATTGTGGTGTGCCTAGCTTGCATAACTGCGGGCCGCATCACTTTGGGTTTTTTGCTTAGCCTGCCTTTTTGCCCATTCGAGACTTAAAATTTTTAAAAACGGAACTTGGCGAAGATTTTTTTTTTAGCAAGGTACGTTCAATTTTTAATGAGATGATGATGGAGGGAGAGAGAGAAGAGAGAGAACACATTTAAGAACACAATTAAAAACACAAAACATTTTATATTTTATTGTATAAAAATAATAATAATAATAACTATTGAATTGTAATTGAAATACAAAATAATAAAAATTTTGAAAACTTTTGGAAAGGAGTAAATTAGGAAATGATGAATGTATAAACACGTTGTGCATAAACACGATGGTCACAATGGTCAATGGTTCCACAATTTCCGAAAACGACGACTCACCGACATATTCTTAAAGCTGTTCTAATGAAATATAGAAAGTGTGTCATTGGTTCCGTATTGGTTCCGTTTTGCATCGTAAATCAGCAAAACAATGTCAAGCAAATCCAAAAATATAATACTCAAGTAAGGCAAACATTGTTTCATATTCATCAACTTATCATATGTTTTATTCATTCAGACTATGAAGAATTGTAGCAAAATGGTTTGTTTGAACATTGACATTTTATCTCTGGTTAACCAGTATCACCAGTCCTATCACCAGTCACTATTTTGTGTTTACCAGATATCGATTGCTTTCGAGTTGTATCGATTGTACAGCAAGTCATACATTGTACATCGTCCTACAACCACCGATGTCGCTAGTTTATCTCTTCACCATTCATCACACACCAGCACGTTGTACCACAGCTCATTCATTGTTTGACTTTCTTTCTGAACAGATCGCTCTACTCAAGTTGTGTTTGCATCATTTATCCTAGTTTGATTTGCCAATCAAAATTTGGAAACTTCTTTTTTATTTACTATTATTTTCTTTGGCACTTTTTGATATATTGAAATCTTTTTCTATGATTCTATATTTTTTTCCGTATCCACTATCGAGTGCTATCAATATTAATTTTAATTCGATTCGATTCACTTGACCACTTGACCTATTGACCTATTCCCTCATATTTGATATTGTTTCTGCTGTGCATTATTTAGTGTTACCCATTCTAGTGTTTAAAAGAATCTTTCTTTATACATTTTCATTATCCCCTTAATGTCTCGAAAAGTTTCAATCTCTTAGCATTATTTTTGTTAATTATCTATTGCTATTGCTACTTACCCAAGTCCTGGTTTTACTATTAGGTTGAGATAGATGAACTATACCTCATCGTACACGCTCACATACTCACTGCTGACTCATTTTGGTGCTCTTTTGTTATATGCCATGACCAACAAAATATGTTCTCTTTTCATTTTAAATGAATTTCAATTTTTCTTTGGCGTTTTATTATGAAGTCATCAAGTTGGATTGGTTTGATACCAATTGAAACCGGCAAGTATTTCAGGAAAGTAAAAGCTCAATTTCGTTTCTGTTCACATATTAATCCCATCTTTCTATTTTAGGATATTGTGACATTTAATTCGATCACCACTTTGGCATTATCATCTCTCAATCATCCATACCCATTTATAATATTTATTCTGTGCTACAGTATTTTTGCCATCAATTTCCATATACATATTGTTCTTATTCTCTTTTCCTTATTTCGTTTACCACATAACTCAGCTATCTTGAAGATGATGACTTGCATCTGCAAGTAGGATCCTTGATACAATTCCAATTCAAATTCAAATTTAATCTTTCTTTGGTGTTTTATAATGAAATCCTCAAGTTGAAATTGCTTGATGCTAATTTAGAACGTCAATAATTTCAGGAAAGTTAAAGTTAAATTTCTTGCCTGTTCACATATTAATTCCATTTTTTCTTCTAGGCTACAGTGAAATACAGTTCCAATCTTGCCTTTCTTTACATCATCCAAATAATTGTTGTGATCAATTTCCGTGTCCCAGTTTCAATTTTTCAAATCATACTTATTTTTACTTGGTGATTAGTGATTGGATTACTCATTATTATTTATTTGATACTTTTGTGTTATATTTAGTGCCCAATTTTTGTGCTACCATTCAATTGATCGACAAACAATATTAGGTATACTGATTTCTGTTTCGTAATTTAATTTCGCCACGTATCAAGTTCAATAATTGTTTCTTGTGTTTACCATTGAATATTATCGATTCCAGTGTTTATTAGAATCAATTTCATACGCGTCTACTTTTCACATCTCATTCAGTTAGAAAATTTCATTACATTCAAGGAATATTTAGACAATTTGAAATGGCAATTGGTCCAGGTAAGTTATTTCACTTTTTATTAGATCACATATTAATTCCATCTTTTTATTCTAGGTTATTGTGATGTTTAATGCAATTCCATCATCACTTATGTATCATCTCTCAATCATCGACACCCATATATATAATATTTATATTGTGCTATATTAGTGTTGTCATCAATTTCCATATACAAATTGTTCATATTCTCGCTCGTTTACCACATAACTCAGCTATCTTGGAGATGATGACTTGCATCTGCAAGTAGGATCCAAGATAATTGTCCCAAGCCAATGGGGCCCTGTTCTCGGGTCCGTAATGAGGAGGGTGTGGTACGATGGAATAGCTATCAAAGCCCGTAAAACTTTGCTGTTATCAGCGTAATTTTACCTTTTCATTGATCGTTAATCAATTTTTATTCCATTTCCTTACTATTTAGTTAGTTTTATATCTCTATCGTTTTTATTATTTCCATTTCCACGTCTTTATTGAATGTGAGTTTTATGATAGTCATTTATGATAGAGATTTATTTCAATTTATTTATGATCAATGAATTATTTTATTTAGTTTTGTATCTAGTAATACTTTTTCATCTATCTCTATCGATTGAAAGTTTAAATAGTTCCTTCTTGATAGAGAATTTCAGTTATTTATTTTATTTAGTTCAATCTGCAATCTTTTTCTATGAATGCTTATTTTTAGACATAGTATCAATGTGTCTTTGACCTTAAACGGTCCACGTGCATGCATCATTATGCATGCATTTTGTTTGATGATCTTTTCAATATATCTTTATCATTTTAGATTTACAATGTCAGCTATTGAATGAGAGCTATAATATTTTTTCTCGATAAAGAATTTTATTTATTTATTTACTTTATATCAATCTATTCATCTTGTATGATTGATTATTTATCCTTAGACATAGTTTCAATGCATAAGTGGTTGATCTAATTAGATTCATTTGCAATTTCTTTCTACATTGCATCTTGTATGTGAGTCGTTGATCTAATTAGATTCATTTGCAATGACTTTACACATTGCTTTCCGTATGATATCGTTGTATCATATCGTCGACCTCTTTGCATGTCTCTATGCATTGTATGTGAGTGTTTCTCTCGCTGGCTAATGGGTTTTGCCAGTTCCCCCATTAGTTGGACATAACGAAACAATAGAACTAACTTGGTGGTCAAGCTAATTGACGCCCGATTACCTGTCATCTACATCTCTATCATATTAGATTTACTATTGAATGAAAATTGTATTAGTTTTTCTTGATAGAGAATTTTATTTTGTTTAATTCACCCAGCATTCTTTTTGTATGATTGATTATTTATCCTAAGACATAGCTCCAATGTTTGAAAGTGTTTCACTTGAGATGATCTATCTTTTCAACTATCTCTATCATTTTAGTTTTACATTGTCAATTATTGAATGAGAGTTGTAATAGTTATTTTTTTATATTCAATCTGCATTCCTCTTGTATGGTTGATTGTTTATCCTTACCCGAAATAGTCTATTTGCACTTTCTTTTTACATTGCATCTTGTGTGTGAGTAGTTTATCTAATTAGATTCATTTGCAATGTCTTTACACATTGCCCTTCGCTTGATATCGTTGGATCATATCGTAGGCCTCTTTGCATGTCTCAATGCATTGTATGTGAGTGTTTCTCTCGCCCGCTAATGGGTTTTGGCACACACCATGCCGGTTCCCCCATTAGTTGGACATAACCAAAACAATTGAACTAACTTGGTGGTCATATTAAATGACGCCCGATTACCTGACTGGCGCATGCGTTCTTGTGACGAAGACCAGTGACGAGAACCAATGGAGAAACCAAATGGAGAAACCAAATGGAGAAACCAAATGGAGAAACCAAATGGAGAAACTAAATGGAGAAAACAAATGGAGAAAACGAATAAAGAAGAAGAAGGAAAAAACAAGTGGTTTGGAAAATGAAAAGTTTATTGTAATAATAATAAATAAAATACAAAAAAAAATAAAAATTTTATTGATTAATAAAAAAAGGTGTCTCTCTCTTCTCTCTCCTCTCCTCTCCCCCTTCGATACACTTACCTTTCTTCTCCCCCCGCGATGTCTTCGCCAAGTTTCTGTTTATAAGGCTTAAAGTCTCACGTACAGGTACAGGCAGGCTAAAGAAACCTATTGTACGTCCAAGACTACCCATTCCCCCACTTAGGTTGCGTTGCCGGTAGGCAGGAGAGGCTGGGCGAACCTATTTCCCCCCGGCGAACCCATTATATCTCTGCTGTTTTATGGGAATTTATAGTCTTGCAACCAGGCACAGTGAGAATCAAAATGTTAAGACACAAGCCTATTGGTCGCCCCAGACTCATTATATCTCTGCTGTTTGTGGGCGTTTTAAGTCTTGCAACCAGGCACAGAGGGAATCAAAGTGTTAAGACACAAGCCCTTTTGTTGCTCCAGACTGCTATGCGTTGCCGGTTGCTTCTTTTAGTTGCTTGAAGGTCGGCTGGTCAAGCGTACCAAAACCCTTCAAGCGAACTTCTTCTGCGGGCCGGTGCTTCACCGGTGCATCCAAGGTGCAATCGGTCTATAAAAAAATAAAATAAAGGTTAATAAATTAAGAACACACACACAACGATTCTAGGAGAGAACTAGAGAGAATCGAGAGAACACTGTGTGTGTGTGAGTTACAATAATAAAATAACAATAAAATATTAATAATAGTAAATAAGGGCCATCCATCCGGTGATGATCGCCATCCATCAGGTACCGATAGCCATCCAAACTTAATGTTCATGGTCAAGAGTCGGCCGAGTCCGTCATCCCAAAAACATTAAGTATTTATTTAATATAAAAGGTGGGCCGTAATCCATCCGGTAATGATCGCCATCCAAATTAATGTTCATGGTCAAGAGTCTATCGAGTCCGTCATCCCAAAAACATTAAGTATTTATTGAATAAATAGACACGTTTATTGAGTCGCAATCAAATCTTCAATGCGATATTCGTCAGCAATACAAGTCAGCAGTTTTACGGAATCACTGGTCACAGATCCAATGATTCCAACCATCATCACTTTACACAGGCTTTGGACTGTCAAGTTTAAGGTCAAGAATATAAAGAATTTGTATTCAATCATTCCAAAAACCAGGCGGATTTAAAACCGATGCTTACTTGATGATGTCTCAAAGTGAAATGAGTGTAGACATAAACAAAGCACACCGCTGCGGCTATGTTGACATTAGTTGTTGGTGTAATGGAAATGGTGTAAATGTACAATCGATTTCACTTTAACTTCAATTATCTCGAAAACTGTACAAACTCGAGAACAGCTTTATTGGACTCGGAAACTCTAAATTAAAAGGAATCGATACCAGGCGGATTTAAAACGATGCTCACTTGATGATGTCTCAAAGTGAAATGAGTATAGACAAAGCACACCGCTACAGTTATGTTGAAATCAGTTGTTGGTGTAATGGAAATAGTGAATCCTTGTTTTTGGTAGAATCATTAGGATTTGCGAACTGAAATTTTCAGGAATGATTTGTTATTGATCAATTAATCATCCCTGAAAATTTCATTCCGATCCAAGCAAATTTAATTTTTTTCAAAAATTCAAAAAAGAAGGCTAAAGATTTTTTTGCAAAAATTAAAGTTGCTTGATTCCAATGAAATTTTCAAGGATGGTTTATTGATCAATAACAAATCATTTCTGTGAATTTCAACTTGAAAGGATTCTACCCAAAACAGGATTCAAATTGATTGATCAATAATCGACATGACACCAAAAAACCAATCAATTTGAACCTTGTTTTTGGTAGAATCCTTTTTGCGAACTGAAATTTTCGATCAATTAATCATCCCAAAATTTCATCCGATCCAAGCAACTTTAATTTTTGTTCGATTTTCATCAAAAATGTAGTCTATAGCCTTTGCTTTTTTTCAATTTTTGAGAAAAAATTAAAGTTGCTTGGATTCCAATGAAATTTTCAGGAATGGTTTATTGATCAATAACAAATCATTCCTGTGAATTTCAGTTCGCAAATTAAAAGGATTCTACTATAAACAAGGTTCAAATTGATTGATCACTTGGTGTTTAGTCTATTTTTCATAAATCAATTTGAATCCTGTTTTGGGTAGAATTCTTTGGATTTACGAACTGAAATTCACAGAAATGATTTGTTATAGATCAATTAACTATCACTGAGAATTTCATTGGAATCTAAGCAACTTTAATTTTCTCTTGAAAATCGAGAAAAAGCAAAGGCTATAGACTACATTTTTGATGAAAATCGAACAAAAATTAAAGTAGCTTGGATCGGAATGAATTTTTCAGTGATGATTAATTGATCAATAACAAATCATTCCTGAAAATTTCAGTTCACAAATCCAAAGGATTCTACCAAAAACAGGATTCAAATTGGTTTATGAAAAATAGACTAAACACCAAGAGATCAATCAATTTGAACCTTCGTTTTTAGTAGAATCCTTTGAATTTGCGAACTGAAATTTTCAGAAATCATTTAAAATTAATTAATTAATCATCCCTGAAAAATTCATTTCGATCCAAGCAACTTTAATTTTTGTTCGATTTTTATCAAAAATGAAGGCTTTAGCCTTTGCTTTTTTTCAATTTTTGACAAAAAATTAAAGTTGTCTGGATTCTAATGAAATTTTCAGGGATGGTTTATTGATCAATAACAAATAATTCCTGAAAATTTCAGTTCAAAAAACTAAACATGTCATTTGATTAATCGTTTTCTTATCTATTAATATTATAAGTTTCATAATTCAAATCATTGTAGTTTTTTATATATTAAATTTTTAAAATATATTGTAAAATCAATAAAGTTTCAAATTTCACCGGTTTCCCTATACTTTCCCATTGAAATACATTAGTAGAAAAAAAACAGTTGATATACAAGTATAATTTTAGTAAGATAAAACAGTTGATATACAAGTATAATTTTAGTAAGAAAAAACAGTTGATATACAAGTATAATTTTAGTAAGAAAAAAACAGTTGATAAACATTTTAGTAGTTGATTTTATTTTTAGTAAAAGAAAAACAGTTGATAAACAAGTATAGTAAGAAAAAAACATTTTTAGTAAAAGAAAAAAAAAAACAGTTGATATACAAGTACAATTTTAGTAAGAAAAAAACAGTTGGAATTTTAGTAAGAAAAAACGGAACCGGAACATCAACATCGGATATTATTGTCAGCATATAAATATTTGAATAATGATCATAAATAAGCATCATCAACCATATTGAACATCGGAAAAACAAACATGAATAATTTGCATAGGGAAAAGAAACATCAAACAAGAACATCGACATCTGGATTGATATTCAACATAACAGCTTCGGCAAAGAACTAAAATGAAAACAATTGTAAAGAAACAAGTTAACACTGGTCAAAAACAATTGAATCAAATGATACTTACATGATAATAAGCATGGGATCGACCGTCTCGCGCGAAGAAATGATTCGGGTTAGAACGTCTTATATCAAGCCTGACTTTAATAATGTTGTCTATAATGTGGATCTTCTTACGGCCATACCTTCGAACTTCTTACGGCCATACCTTCGATCTTCTTACGGCCATAACTTCGATCTTCTTACGGCCATACTTCGATCTTCTTACGGCCATACCTTCGATCTTCTTACGGCCATACCTTCGATCTTCTTACGGCCATACCTTCGATCTTCTTACGGCCATACCTTCGATCTTCTTACGGCCATACCTTCGATCTTCTTACGGCCATACCTTCGATCTTCTTACGCCATACCTTCGATCTTCTTACGGCATTATCTTCGATCTTCTTACGGCCATACCGTCGATCTTCATTCGGCCATACCGTCGATCTTCTTCATACGCCATACCGTCAATACGGCCATACCGTCGATCTTCATACGGCCATACCGTCGATCTTCATACGGCCATACCGTCGATCTTCATACGGCCATACCGTCGATCTTCATACGGCCATACCGTCGATCTTCATACGGCCATACCGTCGATCTTCATACGGCCATACCGTCGATCTTCATTCGGCCATACCGTCGATCTTCATTCGGCCATAGCTTCGATCTTCATACGGCCATACCTTCGATCTTCATACGGCCATACCGTCGATCTGCATTCGGCCATACCGTCGATCTTCATACGGCCATACCGTTGATACTCATATTGCTATAACTTCGATCTTACGGCCATACCGTCGATCCTCATATTGCCATACCGTCGATCTTCATACGGCCATACCTTCGATCTTCATACAACCATACCGTCCATCTTCATACGCCCATATCGTCGATCTTCATACTGCCATCCGTTCATTTCAATACGGCCTCGTTCGCGTTACCTCCTCCACTTCAGCTTCGCATTCGTAGTGTCTAGATCTTATAATTTAGGAAGCGATTGAGATATTGATTAAACGAGCCATGCCCTGGGTTTCGATATAATCAGGAACGTAATTCCAGGCTTTCCTGTCTTCGATTGATGGAAAGAATTTCCGTGCCAGTAGTAGCCAAGCTTAATTGATATTAGCTGTGAACCATTGTCGCTGTAAATAAGACGCGGAGGACCCCGTCTGGCAATAAATCGACGAAATGCTTGAAAAACCATTTTGGATGTCAGACCGTTGATCGTTTCCAAGTGAACAGCCCGAGTCGTAGTCCGAATAATCGGTCGCACCTGATTCATTGAAAGAATACCAGTGGGACGTAAACGAGTTTCCAAACGCAAAATTCCATCCGAATCGATAATACAACAATAGTTTCGTAAAACGCTACCACGATCCATTGATTGACTTGTTTCCAGTGCATCGATTTCATGTTGAAAGTAATTATGTTGTACGTGCCGGATAGCCAAAGTGAGCGAATTATCATGAGCGTCGAAAGTCGAATAACGTGGAAACTTCTAGAGTATCTTGGCGATGTTGGTGTATACGTTCAGCCAAATTCCATAGTTAGCCATTCCATACGTTCGGTACTAATTTATTCCAATCCAGTTGTTGCTTCCAAAGTTTTCCCATTAAAAACCGTAGCTTGATTGTAAATGGAGACACAAGACCCAATAGGTCATAAAACGAGGATAAAAAAGACGCGAGTTTTCGTTTCGTCAAAGTGTTCAAATCCAGATTGGGATCGACCGAAGCATTTTGGTTCAATGTGATTGTCACAAGCACGCCACCACCATTGCCATCCAAAGTTATTGAAATGGGAAAATAAAAAAAATGTTAGTGAATGATTAAAGCTATTAATTTTAAAGAATACTTAACTTCAATGAAAATTCAACAAAAGCAGGAAATTGGAACTTTGGTACTTGATCGTCCATCGTTTGGTGCCGTTTGGCCCATCGTTTGGTTCGTGATTTTCCTTCGTTTTGGTACCATTAATCTTCAATCGTTTGGTTCTTGATCGTCCATCGTTTGGTACGTGATTGGCCGTCGTTTGGTAATTCTCCGTTTTTTCCATCGTTTGGTATTGTCCATCGTTTGGTATTTGATCGTCCATCGTTTGGTTGATGAATAAAATAATTGATGAAAAGTTGGTGGTTTGTTGTTGCTTGATGAAAGGCAAAAACCGATTGATGATCTGCTTAGTTTTTTGATTGAGCTTATATACAAATTTTATGCTACTTCAGCCATACATTTGCTATGTTCAATGAGGTATGTTGGGTTGAAGTTAGTCATCTCAGTTTAAACTTCGATTAAACAGTAGTACACGAAACGTTAGGCGCACGAGTTTAAACTTTGATAACTTCATATTGCCAATACATGGTAGGTTAAACATGAACTTCATGTCAAAGCATGTACAACGATAGATGAGTTGGGGCCAACTCATTAATTGTACAGTGAAAGAAGAAAGCCAACAATATGAATCATTTGTATCATGATAAGAACGATGAAATAGGTTCATCGAATCGAGTCAAATGTATCATCATGAGTCGAGATGCTTCATCGATACAGTGCTATATCGGCAAATGTTGGTACTAAAACAATAAACATAAACATATGGTCGAATAAAATTTGTATTAGGTTTTTATAATGATAAATATGGATAATTTACCAAGGTATCATTTGGTTACCGAGGAAACAATTTGATGCCAATAAAACAATTTAATGTTAAGAATACCATTGGATTCCTTAGTATCAGTTATTTAGAAATGGTTTCCATTTGAATTCCCCAAAACAATTTGATGCCAAGGAAACAATTAATCGGAATGTTGCCAAAAAATAGACCAATAATAATTGACCATAATATGACGTGTATGTCATTGGTAGAATGTTCAACAAAATGACACAATTCGGACCCGAATACGCCTTTCTCGTCCTAAGGAAAGTGGAAACCATTAGTATATTAGAAATAGCTTTAATGTTTTTACCTTACCAACAAAGAAATTTGCATTTAGCACAAACGTTTAAACAGCCAGATCATAAGAAATGCCAACATGCATTCAGTTAGTTGTTCTGTTCCACTTATTATACAAGGATTCAACTAAGAACGATTCGTAAACGTTAGCTTGCTCAACTTCCTTCAGTTATACAGATAAAACGATGAGACGTTGACCAAAAGACAAATGGAACGGTCATGATGAAGGTTCGACACAAACACGAGGAGAACCAATAACAAATGTAGACCTAGGTCAAATAAAATTGTAAAAAAGAAGTTTTAATAAAGTTAAAAACTTACAATTAAAATCGTTGGAATAACACGTTGTTTTCAAAACAAATAAAACGAGGGATACTTTGGTGCACAGACAAATGTATAGCAAACTTGAATCCATTTTTAATTTCCTTCGATTCTTGATTTCTTTGCATTGCAATTGCATTTGCAACATCATTGTGGCCAACAATAAACATGAATGTAAAACAACTGGTTGTGTACACACGTGCATATTGGGTTCATACAATAACATTGTTTTACAACAAAATGGTAAATATTTTTAATAAAGTTATATTTTAAAACTAACAGAAAATTTAATTTCCAATCGATTGACACCATCATCAAGTTTGTACGATTTACCGTTTTTGAGATAATTGAGTTTTTAAACATAAAATTCAATAGATGGCGACACTAGTACTGTAGAAATTAATTTTAAAATTTTGCGAGTTTTGACCAATTTTTCAAACTGGTCGCTGGTGGCGACACCTGGCGGATTTTAAATATTAAAAAATTTTTCATCTCAAAAACGGTAGATCGTACAAGCTTGATCATGGTGTCAATCGATTCAGAATCTCAAAATCTATAAATCTGCATAATTTTGTTATTGAATTCGGTGTAGTTTTCATGTTTCACGCGTTTAAACATTTCAATGTATTTCCTATACGACATTTTCCCATAGGAAATAGCTGGGCGTGTTCAAACGCCGATAACTCAAAAACAATAATTTAATTGAACTTGTTCATGATTTCAATCAATTCAGAATCTTAAAATCTATCAGTCAAAATAATTTTATGATTGAATTCGGTGTAGTTTTTATGTTTCATGCGTTTAAACATTTCTATGTATTTCCTATGGGACATATTTTCAAAACGCCAAAAATGAATTTTTTCGATAGTATCGATAGTATTTCGTTCATCACTTTCGATTAAATTCAATTTTTTAAATTATTGATTAAATTATTATCTATGTTTAAACAAGTATAACTCAAGAATTATAAACTGTATAACATTTATCATAATCTTATTTGATGAAACGTTTTCTTATCTATATTTGTGCCAATTTTGAGAATTTATTACTGTGCGGTTTTTGAGGTATTGAATTTACAACAGACCATGTAAAAAAAGCTTAAAACGCGTATATCTTAAAAACGATAAGATCTATCAAACTGATCATAAACTCATTTGATTAAGAATATTAAAATCTATATACAAAAAAAGTTTTGACGTTTAATTCGTTGTATTTATTGAGATATTGAGATTAAAACATAAAATAAACAATGAACATAAAAAACGTGTATAACTCAAGCATGATAAGATCTACTAAATTGAACACAATTTAATTTGATAATGCGTTTTCTTATTTAAAATTGTGCCAAGTTTGAAAATTCATTTCTTTGCGGTTTTTGAGATATGGACATTACAACAGACCAAGTAAAAAAAGCTTAAAACGCGTTTATCTCAAAAATGATAAGATCTACAAAATTGATCATTAACTCATTTGATTAAGAATACCAAAATCTATAAAATTGGAAAGTTTCAATTTTCAATCATTTGTGGTTATTGAGATATTTAGATTAAAACAAAAAATAAACAATAACTTAAAAAACGCGTATAACTCAAAAACGATAAGATCTATTAAATAGATAATGTGTTCATTCAATTAGAAATTTTATAATCTATAAGTATGGTAAGATTCAAATTTTATTTTTTTGTGGTTCTTGAGATATTAACTTTATAACAGACCATGTAAAAAAAGCGTAAAACGCGTATAACTCAAAAACGATAAGATCTACAAAATTTATCATAAACTTATTCAATTAAGAATATCAAAATCAATAAACATGAAAAGTTTCAACATTCATTTATTTGTGGTTACTGACATAATGAGATTAAAACAAAAATTAAACAATAAACATCAAAACACGCATAACTCATCAACTATAAAGTTTAAAATGTTGATCATAAATACATTCTATTAAGGATTTTATAATCTATAAGTGTAGAAAGTTTCATATTTAAACATTGTATAGTTCTTGAGATATTGAACTTTGAACTAAATATATCAATACCGAATTTGTCGCGAATATACCAATACATTGGATTGCCTATTCCAGAGTGAGATGCGACGTAACTAAGTAGGTTATTTAGCTATGACCATAAATAGCACAAAAACTGTGCATCGTACAAACTCGAAAATGTTTTCAATCAATTCAGAATCTAAAAATCTACCGGAATCAATGTGAAAATCATCAAAATCGGTCAATAGATACAAGTCAATAGACAGATCGATTCGGCAGAAGAACCGTTTGACATCGTTCACATTGACACGGTAAGAAGATTGAATAAATACAAATCAACCAAAATAATATCGTTCAATGGAATATACCATACATGTGGGTGTCCGTGGATGTCAGGTGCATATAGATTGGAACACCATTGATTTCATAGGCATTTATACGTACAATTGGCAAATGCAATACAATCTTATGGAAATAGCCATAAGAATATTGAATATTAGTGAATTTCAATGGGAAAGTATGGGGAAAACGGTGAAATTTCGGATTTTGTTGATTTGACAACATGTTTTAAAACTTCATTTTTTCAAAAACTACAATGATTTATATTTTAAATCTAATGAAGTTAATAGATAAGATAATGATCTATAAAATGACAAATCGATCACACTTGTACAATTTATCAATCGTTAGTTATAAAAGTTTAAAGATAACCTAAAATTTATTAGTTTTTTATTAATAACTCAAAAACGACTATGAATTAAGTTTTGAAACTTTCCAGAATTATAGATTTAACAATTTCTGATCGATTAAAACTATAATCAACTTGATGCGACTCATCGTTTTGAAGTTATTTGCATATTTGTAATTTTATTAACATTGTGTGTTCAAACTTAAATAACTCAAAAATCGTAAAGAATTGAATTTTAAAATTTGGCACAATAATAGATCATTAAATGCTTAATCAAATGATATATAGTTTAAATTTATAAAGCTTATCAATCGTGAGTTATAAATTTTTAAAGTTGACCTAAATTTGAATGCTTACTTTGTTAAAAACCGCTATAACTCAAGAAAAACAAATTACACCAAGTTGATCAAATACTTATTTAATTAGAAATTTATAGATCTATTATTGTGCCAAGTTTCAAAATTTTATCTTGTATAGTTCTTAAGTTATCAGCTTGTAAACATATAATAAACAAAAAACTATAAAAACGCATATAACTTAACAATGATAAGTTATACAAAATTGATTATAGTCTCAATCGATCAGAAATTGTTAATTCTGTAAGTTTAGAAAGTTTCAGTTTCTAATTTTGTACCATTTTTGAGTTATTTATTAAAAACTAAAAAAATTTAGGTCAACTTTAAACATTCATAACTAACGATTAATAAGTTTTACAAAAATAAACAAACTGTCATTTTATAGATCATTTTCTTTTCTATTAATATTGTAAATTTTAGTATTTAATTATGAATAGTTTTTGAGATATTTAATTTTAAACAAAGCTTGTATGACAAAAAAATATTGAACAAAAAACGCAGACAACTCATTATTGATAAGATCTAGAAAATTGATAATAAGTTCATTCGATCAAGCATTTCAAAATCTATGAGTGTGCCAAGTTTCAGAATTTAAATATGTACCATTCTCGAGAAATTCCAGTTTTTCAGTTTTGAAAACCAAAATTCTAGTGATTTCGTGTGTATAGTTTGAGTATAGTTTGAGAATACATTGAATTTCCTATTCAAAAAGTGGAATCGGCCTAAAAAGGTCACTTTTTTGCAAATTTTAGTTTCATTGAAATTCCGCAAAGTGGCGTTACCCCATAAATGATCTTTGACCTCAAATATCTCAAAAACCGTACATTGTACAAACTCGAAAATAGCTTTAATCGTTTCAGAATAACAAAATCTACAGGAATCAAAACAAAAATTATCAAAATCGGTCAATAGCAATAGATGCTATTTTAT
This sequence comes from Blomia tropicalis, assembly GCA_029204025.1. Taxonomy (NCBI): domain Eukaryota; kingdom Metazoa; phylum Arthropoda; class Arachnida; order Sarcoptiformes; family Echimyopodidae; genus Blomia; species Blomia tropicalis. Next base: position 13,988,460 of record CM055089.1, on the reverse strand, counting down.
ACACCCATAAAGCTTAATTAGACTAGCTGATAAGTACAGAAGAAATGTCGAACTTGTATTGTATTAACTAAATTGCAAGTTCAAAATGTAAACATGATGCAAAGAAATGTGCATAACATACCAAAGGATAATTTTGCCATTGTTTTTCATTGCAAGTTAAGACTTAACATTCGGTTACACATTTACATTGTTCATTGTGTTTTGTGGATTAGTAATTGAAATTGATGCACGTTTCATAGTAAATTCTCAAGTAAACATATTGGCATCTATCAATCGACGCATTTACCCGCCTTGTGTGAGCGAAGATATCGAAAACAGCAATTGGATTCAATTTCGTCGACCAGTTACAAGAAGTAAAGAAATTGGCATTGATAATGGCAAGAAAAAAGTGAACTATCTGTTCAAACACTCATCGATCTGACAAAGGAACACAAACAATCATGGTCAATGGAATATACCAAACATTGAAATAAAAAATGTTCCGATAACAAAGAATAAAGTGATTATTAAGAAGCAATGCTAAAGGAATTAGCGACATATTTGAACCTCAAATATGATTTTAAACTTAACCCCATTAACGTCGATTACGTCCAGAATTCATGAATTGGCCAAAAGAGTGGTGTTACAAGGTGACACATGATAAACACAAAGTTCAAGACGAGATAACAAATATTTTTGTAACAGATCTGATCAGCGGACGAACCGCTTGACATTGACACAGTAAGAGGATTGAATAAATACGGATCATCAAAGGAAATATTGGCATCTGGTCATCGACACATTCATTCGTTTTGTGTTGGCAACGACATCAAAGACACAAACAGGATTCAACTTGGTAAAGCAAATCGACAAACAGAAAATCATCATTGAATACATCGTTAAATTTCAAACCTAACCCATTAGTTCAATGCGTCCATTACTTAAGATTTGGCGAAAAGAATAACGTTACAATGAGAAACATGTCAAAGACAAAGCCCAAGACGGAACATCAAGGAATTTCGAAACAGAACAAATAAGCAGACCAAATGTTTGACATGGTACACATTGACACGGTAAAAGATTGATTAATGACGCATTCACTCGATTTGTGTGGGCGATGACATCGAAGGCAACAACTGGATTCAACTACGTCAACCTGATTCAACAAGTAAAGCAAATCGGCAAACAGAAAGTTATCGTTGAATATAAAACATATATCAACACTAACATTAGTAAATCAGGAACTGGTGATACGAATAACTGGATTGATGAACGAATAAATGGAGACAAAAACTGGACCACTCATGCAAAACAATGTGTGAATCAGCAATCTATCTTGTACTTGTACTTGGGAAAGAATGGATCCATGTACGAATGCAAATGTAAACATTGGCTGAAGTCACAAACGGAATGAAGAAAGAATCAATCAACATCGGTTGACATATTCAACTGGGGAAAACTAAAAGCTATGTATGAGAAACCATACAAAGTGTTGACCAGTTCAAGTGGAAAAGTTGAAACCGAAACTCAAGTTGAAGAAGCTAATGATCAACGTTCAGCGGAGTTCAACCATTTCCGATAAAATTAGAACAGTCCAAGATGAAAGATCAAATCGGGGAGAACAGAGTGAAACTACTTGAACCAATGGTTAACTATGATGATGATCGATGATTATCACAACGGTAATCATGAATGCAACACGAACACGGGAATACATCTGGCGGATTACTATACAAAAATCATGGAAAAGACAATAATACAACAAACTCACGCTACAATGCATCGATAATCCATGTGCATCGTTGAGTCAATCGGTGAACGACGAAAGTTATAGTGATTTGTACCAAATAAGCTTTTTGCAAAGCTATGCTGAACGTCATAAAGCATCATAAACTTACAAAGTTATGTTGAACGTATGGTTGATACTCACAAAGTAAAAATTAAAGTTGATAACGTTGAAGATGACTAAACTTACACGTTGATGATCGTCGAGGATGAGCTTAAAGGAGAAAAGTTAGTGAAGAAATACACACAAATCACACAAATATTCTTTTTCACAAATTACAATAGTAAAGTAGTAAAAATTAAAATAAAAATGTCTTCGATGATGCCGGCAAATAATGTTATTGTCAAGCCAGAAAAGCTTGGGCTTTTAAGGCTTGACATCGACCACCATCAGCGCTATGACACATTACTGGAAACAGGAGCGCCATCGCCATAACTATTGAAAGTTAAAAAAAAAACTTGATTAGTCAATTAATCTTAACTTTTTTAACAACGCCATTAGCCAAAGTGGCGGAGATAAGATAAGGATAAGAGATAGGATGAACCAGAACGAATGGCTAACAACTCAGGCCCTCATGGGTGAAGGGCATCTCACGAACTCGATCACACACAACTTATTAGGAAGCGGTGAGATTCGTGGAGTACGCATTCAGTTTTGGATGGAAAAAGAAAAGAGGAGATAGATCCTCGACGAATGACTAACAACTCAGGCCCTTATGGGTGAAGGGCATCTCACGAACTCGATCACACACAACTTATTAGGAAGCGGTGAGATTCGTGGAGTATGCATTACGTTTTGGAAGAAAAAGGAGGAAAGGAAATAGAATCCTCAACGAACGACTAACAACTCAGGCCCTCATGGGTGAAGGGCATCTCACGAACTCGATCACACACAACTTATTAGGAAGCGGTGAGATTCGTGGAGTACGCATTCAGTTTTGGAAGGAAAAAACAAGAGAAGATAGAACCAGAACGAATGGCTAACAACTCAGGCCCTTATGGGTGAAGGGCATCTCACGAACTCGATCACACACAACTTATTAGGAAGCGGTGAGATTCGTGGAGAACGCATTCAGTTTTGGATGGAAAAAGTAAGAGGGAAAAGGATAGGAAGTAAAGGGTTGTATAAAGATAAAATTAAATTTAACTTAGCTTTAATATTGATATTTATTGTTGTTTTCATTGGTGACTGATGAATTCAATTCTTTCCAGTAGTTGAGCCACCAATTGATATCAGGACCAGGGCACCAGGAATTGATTAATTCAATTGTCTTGATGATTGAATGAATTTTCATAAAAAAATTAGTGCGAAGAGTTAAAAAAGTCGAGATGAAATAAAGTTATCCACATCAAAATTAGAGGAAAGCTATGTGATCATAATTCAGTGAAACATCGGCAACAATGTGCTAACACGCTGACTGATAACAAAAGACAATGGCTGAAAGTCGCTCAACGCCGGCGCTGAACCAACAAGGCATCGAAGAGCATAAACGATCCTACCACAAAGTCCTGGTGGTTGGCGCCTATCTACTCTCTCCCTTATGTTCAACAAGTAAAGCAAGGCGCCCAACCGGATATTCCACGATCGAGCCGCTACCACAAAGTTCTGGTGGTGGGCGCCTACCGACTCCCTCCCCCTATATTCAACTAGTAAAGTATGGCACCTAATGAGACGAATCAATATCGCTGAGATGATCGCCATCAGTGACACTGGTTAACACTAGAATGATGCAATTATGATGGCGCCTATCGATTCCCTCCCCCATGTTCGAACATAGTATAAACGATCGAACCGCTACCACAAAGTTCTGGTGGTTGGCGCTTATCAACTTCCTCCCCCATGTTCAACTAGTAAAGCAAGGCGCCTAATGAGACGAATCAATATCGCCGAGATGATCGCCACCAGTGACGCTGATTAACACTAGAATGATGCAATTTTGATGGCCCCTATCGACTCCCTCCCCACATGTTCAACTAGTAAAGCAAGGCGCCTAATGAGACGAATCAATATGGCCGAGATGATAGTTATACTAATTATCCTAACCATGGAGCCATGGATGGCTTCAAACCAAAATTGCGGTTGCGTCATAACCGCGAATTGATGCTTTGCTGCAATCCGGAAAATGGGCGCTATTACCCGTGGCGCCATGCGCAATCTATTTCAAATTCCGAAATTGGGTTTACTCTGCCCACATATCGTGTCCAAGTATATAAACCAATGGATTCTTTTGTCTTCACCTGGTTTTACCACGACACGCATGACAACGTTTCGCACACGTTGATCATCCTCAATCCTTCGTCCACCACGCCACGTGCTTCCGATATTTTACTTTTTTTGTCATTAGTTTTTATTTGATTTGGTAAACTTGTTTCAGAATTCATCCTTCCCAATAATGAATCAAAATATTCCATTACGAATAATTCTGGTACGTTTATTTGTTTTCAATTGATCATTCACTAATTTGTTGAATATGCTTCAAGCTTCATTGATGTTACCTGTGGATCAAATACTTTATATTAGATCAGTTTTGGTACGTTTCAATGTTTTAATTAACCTTTAATTAATTTTTTTACCTTGTTTTAAGTTTTTTTAATGCCAACTGTTGAGTAATTACATTGCATTGGATCATTCTGGTACGTTTCATTGTTTGTGATAGATTCTTCACTAACTTATTGATCATGTTTCAGGCTTCGATGACAAAAACTGTGGATCAAAAATATTATCTTGGACCATTCTGGTACGTTTCATTGTTTGTGAAAGATACTTTACTAATTTATTGATCGCGTTTTAGGCTTTGATGACAAAAACTGTGGACCAGTTATTTTATCTTGGAACATTCTGGTACGTTTCAATATTTGTGATAGATTCTTTACTAATTTGTTGATCACGTTTTAGGCTTCGACCACAAAAACTGTAGATCAGTTATCATATCTTGGATCATTCTGGTACGTTTTATTGTTTGTGAAAGATACTTTACTAATTTATTGATCACGCTTTAGGCTTCGATGATAAAAACGGTGGACCAGTTATTTTATCTTGGATCATTCTGGTACGTTTAATTGTTTGCTTTTGATCTTTTACTAATTGGTTTGAATTTGTTACATGTTTCAATGTTGCCAAATGGAAATCAACCAACCAATCAATCATTTCACTTTGGTACGTTTCATTTATTGCCATTGATCCTTCATTAATTTATTGATCACGTTTCAGGCTTCGATGATAAAAACTGTGGACCAGTTATTTTATTGTGGACATCATTCTGGTACGTTTAATTGTTTGCCTTTTATATTTTACTAATTTGCTTGAGCTCGTTTCATGTTTCAATGTTGCCAAATGAAAATCAATCAATCAATCATTTCACTTTGGTACGTTTCATTTATTGTCATTGAACTTTCACTAATTTATTGATCACGTTTTAGGCTTCGATGACAAAAACTATGATTCAGTTATCTTATCTTAGGTCATTCTGGTACGTTTAATTGTTTGCCTTTGATCTTTTTCTAATTTGGTTTGAATTTGTTATATGTTTCAATGTTGCCAAATGGAAATCAACCAATCAATCAATCATTTCACTTTGGTACGTTTCATTTATTGTCAATGATCTTTCACTAATTTATTGATCCCGTTTTAGGCTACGATGACAAAAATTGTGGATCAGTTATCTTATCTTGGATCATTCTGGTACGTTTCATTGTTTGCCTTTGATCTTTTATTAATTTGTTTGAACTCATATTTCATGTTTCAATGTTGCCAAATGGAAATCAATTAATCATTTCACTCTGGTACGTTTCATTAATTACCTTTTATCCTTCACTAATTTATTGATCATATTTCAGGTTTCGTTATTAATATAAGAAAAGATAATATGGTAATATGTAAAGTTGATGTATCTTGTATTATACTACATTCTTTTCTTTTCTCCAGAATATGGAAATAATAAACATGGATCCATCTACATAAAGAAGACATAATAGGTTTACTTTACATTTAAACCATTTACTAATTTTGTTTTATTCTTACCATGTTTTATCGATATTGGCATCGATTTCCTGATTCTGTTTGGCGATTGCTGAATTGATTGGCTAGATCGATTCGACTTGGAACTGACGACCTGAAATTGAAACATTAATTCATGAAACATCAAACACATACATACACACACACATACACATACACATTTAACACATACAAACTAATCTATCTATCCTAACTCTACTATTGCCCAGCGACATGCTTTTGTTTTTATATTTGCGCCGCGCTTTATCTAATATCTTTTCTATTTTCTCAATAGCCACAAGAAGATCAAAGACCGGAAGAAAGAAGACTTGAAGAATGAAGAACTAAAGAAAGAAAACCTGAAGAAAGAAGACCTGAAGAAAGAAGACTTGAAGAAACTGAAGCGTATGAGAGGGAGAGAGAGAGTGTGCGAGTGAGTGTGAGTAAGAGATATGAAGATATAATTATCATCATAATCTACATCATCCTGTCCCCAGCGTGTCCCCTAGCGTCTGCAAGAGCGCGTGCGAGCGTTTGCGCGTTAATTTTAGTTTTAATTTTAGTTTAATTTTAGTTTTAATTTTAATTTTATTTTATTTTTACTTAACCTTTTTTCCCTTTAAGCAAAGAAGCTTAGCGTTGGATGGTAGCCGGCCGAGAAGATCGACGTCGTAAGGGTTGAGGGTTCATGGGTTTAATTAATTTATTTTTATGAATGCTTTACTAACTTTTTAGCGAGATTCTGCGTAAGCAGAGTTTAGCAACTTTTTTATATTCCTTACAGCTACAGTGATCGAATGGCGCCAGGATGAAGTTCAAATGGATGGCAAAAGATCCGATGACTGAAGACCTGAAGAAAGAAGACCTGAAGAAAGAAGACCTGAAGAAAGAAGACCTGAAGAGAGAAGACCTGAAGACCCGAAGATATAACCTGAAGCGTATGAGAGGGTGAGAGAGAGTGTGCGAGTGAGTGTGTGTGTGAAATATGAAGATATAATTATCATCATCATCTACATTATCATCTACATCATCGTGTCCCCAAGCGTGTCCCGAGCGTGTCCCCTAGCGTTTGCGTGCGCGTGCGAGTGCGTTTGCGAATTAATTTTAGTTTTAATTTTAGTTTAATTTTAGTTTAATTTTAGTTTAATTTTAGTTTATTTTTAATTTTATTTTATTTTTACTTAACCTTTTCTCCCTTTAAGCAAAGAAGCCTAGCGTTGGATGGTAGCCGGCCGAGAAGATCGACGTCGAAAGGGTTGAGGGTTTATGGGTTTAATTAATTTATTTTTATGTATTCTTTATTAACTTTTTAGCGAGATTCTGCGTAAGCAGAGTTTAGCACTTTTTATATTCCCTACAGCTGCAGCAATTGGATCATCGAAGCAATCGTCATCAATTAATCGGTAAGTTACAATTTCCTTTACTTTTATAAGTCGCTGGGCAATTTCCAATTATTTCCTACATTGCATACACATTAAAATACATTACTACCTAATACACATTGAAATATACATTGAATTCACCTTTGTAATAAATGTAATATAAAATAAAATAAACTCAATAAATTCAATTGAAATGAATGTAAAATTGTATGTACCCTAAACTGTATTGAACCGAAAAATGTAATTGCATGTAACGAGCAGTGAATGATACTCTATGGTTGTCTGTTCAAACCTGAATTAACAATTGAATATCGTCGAGTGGGAGAGATGGTGATGCTGTTGCATGATGGTGATGGTGATGCTGTTGCACGAAGGTGATGGTGATGCTGTTGCACGATAGTGATGGTGATGCTGTTGCACGATAGTGATGGTGATGCTGTTGCATGATGGGGATAGTTACATTTATTTGTCATCGGTTTAATGTATGCACATAGTAACAACGTGCAGATCAATGGACATACATTAGCATTGGTCTCTCAACATAGACAAACACACAATGCAGGGTCATTCCTAAACTCTTTCCTCAACACGTTGTGTCTTACTTCTACAATAGAATGATGCAATTGTGATAGCTCTTATCAACTTCCTCCCCCTTGTTCAACAAGATGAACCAAAAATGAGTCACAAGTGACACTGGCTTTCTTCTCCAATAGATTGGGAAAATCTTGTTGCCGCTTATCGCTTTTTCTCTCCATTGTTCAACTGGTGCAATGTAATGCGCCCACCCAATGAGGTGAACACACAAAAAAGAGTCACATGTAACGTTGATCGAAAATAACATTGATGATGATGAAAAAAAATGAAGCAAATAAAAATTAATCATAATACCATTAAAACATCAAAAGGCTTATAACCCAACAACTATAAGGCTTATACCATTACAATAAATACAGTTTCGATGAATATACTTATGGTGGACATCAGTTTAGGGTAGACAAATTCGATAATGAATGATTCATAAATTGAGTAAATTATTTTAACCGGAAAGTTTATTATACTGACATTGGATTATTGTTTCAAATACAAATTATCCGTTCAAATGTCACAAAGTAGATTAATTGTTGGTTACCCAATTATAAGCATTTTCAAACATCTTAGCCCATGGACTTTGTAGGTCTTTTCGAATGTGAGAAAGTGATTGAGGTACATATGGCCATTGCCATGAGAATGTGGCCCGTTCTGGATGAGGCATCATTGCCAGATGACGTCCATCATTACTACAAATTCCAGCAATAGCATATTCACTTCCATTTGGATTCAATGGATACTCATTAGTCGGTCGATTGTCATCGTCCACATATTGCAATGCAACATAGTTTTGTTTGACTTCATTTCGTACTTGATCATTTTCGAATACAAATCGGCCTTCACCGTGAGCAATCCAGACTCCCATCGATGTTCCACCCATACCAGCTAACATGATCGCTTTGGTTTGTTCGGGAATCTTGACTGACGAGAATCGACATTCGAATCGGCGCGATTCATTATGTTCCAACATTGTTCCCTGTGTTCCATTGGATTTGCAGCCAACCCATCCAAGAATGGCCATCAATTGACATCCATTACATACGCCCAATGAGAATGTATCGGTTCGTCGTTTGAATCGTTCCAATTGTGCTTCAACTTTGGAATTAAATTTCAATGTAGCAGCCCAACCACGAGCACTTCCAAGCACGTCGGCAAATGAGAAGCCACCGGGAAAGATGAGACCACGGAATTGATCCAAATTGATGGACTCAGAAATAAGATCGGTAACGGTGACATCTGCCACTTCAAATCCGACCATATAGAAGCTGGCAATCATTTCCCGATCACCATTGATGCCTTCTTCACGAAGTACGGCAACTTTCGGTGCATTGGAAATGTGTGAATCAATATCTAAAAACCAAACAAAAATAAAATGTTAGCAAAACTTCAAAAGAGTTGCAAGAGAGTTACATACTAATATTGATCTTGTGTGTATCAAATGACAATTTCCAATTAGGAGTCTTTCGGCGACTCAATCCACTTTTCTCTTGTCGGACACAATCAGGATTAGCTTGAAGTTTGTCCAACTCAAACGAAGTTTCCTCCCAATGGTCGCGAAGATTATTGGTCGAATTCTGATATGTAAAAATAAAGAATATAGATTAATAACAATCAAACAAATGATAAAATTAAACAAACCTGAATTAACAATTGTCCATCGACATGAATCATAATTTTATTCGATTCATTTGCTGATCCAATCACTTGAGCATCGATTCCCTTTGACTTAAATTGTTCCATTGTTGAATTGAGATGATTATTACGTACTTCGATGACGACGCCACATTCTTCAGCAAACAATACATTCAATGGTGCATTACCAGAACCATTAATGTTAACATTGAGACCACAATTGGTACCAATTGCCATTTCAATGAGACACGTTACAAGGCCACCATCACTGACATCGTGACCAGCCGTACAATGACCGTTTCGAATTAGATTTTGAACAATTTCAAAACAATGTTTCAACTTGAACGCATCATTAACATCGGGACAATCATCGCCCAATTGTTTGGTGACTTGTGCCAATGCCGATGCTCCAAGACGGAACCGATTTGTACCACTTAGATTAACATAGATCAAACTACAATTGTTGATCATCAATTCGGGTGTAACCTTGACACGAATGTCGGGAACCGGTGCATATGCACTAACAACCAATGTTCCTGGTGATTTGACAACTTCCGATTGTCCATTTTGTAGTTTCACTTTTGCTGCCATTGAAAGAGAATCTTTGCCTCCATCGATTGCAATGTTAAGTTTTTTCATAAATTCACACATTGCTTCACATGTTTCCACCAATAGGGCACCTTCACCATTCAACTTGGCGGGCCACATCCAATTTCCGGAACATTTAACATCGGCCAACTCTGATATGACCACAAACATTAGATTGGTGACCGCTTCAGCAACCGAAAGACGCCCATTGGCAGCCGGATTGATAAGACCTTGATCGGTTGTTCTCCAATCGATGTTGCACTACCACGATAGGTGAAATAGTTAAGTGCAATCAAAGCATAATCTGCCAATGGTGTATGCATTGGACCAATACATTGTTGTTGACCAACAAGACCTAACAAAAAATTAAAGAAAAATTTAAATAAATCAAACTAAAATTCAATGATATATAACCATCCAATACCTGTAACACAACGATCGACTTTGGTTGTCAAGAATCTTTTCGATCCAACCGATGGCAATCGTAACACTTGTTTCAATGCTTTTTCAATGGTTAGATCTGATTTCAATGTCAACGGTTTTAAAACTGGTTGAATCTTTTGATATTTAAATTCTTTTCGAGGCATCGATCCAAGAACCAATTCCAAACTTAAATGAACGGGTAATTTTTGTTCTCTCCCTCATCACCCTCAATCAAGGTGATATGTTCATCGCCGGTAATGTGACCAACAAAATCCACTTTACACTTTTCACGTTGACTGATCTTGTCCAATAATTGGCGATTATGTTCAGCAATCAAGATTGCATTACTTTCCTGATATTCTGCACCCCACAATTCCATTGTATTGATGGTTGGATCACCGAGCGTAAAATTCTTACAATAGATCTTTGCACCCATTGGTTCACAAATTTCCTTCAATACATTTCCATTACCACCGGCACCTTGATCGTGAATCGATTCAATTGGATTCGTATCATGTTCGATACATGCACGAATGACACGATTCAATTTTTGTTCCATTTCAGCATCGCCACGTTGTACGGCACCAAAATCCAATGATTCACTTCCTTCAGCGCCTTGTACCTCGGTTGAACTGGCTGCACCACCGCCGACACCAATTCTGTAAATAATAGAATGATTAATTCATAATCAAAATCAAAGAAAACGGAAACCTTACCGATAAATAGGACCACCAACCTTCGCAACGCACATTCCAATTTTTGGTTGATTTTTCCCCACAAATGTTGCATCAATCGTTCCGATGCCACCACTGAACATGATTGGTTTGATCCATTCGATACGCTCCTCTGTTCAAATAGAGTTTACCACCACCAATATCATCATCATTATTATTGGTTAATGTACCATAAATAAGTAAATCAATCAAATTTGAAGCTACCTCAAAATGGTAGGGGAAAAACACTTACGATTATATCGTTGACCGAACGAACGACAAAATCCGGCTAGTACTGGTTCACCAAACTTGTTTCCATAATCCGATGCTCCATTACTTGCTTCAATACAAACTTGGACTGGAGTAGCAAAATTGTGTGGATATTGTTCACATTTATCCTCCCAATCAAGATCATAGCCGGGAATGTGTAGGTTACCAAATGAATAACCGGCTGTGCCGGCAATCACATGGGCGCCACGTCCAGCTGCTTGTACATCACGGATACGTCCACCAGTTCCTGTATATAGAATAATAATTCAAAAAATAAATATAAAATTGATAAATAATAAAAAAAACAAAACAAAACTTACCGGTTGTAGCACCGGGAAATGGTGCAACACCCGTTGGAAAGTTATGCGTCTCGGCCGTAAAGATAATATGACGAGATTGGTTCTTCTTCACATGAACGAACGATGCTTGAGTTGAATCGAAGGGCAACATCACATTTAGATCGTTATATCCTCGTATTGCACTTGAATTATCATTAAATTTGATTACATTGTTATCATTGGTTGTCTCTTGTGTGCTGGCCACCATTTCGATCAATGATTGGGGAACCTCCTTTCCATCGACCACAATACGTCCCTTGAAGAACCAATGACGTGAATGTTCGGAATTTGATTGTGCCAAATCGAAACATTCCACTGATGTTGGATTACGTTTTAGGGTATCACGAAACAATTTGCAATAGTATTGAATGTCCCAATCGTCGAATGCCAAGCCGAGTTTGTTGCTTACTTCACGAAGTGCATTCTCACCACCATTGATCACATCAATCTCATACCAATCATCTTGAGTTGGTGGAAGTTGAAATGTTTCAATTGGCTTGAAATAACGTTGCTCGGTCATACGATCGTGCAATGAATCGATCAAACGAATTTCTTGCTCTTTCGTAAGAGTACCATTCTGTTAATATAAAATTAGATTATGTTATGCAATTGTATGATTTATTTATTTATTTTCTGGTTATATATTACCTCAATATCAAAAAGATATAGTGTACTTTCTCAATGCGATTAACTTTGTTACCCAATCCAATGTTTGAACAGATCGATACGGCATTGGTCGACAATGCCGTACTAAAGTTAAGACGTGGACCAATTTCAATGAAACACGATCCATTTGAATTGATTGATCTCAATTCGGATTTGTTTTGCAATATTTTTGTTTCAAAATTTGGTGTTAGAATCCATTTTAACTGTTCCAATTGTGGTTGAGTTAAAGCAACTATGAAATATAAATTTTTAAAAGAGATTATCAATAAATGAATGAATGAAACATACCTTGACAATCAACATAATAACAAAATTCGGTTCGTAAGCCTTTGATCGAATTACAGATGGAACGAGATCGATGTAGAATTGCATCTTGTTCAACCTTCGACAAGGCGGGCGTTTGATAAAATTGAAGAACACTGGCAACCATTCTGATGGAAGTCGGTTTCACGAATGAAAATTGGTTCACGATTGACTTACAAATGATATTCAAATAGACTTCGATTTCAGATTTTTGATTGATATCACATAAGACGTTATTGCTCGCGGTTTTTTTCGTATATAATATTGCCAAACCTTATCGTAAAATGGCAATAAAAGTAGTAGCATCCTGACCTGATCAAGTTGAGAAAACCAAACAACTGAACATGATTGAAATCAATTGGTGGTGTAGTGATAGAAGAAGTATGAAGAAGAAGAAAAAAACGTAGTGTAGTGTAGTGTCGAATGATATTTCGCGATTGATAAAGATTGACTTGAACTATCCATACTAATGCAAACATTTAGCTTCTTATCGTCACGATGAGATCATTCGTCGTCTTCGTCGTCGTTTTAGTGGGTTGACGCAATCGTAAACGAATCCGAACCTGTCACCATGTTCACATGGCTATGTCGTTCAACAAGATGATTACCTTGTTATTGAGTCACCAACAAGTGAGGAGATGAAATGATCAAATTGAAAGTGATCGATAGGATCGAGTGGAGGCACTATGGCGGAGGTGGTGGTGGTGGTGGTGCGATTAGATTGAATGCCAGTGCGAACATACACCATTTTGCTCGATGACCATTTGAAGATTTTAATGCCATAATGATGATAGATGATAGATTGCGCTTTATGGGACAAATACATAATTGTACATTAATGCTTAAATCTTAAATCACATTCATATTACCGGCAATTAATTACATTCGAACGGAACGGAAAGTGGTTTCGATGTTGTCGTCGTGAACAGGAGCGTCCAGGCTGAATGAATTGATGTTGGTCAACGCAATTACAGCTGATCGGAGGGCAAGGATGAATGTATACAAATGGTTATTAGTCATCGATGATATTGATTTATATACCCCACATATAAAGGTTTGTAGGATCTCGGGTTGAGAGCGTGTAGCGGATGTAGTCAGGAACCAGCGATGGAGCCAAGGGAGTGAATGGTGACACGAAATGGTCACAATGACGAAGGTTATGAGAGTAGTGCAGAGTGTCGGGAGTGAGCGATGCTGTGTGGCAAGTGGTATGCCAGCAATGCTGATTTAGCTAGCCATGCGATTGGTCTTTTATACTGATCGATTGTCACCTTGTCTTTGTAGACGAGGCGCCAGCTTAGTCTTGGTTGACACTCGGATGACAAAACATGAACGTCGAGTCAAGAGTATCGTGAGCAAGAGTTGATCAGTCTGACCAATGACTAACGCTTGATCATTGATGGGTCAGATTGCAAGCAATGCAAAAGACATGACTACACATGAGTATGACGTATGATATGAACCAGAATGAGTGTCGTATTTGGACGACTCATTGGGTTCCTACAGGTTTATATTTCTGACGTATATAGTGTGTGTGTGAATTGATCCAAAAACTTTCTGTAAACCAATACTTTTCCTGAATAGTTGAACATTGGAAACTGTTTATGAATGGTCCTGAAATTGACACTAATTCAATAGTAAAACTGTATTTATTTAACATGTAAGTCACAAAAAAGGTGGAAATGATACGAAAAAAATTTGAAAAAGAAGAAAATTGTATACAAAAATATGTTTTGTCTTTGTACAGGTATATCATATATCATATATATCATGTAAATGTTATAATAAATATAGAACAAATAGATGAACAATTAATAAATATTACAAATTAGTTAAAAATTTAATAAGAAGAATAGAAATAGAAACAAAATTTGCCTAAAGAATTGATTATGTGATCTAAGAAAAAATTGTTTTGATGAACTGAGGATATGATACAATGATCAGAATTGGTCGATTCAATTGAAATGAAACACTATCACCTAAAGGTGTATCACACACCAAGACAAAAAAACAGTTCAATGTTGAGGATGGGGTGTGAGTATTGTACTGAAAGCAAGAGAACATTTGACTAGAAGGAAACTTCATTTCGATCGATAATCCAAAAAAAATCCAAATTTCATTTGGATGCCAATTCATGTGACCAATCAACATTTTCATTATGATCCGATTCCACATTATGTTCTTCAACAGTATTCTTCAAACTTGGTTTTAAATTCGTTTCCGAATAGCTTAACTCTTGTGAATCGGTATCGATTGGATCATAATCAACCATATTTTGATGTGAATTAAGATGACCACCATTATTATTAAAGAATCGATCTATGTAATGGTTTTGAATCGATGGAAATGGAGTCGAATGTTGTTGATCATATTTTGGACCATTACGATAGATTCGAACGTCACCATTCGATAGAAATGATGACGATGATATATTGTACAATGGACCAGAAGAGCGAATAACTTTATGATTGGATTCATTGTTAATCGTACATGAAGTAAGAGAATAAGAACAACAAAGACGACCATTCTATAATTAATGAATAAATAAAACATTAATTAATTTAATGAATTAGATGTCACAGTCTAACACACAAATTGGTGCATTGTGAAGATCAATCAAACAAGACAAGACAAGGCAAGACAAAAAATAAACAAGCAAAACAAGAACAAAGTGCAAACATGCAATACATTCATAAACATGCAACAGGATTAGGATTAAAAAATAGATATCAAAAGTGCGAAAGTGACAAAAACGAAAGGGGACAAGTGCAAAATGATTGATGATTCCAATGGTTTTATATGGATCATCAATCATCAATCAACAAATATAGAGTGAATTGGTGATGTGCAATTGAATATTTCATTCAATTTGGATCTTTCATTTCATTTTTTGGGTTTGTTTTGTTTGTTAATTATTACCGATTACGCTTATCGCTACCACTATGGATCATGAAACGTGAATGTCCCAAACTGGAGGCCATACGAACTGGCCGAATCTGTTCGTATAGGACTTGAGGAATCTGGAAATTGGACGATGAGGGGCAAATTATTTAGGATTTTCTTTTAGTTATTTTATGATTAGTTATATATTTCAACATAAAAAAATGTATATCAATGGGACAATTGTCTTTCAATGTGTGTACTTGAATGTTTGAATTATTTTTGTTGATGTCTGGCAATGATTAATCATCTTATGTACAAGGCTAAATCATCGTTCCCGAACGAATCTCTACTGTCTTAATCGATCCGGTTTTAGCCAAATCTTTCTTTTAGTCTAACTTTACTCTGGAAAAAGTTCTCTCTCGTTCTAAACACATTCCTCTTTCATCGATTTAATTTTAAACTGTCTGCAAACGATTAGAATCAATTATCAAGTGCATCCAATTGAAAGGGGAGCTGCACAAATTGTTTTTCTCCTCTCTTTTTTTTTCTTGTTTTGTTTTGTTTTTCACTTCCATTCGATGAAATGGATCAATTGAGATTCAATGGAAAACATTATGGTTAAAGTAAACAATCGACATTACATTACGAATGGAATCTAGGTTTTTCCGTTACGTTACGCATGGTAAATGAATGAATATATATAGTTATATATATCTAAATTTGTTCTCTGGTTCTCGAAAAACTAAAATAAAAATAGCACACACAAAAATGAAGGGAAACCAAATTTTATCAATAGCAGGGAACGTGCCTAAATTGTTTTATTTGATGTTAATGGTAAAAACATTTGAACCGGTTGTTTACTTAGCTAGGAATCGAAGCTTGATGATCGTCTCCGTTCCCAAGGGTTTGCAAACGACTTTTAAAGGTTATGCATTTGTCTGTGTGTGTGTGTGTGTTGTGTGCATTGTGTTTGTTGGTTCAATGAAATTAAACCGATTCAAGTGTTTGAATAGTTGGAATAGTCTCAAAATATTGCTATCAAATATTGAGAATGGCGAATGAGACGATTTATGTAACCAGGACACGCCATTCTACCATTCGAAACATGAATATCAATTCGATTTAGTCGGAATAATAATAATAATAATAATAATAGAGGGGAAAACTTTGAAATTAAATGTCGAAGAGCGCATAAATTAGCAGCCAAAAGTTAATTTAGGAAATGGCATTAATTAATCAATTAAAATAAAAGGCGAGGTGGTTAGATCGATTTAAATTAAGAAGAAACAGAAAGAAAAAAACCGAAAAACAAAAAATATATAAAATAATTGGCTACCACAAACTAAGGACGTTTGCCAGATCAAAATATCAAATACCAACCAACCAAGATATCAAAAATGAACAAATATTTTAAAATAATTAACCATTAAATGACATACCTGACATCGGCAAGAGGTACATTTGTCCATTGCCATTGAAACAATTTGTCCAGAACGATATTCCTTTCCTAGATGTCGACAACCAGCCAATGTTGCATTAGGTTGATGAATCGATGTCGATTGACAAGGATCATCTTCACATCGAGCACAACAATCACCCGGTGAACGGATAGGATTTAAACAATTGATCGGTGGACAATCATTCCAACAATCGATTTCACCATTCTACCATAATAGAATCACATTAAAATCACAAAATCAATTTGATTGTTTGAAAAGATTAACTTACGATACATTCACATGTTTGACAATCATATGACCATTGTTGACCACTTCGGAACACACGTGTACGATCCTCTTGATGGATGCAAACCTTAGCTCGTACACATTGTGGACAACAATGTGAATCAATATGATTTGTTGATGAACAATCACATTGTCGATGTTCACATCGTGCCACACCATCCAAACATTGACATATTGAACATTGATCGGTATGATGTGGCCATCGTTGACCATTTTCTCGTAGAAGACCATCAACCATACAAGTTTGACATGAATCAATCGTTGTGGTGGTTGTGGTCATCGTCGTCGATGTCGATTCCGTTGATTGCACTTGATCATTGATCATCGTACGATTACATTCACAACGGTAGCCGCCATCAAAGTTAACGCATCTTCCCTCATCCGGACAAGTATTCAATGATGGATTGGAACATTCGTCAATATCTTATATATATATATAGGAACAAATTGTTTTTTTTAATGTTAGATAATTAAAGTATGATAATTATAATTAACCATCATCATCATCATCATCAACACTTTTATTCGACACATACCTTGACAACCAAGTTCATGTCCAGCAATCAGATCGGTTAGATCATGATTCGCCTCATAGCCATGATTACATTCGCAATGATACCACCCAGGTTTGTTGACGCATTTCGAGTTTGCCGGGCAATGGTGTAGACCAAGCTGACATTCATCGATATCTATAATAAGGATCCGTAAATCGTGGTTGCAAAGTATTGAAAGGCATGGGAAGTTGAGAAACAACAAGAAACACTTATGTTGAAGTACTAACCTGCTTCACATCGATGACCATAGTAACCCTTTCGACATGAACACGTGTTCGGTGCCACACATTGGCCACCATTCAAACATGAATGTTTACAAACAGCTGTTTGAAATGATTAAAAAAACAATTACCAAAAAAAATAAATAAATACAAAACAAAAATCAATTGGGACATACGTTTACATATTTGACCATCACCTTCGTAGCCATCATTACATTTGCATCGATATTCGCCTGGTGTATTCACACAGTAGGCATTCTTGTGGCATTTGTGTCTATTGGTCGAACATTCGTCAATGTCTACAATCAAAAAAATTACAAAAAAAGGTAAATTGTTCTTTAGTAATCAAATATAAAGAGAGTGAGAGAGAGAGAGGAAAGCTTCAATGTTCAATCCACCATTCATCATTATTATTATTATTATTGAAGAGAAGTGAAGTGAGAAGCCGAGGGCTCAGTTTGTCATTGTAGATGAATGGTGTGTGAGTGTGTGTGTGCCCTATCTCTCCCACACTATCGACCAATTGACAAGTTTGTGGAATGGTAGTCGATCAATCGTTCCCCATCGTGAGGGGTGCTAGGTGACACACACACACACACACACACACACACACACACACACACACACACACACACACACACACACACACACACACACACCAATTAGCCATTAAGAGGATGGACAAACCATCACCAACATCACCAATAACAACAACAACAACAAGGACATTGGAAAGTGTGTTCAGGAAGTCCGTGTTTGTTCATCATCATAATTTTTTATATATATATCATCATCATCACTTACCCACACAATTACGTGGACCAATTTGTGTAAATCCTGGTCGACATCGACATTCATACGTTCCCGGCTTATTGATACACATCCCATTCACACATGGTTGACCATTATGGTTCGTCGCCTCATCGTCGTCGTCGTCGTCATCGAACATTCATCGATATCATCGCAGGCGTGTCCATTGCCACGATAACCCGGCTTACAGATGCACGTATAATTGGTACGAAGATTGCGACACTCGGCATTTGGATGGCATTGATGACCAGCAGCACAAAAATCGGTTCCCTCACATATCATGCAACATTCGCCGTGTGGTTGAATCCGTTTCTCCAATGGACAATTCAATTTGGGACACTTTTCCATTGCAATCTCACGGCAATTTAGTTTACCATCCTACATCCATATTTGATTTTTTTTTTTTCGAAGGAAAATTAAAAAAGACAAGCAAGCGCAAACAAATAAACAAACAAGAAGAAGAAGAAGAAAAAAATGATTAATTAGATTATATAAATGGTTAATTGACTGTTGACGTTGGTTAACGCCCACGAATCATTTGCCTACCTGATCGCATACGCATTGATTGCATTTAAATTTGCGAATATTAAATTCAGTAAACTTTTCACCTTGCATCAATTTACCCCTGCCTTTTTGATAACATTGTTCTGTACAATAAAATAAGTAAAAGAGTTATAAAATGTTTTTTATGTTTGTTTGGACAATAAAACAATGGAACAATATAATTATGGTATTTTTACTAATTAAAGGCATTGACTTTTTAAAAAAACATACTTTTACACTTGGGACAACATTGATCCTGTTGTAGTTGTTGTTGGCCGCCTCGACATGAATTTTCACATTTAATCTTCTTGCATGTTACTTTACCACCCTGCATCGACAAGTCAACAAAAAAAAGAAGAAGAAAAAATGAGAAAGGTGTGCACCGATTATTAATTAAATCATAATAAATTATATAATATATGGGAGAGAGAGAGAAAGGTTGATGAATTGATCATTATCTCATCAACGAATGTTTGTGGTGGCCAAAGACTATGGCGGCCAAGAAAGAAAAAAAACTATTCGTCGATCAAAACATCGAAAGATCATGTTCAACATGATCATCTCTCTCTCACTCAGCCTAAATTATCATTAATCAATGAGAATAAGACAAAATCCCGAAAAAGGAAATGTGTTTCACTATTTATACAAAAAAACTACGAACGAACATATAGCAAACCAATCTGTTTGTGTCCTATCGAATCAAATCGAAATTTGCATACAAACTTTCATTTTGATTTGCATGAGAACAAAGTGAATTTGTTTAATTGTGATTTTCTCCAGTGATTTGTCAAATATTGAAATTGAAAGAAAAAAAATGGAAATTGAAACAAAAACACAAACATACCGAACATGTACAATTGTCGCATCCTTGTCGCCATGATGTTCCATCATTTATGGTGGTGGTCGCATTGATACGACAACCTTTGACACAATCGCATGATTCAACGGTTGCCATTCGTTGTTCCATTGCTCGAAGCTAATCGTTATCGTTCACGTGATGGAATTTGAGGAAGAAACACAAAATATGATTTTAATAAGCACACAAGCAATATTTAGAGAGATTAGATTATGGTTGAATGAATGGATGAAGTAAAAAAGTAAAAAAAAAATTAATTAGTTGTGACAGAGTGCACGTGCAAAATTGAGTTCTCACATACCTTTTCAGTTAAATCTTTAACAGTATTTTCCAATTTACTAATGGATTCTTTTAATGTCCTAAACTGGCCACATGTTGGACAGGCTGCAATTTTGTGGTACAAAAGATGAAAAGTTTTTATTATTAATATAATATTAATAATTGAATGATCAATCTTCAATTTTAGTCAACATACCAGCTTCAAGATTGGGACATTGTGCACGAAACCCATTGGACGAGGAAACGATTAGAACGTCTCGTAGATAGCCCTAAACACAAAACGAGGATTAGATTTTTTTACTTTTTTTTGGATTGAAAACAAGTCCAATATCACGATTTACATTTCACACATCTATGGTGGCATCACCCAGCATGAAAGAGTTCTTATGAATGTAAATCGAATATTGAATGGAATCAATCACAATCATCATCAACAACAACAAAAAAATGAATGAAAATTGACCAATAGTTGACCTTACCTGATACATGAAATGATGTGAGCCACGTTGTCCAAGCCAAAGTGTTAGATTACGTTCGATCATCATCGATCGATCGAGTGGCATGATTTGACGTTGAAAACGGTGTACACAATCAACATAAAGGTCTAACTGTATGTCACTGATTGTGATTGCAATCTTATGCCAATTATCATCAGCAAGATCGATTGGAAATGTTTCGGAGAACACCGTCTCCTGTATACGATATTGGAAACGTAATTCTCGACGACGTCCACTGCTTTGAATTTCCAACACCCTGTAATGTTTAAATTCATAAATCAAAGTAAAATGTTTACGCATATTATATAGGAAAGATTTCTGCCATTTACCTATGAATTCCATCGGTGAATGCGAACAAGGCTCCAGTGTTTCCTTTCGCCTGTCGAATGGTGGCAGTGAACGTAACATCATTGCTACGAGATATTAGTTGAACTGCCTTTTGGCAGACAACAGAATTTAGTTGAACGTTTCTTGAGTTATCCTCTGGTTCGTTTGTTTTGGTTGGTGATAAATAGACATTTAGAAGATAGGCGGTTAATCAAATGACAGCACACAAATACGATTAGTGAAAATATATTACCATAGAAATAGATTGCATTTGGGAATGAGTGCAAACCACCGACACCACCGACACCGTCGAGTATCGATGAAAGACCAGAAGAGGAGAGATTTTGTTGATTCAGTTCGTGTACAAGATTGATTTGTTGTGATACTTGTGCAGGTTGATGAATTTCATTTCCTGTAAAATTTAAATTAAATTAAAATTATTTTATATATTACTATAAAACGTAAGACAGATTGACCTAAAATGGTCTGAGTCCTAAGGGAGGGCAGACCGCAGTCGACGAGATGACCACAGTCTCCTAAAATTGAACAGTTGGCCTTAATGGTCCCCAGCAGTACACAAGTCATAAGTTTAACGACCTTAAAGCCATTGACCATTTCCAGGGTACAACATTGGTAATTGAACTTAATACCAAATGTACCCGAAAAAAAAATCCGTATTCAATGTAAACGATCTACAAATCTTGTGCAATGTTCGTTCGGTTAATTGGCATCCTGAGGTCAATACAAATCTCTCCGTTAAATGTAGCCAATTCAATTCATTTAAATTGGATATCCCAATTGAATGTATCGCAGTTAATGTAAATCAATTTCCAATTGCAAATTGTTGTAACAACAACATTGTTATAAAACTAGATTTTTTTCCGTGTTCCATGCTTTACAAATTAAAGAATCTCGTGAATAGAAAAAATCAATCAAAGCGTATGTGTGTGTGTGAGGTTATAATTGGAAGACGACAACAATTTGGTCAATGCCATATGGCAATCGATTTATGGCAAACAACTAATGGACAAATGAATTTGGCAAAAATATTATTGTCACACTAATGGACATTGAACAAGGACAGTATCAATTAGGTAATGATAATGATTGGTTGGTTCGTTGGGTGACGAGTGAGAGAGTTTTGGCCGTTTTAATGTTTGTTGCTACACACACACACACTCAATTTCAAGTGATATCGACCTGAAACGTGCCGATGACCGATCGATTGTAATAGATCGACTCACTCATACAAAAAAACGGAGAACAATTGCCGACACTAGATCATAAGAATCGTCATCATCATCATCATCATCATCAATCTATATAGTTTTGGTAAATGGGCAATCACTTCAAGCACTAATGGTCATCAATGAACCATTTTTCCCTTCGAGCGCGTCCACTTTCCATTACATCACCTGTGCGACACTATGCCATTAAGGGTACAAAATGGTACAAAAAATCAATGAGCATGAAATTGAATCTAATTTATGTTAAAAAAAAAAAAATAAAAAATAAAATAAAGGTAAATGTGAAATCTAGTTTGATGAAAATCTCATTCACTTTCAAACACTAAGTACTTTTGATAGCGTTTCACAAACACTTCAACAAATGGTAGGGTAATGTTCTGGTTTGACAAGAAAAGTCAATTTAAATCATCAACAAAAAAAATAGTAAATCTCGTCCACAAAATGGATGAAGCAGAAAAAGAAGAAAAAGAAGAAGAAGAAGAAGTCTCCTCTGAACTCAATCTAAATCTAAAGCTTTCACTTTAAAATTAAATTAAAATTCATCATAAAATGACATTTAGATTTGTGTGTTCATATCATTTTCTTCTTATGCAAAGAACTGTTTAATTAAATTTAGTTGAGACATCGAATGACAACGATAACAACAACAACAACAACAACAACAACAACAACAAGGACAATGATAACACAAAAACGAGTTCTTGTTCCTATTTGTATCAATTTATTCTTAGTTCATTGAACAGAAATTATGTTTGAAATTGATGGAAAAATATGGAACAAAAATCGATACAATCGCGTCACAACAAATGTGAAGTGTGAAGTGCATAAATTAACAATACAAGTTTGCATATTGAAATAAGGGGGTCAAACGAAACACTAAAAGTGGTTTTTGTTTCAGGAATAATTTATCATTTGATCAATTCTCACATTGAATACGAATAGATTTTTTTCCGTTGTCTCTAATTGTCGGAGCAGAAATAATTGAAATTGTGTTCTGTGTACGATTGACATGAAGACATATTACACATGGAACCCATCTCTCTCTCTCTCTCTCTCTCTCTCTCTCTCTCTCTCTCTCTCTCCAAGGACCAATTTCAAGCCATCTGCATCCGGACTCGACATGGCACATGGCACACTTCTGTTTGCCTCACTGACCCAACAATTTCCAATGACCAATCGATGTTTTACGCCTTTTTGAACTCGTGTTAGTGTTTATCATTTATGCTAGACCTGCTTGATGCAACCAAAAATAGTAAAACACAAAAAAAAACAACGGACAAAAATAGTCCATAACCGAATGGATCGAATATTCAAAAGAATAATAATAATAATCAAAAAAACTATAGATGCAATTTCTATTGAAAAATATGGGATACTATAAAAAGAAAATTGGGTATACATTAGATAAAGATATTCAATTTAAAAATTCCGTTCTCAAATTGTGGTGTCTAGGAACAAAATTGGAATAAAGTATATATGCTATAAATTTAAAAAAAAATCAAAAATAAGTAACCTAATAATCCGATTTAAATTGGATTCGTTTGTCTACCACCGCGTTACGGGTAGATTGATGCTTCCTCGATCTCACACAGCGTTTTTGTGTGTTTGCCTACTATATGTCTGAGTCATTGACTATTTCAATGTTTTGTTAGAGTAAATGTATAAATGTTGATATATCAAATGCAAAGGTATGCATGGAAATTGAGATTGCAAATATCTCCTATTGCAGCCATGTCAATGTCAGCCGCCGGATCTAGTGCAAAACAGCAAGAGAGTTTAGAGCATTGTGTACAATGGCAACTAACCGGAATTGATATGTTTCGTACGGCAAAAAAATTATACCTAAACCTAAATCAATGTACCATGATGACAGATGGTCTCCGATTTTTTTTAATATGAATGTTCAAATATATTAACATGAAGAAAACAATTTTTCCTTGTTCCAAGCAAAAGGTACAAGCTAAATATATTTCATTAAAGATATAAGCACAAAGTTTGAGACCTAACACACATTTCCATATTGAATGAGGAATTTTTGCAAATTTTTCTTCAATGTTAGACAAGACCTCGCAACCATTTCAAATACAACACAGCCTGCCAGCTTCTACCACACACATTTGGTCTTAATCGATGAGTTGACAATAAAATTGGAATAAACCAAATCATAAAAAAGCTAAAAATGGTTGCAAGATGACACTTGAAACTATAGTAACTTTGGCTTTACCAATTTCAATTCATTCAAAAAATAAATGCTTTGCAATTTTCATTCAATTATAGACTCTTAGACTAGGAAACTCACTTCATCATCATCGACGTAAACGATCGAATTCATAAATTTAACCAAACTAAACTATTTTTAATATTAAAAAATATTTCCAATTTTAATTTCCTTCACCAATGAATGACGTCGGCACGTGTGTATTTTAGTAATAATAATTTTTTTTACATATATTTTAGATAGATGATGATCTTAACTATCTAATCCAACTGGTTCTTGCAACATAGTACACTATGGTTTATCGATGGAAATTAATCTTTTGCACAAAGACACTTATATATATAGTCATCAAACAAAAACAACAAAAAATTTAATGATTTTTCTCAATTAAAGTTGAATTTTAAATTCAACTTCAACGCTATATGGAAAACTAAATTGTTTCTTCTTTCTTTTTTTGTGTGTGTTGCTACTGATAAATGCAAGCAAACATCGACGATGCTTGTGTTGGGTTCAAATGTCGAATGATGAACAAATATAAATCAACAAAGTGCTGCAAAATGGTGAGGGTGGTGAAGAATAGATTGTTGAAAAAAAGAAAAAGAAAACGGAATGATGCCGACCAACCAAAAAACGACAAAACAATCAATTAAATCCGAATTGAGCTAAATATAGAATCGACGATCGAACAGAATTGAATGATTTGAATCGAGGTTGAGAAGATGAATGGTTACATATAACATAGAAACGGTTAAATTGGTCATGCATTAGGATGAACTGGCACATTCAACTTTTAAATCTTTAGAAAGGATACAAGTATAAACAAAACAGATTACTAAAGTGGTATATTGTTGTTGTTGTTGTTGTTTGCAATGTCGTTTACATCGAAACTATTAAGACCAGACAAAAAAAACGAGACAGAGAGAAAGAGAGAAAGATCAACAATGATCGAGACTGATATCTATTTGAGGTAAGCCCGATTGATATGATGCTTACACAACTGCTTGCTTATACACGGGATCAATGTTAATGAGAAATGAAACAATGTCAATTAATGTTTGCATCAATAATGATGATGATGATAATGTTTGAACGTACCGAACAATGTCACCAAAAAGAGAGAAGGAAGGGGAAATATAAACACTCGAGATTGTAGATGAATGAAGTGGATCTTCCCTACAAGTGAACGGAGGGACAAATCTCTCTAGTCACGAGTGTTCGTATATATGTTTATAATAGACCTTTCACATTTAGGATTGGGTTCGTTTGGATTGGCGTTAACCCATAACGATGAAAAGTGATCTCTCTCTCTTCTCTCTCTTTCTCCCGTTTCTGGCAACGACAGTTTTGTGGTCGTCGCACTCGGCATTTACACTCCCGTTTCATGTCACCGACAGCTTCATGATCATTTTGTTGGTTTGGTGTTGTGTTTGCATAACATTGAAGAAAATGGTGAATGCACCAAATGGTCCATTCATTTAAATGGTCTCTCATCTCCCGGACGAAAAGAATGTTAGGGTGTGAATGATATCGCCCTATACTGACGCAGCAACAATTCATGTCATCGCAAATATAAGATCGTTCATGGATCTAGAATGAAAGTGACGACAGATCATTGCCATCATCATCATCATCATTGTGGCTTGAATTGACTCATCAGAATGGTCAATTGGTTGGTGGCAGGCGAAAGCCACGCGTCAAAACAGCAACACCCCAATTGAGTGACATATGGGAGGCATATTAATTGACCATCCCCAATCACTAAAATGCACCAAAAAGATATATAATTGGATTCAAGTGTCCAACAAATAAGCGCCATATTGTGTAGTTATAATACCTATGCATACACAATGTTCCAAGAGTTGCAAGCTGCAAGTCGAGTCCTTCGAGTTTGCCTATCACCTGCCTGTTCGCTGCTAGGCCTTATGGTCCCCCTTCAAGACAAGGCACGTGTGCGATGTGATCGGTACGTGTTCATAGACGAACGAACGAACGAGTCAAAGTCTCGCCAGACGGTAAACGACAATAGAGTAACTAAGAGAGGGGGAGGGGGAGAAGAAGGAGGACAAACCAACCAACCTTTTGCGACACACGACATTATCATCATCAATCATGTGTGACCAAAAGCGTGGCCACGCGCGCCATCGACGACGACGACGATGATGATGATGACGGCCAAGACCTCCACATCGACAAACACACACAATTACCCCTCAGGTCTAAGGTGAAAGTGAAGTGAAAGAGCACGAGAGTTTTTTTTTATTTCAACATGAAAAAACAGATGAGAAAGGTAAGGTAAGGTAAGGCCCCCACACCTTCACAATGTTAGACATCGAGGACAAATACGGAAGTCTGGAACGTGTAGACTTATTATACTTTTCTTCTTTTTTTTGTTGAAGGGTCAATAAACTAACCCTTTAAGGAGTGATGCACAGCAAAAAAAATCTTTGAATATAAATATGTATAAAAAAATTGATTCGCCTCCATCGTTCAAGGATTAAACAATCATCATAATCATCATCCCTAAATGTCAGACAAAGATGGCTTAATTACTCTCTTGTATATGTAAAGAACGCATACAGACACATAGACATACACATACAATTCTTTTTGTATCACTGAAACGATTTGTTCGGCCTCGTTCGAAGTTTTCTCAAATACTTTTTTTCTGCGGCTCTAGTCGGTGATGTAAAGCAGACCACCGACTGCGATGATGTGGTTAGCACTTTTTTTTGTACTTTGGTTTGTGATTTTTTCTTCTCTCGTTCGTTCGTTCGTTCGTGTTCTTGAATACAACCATTACAAATGCACCGTACACTTTGGAACGAATTGGTAAACTAACAATGCCATAAACTGTAATCGAAAGGAATCAATCAATGCAAACCCATGATCCTCTCAGCTTCTACCAACCAACAAAACAGTTATCAAACACACAAACACACACACATGATTGACATGAGAAATGGTAATATATAAAACTAAATAATAAAAACTAAATCAAAAAAAAAGGGGACACAACATAGTGGAAAACCAAAAATCGCTAATTGCCGACCTTAAACGGAGTCTAATCCACTTCAAATTTGTTACACTTGTACACAATCTTAAAGCGTAATAATGATTCAATGATAGAGATGTATTGCATCTCTCGTTTGAATCATATAAATTAATCAACAACAAATTAACAACAAAAAGAAAAAGGTGGAGTAAACTTATTTTTTTTTATTTAGTAAAGGCAAGAGAGCGAGAGAGATGTCATTGATCATTGGAAGAGTTAACTTATTTGATGATTTGAAGATGATCAAAAAGACAAAGTTGACCGATATCCTTTTCTCCTACCCTCACCAATTTGTGAACCAGACGGGAAAACTCGTTCAAGACAAACCTCTTTCTCTCTTCAAGCCTCCACACATATCTAATTGACCGATTATGAATGCAGAAGAAGATTGAAATTGTGAGAAATAAACAATCAATGCCAGAATAAGATGGGTAATAAATTTGATTATTATTTTTTGTGGTCAATAATAATAATAATAATAAACTATAGATTGGAATACAGATTCATATCTATTGTTTGATTGTAATTGTATAGCAGGGTCATGGGTCATTGTCATCTGCAAACGCCTAAACTTAGGTTGCTGGGATCTACAAAAAACGAAACTATTTCTCCATAGTCATAAACTATAGGATGATGATGATGATGATTCATTCCAATGGTTGTTGGAATTGGATAGATTTACTGTTGTTGATGAGCAAACATTGCTAACATTTTGTTTGTAAAGCAGAAAAAAAAGAAAGATATAGTTAAATAGTGCAAGCTATAAAATTGAGTGGCATGTCGGCAAAGACGCAAACATGAAACTATTCCATTCTCACCTTTCATAACATTCGTAGGGCGACAAAAATTCAGAATGCGAGATCTCTCTCTTAAGAGGAACATTGTCAAACCCAATTCCAAATGTCTCCCCGCACCTTGATTTGCACGACATTCAAAAAATTAATGTGCCATGCAACATTGAAAATGGGAGACAAAGTTCATTTTCTCCTGATTGTAAATGAAAAGTTGCCATCGGAAAATGCGGCCACCTACTCCAACTATTACCTAGGTATTCGACACATCGACTGGCACCACCATCATCATCCATCCAAACTTGACTATTTGTCAAACTCAAACTTAAAGTTGTGCGTCGCTAGGCGCAGGAATATTGCAGAATATTTATATATAAATAAAAATATGTGACATACTCTACCTACACATAAGTAATCAAATAGTAAAACTCATTGAAACACGACGGGGTGTGAGGACCAATTGAAGACCAAAGTCAATTAAAGTGGTGACCAAGGTGAGAGAGCAAGGAGCAGAGAGAGAGAGAGAGAAAGCTCGCCGACTGACCTTGTCATTATAATAATGGACCATAAATGGACCACTTTACAGAATATTTTGTTCCTATGTTTGCTGATAAAATCTTAACAAACAAACAAACAAATAAACAACAAAAGAATGCAAATAAATGTAGGAAAAAAGTAAAAACAACTTACCATAGGATAAGGAGACTAGAATCAAATGTAAAACTAGATGAACATTAAACGTATTCAGGGTTGGCAATGATTTAGATGTTGATGATTGTAATGATGATTGTGATGATGATGATGGCTTCTTCAATGGATGACAACGTCTTTTCAATGATAAAGACGTTTGTTGCCATTGTCGGCAACTAGATTTGGTGGTCATGTTTGACGACATTCTCCTATTTGTTGTTTTTGTAGTTGTTGTTGAACACTTCTTTGTCTCATGTTGCGATAAACATTGATGATAGATTTGACACATTATTTCACTTGTACAATGATTGGTTGGATTGAACCAATCGTACATCATCATTGAATTTTTTTGTGTATGGCAGTGTATAATTGATTCTATAAGATTCTACGAAAGAGAGAATCGAAGAAATTAATAATAAGATAATTAATGATAGCATAAATCACATAAGAACAAAAAAACTGAATTAAAGATGATTAACTGTTAGGAACTGTAGTTTGATCACAACCGAATCAAATAATAAGAAGAAGTAACATTCTTGATTCAATCAAATGAAGAGAGACGGAAGACTGAGAGAAACTGAGACGATGGCAGATGAAGTTGATGATGAACACACAATTTATAATTTTAGCTAAAAATGAAGTTTAAGATTGAAGACTAAAATAGATCACATTGTGTCTGTGAGTCTAGACATTGTGGGCTACGAATGGGTCAAACTGTCAAACGCCCCCTCAATCATCATTCGAGATGTTGTCGTTTTTTGTGATGTAAGACACCCTGGTGTTGAAATGTCGAGATTTCACAACATGAAGATCGAAGAATATATGTCAGAATCTCAATCTAATAATTGATGGAGAAGCCAATTCGATATCCGATTTAATGAGAGAAATGTAATAGTCGAATTTGACATACACAAGACTAAATAAAATAAAATAAAAGGATTCACGGATGCAATTTGTATTCTTTCATCATTGATTTTTCAGTACAAGTACAAGTACAACCGATTCGAGTACATCGATTGAAGCCTACAAGCCAAATCAATTTGAAGATGGATATATTACGTAGATCGATGTTGGGATTGTGGTGTGTCTACGGCAAGATACAAACTGAGACTGACTTTTGGGGGATCAAATTATGCTTGCGTTCGAACGTATCGTCACTGAGTACATCATCATCATCATTGGAAACATTGCAATCCACTAACACACACATACAAACGGACAGAAACACATCCAAAGTATATGATCAGTGTTGGTGGTGGCGGTAAATAGGAGGTGGTTCAAAACATGATTCCCATTTGCCGACAATGCCGCTCTCGTATAAAATGTGTCCGCCTTTTATACTTATTGCATTTTGTTTTTACATTTTAGTTATTACATTTCCATACACACACACACACACACACACACACACACACACACACATTTGGGACTCGACTTGACTTTGAAATAAGAGAGGGGGAAAAAGAGAAGAGAGAGAGAGAGAGAGAGAGAGAGAGATCATAAACCAAATAGGTGTAGGATCAACAAGCAACCATTGGTGATGGTGGTGGTGAGGTGACACGCGCCAATGGTCCCCGAATGTGTCCATAGGATCGTGCACGAGAATGAATATAATATAAAAAAATGTGAATGAACACGGACACGCGGTGGATTCAAAGTTTGGGACACACGGATGTCTATGCGACATTTAGGTGACAAGGACAACGTAAACTTGCCCCGCGTAACGGCCCGGTGCAAGTCAACAGCCAGAAGCCAAGCCAAGCCAAGCCAAGTCACCAATCGATGCACTTCCCGCAGATGCACGAACATGCACGACACGGGCGACCAACGATCACAATGCCCGACGCACACACCGCATTGATCAGCAGATGTGTGCGTGTTTTCAATGTCCTACTTGTATGTGTGTGTGTGTGTGTGTGGCACATTTCGACCAGTGGCCAAAAAGCAAAAAAAAAAAATGTTAGCACCAGTTGTGCACCACCGACACAAAGCAAGACGATATTGTCACTCAAATAGGGCACGTGCCGGCAGCTGAACCAAAAACTAAAAAAAAAAAGTTAAATTAAAATTGAAAGAAACGGATAAGCTTGATGCTTAATACATTGCGCCCATAGGTAAATGTGGAACATGTGGTAGCCGTTCAGGACTAGGTCGAGTGCCACAAGTCTCCCGTTGGACAAAAAAATCTCCCTTTTTTTTTGGTGGTGATGGATCAAATATGAAAATAAATGAGTGAGGAATATAAGCCAATGACTAATTAGCAATTAAAGTTCAACTCCCCCTCTCGTCCCTCGCCTCTCCATTGAATCGGTGAGTGGATAAGCCAAATTTATTCCATCTAAAATGAATGGTGAAATTTGACACAACGGTTAAATTTAGATTTTAAGTGAGATCTGTCAAATGATAATAAATAATAAAAATGAATAAAAGGCAAACAGTTAACCATTCATTAATTATAAATTAATTTCATGTTACAATAGAAATAATGGAATACAACAAAATTCAACATGTTGAGGATACAAATTCTGGTAAAAAATTCTTTTACGCATCAAATAAACTAGTATCGTTCTCCACCTCTTGTTTTTTTTTGCTTTGATGCACTAAAAGTGTCGCAGGAAAAGTGTTTAATCAGGAAACGAGCATCAAAGAGAAAGAAAGAGGTGCGAACAGAGTTACAAACTCAAGAGTGTTGATAATAAAATTAAACGAAGCAACCAAAGGAGAAAGAAGAAAAACAAAATAATAATAAAAAAGATAATCGTAAAATGTCGATCAAGTGTGTGTGTGTAAAATATTTTTATTTTTTTGGTGTATAAAATGAGAACTGTAACTTGGATTATAAATAACACCGGAACACAAAAGTGGATGATACACATCGAATTGGAATGTGTAAATGTATATATGTTCCCATATTATGACAGGTAAAGTTTGGGTAATGACGCATGATTGAATGCATATTGATGCGAATGAGTGATCGAAAATAGCAATCGGCTCATTTAGGTATACAAGTCAATACTTGATACAATCGATCGATTTACGATGATGATGATCAACTTTTGTGTTGAATCATTCCACAATCAAACGAACCAATTTGATTCGATACAATCAAAACAAGAACGAATAAAGAGAGAAGACCTTTGCACTCTCCATTTTCAGTACGACCAATGAGGAGGGGGAGTGTAAAGTTCAATTCGTATTCTGTTACCAAAACGACCGACGAGAAGCTGATCAACATTTGCCGGAACATCAAAACAGAAGTTATACTATAGGGGGAGGGGGAGGTGAAAACATTAAAACCTCGAGTGAGCAATTAACATTTTCAAACTCATTCAAACCAAACTAATCGTTCCCAGCGTTCTCTCTCTCCAAACAAACCCAAACATTGATTTCGGCAACCGAAGTGTATGAGGGAAATGATAGGTCAAACGAATGGGGAAATCAAAGTCATGGGAAAACTGGTAGCAACCGAACCGAAAACAAATTCAAAACCAGGATCCCAAAAAGCTTGGATGACTCATCTCCCAAAATACATTGATCACGCAACAAACCGATTCTACTCTTTGTTAAACAAATAGAGAGAAAAAAAATGGACAATGGTAATTATGATTGGTCAAACAAATTGTTTTAATAAACACAATATCAAAAAAGCATTCAAAAGTTGAATTGAGGTAAATCACCAATAACAATAATAAACACGTGTATCCGCATAGGTTAATCGCGTGTCATTCGATTGACATTGAGGACGAAATCGTTGAACACAATCTCCTTCTTTCTCTCAACTTATTTTATTGACATAGGTGCCACACACACACACATCACAGCTGGTCCATTTGACCATTGGTCACTTGGCGCACTCACTCGACAGTCAATTTTGGAACGAGTGGTCTAGTTCGATGTCGACTGCCACCACCACAAAAAAATGCCATCAGTCATGCCGGTGGAGCAAATATTTGCTAACCAAAGTCAAATAAATGGTTGTCATGTCAAGCATCGTCATGACCACTTTATTGCTCGTTTTTATTGTCAAATAATAATAAAAATTAAGCTGGAATGAGTCCGAGTTGAGGGGGGAGTGGAGACTAACGATAGAATAAGGACTACTACTAGTAGTAGTTTGGTTAACGAGTGGATACCTAAATCTACTAACGATATATATATTGTGTCACACATTAGCCTCCCAACAAACAAGCAAAAAAAATGGAGAAATGAGATTGCAACCATCAGCAATGGCGAATCGCAAAACGGTTTGGTTACATAACGACAAAATGAGGAACGCGCGAGCGTTCTAATCTGACCAATTATGAGGCCATTTCATTTAGATAGATAGATCGTTTAACGTTCTGTTTTTTTAGATTATAACAACATTATAAGTGAAAGTGAGGAAGGGGGTGTTTCAACATTTGATGAGGTCATTGAATGATGAACGTTTCGTAACTCAAATCATCAAAAAAAAAAAAAAAAATTGTATAAACTACCTCGTGGTTGTTGTTGATATATATATAAAAGTATAAAATGAAACATTGTTTCATATTACAAGCCGACACATTTCATGTAGTACACATCCTGTAATGTACATGAATGAAAATGGAATGAGCAATGAATTTTGGCTTAATGGTTATTTTAAAATGATCGAAGAAGAAGAGGAGGTGATGGTGGTGTTGGTGGTGATGATGATGATCAGAAATGTGCATGTAGTGGTGTGGTGTTTGTGTGTTATCATGTCGTCTCCAAACAAAAAAATGAGAGAATGAAAATGTCTCTTTTTGCCACTGTCTTTCTCTCTCCTACACTCTCTCTCGTTCAGTAGTGAGCAAAACATGAAATGCGGATTATCAAGTCGGCAAACATTATCCCTTGTCATTTTGATGGTCGGCTTACAATCGAAGTGGCCGGCACTCGCCATTCAACCAATCGTATTTTCATTCTCATCCTTCTCATCATCACAAACACAAATGAATGATAAATTTGGAAAGTTCCTATTGGTAATTTATGATCAATTATTATTATTGAAAGAAAAAGAGTAAACATTACGAAGAAGAATAAAAAGAACAATGTCAAATCAAACCAAAGTATCATTTTGGAAAGGTTCCAAGGATTGGCGTTTCAGTAATCGTTTTCATGAGACGACAACTAAACGGCGAGCAAATTCGCATCGTCGTCCAACACCACCATCATCAAATAATGCAAATAATTTAACGATTGGTTCAACGGATGCAGATGAATCGCAACAGCAACAACAACAACAACTATTTCATACGATATGTGCCGGAAATTGGGGCTATAATATGATCTCCGGGGTCAATTGGTTTGTGTATGAAATTTTAGCTTAATTGAACATTCATTTGTGAAATAATATTTGGATTTAAAAAAACCTAACTTACAGATTACAAGAATCGGTGATCGACATGTTCAAGAATGAAGGTCATTTAGAAGATGGTAAATTGCGGAAAACACATGAAATTGTCAAATCAATACTTGAATCAAATTTTTCCACATTAGTTTTTGATCGATTTAAGGTAAAATTCTTAAATATATTGAAATAGATTAATTATCAAAAAACTATTATGTCGAAACACACACACACACATAGAGTCAATTGTTACCACAAGCTATGGCAATCATCAAAAGTAAGATTGATTCTGGTAAAACGAATTATATTGAAACATTGAAACAAACCTGGGAAGTATTATACAAGCAAATATTGCCAACACTTGATTGTATGTTGCATCAAATCGAGGTAATTATAAATGGATGGATGGATGGATGAATAAATTTATCATCATGACAAAAATGTAATAACAATTTAAATATTCCATAGACACCAAAAGGATTATCGTTAAGAAAGGCGTCGTTGATTGTATTTCGAGATCATGTACTTCTAGTGGAACCGTTGGAAGGTAAGTTGTTGTTGCTACAAAATTTGCGTTTGAATCATTAATGACGACGATGTTCAAGTTGGTTATTGATTTTAAACCTTCTCAACAAGACCATATGTTAGCCACAAGAATGACATCTATCAACAGATAATTGAAATAATTATTAACAAAAATGTTTACTTCATTTCAATGTAAATTTCAATGGCAATGTGTACAATGTATGTATTCAATGTATAAATCATTACAGTGAAGCCAACATTTGCACCGATATATACTGTATAGATCAATATTTTGGGGTCATTCGTAAAGAGGTTCCCCACAGCACTACCTTTTCTGGGAAGTTTCTTTTTGAGGCGAAATTTTCAAATGTTTTCATGAAATTACTTTTTCTAACAATATTTTATCACTTTTTTTTCATTTACAGAACGATTACGATCAGAAATAGAAAATGGAACAAAGATTTGTGATACAATAATTCATATGATCTTAACCGTACAAGATGTTTGTGAATGTTTTCCACCTAGTAAGAATAAACTTGAAATGGAACGAATCTGTGCACTTGTGGTATCACCATTCTTAGGCTATCGTGGACTATTTGTCAATGGAGATAACACGAATCCGATTGTAAGATCGAATGAACCAGAATTGCATGCAAAACCTCGTTCATTGGAGCCGATAACGAACAGCAATCAAAGTGTCAAATTATGTGTTCAAGCAATGTTGAATGCTGCAAATGATCAAAAGATATCTAGTCGATCGCCTGAACCATCAAAAGAATCTAAGCCAATTGGCAAAAAACAATCTTCGTTTACAAACTTGAATTATTTGATGGCTCGAATTTATAAATAAGACAAACGAATAATTCATTCAACCAATCAATTGGAATTAAAAGAGCTTTATATAGATTGGTTTTATCTGGTCATTGATGTGTATGTGAGTGTGTGTGTGTATGTTTTTATGTATAAAGGTTATTAATTCGCCACATTATCATTTATATAATACAACAAATTTTTATAATTAAGATAAGATTGTAATTTAAAATACCATTTATAAATTGCGATTACAATGCAATTTAAACTGATAGTTGAATTAAAATTGAAAATTATTGTACTAGAAACCTAACCTAACATGAAAAAGGAAGAAAGAGTGGGATAGACAAAGAGAAGATGAGTGATTGCAAATTACAATCACTCAGGAAAAGATGTGTTGGTTTGTTTCGAAAGATCCGTTTCTGATGATGGTACAACACCAAAGACGTATGAATGGATGATGAAATACACGTTAAAAGGTGAATTTATCTGGAAACAATCTATTGTGTAGCACATTGTACACCGGGACCTGAATGATGCATATCGCCATCCTCATCATATGCATCATAAGCTTGTCCATGTCCTCGACGTTGATCTTCCTCTTCATTATAATCGAGTAGGTTAACCTCCTCCACCTCACCAGTGGGTAAGTTGACCTTCTTCCTTGGCGGTAATAGTTCTTCCAATTTGGGAACAACAGCGGGATCTAAATTTTCCGGAAATTCGACCGAAAATTGGATGATCAACTTTCCCTTTTCAAATGGATTCTTATATGTGGGCATTCCTTCGTTGACAACAAATTTGATCATGCCATGTTTGATTACTTCACCCGGATAGACTGATATAAATAATGAACGATTGTCTAAAGTGGTTACCACTCTTTGAAAGCCACACAATGCTTCAGTCAGACCAATCTTGACATTCAACATTAGATTTGTACTATTCATACGTTTAAATGTTTCATGTTCCTTTTGTTCCAATATGACGACAATATCACCAGCCTCGTACGATGGATCTTGATCAGCCTCACCGGAATAGCAAATCTTCTGACCATCCTGCATGCCTTTGTCGATGTGAACTTCCAAAACTTTGGAATTCTTTATCACCTTCTGGCCGTCACATTGTTTACATCGATCCTTTGCGGCAATTCGCTCACCAGATCCCATACATTCGGGACAAACGGTTTGAATTTGTTGAACGAATGATGATCCCAAACGTTCGATTCGTACACTCATGCCGGAACCTCGACAATTCCCACAACTCTCTGGTCCGACGGATGGATTCTTAGTACCGGATCCTTTACAAGTGTCACATATCTCTTTTCGATTAACTTTCAACTTCCTTGTTGAACCATTATACAACTCTTCCAAGGTTACAGCCAACGAAAAATGCATATCCTTGCCTTTTCGTGGGCCTTCACGTCCCCGACTACGTCCACCCATTCCGAAAAACATATCAAAAATATCCATCGGCGACGATGATGCACCCATTCCACCTTCTTTGATGGCCTTCTCACCTCCCATATCGTACAATCGCCGTTTCTCTTCATTGGACAATACATCGTATGCTTGAGAGATTGCTTTGAATCGTTCACCTTCATTCGGATTCTTATCTGGATGATATTTTAAAGCCAGCTTACGATATGCCTTCTTTAGGTCATCAGCGGAACAATTGGGCTTAACGCCGAGAAGATCATAATATGCGGTATCCTTCACCATTGTTTAAACGTAGTTTTGTTTTTTGGTTAATATAGGCGATATATAAGGTCGAACAATTAAAAGAACGTAGTCGTTGGAACCTATTTTAGGTTCACCGGAAGATATTAGATGAATTGATTAAGATATCTAAAATATGGATAGGCCTGAGGATCGATGAAAACACAATAGTCTAGGTAGTGTGATGAATGATTCGAGAAGGAAAGAGAGTGAACTGGTGAAGGTTCGGTGCGCGATACAAATGTTGAGGCGAGTCACTGTGCAGTATACACATTGAAACACAATACAATCAATGCCAATACGGCGTCAGTGTGTGGTGGCGTGCGTCATAGCCCTACACAGATGTCGTAACTAACATTTACAGGGTGATTGTCAATTGATACACTGAAGTTATCATTAACTTTACATTATGAACCTCAAACTAATGTCTTCTATGTACCACTTTGTAGCATTAAATCAAGAAGCTTCTAGAACATATGGACATATTGCATTGCTAAACTTGATACTACAGGATTTCGTTTGTATACGTTAAATGATCATCAATTCAAATTACATTGGAATTAATCATTGACATAATAATCAAGTGAAAAGAATATTTAGAAACATTCCGTGGAAAATATTTTCCTATAAATAATTGCTATACTTTTTTAAATAAAAATAAATATCTTTTTAACCCATGCCACCTGTCTAATTATTGTTATTGTGGTTAATTTTATATCTTAGATTGTTATTCAAGAAAACATTTCGGAATAATTATATCTTAAAACTATATTTAAACAAGGTTAATCATCAATTGAAGAACTTGTTTGCCCGGTATAAAAGTGTGAGTCCTCATCGGTACAAATAAAGTACAAAAATTATTGAAATTAAAGCCAATCGTTATAGTAGAAAGATAGGTGGTATGATAAAACTGGGTTGGCATGTAAACTAATTAGTTAAATTGATAATCAAACTGTTTCAAGTACGTCGGTTTTACCAATAAGATCATCATGATTGATGATAATAAAAAAAAACAAAATCTATAGTACGTACTTGACGAATGGGCCGTGGATACACGTGGGTTTTAAGTCACATACCACATGTCGAGGATTCAGGTGAATCTTCATTGGACCTTTTGGAACATCATTGTTAAGCATCATATTTACATCGATTTTCCAATATGAAGCCAAAACCATTGAAACACAAGAACGAAAATACGTTCAAGGTAAGATTCCCTATCTCAGAGTATAGTTCGGTATTTATTTATTTTTGTTTTTCCATTTAGTTTGAGACATTTAATGATCGTCTTCAAAAGATAAACATATCTACCATTAATCATTTAAAACGGCGTTTTGATTCTGATGAACAAGATGAAAACTTGTCATATTTTGCAATCGCATTGGATAAGTGGCAAGATTTAAACTGTACAAACGATTACCGAAACATACGAAATCGGATTGGTAGTTTAATTAATGTACAAACATTGGTTCAAATCATTCATCGAAAACGAGAACTAGCAACGATTTTAATTGATGGATTGCGACAACCAGAAACAAAGGCTCTTGATGCAATTTTGGAACTAATTGTAGCTTTGGCACGTGATTTACAGTCTGAATTTTATGAATTTTTTTCTGAAATATTTAAACAATTAGTTACACTTACTAATCATTTATGTGAACCTGAATTAATTGAAGCAATTTTTGTTTGTGAAACATTTTTGTTTAAATATTTATGGAAATATATATTGAAGGATTTTGAAACTCATTTTTTGACTATAAGGAAATCATTGGAAGCAAAGCAAGATTATGTAGTAAATTTTACTGCCGAAGTATTCTCATTTTTGTTGAAGAAATCAACGAAACAAAATGATTTGATTCGTTTGATAGTCAATAGTACCAACGATGAACTTTCATCCAATTACGATTCTGGTGTAGCAAGAATCCTCTTTGAAGCGATCAAAGGAATCAATCATGATTTCCATAGTAAAACTAGACAAATTTTGGATATCATCTTTAAGGAGTTTTTTGTTTGTGATAGTAAGTTTAGGAGATCGAAGATAATGTCTTGCTTCTTGAACTATTTGTTTGAATATTCAACTCAAGAAAGTTTTAAATTGTTTTGGAATTATCTTCTCCCATTGAAGCAATCGTCTAATTGTAAATATGAAACCATCGAAGCTTTGATACCATTGATAAATCAAACAATATTGTTTAAAAAGTGCAAACTTATTCATAACAGCAATCTATTGTTGGAAACATTAGTTTACTACCAAACGGAATGTTTGATTGGCAATCAATTGAAAACATTATTCTTGAAATCGCTAGAAACTATCATTAACAATCGTGATTATGAATTATCATTAGACTTGGTCAACAATATATTTAACTCATTGTATTGGGATGAAAATGTTCCGGAAGTGGGAAGACTTTCACTTGAACAAATGTTAACTTTGTTTAAAAATGTTGTTAATTGTTCCGTTTTTGATATTCAATTGAACAAACATTTATCAAGAATTTGTGCAGAAATTTTGAGCATTCCGGAAGGTGATATACATGAAAAGAATGAATGTCTAAAAGTATTGTCTTATTTGGTTATATCAAAACATCCGCGACCTATTTATGGCGGTGAAATTGACGGAAAATCGGGAAAATATATTCTTCAATTTGAGAATGATGAATTGATTCAAAATGTCCTTTTGAATAATGTTTCCAATACTTGTGATATTGAACAGTTACTATTTAGTATGATTATATTACCGAGTCTATCAAATTTAAATGTCAAACTAGTTTGTGATCATATTGCCAAATATATCTTTCAAAAAATTGAAGATTGGATGGAAGAATCTATAGAAGATGAATCAAGAAAGCAATTGATATCTCAGTTATTATTGGAATCGATTATTACATTAACGGAAATCAAGTCGTCAGTGATTGATGAAATATCTATTGAAAATGTGATCAATATATACAAGTAAGTTTTAACCATTATCATTTAAATTAATATAATTAATTTAAATTTTATAATCTTTATAGGAAAAACACTCAAATAATTGAATTGCTTCAATCAATTGATATATTCTTGTCATTTAACAAGTTGAAATCTTCTGATGAATTTCATTTGGAAATTCTTCCAACATTGTATCCGTTGCTTCCATCTCAATTCAGTTCACCTTATCGTTTGAGGAGAATCCTTTCTCTTCATATTGCTTCATTGTTTGATCTTCAATCAAATGAAGAAGAATCTACAAATATCTTTAATGTCTGTCTCGAAGCCGAACTTATCGATCCCATTTTATCTCATTATCGAGATCGTCTTCGTTATGTCCGTAATTTAGAAGCAAATTTAATTTCAAATTTTGTTCCTAAATCAATTTCTGGAATAGATCATAAACAATTTCAAGTTGCCTCAATTTTTTATCTTGTTGGATCATTATATGAAAACTTGAATCTTTTATGGAAACCTACAATGGAAGTGTTGGAAACCTATTCAAACGATGATGATTTGAAGAATCAAGTTGCCATTATTTTACTTGAACATTTTGCTAAAACAAACGAACTGATCTCAGAGGGAAGGACATCGACCTTGTCGCGTAGCATATATGAAGAATTATTCAATGCAAAATGTTCGCATAGTTTAATGAATTATGATTTTAAACCAGATCATTATAATCATCGTTGTTTGTTGCTAAAATGTTTTGAATCATTTCCGGGAATAATTGAACCACGTAATCGAGAATTTGTTGATCTTTTCTTCCATTTCATTGAAATTGAAACTAAATCACGATTTGTAT
This sequence comes from Blomia tropicalis, assembly GCA_029204025.1. Classification (NCBI taxonomy): domain Eukaryota; kingdom Metazoa; phylum Arthropoda; class Arachnida; order Sarcoptiformes; family Echimyopodidae; genus Blomia; species Blomia tropicalis. Next base: position 13,946,914 of record CM055089.1, on the reverse strand, counting down.
TTGTTACCAATGGAAAAGAGAATCTTCAAGATCCTACTTTGGAAGAAGATGAAGACACTCAAGAGTTGATAGATGATGAAACAATACCATCGGATACTAATGGAAAAGTTCTTTGGAAAACATTCTATCATTTTCTTCAAGTTTTTGCAAAATTTAAGAATCCGAAAGCAATTTATCGTGAAGTTGATTTACGGAAAATGTATTTCACAATGTTACAATGTCCCAATCATCAATTGCAACGCCATTCGATGAATTGTATCTTTACATACAATTATTCATATGTAATGAAATATAAGAGCAACTTTGACAAATTGTTGGATGAGAAGACGTTCAGTTCAGAGATTCATAATTTCGTTCTTCATGATAATGAAATGGATAACATAATCTCATTGGATGATCGATCACAAGTGATGCCAATCTTTTTCCGCATTCTTTACGGTAAGATGTTGGCAAGTTCTGGAACTAAAATTCATGGCAAATCTCGTATCGATTTTCTACGATCAATTGTCTTAAAAGTATTGTCAAGTTTTACCGATGAAGATCAAATTAAATTTATGGAATTAATCTTTTCATCATTTGAACCATTCATGAAACTCGATTATCTACACGTAATCAACACAATCGATTCTGTTGTAAATGTGGAAGCATTCTTTATGCCATTCAAACAATTTCAATCATTGATAAGTACATTGGATTATTTGATGAAACATTTCGGCTCCAAATCTCAATCAGTCATGAAGTTTATGTTCAAAATCCTATTGTTATGTGGCGCAATTGGTAATCATCTTCTATCTGGAAAATGTAGATCTAAGATCAAACCATATTATATTAATTTATTGAAACAATTTCGTACTTATTGCTTCAAGACGAGTCAATACTTTTTTGAACATTTTGATCAATATCCATTTATACCGGTTGAATTGGATGCATACTTTAATGGAATAATTCGACCATCGATCGATAATCTACAAATTGATAGTCTTCAATCACCGACGCCATTGTTGAAACTATTTCATACTTGGAGTAAGAATCCACGTTTTTACATTTTGTTTGTGAAACATTTTGAATCCGACTCATCATTAACTCCAATCGATGCAATAATTCAACTTTATTCTAATCCAAAATTATCCAATGAAACATGTGAATTTATAACCAATATCATCGACAATCTTCTTACACTTGACGACGATACAAATGATACTAAGATTGAAATTAATAATTGTGGACATCCGATTCCGAAATTGACCGATTTGACCTACATGAATGAACGATTCAATTTTGGTTCACTAATCTTGGTGCCGTACATCAAAAATATATTGAAACGAATTGAGATGAATTATTCAATAAATTCGGCTGGAACGAATAAACGAAAATTTGAATTTACATTACAGGAAGTGAACGTTCTTGCACGATTGAGCTTCTTCGTACACGATCCTGAAGATTCTGTAATATTTTCTTCCTTGTTAATCTATTCCATATCTCAAACACGTCGTCCGGAAGAGGATAAAGAAGTATTCACCTTAAAAACATTGAACCATTTAGCAAAAAATATAAACTCAAACGATTTCTTCAAACTATTAAATCTTGCGTTTCCGCTTTTTACATTGATCAACAAACCATTATCACGACGAGAATTGTGTCAATTTGTCCTTACATTAAGTGAGAAGAATTTACAGTTCAAACCAACGGCACAACTGTTGGTCGAGATCAATTCATATAATCCACGTTTTCTTGAAGAACCTGATTTTGATCGTCGAATTATCGGCTTTAAATCTGTCTCAAAATTATTGGAACAATTCGCTGAAAATTTTGGACAAGTAGAATTGGATTCTATACAAATTTTGTTGGAAAATTGTGCATTCTTCATCAACAATTATGAAGATTTAAGTTTGAAAGATCTTTCATCTAGTACAATCTTACAGATTGGTGAATTGTTGCGCGATTGTAATTCTGAAGTGTTTAATCGATACGTAATTAACTTGATCTTCTATAAAATCATTTCCGTTGGTTTTCGTCAACCGAAAGAGTCCACACGTCATGAATATATCGAACTATTGATGAAGATGGTTAAAATATTCTCTCATCGTCATGCAATGATTCAACAACTTCGTAACCTTTCGAATGAATCGATACGAGATGAAGAAGTAGATTTTTGGCGTAACATCAAACACATTCAATTACATCGACGAGCTCGAGCATTGAATCGTTTAGCTTCTGATTCTGAACTATTGCGTTCAATGTCCGTTCGTGTTTATTCCAATTTTCTAATTCCAATTGCAACCAGTTTCATCAATGATCCTGATCATTATTCAAAGAATGTTCCACTTTTTACAGCATCAATTGAATCGTTAGCTACCTATCTTCAACATTGTTCATGGTTCAAGTTTGATTCGACACTTTCACATTATATTCATCGATTGTTGAATAACAAAATTGATCCAAAAATTGCTATTCGTATCATTTCAACTTTACTTGGAAAATTTACGTTTCTAAAACCGGAAGATGTTGAACGAATTGAAGCATCACTTAGTGATGACGATTTTAGTAACCTTTCATTGGAATATACATTTGTGAAACAAACCAAACAACAGCAAAATGCGAAAAAATTCAATAATAAAAAAGGAAAGAATGCAAAGAAGAATGAACCAAAGCCGATAAAAGAGGAGAAGAAACCTGAGCCAAAAAGTGATGTACAAGAGTTGGAAATGACTGAAGAGGTGATTGAATTGGAAACAATTCAAAAAGATCTTGAATATCCCAAAAAGATCTATTCATCTTTATGTAAGAAACTATTGCCATTGTTACATAAATGTCTTCATCAACGATCACAAATTGATTATATGCACGATTCGTATAAGGATCAGTTTCCGGAAGATGAAGAGATTCAACGAATTCCAATTGCATTGGCAATTGTTAAATTATTGAAACATATTCAACCAAATAAACGTTTGTTTGAAGCTAATTTGACCAGCATATTTCTTCGATTGTGTCAATTTCTTCAATCACGAACCGATTCAATTAGAGAGACAAGTCGCAATACATTGGTTCAGATCATGAAAACCTTAGGAACGAAATATTTTTCCAACATCTTCTATGAGATGAAATCGCTCTTGACTCGCGGTTATCAACGACACATTTTCATCTACACGGTCTACATTTTGTTGTCGAATTTGTCAAGTCAATTTGTTTGTGGAGATTTGGATAATTGTCTCACCGATATTATAGCATTGTGTCATCAAGAATTGTTCGGTCTCTTATCGGAAGAGAAGGAAGTGAGCCACATTGTGACCAAGACCAAAGAAGCAAAAAAATTGAAAAGTTATGATATCTATGAATTTTTGGGACAATTCATTTCACAATCAGCCTTAAATCGACTATTGGATCCATTGAAAGAAGTGGTTCTTGAAGCCAACAACCATAAAGTGGTAAAGAAAGCAGAGGAAGCATTTTACAAGATTGGTCGTGGATTGGTTGCGAATCAATTCCTAACTGTCGATGGTTTAGTCGTCAAATTGCTTGATCTATTATCGAATTTGATGCCAACCATTGACGATCAAAAGGAGAAGGCAAAGATTGAAAGTTTACAAACCAAATTACCATCAAAAGTTGATTCATTCATTATTCCAACTAAATCGCTTCGACGCGTTAATCAACAATCAAAAATGAATCGCAATTCAAATCAACATGTGTTGGTTGATTTCGGTTTAACATGTTTACTTCATCTATTGAAGAATGATCGTCTAAATATGGATGAACATCGTGAACTAATGGAACAATGTATTCCACAATTGAATCGTTACCTTCATTCAAGTGATATGCAAGTCATTACAAGTTCATTGAATTGTATTCTTCTCATGTTGATCAAATTTCAATCACTTTCCGCATTTGAATCGGTCACATCGGAAATTATTTCACAAATCTTTGTTCTGTTGAACAAAAATTCTGGATTAACCAATGACAATTCACAATTGATAACGTTGTGTTTCAAGACGATATCCCATTTTGTTATGTCACGAAGTGAATGTCAATTAACCAATGAACAATTATCGATTTTGCTATTCTATGCGGAAAAAGATATTGAAAATAATAGTCAAAATGCTGCAATCTATTCATTGTTGAAGGCAATCATTGGTCGTCGGTTTGTGGCAAAAGAACTTCATCAATTGATGGAACGTTTACTTGAATTGGCAATCACCACCGATGTCGATCATGTTCGAACACATTCAATTGAATTGTCGATCAAATATTTAACTGATTATCCAATTGAATCGGATCGATTAAAAGGGAAATTGATAAAATTGGTTCGTCAACTTGAATACAGCATTGTTACGGGTCGTATTGCTGCAATCACCATATTGAAAAGTGTCATACATCAATTGACTTATGATCAATTGGAGAAGATCCGTAATAATCTATTCGTACCGATTGCTTCAAGATTGGTGAATGAAGAATCAAAAGAATGTAAAAAACTAATTTCTCAAACTGTGATGGCAATATTGAATCGAATTGGAAAAGAAGATCGTAATGATTTGTGGAATTCATTCATTGAACCATGGATTGGTTGCAATAAGATCATTGTTCAAACGTTGGCTTCACAATTGTGTTCGATGTTTGTGAAATATGAGAAACGTGATTTTGAGACACGATTGCCAAGTTGTTTACCATTGATTCGACAACAATTGGATCCAAGTCGTTTTTCATCGCTCACCAACGATGATGAGAACACTGAAGGCGATCAACATAAAGATGAAGATAATTTGATCTTTCAACATTTAACTTTTGTTTCCAATATACTAAAGTTGGAGAATGCAACTCAAATCTTGCTCAAAACGAAATATTGTGACGATTTTAATCAAATATTCAACCTTATTACGACGGATTATCTTCTTCATCCACATTCGTGGATTCGTTGTCTTGCAACTCAAATTTTTGGCCAATTGTTTGCATTGTGGAAAGATCCAAAATTATTAATGGAAGGAAATGAATCGACAAACAGAAGTTTTCTGTTCCAAAATACTGATGAACTATTTTTTACATTGGGAAAGAAATTTTCCTTAATCTTTCGTGACATTTACAATTGTGAATCGGCATCGGAACAATTGATCAAGAATATGGTCTATCTTGCAAGTTTTGCAATCAAGATGGAGGAAGAGATGGAGATGAATAAAAAAAACGAGAAATCTAAGTGTACTTTGAAATGGCTTATCAACAAAATAATGTTCGAAGTAAAGTTTGAAGTGAAGAATAATCCTGATCAATATCAAAAGCGAATAATGGTTTTCAAATGGATTGCAGCCGTATCTATCTTGTTGTTTGGTGAAGATCAAAATCGAGATCGTTTGATTGAATATATTTCATTCTTATTACCACCACTATGTCGTGAAGAATTGTCTTCACTTACCGAACAAAATACGGTTGATTCGGAATCAAATCCATTGAAAGAGGAATTGGTTAGCCTTAACAAACAAGTACTTCAACTAATTCGTTCTCAACTTGGTTCAGAATTATTTATTGATTACTATAATCGATCACGAAATGAGATATCAATGAAACGTTTGGAAAGACGCAAGATACGAACAATTGAGGTTAGATTTTATAGATTTTTTTTGCGATAATGTTGATTTCTAAATAATTTGTTTTATCCTTTAGATGGCTACAAATTCTGATGCTGGTGTAAAGCGTAAACATCGAAAACGAAAGCGAGATCAAGTTGCAAAGAGTAAAACAATGAAACGTAAACGAATGTAAATTGTATCTGATTATTTTACTAATAAATTTACGATATTTTATATGAATAAAACTTTTAAAAACTATATAATTTTGATTTCACAATTATTTGGTTTTGAGAATGGGGCCTAGATACCAAATTAACAGCAACACATAGTTGGCTGGAACACATTGAATGCATACAATGTATTGGAAAACCATTTCAGTGAAGCCAACATTTATTTCCCAACAAGAGTAAGCCAATGCATGGATAATAGCAATTGAATACAAAAAATAAATAAATAAAAGTTTGCACTTACTTTTCGGCTTTAATCGATAAAATTTCAATCTATTTATGAAAATTTCATTGACCATGATCATGAAAACATAATCGAATTCAAATGTCACAAGTGCAAAAGTTGAAGAGCTTGATTGAAGACCACCAAACAATGATTGACTTAACAACGTGGTTCATCAAATTGGTAATGACAAACAATGAAATGTTGGGTCTGCTTTTATACTCTTATCCTATCAATTGATTACTCATTCATTGTAATCGGTGAAAGACTCAGTTTCAAATCATCAGTTTGCAAAAACAAATAGAGTATCAACAACAACGACAACATAATCAAATAAATTTTTATTTTATTTCGGTAAAAAAACAAATATATATCAATAATAATATAATGAATGTGTTGAATGCACATGAAAACAGATAATAAATGCAACAAATGAGAGGAGCCAACTGAATAAGAAAAAGAAGAAATGATCGGTCTTTTGTCAAAATGTGAAAACATGTTGATGCCGAACGTGTTGATGATGAGTATAGGGGGATGAAGAACGATGATCACAAATGAGTAGGATTTGCGGATTCAATTGGAGAAAGCTGCTGATGATGATGGTGATGATGATGATGATGGTGATGATGATGATGATGATGATGATGATGATGATTTTTTTGTTATTGTTTTGGTATGTTTGACATGACTAACATGTGATATGACAGTTTGATTTTTTTTTGGCAAGTTTGAAATTGGTGTGAACACAAGAAATGAGGTAATTAGGAAAGAGGTATTGTTAAAATATTACAAACGTCTATTATAATAATAAATGAGGTATTGGTTTTTTTTTCGATTTACATTAAAAACGTTTCAATAAAAAAAATTTGGCAAATTGAATTAATGTTTTTTGGCATTTGCATTGATGATCAAATATTCTTGAATATATATATAAAGATCAATGCTGAATTTAGATTTAATGTGGAATTGAAGGTAAATTGGTAATGACTAGTAGTAGTAAGTAGGATGAGAACAGAATTTAGAGACAAATTAAATTGTTATAGATGTTTGATACAAGTCAAATACAAATGTACAAATAGATTATTTGTGTCTGTGTCTATGTCTATGTCTGTGTGTGATTGTATGTCGTCAATAAATATAAATGGATCGTTAAATTTTAAAACCGATAAGTAGAGTTGTTTGATGTGTATTGTGTAGTGTTGGCAATAGTAGAGAAGTTTGTTTGCAAGAGGCAATCAATTGGAAATAAAAGGCACAAATATAAAGAATGAAATCACAAAAGAAATCTATACACAAAAACGAAGTAAGAATCAAGTAAAAGAAGAGTTATAAATCACATATCGATTAGGAAGCGATGACCAAAAAATAAAAAAACATTTGGTTCCGAACATTTGGAACAAGATTGGAATTTGAATATTTCAAAATTCGACACCAATCGAACCTTCGCCGACAACGCATGGTGCATGTTTGAACACTCTCGGATGTAGACATTTATCAGTTGAATTGATTAATGCTGAATTGTAATTCTCCTTTGAACCGGCCACCATCTTAACATTATTGACATTATTAACATTGGTAATCGATTCCACCATTGATGATGGTTTGAGGTCGCCAATCTTTTGTTCGATCTGTAGTTGACATTCTCGTAGTAATTCCTGGTGGTAATAGAGAAATGAGGAGGAAAAAAATTAGTTAAAATTGTTATATTTTTTAGTTAATGATTTCAATGGTTCAGGTTTAGCGAAGTGGGAATTGAGTGGGGGAAAGAATTGACATTTAACAGCAAGCAAGCAAGCAAGCCAAGAAACTAAAGGAAGATGGTCGATCTTTAGCTGTCACATGGTGATGATGGTCGGCAAAGATGGTCGATCGAAGGGGGAGAGAGAGAGCGAAGAAAGATCTTCTTTCGTGATACAAGCTCAAACATGCCAACCTAGTGCGCTTCATTGACTAGAAAAGTAATTTCCATTCCAACGAAAGGCGAACACCAAGGACTGACCGAAACTGAATGAAGGGGAAGCTGATGGCCAAAGCCAAATGTTGGTCATAAAACACCCAAGCACACAAGTCAAACATCCGAAATCGTCATAAAAGCCGCAAGACCACTTCGTTCAAACATTGGCTCGTAAAATAAAACGATGAATAGAGAAGACAACGAAGTATAAGAATTAAATCCTTAACAATTTCAAGCGTGTATATATTTATATATTTGCTTAAACATGACTTTTAAAACAGCAATCCTATTACCCAACTGAGAATGCTAATTAATTATATTCAATTATTATAAAAAAACACAACACAACACACAAAAATGTAGCCGAACAGGCCAACATGTGTCGGCAAGTACCAAAACAACAAAAAAAGAGAGAAAAGAGAAATAGATTGTCGGTCAAAAACTTGACGGAACATTGCCTAAAAGGTCAATCTTTACAATTGAACCGAAACTTGTGAGATGGAATGAGAAAGACACTTTGACCGATTCGTGGTTGTTGTTGTTGTTGTTGGTTAGACCTAAAGTCATTCAAATTATTTTTTGACCGTTTATTTTGTGTGTGTGTGTGTGAAGATCAACGTAAAATGATGTCGGAGGACAAACATTCTTTTGTAATGGAGAAGCGAGCCCAAGGATAATGATCACATCACGGTCGAATGGTCGAAAATCCAAAGTAAAGAAGTCTATTTATCGGGCCTACTTGAGGGTGATCCATCTCATTCAGTATATATTGTGTAAACAACAATTAATTTGCATTCGAGATTCCATCTCATCAAGCGAAGAAGAAGGAGAAGAAGAAGAAGATTGAATGCTATCATCTATGCCGCTTAATGTATTGCAAGTAGCTAATAGCAAGTGTCGATGATGGTAGCAGCCACACACACAACACAACAAGGCAACCATTTACCTTTAGTATCGCACACTTTAAGGGCGACCAATTGATGATGATGATGATGATGATGATGGTGGTGATGGAATCAACCATTCACAAAGCATACCATTAACATTAGCGACCTCTTTATCATTCTATACATGGCTATGAGTTTGAAGCTATTTACATTGTGATTCACAATGTCTAGACAATTGAACTTGTGGTGATGTGTCAGCGAATGGTGAGACGAGAATGTATTAATTTGGATAGTGTCGATGAAGGAGGGGAGGGGGAGGAAAGTAACAATGGTCCGGACCGAATGATGGAAAGAAAAAGGAAAAATTTGCCGACAGAAAAAAAATGGAATGAAAATGGATGGCACGAACCAATCGAACTGTTAACGAGAATTGTAATTATCGACTAAAGATAATTGGTGAACCCAATTGATCTAGACATGCCAACAAGATTTTAATGGTTCTCTTTGAACCAAAAAAAATGTTAAATTACATTTTTTGAATATTATCAAGAGTAATGATAATAAAAATCCCTGGACCCTCTCAATTATTTTAACTCTAAATTGATTCAACACCTATTACACATTTAGACGTCGATTGAGACACCCATTTGAATGATGTACAAGAATGGGAGAGAGATGCGTGATCTTGTTGAATAACCCTAAAAGGTCAAAAATGTTTTGATATTTGTTGATGATGATGATGATCAAACAACAATCAAAGACAAAGACAAAGACAAAGACAAAGACAAAGACAAAGACAACGTACGTAAGGGTCGTTGTGTTGAGGACTTAGATAAATTAGCACGCAACCAATGTTTTCGGACAGAGACAAAGAGTCAGCCAGCGGCCACAAGTTGAGGCTACGAATAAATTAACAACAAGAAGGCAAGAAAGAAAGCAAGAAAGAAAGAGAAAGAAAGAAAGAGGGGAAGGACCAATAGTGAGATTGTGAAGTGTATACACTAGTTTGGTCGGCACTTGGTAAAGTAAGAATTTCAAAATTAGCAGAAATCGCTCTACGACGCGTCCTTGGCAAGGTCCGTTTCGACACAAACCAAGCCAGACTGACAATACGAAACGCTAAACAGCAAGTGCGAATGTGTGTGTGTGTGAGAGAGCGAGAGAGCTGACATGCAAAAGCATTTTGAAGACAATAACCCTTGGTCACTTGGCCGCATTCCACTCGAACCTTGATTCTTCGAACCCTGCAGCTGTATATGACACTTGCCATTTGACAGTAAGCTTACTGAATCAATGAGAAAAAAGAGTGTTTGCAATGCCAACACCTCTACGAGGCAGTAAAGCGAGAAAAAGTAATCTTTAATTACACAAATCGATTCGTACCATAGTGAACAAGCTTTACATACACACATATGTGAACATAGACCCTTGGTACTTGTACCAATTAGTCCCCAAATGCTCGTAAACAATTCACGAACATTCAATTGATCGTGATTTTGGTGTATGTATGTGTGTGTGTGTGATCCTAACGAATGGACATCATCTTCAATGACCATACAAAGAACTCTTGTCACGATTGCCCTCCTGTTGGTGAAACAAGGATGTGTTGTTGGATTGCTTGTTTTGGCAAATGAACCTAAGAAACAAACAATTTATTTCAATTTATAATTAAATTGAAATGTTCGGCCTCGCAAGACGATATTCAATCTAAAAAATCTGTTTTTTGGTGAGTCGGCATCGATAGAAGGCGTCATGTTAAGGCATGTAAGACGACACATCGACCAAACCGATAGAAAAAAAAATATTTCGACCTATGATCCGAAGGCTACTGATGATTATTATTGCTCATCATTCGAGAGAGAGAGAGAGAGGCCGAATCGAAACACTAAGCTAATTACGACACGAAGGTAAATAAATTAAGAGCAAACTTATTAAAGAAATTGGAAGAATCGAACATGGGAGAATCATTAGTTCGGTTCGGCAAATCGCTTAAATAAATCGGGGCCTTAATCATTTGAGCTAAGAAAGAGGCATAACACAGCAAAGAAAAAATAAATGAAGTCAAAGGTTGGACCCCAATGAAATGGTCCAATTTTTTTGTGTGTGTGTTCGCGGCAAACCAATCACAAATAAGAGAGCGAGAGAGCATGCAAGTAGCCAGGTAATACAACGAGCCATCAAGTTGAGAAATTGCATTCTTGCACTCGTGCTCCCGTGAATGTCTAATGAATACCTATGCCATGGGCCTTTGCTCCTTTTTGGCCTATTGTCCATATATGTAGAATAAAGTCAAGTCCCTAGATTGATGGGTTCAAGTTCAATAAAGGCGACGGAGAGTGGAAAGAAAAGTAAGGTGTCTCATTCGATCTCAAACGGCAACGAAGATCAACAAAGTGAGAAGAATGAGAAGACCAACTCTAGGCTATATGGCTCCGTGATCTAGCCATTCACACATAATTATATAAGTTGAAACTTATTCAAATAAATAGGTGAATTAATGGCTGACAGGTAATTAAAGGTCTAAATTGACTGTTGAATGCTGATGGCAATTGTTGTTGTTGTTGTTGTTAGCGCATAAAACATACCTTATCGATGCCGGTTATCTCATGTAAATGGTGTAGAATCTTGGTGGATAATGATTTTAAGATTCGGAACGAATTTGAATCAGCTGAAGCGATTGGCAACGAAAGTAAACCATCGATTGTTGTTATGATACTTGCAGCAGCAATCATCGATGATGGTATCATTGAAAAGTTGAAATCTAAAGACAAAGACAAAAGAAATATTATTATTATTATTATTTAAATATAATTAATTAAAAATTGATCATTAAAGATCTTCTTAATTTTTTTTAATCAATCTCTCCCATTCCCCATTCGTCTATTCAATTAGTTTCGATTAAAGTATATATATATAGGGAAATCTAGTTTATAAATATATAATGATTATAATTTGCAATCTTTGTGACTTGATGAATGTTATTTGATGAATGAGTTTACAGATAAGCCTATATGATATGCAATGGAATGTGACAAATTCGATTGAGAGAAATTGCTTAGCAAGTTTGTTGTACTTTTTCTTATGTGTGCGATAAGAAGTTCTCAGGACTGAGATGGTTGTTGATGATGATGATGATGGTCAACTTCTTGTAAGCTTGAAAGACAGGATTTGTGCTTGGTTGGTCGCCAAACAAGTGTACAAGAAGAGTGTAGTGAAGTGTCAATGTTCAACATGCTTATGGAATGTCGTCTATGGTCGATTGCCGTCATCAAGAGATTGAATGAGATCAAAGAACATAAGATCCGAGTAAAAGATCACCACTACTAGTGGTATACTAGATTTACATTATACTCCGACACATCAGGTGTAATAAATACTAAACTCTCAATTCGGAGGCAACTCGGTATCGACCAGGGAGAATTATATGAAAGAAAAAGAGAGAGGCAAAGGAGATTGCCACTTTTACACATATATAAACTTTAAAGTTTTAAAATGAGTTCTTATGAATTAACCCAAGAGAGAGTTGAAGAAGAAGAAGAAAAAAAGATTAGTTGTAACATGAAATTGGGACCCATTGAAGTTTGGTAGCAAATCAGATTTTTTGGGGGTGGCCCAAACCGAAACATTCGAAATGAAATACAAAAGAGTCCCCAATAGTGACGAATGGTGATCTCAGCATGCTCGAACGAATCGAATGAACAATTTTTCAATTGAAACACTAAGAGAAAGAAAGAGAAAGAATGGAACGGTCGGCAAATGGACTTTATTGATATCAATTGGTTCTTGAACTGAAATCAGATACAAGAGATGAGATCAAGAAAATGGGTTCGGTCGTCGTCAATTCTAGGTCTACGTCTGTCTGTGTATGTTTGTGATTGATTTCAAGATTCACGTTTTTTTTAAAGTTTATATAAGACACTCTACTATATAGGAATTGATCATAGAGAAACGAACATAGATCAACACAATTTGTACTTCATTGCCTCCAATTTGAAGCATGAAGAAAAACGTGCGTGCGTGTGGGAAACTTGGTCCCGCTCATTTATCGGTATAAATGTGAATGCAACTCATTGAACCCATAAGTTGAAAGTACACAATCACACACTCACACACTCACACACATACACACATCATTACGTGGACGTGGGCCAGTCAGATATATTACCAAATGTGTGGCCCACATATGTATTGAGTGACATTCCTGTTAAGCATTCATTCATTCAACCATTCCTTTTCTAGACCATTCATTGAAATATATTGTGTCGTTTGAAGTTTGGCGAACACGAGCCGACGGCCTAAGTCGACGACGACGACGACGACCACGTCGACGATCCAAGAAAGAAGAATGAACGAAGACGGTCGAAGTGAATGAATCATGAAGTGGTTGTGCAAAATAAGCAAGTGAAGACCGAACCGACTTTGACTTCGGTCTCCATACTCTACTTGTTCATGTCTCCCGAACTTGATAATTTATGCCAAACACACTGCCCGCAAATGTTAGTACTAGCTTAGAAGAAGAAGAAGAAGAAAAAGTGAACCTTCTTTGGACGAAATGCGAAACTATTGGAAGACTTCCGGTCAAGACGACCGACGACGAGCTATAGTTGCTTAAACCTTCACTTTAACTATTTTGCAAAATTGAAGAGAAAGAGGGAACGAGGTTAAGTTGAAGAATAGCAGTTTACTTAGTAATTGTGATACAGTTCGGTCATGATGATCACCATCATCACCACCACCACCACCGCCATCACGACCACCATCATCTTGTTGATGGCACTAAACATGAGGATACATTCTTATTACTTCTTTAACAAGGCTATTGAAATGAAACTATTAACAAAAGAAAAGTACAGGATGATCATGATGATGCACACATTGATCGACACTTATAACCAAATTTCAATGTCACAGGATGTGACACTTCTTCAGGCTATTTGTAAAGAGAACAACAACAACAACCACAAAGTTCGAACCAGGTAATGAAGGTCACACTTTAGGAGAAGATCACTTTAGAAGGAAATGAAATTCAAACCATTCACAAGAAAAAAGACAAAAATCAATCGAGAACGATTTAAAGTTCACATAATGATCGCGTCTCGAAGTGGTTCTCGGTCTCAAGTGTCATATGGCAACAACACCAAATAATAATATGGAACAGACGGTTTCAAGAACGGGCAAAGATGGTCAGAAATCAGAACATAGGAAACAAAAACGAAAGCCAGAACGAATTTTGTTGGCCTTCGCAAAACCTTCTCTCTCTGGCTAGATCATCATCATCAGCAGCAACAGCAACAGTTGTTCCGTAACAAGCCAAACATACGCACTTGTCCATTCATATAACCACAAGCATATCAATCTATGATCTCATCTGTTTCATGTCTCTCATTCATAAAAAAAGAGAGCAAGAGAAAGGAATAATAAATCCTGAAAAAACCAGAAACAACAAAAAGAAAGGAAGAGGAGATCCGCTGGAAACGTAGCAATTAGTCTGGTTTTGTTGTTGCTTCCTTTCCATTTCATTCACATTCCTCAACCCCCAATCTTTTGTATCAGATTGAATCATCAAATCATCAACCAAAGATTCAAGACTGGGGGAGGGTAAATAAAAAAACAATTGAATGAAATGTTTAAAAGTTTCCGATCGATTTGTGTTGTGTTGAATGTATAAAGGCTTAAAGATTCGGAAATGGTTTCCAATTGATATGAAGTTCAATTGATCTATTGAATGTGTCTCTATATCGGTGATCTATATATACAAATTCCAAATATTTGTTTGTTAATAATAATTAAATAACTCTAGGTCGTTAGACTAGACAGAAGCTATATAAGAATGTTAATTTGTGTTCAGGTCGATACTGGCTGGCGCCGATGTCCTAGTGTGAGCAAAACCAAAGAGCAACGAATTAACAAGTGGCAGGCGAGAACTTCGCACCCACTTAGTGGCGCAAATCACGATCTTTCTCTCTTGATGATGATGGTCGAGATGGCTTGGATGCCCAAATTGTAAGGCTATGATCGTGTCAGACAATATAATGGCAATACAACAGCAACAACACACAAATCTCCGCCTTACATTGACGAATGAGGGCCTGAGGCCTCACATATTTGGTATAGTGGAATAAACTATTGTTGGAAGGCTCATTTATTCCATCTTCTAACAAGTGGCAATATGATGGATGCAAGAAATATTTCAGAACATGGAACCCAAATAACTATATATGATTGTAATAATAGAAGTAAAACGTTTGAGAACTTGGATGGGAATCGATATAAATCAAAAAGAAAACTCAATGCAACCCGACCTCGAATAGATCGTATTCAACACTTACTCATTCATTCACTTAGTCTCACATTTTCTTGGACCACTTTGAACTTTGTTGTGTTTGACATTTGTGGTGCCGCAAGCAAGCAAGCAAACTAAGTTGAAAGATTTAACGTTCACGAATAAATAAATAATAAAACACATTGAGAAGATTGTATCGGATGGTGGTGGTGTGCATACACTGGGAAAAAAGTGTAAAATTGTTTTCAATCCCCTCCACTCCCCCACTCTTATTTACTTCTTATACTTTAAATGTTTGACATCAAAGGATTGCAAGAATGTTTGGTTGGTCCACACACACACACACAAAAAGTGTAAAAATGGGGGACATGGTATGTTCCATGGGTTATTGGGTGACTGCAAATAGACTTAGGAGACCGTCGTCGTCGTCGTCGTCGTCGTCGTCATCATCACTGACCGTGTCTGTATTAGCTTTCATCTTGTCGTCGTCGTCAGTGTATAGAATGATGTGCCGACACATTGCCAGACATTTGAAATTGAATAAAACAAAATTATTATTCGACAAAAAAGCATAAATGCCGATCCATGTGTGGGAACTAAAGAGAGAATTCGATTGAGGGTGGAGCTGAAATTGTCGACCCTCGTGAAATACAATTTCTATGTATGTGTTTGCACTCATCTAGATTAATAGCTTGTTGGTGTTGTGACAATCATAAGACGAACATGGACCAAAACAAGTGGAACACGATCAACACCATAAAAAAAACGACTCGAGTCCCGGGCACTCTTTTGACCCATTGATAATGAAGTAGTTGCTAGGACCTCTGAGACAATCCCACTTTTTTACTTCAAGGAAAGGAGGAACAACAACGACGACGACGACAACAACAACAAAGGGTCGACGATATAATTAACGATGCCAAAGGGGATTGGATCGAAAACAGTGGGAAAGATAGGAAGAAGAAGAAGAAGAAGACCAAGACCAAAAAGAAGAAGAAGAATAATGATAATAGTCAACGGGGCCCTTAAATGTTGTAACCTATCTATTATATATATGGGCAAACGCGGATCTAGTGGCTCATAATGAGCACTTGTTTTTATTTAAAATATAGAAAAAAAATACGAAAAAGTCTTTAAAATGAATCGATTAGTTCAACTTTAAATAAGGTCAACGAGAGGATTCAATTAATATAAAAGAAAACTAAACGAAAAATGAGAAAGGTTTCGTTCATTTACCCCAAGCAATGGGATTTGGTCGAACGATTTCGACAAGTCTTTTGTTTTCTGTAAATCGCATTGAACTTTTGTTTTTTGTTTCGCAAGTTTAAGGAAGTGTATATGAATGAAACGAACCAGAGAATATATATAGATATATACCACTAATTAAATAAATAGGCAAACAAGAAGAGAGTGCATGCAAAAATAAGAAATTGGCCATAACATACCAGCTGAACAAAGGTCGATCATATTGAGTGCATGCTTCTTGATACGACTTTCGTGTTCATTGATCAATGTACACGATTTACCCAATCGTCGTAGTAATGGGCCAATGAAATCATTTGGTACGATGGCGGCGACGTCCCATTTAAGCCTGCTTAGCACCAAAATTTCCCAACCCTTTTGAAAGGAAGAGAAATGATTTGTAAGGAAATGATGCTAAGATTTGATTCAACGATGATCACTTACAGTCAACTCTTCGTAGGTGATGGAAAAGTCCGTATATTGGATCAATGTTTTGGGTGAAATTGGGCTTGTTTGTCTCAATTTTGATGACAATAGTAGGCAAACGGCGCCGAGCAATTGTAATTGTGATTTACGTATCTTGACCAATGCCAAGAATCGGTCCAAGATGTTCATTGCCAATGGAAATACGTCACGTTCACAGCGTTCTTCCTCACAAACCTAGATAGATAAAATAAAGATAGATAGACATCCCATAGATTAGATTAATAAAAAAAAGGTAACTAAACCATGAACTTTGAAAAGAACAATAAACAAGGAAAAAAAGAGCTATGATTCATACCTCTAACATCCAATTGGAGACGATATCACGCATCGATGGTTTCAAATCAGTTTGTAAACATTTGAAATAGGATCCATTAATTAGATAATGTTCTTCAGTTGTCATAAGATTATGTAATAATCGATCATCATCGATAATGGCAGAATCGAACGATGCTGTTAGTTCAAATTCACTTTCAATACAAAACAGTTCCATGATATTGATCGGAAATAGAGTGAAAGTAAAGAAAAACAAAGATTGACTAGTGAAAACTTGTGGAACACATTTAGGTTGGCACTCGTCGTCGTCGTCGTCGTCGGAGAAGGAAACGGAAACAACAATTCTACAATGATGAAACAAGCACAAAAATAGTTTTGAGAAAATAAAAGAATCGATGAATTACACAAATGAAATGAATGAAAGGAAGACAAGAAAACGTTTTGTAAAATAAGTATAATATAAAAAAGGCGAAAGTTGTTTCGTGTAAGGTTCGTTTTTTTTATTTTTTGGTTAAGACCATAAAATGTGCGTCTAGTCGCGTTGAATGTTAGTGGACGAATGTGTGATGTCTCTGTCGTCTGCAAAACACTTTTCCATTATCGATGGCGACGGGCGTTTGAGATAGAATGTATTGGCAATGTTAGATACACTGTCTAACACACACACACACACAAGAAAGGAAAAGAAAAGACGTGGACGATATGTGGCCAACAACAAGTGTGTGCGAATAGTAAGCGAAAGCGAAAAGAGGGTCGGCATTAAACTATTGTGAACTGTACGCAATGCATTGCATGTGGTCTTCTATGCCTATGTGTGCCTATGTGTGTGTGTGTGTATGTGTCAATCACGAAGATATTGTTCGTCTGTTCCCATTTAACTATCCCATACTCTTTACCATTGGGAAACGTTTGAGGGCGCAATCATTTTCACTAGTTTGATACATTCAAATCGACGGCGCGAACAATATTCTTACCCAATTTAAATCATCGATTAAATTCAACATAGTTATGTTCAATAGTCCCCCGGAAGTTTTCCAATAATGTAAAAAGTCCCCCCCAATTCAACAATGTAAATGTATATGAGAATATGGACTTAACTGCTATGTAAATTGTATAAATGCATTGCAGTGAAGCAAACTTTTCCTATTGAATTTTTTTGATATATGAAATATGTTAAGTGTTTGGAATTAGTGTTTGAAACCAAACATTAGGATCAACTTTTTTTGGTGATAGAATAAGACATCAATAGAAATTGAAAAGAAATTGTTGACCAACACCTGAACACATTAGGACCCACATTTTAAGGCCCCCATAGAATAAACAAACATTCCCACTTTTTTATATTTATTTCAATACTCTTTTGAATCTGTTCATTCTGTTGTTGATCTTGTACTAAGCTCATAACCATACAGAATATAAAGGTTTATGACTTTTTTTTCTCCCTTATGGTTGCACCGATTTGAATGGTAAGCACATTCAACACATTACACAAATGACAGGCAAGGTTGATGAGTCTTCGTCTTCTTTTTCGTCTTCTTCTCTTGGCCATCACCAATAATGATGATGGCTGATGAGTCTGGAACGTAAAGCTAAATCCCATAATTTACTGCCGCATTGTTCATCAAATTCATTTCCATTGTCGTCGTGTTCATTTCAGGAAAGCATCAAATGTTTTAAAAAAATCGATTTCTACATTTCCAACTATCTCATCATTCATTCCGATGAACATTATGGGTGGCATATATCATTGATGTGTATACAACAACAGCAAAAAGATTAAAACCTAAAATATGTCGACGACCTAATTATTATAAGCAAGCAATGTTTCGTGAAGAATGTTCAATTTGAAATGGTTTTGTGGTAGGAGAAGAAAAAATTGGTGCCTTATTATGGTTGTATAAAAAGGCTTGTTGTTGCCTTTACTCAGTCAGAATGTGACAACATTCAAAGTCGACAGTTGGAGAAGCTGATTAATCGATTTCGTTTGAGGGCAATGGAAAGTGAAGAGTTCGATCGACGGCAAGAAAGAGAGAGAGAGAGAGAGAGAGAGAGAGAGAGAGAGAGAGAGAGAGAGAGAGAGAGAGAGAGAGAGAGAGAGAGAGAGAGAGAGAGAGAGAGAGAGAGAGAGAGAGAGAAGAAAGAGAGAGAAAGAAAGTTGGTCTGTGATTGTGTGAGAGCTGGTGTGTGATTGTCCTGTGAAAGTTTACGGCACAGTTTGGCTCGATAAGATTGACTATGTCTGCGTATGTTGGTTGCCTTCAAGTTCGTTTCGTTTTTTTCCTTTCTTCCCCACTTTTTCTCTTCGTATTCTATCACCACACGTGTTCCTCAGGTGTGATAAATGACCTCCCGACGTTTGAATGAATGGAACAACGCCATACAACGACAGGTGACTCCCACACCAATCAATTCCGCCCCTGAGCCTTAATCTGGAACAACAAGTTTCCTCAACTTATCGATCGTTCGATCGTAAATGTTTAAACCAACCAATATCTTTTTTTTCCATTGAGATATTTGTGTAATATTATACTTTCATTCAATATTGGGTGCAAATATTGCATTAGCAATTGTAAATAATTTTTTTTCAAACCATTTTAAACTGAAATCTTCATTTGCGGATTAGATCATTCAATATATTTACAATATTTAAATCGTATTTAGATTGCGACAGTTCTGATACCGAAGAGATATGATCTTCTAGTGTCCATTCTCATTGAGATCTTTTTTTCATTCAAAGTTTACAGTTGCAATTGAACTAAGGGTGACGGGTAAGATTAGACATTCCACCTGTAAACATCAGTGAAAAAAATCGAATGATAAGACTTGACTGTTGTAAGACGAAGAAGAAGAAAAAATTCACGGAACAAAGTGAACAATGTTTGCCTTAAGGGCCACATCAAATGATTGGACGAATACCATAGGCTGACCTATACAACTGGCTACCATCATCATCATCAGGCTAGTGACTGACTGACCCGAACCATTAATTGGCTTAGTCGTGGGAATAGGTCGATTGACTTTAACTTCGATTGTCGACCTTTTACCTTTTTTTTTTTTTTGAGATGGCTGCCGGCCTTTACAGAACGAACGACTTTTTTTTCGGTGTTTAGCGGACTTTCTTTAGCGGCCGTGATCTGGAATCTCGATTCGCTATAATGGGACTTGCACATTTGCATCACAGCCCCTAATGATCAGTTTTGACCGACTGATCGACAGTTTAAATGACCATGGTGGCCACCATCATCACCACCTTGAAGTGAATTGATTTAACAATTGATTATCCACCAAGATGATTATGATGATGATGATTCTTGATGGCCACTGGGTTTTGCCACCTCCTCTTGATTCGCACTTGAAATTGAATAAATTGGAATAATACGTTTTGGAATGAAAGTTATTTGAATCTCTGTCGTCGTCGTCGCCGTCGCCGCCGCCGCCACCATTCAAACAAAAAATTTATTGAGCTGATCGATTGAATCCGTTAAAAGGCTTGATTGAATCGATCACAAAGCAAATTTTTGCTACTTTTTTGCCGTTGTCGTCGTTGTTGTTGTTGGAACAAATCAACTTTTCTTCGTGTTTAGGTGCCAATTAGCTACACCATACCACTTCTATTCTGTATGAGTGAACGCACCTAGGCCATTAGTTGCCATTGTGCGTTCTGGTTCCAAGCACTTTTCCTTCTCTTCTGGAGAGGCTTTAGCCACGATGGCATTTCTCGGTCAAGGGGTCACACACACACAGTTATAACCATGTCAGGAATGAATATAGGCAATGAACGACCATGCAACTTCAATTCGTGTATTTGCAACGCAAAGAAAAAAAAAGTCTTCTACGAACCCAAAGTCTTTCCCTTCTTCGTCTTATCGGGCATCACGAGATACATACAAACATTGTGAGTGGCAAGTGCAAGAGAACATTTTCAGAGGTACTTTTTCCTTCTTCTTCTGTGCCTCTGTTTCGAAGCCGAAAAACTTTTTTTTTCTTTGGAGAACAAACAGAGACAAACTAAACTTGAAGAAGAAAGACGAAGGACGTCGGACATTCCATCAATTGCTTCAGGCATTGCCAATCCACAACACTAGTCGTTTCACTCAATGTCCATCTTCTCATTTTTTTATTATTAGTCCCTATTGTCCCAAAACAAAACGGAATAATGGCAACAATTCCAAGAACAGTCTTCGGTTGATGACCAATGACATTGAATTTTTTTCTGGTTAATAACACAAATTATTGTTTCGGAATTTGAATCCATAAACAATTTGAATCGTCACCAATTGTAAATTCACATCATTACGAAATGTTTGAGGCCTCCTATAAGAGAATGAATGACCATAAATTGAATTGCAATCATCATTCTTGATGTAACCGAACAAATCATTGAGTTTTTTTTTTGAATGTGTCGTACTCAAATTGAGTTGTGTAGATCTAGACCATTGGTTGTAAGCCGATTATTTGTCTAATTGATTCGAATTATTTCAACCAAAAAAAAAAAAAAACGAGAAAGATTTCATTGAGATGTTTCCACCTGCGCCACTGAAAGAGGAACACGATCAATCGATTGACCACCCGGGCGCAATCTAATTACCAATGCGACCTTGTCTCATCTTTTTTTTTGTGATTCCCTCAGTTTCCCATCGAGTTTTGTATTTTGGAAAAGATTTCACAGTTCAAAGAAAGGGAGAAATAGAGAGAGGCGACTTATGGTGATGGTCACGACAATTTACAAAAACAACAGAAAGAATCGATCGAATTGAAACTATTTCCCAAACAGATTGATTGAAACTGAAAAAGAGAATCAAAATAATAATAAAATGGAAAACATTGTTGCAATTTGACCTCGATCATTTAATCGTTTCCTGATCATCAACCCTCCTCTTCTAATTAGCCTTTCTTTCTTATTGGTGTGTGTTTGTGTGAAATGAAATGAAACTTTGTGTTGTGTTCAAATTGCTTTATTAGTGTCACACAAAGTCAATTCACATGCAAGTGTGGACCAATGAATGATCATTCGTTGTCGTCGTCGTTCATCGTTCGACGTCTAAGTCGTCATCATCGACGTGATCTTGAGAAAAGTAAATTGCTCGACAACAACAAAATACGGTTCAATATACCCTTAAAATTGCACCTTCAAACAACATCTACCATCATCATCAGACATCAATTGCCTTATGGCAATATTGGTGACAACAATTTGTGTGTCGACAAAGATTGTCGATCTAAACCAAACCACATAAAATTCGATGATCACATAAGCAAGCAAAAAAATCAAGTTATACATGCATATAGTTGTACAACTCATTCAGATTTTTTTCCTCCTATAGCTATAGCTCCTTGCTTGTTTAGTGAATCTCCAATGTTTGGGTTTCAATTGTGATTTGTTTTTGTTAAAATTATAATAAATATTGTAATAAAAACAATGGAATTTGAAATTCAATCTCTCTTGCTTGTTCAATTCTTGTACCAAATTGTTAGTCTAGTCTGGGTCTAGTTTTTGGTTTCACTTGTTCTTGTTCTTGTTCTTGTTCTTTGCTTTTGTTTTTAATGATCATTCGATCTGATGGATGAGAGCAAAGTGGCGCAAAATGGTGCACGAAATGAGACCTAGTCTTGTTTTGTTTTGCTAGCTTGTTGTTGTTGTTGTTCACGATGTCCATGGGGTTCTCACAATGACCACAAGTTTACATTGAGAGAGAACGAAGATTCTAATCTTTCCAATAGCTAGGACTAGCTAGTGAAACTATTTGTTTTGCATTCAATTGGCATTTTTTCTCTTACATTTGTGTTGATCTCTGATTTGTTTGTTTTTGGTCTTTCTCTCTCTAGTTTCGGTTCTTCTTCTTTTTTTTTTTGGTACGAAATCAATTTATCTTTCATTTTCGATTGCATCGTATTTCTGCTGACCACACTGACTGACCACATCGAGTGTGAGAGAAGTGTGGAAAGAAGTGGACATGAACATTCCTAGCCTCACTCACATTCTCTTAGTGGTCAAACCAAATAATGTGCTTTCCATTAATTGGCTTATTGAGCCTTGAACACTAATCCATTATATTGCTTAGCCATTCAAATGACATGTTCAAAACTCAACTCGTTTGAAGGTTGAGAGAGAGAGAGAGAGAGAGAGAGAGAGAGAGAGAGAGAGAGAGAGAGAGAGAGAGAGAGAGAGAGAGAGAGAGAGAGAGAGAGAGAGAGAGAGAGAGAGAGAGAGAGAGAGAGAGAGAGAGAGAGAGAGAGAGAGAGAGAGAGACTACTAGAGACTTTTGTCTTTATAATGGTCCATATGGTGCGTCCCGCGTCGTTGAGATTCAATTCGAGACGAGAGAGTCGAGAATGAGAACCAAAAGAGCAATGAAGCACTTATGGACAAATTGACTTCATAGAAATATGATTTAAAAGGGTAGATGCAGGAGGTCGTGTGCCTTGACCATGTTGAACGATCATAAATGTGCTGATATGATCAACACGCTAATGGTCAATGTTATTACGCCAAATTGTCCAAACCAAATGGATCGAATCAAAAAGAAAAAAAAAGAAGAAAAAGAATGTGGACCAGAGACATTGACGGTAGACCAGAACAACAATGACCAATGAATAAAAAGCAACAGGTACTGTCGCCGTCACCGTCGTCGTCTTCGTCTTCAATCTCATCGTAAAAACCTCGGATTTTTTTATTGCAAAAGAAAAAAGGCAGACGAAAAACGTCATCGCTTCACCAATCTTCTAAGTCTCAATTGAAATAAAATCAATAAAACTAAATTCTGCTTTTATTTGACCAAAGCATTGCCGCCGCCGCCACCAAAAAACGATTGCTATTCATTGGTTTCTAATGGAGAATGGACTAAGCCACTCAATATCAATATCGATTTCAAATGATTATAAAATGTTCAGATAGAAGAAGAAAAAACCAATAATTTGATTCACACATTCCGTTTAAATGACCATTGCCATAAATAATCGTTTACATGCAAAAGAATGTTGCATCTTGTTTTACGGATTTACATAATTTGAATAATAACAGGTAAAAAAATGTTGTCGATCTTCTTACACAACTCAATAGGTTTAAGACACTAATTAGTGGATAAATATGTACAGAAAAAAAAAAACGATGAAAAACGGGAGCCTCTCATAGGTAATCACGAATGTATCGATGACAAATGGCTTCAACAGCAAATGGCTTAAGAAGAAAATCGTTCGCCTCAAATCTGATTAATCATTACTTGACTACTGTGTGTGTGTGTTGGAAGGTTATAACATTTTGGTTTCCCATTGAATTATAAATATTAATTAATATTTGATGTATCAATCAGTGGTGTTGGTGGTCTTCATATATATTCAATTTAAATCATATTCGAATAATATTTTCCAATATAAAAGTGAATGAACGTGAGAACTTTAACATTTTCAATTTAATTTGAGCCAAGCGGTACCAAATACAACAACAACAACAAGAAAAAAAAAATCAAATTTGAGCTTGACATGTTGGCACTTGTTTATTCAAGTGTCCCAAGTATTCGACCAATTTCTCGATGGTGACCTTCAAACCTTGTGTGTGTGTGACTCACAAGTGAAGTGAGGTCAGATAAGATTAGATTCATAAGAATGAACGACAATTTCCTGTTGTGTGTTGTGTGTTTGTGTCCGGGAGTAGAGTTTAGCGTTACATTGACACAAGAAGTCACATCTCTAATGAGTCATTATACTAATCGTTTACCATTGCCATCAACACTAGAAGAAACTTGATTTCAGTTAAAGGTCACACCTTATCCCAATCATCTGATCTTTCATAGTGAACGGTACTTTGGTCGACCACCCCGGCAGATTCGAAGTTTTTCTCAACTCAAAGTTTTTTTTTTAATGAATGGATGAATAACATTCGATTATATGTCGAGCCTATAGGCTAGCTATAGTACAACACTACATTCATTCATTTTTTACGATTGTTTCAAAAACAAAAACATTATTCATCATCACGGGAAATGTAGAAAGTCTGCATTTCATACAAAATGGTTCAAAGATGGTCGATCGATTTGAAGGTCGATCATCGACATATAGTATAGTAAAAGGTTGTCACTATTGAATGGCAATTGGTCATAATCGTCATTGAGGGGACAACTTGTTTTTGGTGTGTGTTGAGACACTATATGGATTCTCTCGTTTTCTTTGGTATATCATGTTTGGTTGTGTGTGTGTGTGTGTGTCCCTCTATATCATCATCTTCTATAGTTCAAATATTTTTGTATCTTTCTAATTAAAATGTTAATCACACACATACACAAAGTTATGAGACAAAAAAGAAGAAGAAGAAGAAGGTGCCTCTTCTTAAATATGGCAGTCATTCGATGCCAATTGGTCATGCATTTCGATATTTGCACTAGGTTTAGCAATGGTTCGGTTAGTTTGCGTTTCATCGAATGGTAATCCATCATGATCATCATAGCAATAATCGAATTGGTCAAGTCTTTAGCCTCACTTCAGTTCACTTCACTTTAGTTCGCCGTTCCAAACACCAAATGTTAACCCTGGGTCAAGGTTACTACTACAGTACAGAAACTATATTCGATCAATGGTTTTTTGAAATATAATTGCTGCTGCGACATCTTGTGAGATCAAATTTTAACCATTTAAATAAAAATTCAAAGTCATCATTCTTGGAGATTTGAACAGAAAAAAATCCGAAATCCAATTGAAACACAAAATCTTACCTTTGTGATGCGAGTGATTTGTGTAGAATCAAATGTCGTCTTGGTGAATGGAAATCGTTGAGGACGAGTGTTGATGGATGTCAAAGAGGAAATGAAAATGTAATAGTCACGAAGATGTCCGATGATGTCCAATGATCAAGCTTGAGTGATGCTTGAGTACAAAAGGCATTAGGCATTTGTCCACAAATCATCTATAACTACAATAATGGTCAAGAGTTTGGTCAGCTGACCACTCTTTTGCCTTCAACGCCACCTAATTAACTTTAACAATTAGGAAAATAATAATAAATCAACATTAAAATTTACAAACTTTTTCAACAATTTTTTATATGGATTTGATATAACATGTACTATAACAATTGGATATGAAAGCAATATTTGATGTGACCAAAATGTTCATTGTATTGTCCAGAAAAAAATTGATTCAAAGTCAATTGCCATCAATGGTGTGGGAGAGAATGAAGATGAATGATGAGAAAAGAGAAAGAATGATTAAATAGAATGAAATAGCGACCAAAAATGATAAGGACACTATTTGGATAATATATGTAACGATTTGGAGAACGATTTGGATCAATCAGCTTAGTCGGTTCGTCTATGTTGGTCTATACCCAATTTGGATACTTTTAAATAAAAATGGACTTGATCCAAATTGGAATTCGACTATCAAGGCGAAGACGATTATAGCCAGGGTACTGGTGTTTGAGGTGCCTTGTGTTGATTTGTTTTTTGGTTGGTTTGGTTGGTTGGTGGGTGTGTTTGTTTGTTTGTGTGAGTGCATCAATCAATCTATAGAAAACAAGAGTGTTTCATGTGGTCACAAAAAACAAATAGGGGAAGAAGAAGTGGAAGAGGCAAGAAGAAGAAGAAGAAGGCCGATGGGACGAAGATATATTATCCACTATGTACACAATCTAGAGGATCATTTCAATCAAAATTCAGAATTTATATTATATTATTGATCCTCAATAAAAGATTCAATGATCACTTCAAACATTTGTTCCATTGATTATCACTTGTTTCATATATATTCAAGTATCAAATGAAGTGGTCCGTAGGACATTAGGCGTTAGATATTGTTTTGGATTATTTCCACTTGTAGTAGTACTACTGGAATTATAATTTGGATTCGTTACGGTGGTTGTACTTGAACTACCACCATTTACGGACATTGATGTGTTGATGTTCGATGTCGACCAACTTGGTCTTGAGGTTGCATCATTCGGATGTAGATAGGTATGCTTCGATTGCGTTTGTTGCTGTTGTAGTTGCTGTTGTTGTTGTTGTTGTTGCATCATCGGATCATTGTTACCATATTGTCCATATTGTCCCGATGATCCTCCTTGATGCATCGGTATTGAACTTTGTTGATGATGACCTTGTTGAAGAATGGTAATATTTTCCACCAATGTCGGCAGTGAACTTCTCTGTTGATTGGTCATCAGGCACTTTCGTATCAAATCGGGCATCTGTTCAATTTGTTCGTGGATGATGAGTAAACGTTCTTCAATTGTCATCACCTTATCATCGATCAATAGTTGTCGTGTGTTGATATCGGAAACAATTTCATAAACATTGTTTTGTAACTATTTTATTTTTAAATAAAAAAAATGTTAAATACTTGAGAGCTCAATACAAAAAAGGCAAACCTTGGAAATGTCGGTAATCGTATTAGCATTATCCAATAATTTACGTTGCTCCATTTTTACTTTTCGTAAACTAAATCAAAATATTATAATTTTTAATAAATAAATTTATTTATTTATATATATAGTTTGTACCTATAGATTGCAAGTAAAAATTTTCGTTGATGCGTTCGTACACGACTTGGATTGATTTTTTTCGTCAATTTCGTATTCTTATATATGAGCCATGTTTCTCGCAATACATTTGCAGCTGCATTTTTCAACTATATGAGAGAAAAAATAAAATAAAAATTCAGAATAAACAATGTTTAAATAAATAGAAAATAATAATAACAATATAAAAACTGGCTTATGTAAATAATATATATATTGGTTCACAATGTATTCCATTTGATTTATATGTTCCAATTCCTAAATCTATTCTTATTATTAGTTCTTACCCGTTTGGTAAGTTGGTTGTCCATCATAAAGTTGTGCACAAGTTTCTCTGCTCGTGTCAATTCCAATTTACGAGCAATGACGGCAACGACCAATGCTGTACAACCAGCGCCCTGTACAAGATAGATTTTTTATTTCAATTTTAGTTTTGTTGTTGTTGTTGTTTAAATTTAATATTATTTGGTTAAAGTTGTTGAATTGTCATAATATTGACTTTAGAATTTAATTCTAATTCTATACAAAATTTGAGTAGTTGTAGTATAAGTAGGATACGTACCATTAAACCAGAGAATACGGCAATTCCTCTTCCACAGTAGCTGCACACATATAAAAAAGTGAGAGAAATAAACCGAAATTTATTTTTATTTTCAACTTTCATTTGAAAATATTATAAAAATAAAATATGGAAACTTACGTATTTGGTACAATATCTCCGTAACCGATCGATAGAAATGTAATTGCTGTCAGCCACATTGTGTTCAATAGATTTGCATGCTCTTCATCATGATGTCTGTTTGATTTTTTTTATTTTATTTGGTTTTGGTTTTGGTTTGGTTTGGTTAGGAAAGAGAGAAAAAAAACGTAACATTTATGGTTCATTTGATTTTGCATATATTTAATCAAAATAAAGAAGAAATGTGTCTATAGTTCGGGTTTTCTCACCGTATTTTGTGTTTGTGTGTTTGGTGTGTGTATAAGAAGTGTATGTAAGCATGAATGATTCAATGGATTCATTCAAATGCTATATAGGCTAAAGTATGGGTTTGTTGTTGGACATTTAAGTTAAACAAATGGGAATAATGCGAATGGTCACGAGAGAGAGAGAGAGAGAGAGAGAGAGAGAGAGAGAGAGAAAGATTGCCTAAACCATTTACCAGAAAATGGGTACAACATAGACGCGGTTTATGGATCGGTCTCTATTGTCCCATTTCCCTAGTGTACACTCACCGAAAAAAAAAGAAAGAAAAGAAAATATTATTCACCAATAATAATCATAAAAAACAGTGCCAAGTGAAAACCAGAAAAAAACACAATCGTACAATTTACACCTCGTTTCGTGTCTACATAAAGTTGATTTGGTTTGTGGTTCAGAAAGTAGTTGAAGGGAGAAACTGAAGGGGAGGAGAACAATACGATAAACCAAATCATGATAATGGCAAACCTTTTTGCGTGAATTACGCAATTAATAATTCATTTCATTCATTTTGGGTGTTCGGTATGGATTTGTGTGTGTGTGTGGGACTGAATGAAAGAAAGAAAGAAAAAACAAAAAAAAAACTTGTAATAGGACGAACCTTTCACATAATCTCATGGTCCAACTTCCAATAATCCATAGGGATACGAGCACAACCATTAGACAGGTTCCGGGACATATTGTCATCAATGTTTTCAATACAAATCTTGTATTGAAATTGATACGATTCAATGCACCAATACTTCGTGATGATGCATCAGTAAATAGTTTACTATGTAACAACATAACACGACATATTAGATATAGACGCCAAAACATTGGCAATGAAAGGGTCACGTCCACTGGAACCTAAAAAATGTTGAAAAATGTTAAGTTATTATTAAATTAAAGTTAAATTTAATGAATTATAAAATAGATTTTTATCATCATCATACTTCAACGGATTTGGTTTCAAATCGTCCGCCGTGATTGGCCAATTTGGTTGTCCATGTAAAACTATATTCTCCTGGGATTGGATGTACGGAACAGATGACCAACTCTAATATAATTTGTGCAATTCGTTGCGATGTCATTGCAATACGCCAATCTTCTAAACAATTATCAATCATGAACAACTATTGGAAACAAACAAAAAAGTAGAGAACATTTCTTGTATTATTATCATCATCATCATAATAGTTTCAAATCAATTGGCATTAGCCGAACAAGCCACATTAAAATAAGAAGAAAAGAAAAGCTATATTAGTTTCGTGTAGATGTTTTTCTCCCCCTTAGTACAAAACCCATGTTTTCTTCTTCTTGTTCTTCTTAAGTTCTATCAAAATTTGGTTTTTATTTTTTAGGGTACTAGAAAAATCAATTTAGTTGATTGTGGAATTCTTCCCTCGAGAACAACTGTGTTAGAGAACTTCTATCACCAACAACATAGATCATTAATTG
The DNA here is from genome assembly GCA_029204025.1 of Blomia tropicalis. Lineage (NCBI taxonomy): Eukaryota > Metazoa > Arthropoda > Arachnida > Sarcoptiformes > Echimyopodidae > Blomia > Blomia tropicalis. The sequence continues at coordinate 13,916,861 of CM055089.1, read as the reverse complement.
TAAATGTTCAAACTTTTCTCTCCCCTTTATATATGTAAGAGTATAAAAGTAATGTGCTTATATACATTTATATTCGTAAAATGATTTACAAATGAAAAAAAAGAAACAAGAAATAACGATTGAAACTTACTTGCACTTCCAATGAATGGTAGGCGACAATTAATCCAAGAAGTATGAGTGTGGAAACGGTGATCAACGTCTTTACCGCATAAGAATAGACTGATGCCTGTACAAAATGAAATAGATTTTTTAGAATAAAATATATAATAGAATAAGAAAAAAGTCACAATTTTGTGAAACAATTTGTCATTGTCAAGAACGGCAAAATAAAAACGGAATTTCTTTTCAATAACAATTCCGTTCGATTAAATATAATATAATTAGAGAGATACACTTATATGAAGCGAAGCAAATTTTCACCATTTTGGCTATGGGATAAAAATTGAATATAATGGTAAATGGATGAATAGGCAAATGATTGGCAAACTCTACTGATGATGATGATGATGGAAAATTTTATGTGCCAAGAATGTAATTTTGAGAATGCCTGATGGCGGCCATCGATATCGATCGAATTGTTGAGTCAAATTAGGCAAATGCACTTTTGCCCATATTGTGTGCTATTATTGTGGTCTGCCAAACGTTGTACGTGTAGCATTGAATCTTTCCTTATTTTTTTCCCTAACTTTATTTTCCTTTCCCCCCACCACACTTCCTTTATTGAGGTTGTTATTGGCAATTGTTTGTTCTGTATTATTACAACCATAATTTAGAATCGTATTGCTTGCTTGCTTGCTTGTGTGTTTCTTAGACGACGACGAACGAGACGACTAGAACGAATGAATGAATGAGAAGGACGATCGAAGACCAAGACATAGTCCGAGAATAGACCAGTTTTGTTAGAGTGTTGTTTGGTGAATGTGTAAACAATGTTTTCAGCTTAGCATTGAACCGAAATCGAATGAGAATATAATGGGAAATGCAATTAATTTATTTGAAAAGCTTTTCTGGGCCGTCATCCAATATTATTGTATAAAACGACGACGACGACCTTTCTCCATACATTCTTGCATAATTATCAACAACGAAACGAATAATAATAATATAGAAACGGATCAAGTGAACCAAAAATATTAGAATGGTAACTAGATCGAAAGACTTGCGTGACTAAAGCTCTTAATTCATCATCTTAGGAGAATGGGGATCAACCGTGAAATAAGAAAGTTTAAACAAACAATAAGAATTGGAACAAAATAAAATTTCTATTCTTGTTATCGAGTACAAATGTTTGAATCATAATGTTCTACAATAAAATGAATTGTCAAATGTTATCAACAATGGATCAATAGATCAATAGCAATTTCAATTGTGTCAATTAAGAAATCTTTGATTTCAAATTCGTGTTGAGAGAACCAAAAACAACAAAAACTAATGATTACATTGAATTTGTGTAACAATCTAATCGATTATGTTTGTTGATTCAATGTGTCAATGGTTTTTTGTTTCAAAACCATTTCCGTGGAAACATCAACAAATTCAAACGTTAATGATCGAATGAACATTAATAGTGTTTCACCAAACTAAAATTGCAATGAAAATGTCATCTACAATAGGAAATTAACATTTTGGTTTCATATTGCGTGAAAATTATAATATTCATATTTCATTTTTAATGAAAAACTTGAATTTAACTACACCATTAAATAAAAAACTGAGTGGTTAATGGTGCTAATTGTGAAACGCTTGAATTGGTTCAGTTTTTTTGTTGGTTTCATTATAAATATATTTATGTTCTATCATAAATAACTTCTAAGACATTTATTTGTTTAGAAGAAAGAAAAAATTCTGTTATGTCCACAAAAATACCAGAATAAGAATGAATGGAATGTGAAAGACTTGCAGAATTCGGTTAGCTTTCTCAATTGAAATTATTATTATTATTATTATTAATTATGGAAACGATCATTCTCAATTTGTTGACGTTGCCTAATGTTGACGTGTGTTCACTAATCAAATTTGAGACACACACACACAGAGAGAGAACAAGCAAATAAAGTTACATTTGAGGCCATTCAAAATGTCATTTGTGCTCCTGGTTTTTGTTGCTGCTGTTGTTGTTGTCATCTCATTATTTTTTTTCATAGTTTATGTTGATAAACCATTCACATCTCATACCAGATCTGACATGATCTGACATTGATCCGTTACATTAGCTACAAAAAGAGTGTGGAGGTTTCCAAAACAAGTTTTTTTGTGCTTATAATGCAATAGAAGAAAAATGTTGGCTTCACTGTAATGTATTTTCTAATATATAGATTACATTGAAGCCATCATCCAACATATCAATACATTTTCCCCATTGAACAAAGCCATAGTTTTTTTTTGTTGGAAAACTCTGCAATTTCCAATTTTCGGACATGTGGGAGTGGAAAATAATAACAATTGTATGCGTCCAATGTGTGTGTGGACATTCAATATGAGAGATGTATTCAACCATTCTCATCTATTCTTATAATATAAATAAGCCAATAATGGGAAAAATGGGAAATAGACTAATGATGTGAATGTGATCGCAATTGGTCGTACGGAAACTTGGAACGGAAACAAATTAACCCAAGAAAAAGAATAAAATATTCGATATATCGTAATGTATGTGATTGTCCACTATTATTTTTTATCCAAATATATAAATAAAAAAAAGAATAGGAGAACAATTCTCATTTGATTTGATATTAAAGCTCAATTCATTTAGTTTTCCATATAACGGAAAGCAATCTAATGTTGTGGTCAACCTTCATTCGAACATTAAGGACAAATATTTATATTTATTATGGAAAAAAGAAGATATCTCTTACCTTTGAATAGATGCCCGATAATGAAAGTTCATTTTCAAATACCATTAATAGGATTCCAAACAATGCCATCAACAATGAATAATCACTAATACGTTTACGTTTCTCGAACAATGCCTTACATCGGCCCAATCGATAACCGTCATTAGGCTTATGGAAACCCGATTTGATCGTTGTCGATTTCTTCTTCTCCGAATCCAATGAATTGGATGCAAACGAACGTTGCGATAGGAACTGTTGTGCCGTCCGATGATCACTGGTAGCATTCATCAGTGGTGTACTAGCATCGGCTGTCACTTCCAATGAATTGGCCGCTGTAAACGACCCCTTCTCAGCTGCCGGCATCGATAGTGTGGAAGCATTGGTCGCCTTACGTAGTTGACGAAATTGTCTCAATGCACCATTGATTCGCATCGAATCGGCTGCAATTTCAGCAATCTCATTCTCAAATATTGATGTACGATGTTGATGTGGTGATGGTATCAACGTTGCAGATGTAGATGATTGTTGTTGATGTAGCAATAGGGAATTATAGTATGATGATGTTGGATGGTTGGATCGTGGCGACACTGCCGATGATGATTGGTGATGATGATGATAGGCCGCCAATGAACAATGAGGACAATTGGAACTATTTAAACATACGGTACCGAATGATGATCCTGAACGTAATGGTGTGGTACAACCAATATTGGTACAGCCACCCACGAGATGGGCTGCAACGGCAATTGAACCAGTCGTGGTCGTCGACGTCGTCGTCGTCGTCGTCGTCTGATATGATGACGACGATGATGAGGAAGGACACAAATTCAGGTAGTTGTTGGCGGTATTGGTGCTGGTGGTGGTGGCAGTCGTTGTCGTCGTATTCGTATTCGTTCCATTACCAATACCAACCATCATACAATCATTATTGTTGTTATTATTACATGTACCACCACTAAATGTTGATGGTGTATTGTGGATCGTATTTAACGCGTGCGTCGACAATCTCATCGATTCACGAGAAACGGTTCGTGTTAGGAATGAATGTTCCAAACGTGAACTTAATAATGAACGCGCATGCGATGGCCATAGATGACGTTTATGTACGGAACGAGGACTAACACGACAATTGTATGTGGTATTGGATGATGATGATGATGATCCTGGTTGTGGCGGTTGTTGTTGTTGTTGAGATTGTGGTGGTCCACTTCCAGAACCTGCTGCTACCATTGCAGCCGCCGCTGAGGAGGACGACGACGACGCCGTACCAGATTCTCCACGTACAATACTACATCGATGAGAATGATGATGGTGATGACGATGGCTTGATGGAATCAATTGATATGGTTCATATGTTGATGATTGTAAACTTCCACCACCACCACCACCATATTTCGATTGTACACTACAACTTGATTGTGAATCTGATCGTATCTGATGCAATTGCATCAATGATCGTTGATCCATTACCACAAACCGTTCGGCTGGATTGAATTCGGGACATGAACGATGATTCGGATTCAATGTACCAAATTCAATTGATGGCGGTTGTAGTGATGAATATTCGATCAATGGTAATGAACGTTCCGGTTCTGAATGCATACGACCAAATTGACCAATAGATGATGATTGTAAATGATATTGTTGTTGTTGTTGTTGTTGTTGTTGATCTTGATTTGTTGATTGATTACTTTGATGAGAATGAGGATGAGGATTGTACATTACATTCAACGAAACATTCTCGTTGATGAATGGCGTTGATGATGAATCATGTGATTGATCATGATCCAATCGTGTACAACTGTTGGGTGAACTACAGGATTGACCATCAGAACTTTGATCACATTCAAATACGAAACTTGGTGCAATTGGATGATGAAATGGACCATCAATTACAATTTCATTAATATGATGATCGTCTTCATTGGAATATGATTGTTGTGATCCATTTCCATCATTGTACAGATTTACACAATCATTGTCGCCCAATTCGACAATTGAATCTGTGGTGGTTGTTGTGGTCGTCGTTGTCGTGACCAAGGCGGTGGCGGTGACGGCGGTGGTGGTCGTGGTTGTTGCAGCTGTCGGTCCAGCTGAAACCACACCGCCATTGGATGACATTCTACCATTCTGATTGTTGCTTGAATCAACTTCGTTTCCACTAGTTACCATCACAACCGACATTATGAATTGTTCTTTCCATTCAATTTTTTTCCTTTACTTGCGATCGCAATTCTCGTCGTCGTCGTCGTGGTGGTGGTGGTGGTGGTTTGGGTTTTGGTGCAATAACACGAACAATACACGTCACGCTAAAATACTTAGATCTTCTTCTTTATATTCGAAAACTTTGTTCCAATGTTATGTTTTTTTTCTAGTTGGATTTTGTCTCCCACCACTTCCACCATATTGCCGCCCTAAATTACTGGATCAATTTCTGGTTTCCATTCGTGTATTTCACCGATCCAACCAACAGCAGCAATACAAACAACAACAACAACAACAATCAACAACATACCATTCAACTATTATTATTATGAATGTGTTCGTATTCGGTTTTTGGTGGGCGTCTTGTTTGATAGGCTTTTAATCGATTTTGATTGTTAATCGTTTGTCGAATTTTTCCCTTATTCAATTGGGGGTTGAACCTGTTTATAACATTATATATGTTCATTCGATTATTCATTTGATCACAATTGCGAAGAAGAAGAAGAAGAAGAAGAAGAAGAAGAAGAAGAAGAAGAAGGAAAACTGTGAAAAATCTGAATGAATTTGTAATGTATAGGACTAAAATTTATGTCTCGGCAATGACGGCGGCGGGCGACGACGGCGACGACGATTAACAATCGAGACATTTGAGATCCACCAAACGCACGAATGGTTAGGGAGAGAAAATTGATGGTTTTCCGGTAACAGATGTTGTCCACAACAGCAGCATCAATGAACAAACTCAATTTTCACCGATTGAACACAATAGACCCAACGGCCACATTCAACTTTTTTTTTCTCACCAACAATTTAGTATAGGGTTTAATATCTATTCAGGATGTACATTAATGGCAATGACAATCAAGATGAGATAAAAAACGATCTTGATGCGGCACAATGTGATGGGAGGCAAGGTTTCAAATGAACGACAATTTGTAATATACCTCTATATTTATAAGGTTTTAATGTATAATGTATATCTATATATATATATATATATCGTACACCTTTGCATGTTATGAGTACATCAATCTATTATTTATTTATGTTGTATAAAAGGCCACAAACACAACAACAAGAAGGCAAAAGAGAAGTAGGAATAGTTTGGTTCGCCGGGAAGATTATTATTATATTGTGAGATGAGAAGTGGAATTGATGGAATAAACATACCAAACACACCAAACACACACACACACCAAAACACACTCGACATATAAAGTGGAATCCGATTATTATGATGATGCTATGCTAATGTTTAGCAATAGTCCAGAAAAAAAATCTTGTTGTATATGACAAAGGTTATATACATTAGTGGCCAATTCTGTCTTCATTTTATGATCTAGATTCTTTGACGATAGAGGGCGAATCGGGGTTTTTGGTTTGGATCCATCATAACCAAATATGAGTTTGAGTAAATGGACAGATTCTCTCTCTCCTTCTCTCTCTCTTCTTTATTCTATATAAAATTCCCGGTTTGTGGCCTTTCAACCAAAAATGTTTACACAACCAGAGAGAGAGAGAAAGGGAGAGAAAGGGAGAGAATGCAAGAATAGAAGAGACAGACACAAAATGAGAGAAAGAGAGATTGCCAATTCTGGTTAAATAAGAAACACTTAACACAACACAAACACTTTGGAAACCATTTGGTTTGAGAAAGGAAACAATGCCAATTCTGTTTTTCTGGTCCTTACCCCTGTTTACGCGACATTGAATCCATCCAAATTGGTGAACAATAACAATTTTTGGCGCATCAAATAATTCAAATAATAGAACGAACAATGATTCATATGGTAAATATAGGTTTTTGAGAGTTTGACGAATGTTCTATTATGTTGTAGATGTCAAAACTGTCGTCGTCGTTTTTATTGTTGATTTTCGTTATTGTTGTTGTTGTTTGTACAGACCAATGTTCAAATGAAAATAGTTTGGCATTTTGGTTTAAAGGACAAATTTCTTTTCGATGAATCTCTATATAATAATCAATGATCACATAATGAACTAATTGATCCATACGGATTTTTTTTGTTTGTTTGCGAGGAGGAGAATATGATTGCAACATTATCGAAGCAATAATTGAGCCAAATGATCCAAATTGTTGGCAAGTGTACATTTTTTGTTTTCGATGGAATCAATATTGGACAAGTTTAGCCATTTGGACGCCAAATGTAACGTGACGATGACGATCGGGAGTATAACTAACTCATACTATTCTTTCGACTCACCCAAAAACACTAACACAACGATTGACGCAACAAGCATTCTGATGTTGGGCGATTCTGGTTTTTAACGGGGGGTGGGACCGGGGGACACATGCTCACCAAATGTTTTTGGGAAGTGGTATTATATGCCAAGTGTGAGACGCCTCATTTAGGTTTGTTTGTTCAATCGATTGTGGCTGACTCATATAAACCCCCAGAATACGAGAATATAAAACCATTTGAACACTTTTTGGCAACTCTTGCCACATTCATTTTAATGATGATGATGATGATGTTGATGACGACGATGTTCAATTGTGTCGGACTTTAAGGTTGCTTTTCTCTCCTCCTCCCTCCCTCCAAGTCCGACCGGAACTTGTGACCTCAATTCATGATTGAAAATGGCAAATCATTTAATTATTGTATGACCAGGCAATGAGAACTTTTATTCCAATGCCTAACTTTGAATATACTCGCGAACAATAATAAATTTATATATTGTCCATTTAACGTACACTTGACGACAAATTTAGATCATCAAATTGTTTTCTGGATACAAATCAACCATTTTATTAGAATGAAACGATCTAAGAACAAAGTAATAAAAATAAATAAGAAACAAGAATAAAGAATTTAAGTTCTTACCAATAAAATAAATTGAGTCGTATCCAATGATGTTTTGTCGATTGAAATTGTTTCCATTACTCTTTTATCTTCATTTATTTTTTTCTTGTCCTATTATTTAATGAAGTCCATTTCGTTTAATTGAAATTTTTCGCTTTTTAGAAACTAATCAAGAGTTGTAGTTAATTTTCCAAGTTTCATTAAAAGATTCAAGTTGAACCAGAGAATATAGAGCAAAAGTTTAATTTATTATTTTATTATTTAGCCATAACCAAAAATGTTTCCATAGAAAAATAGTTTTTTTTTATTTAAAGGCCGATTTGGGTCATGAATTTAATGGATCACGTTCATTTATTGCGATCACATTTTGTTTTGCTTTTTCGGGTCCAAACGACTATTGCACGCAAAAAGATTTCGGACTAGAACGATTCAACAGGAATGTATTGGTTCAAAATGATTTCTTCATAAATGAATTAAGAAAATTATTTCCATTACAAATTGAAGTCGTCATTATCAAAATTGGTATTTCTTTTTGACGAGATAGGAAACGTAATGCCGATACTTCGGCATAAGTAACACCTCCAACAAATAGTACCAATTGAATTCGTTTGTTCTTCGACGATAATGATCGGCCATTGTGCTGATTCGGTATTAACGATGGTTGAAGTTTACAATTTGATTGTCTAGACCAATCGTCAATTTGCGACATTGATTGTAGATTAAAGAATGAATCCAACAATTTACATACAAATGGATAATAGGCTCCACCGAAAACATAGCCACAATCGGTTGGCGCTCGTATATTGTATGATTCGGTTTCTAACAATGGAATCAAATTAAATTTTTTCGTATTGTGACGAAACTTTCGTATAGTTTCCGATGGTGACGATGACGACGATTGTTGAACCAATTTTGGAATTGTCGAACTAATCGATGATGTGATTGTAGGTGAGGTAACATTGAAATTGAATTGATTCGTCGTTTCAAAGATGATTCCGATCTTTTTTAAATTAAATAACCAAAGTATACAATCGAATCCATAACTTTGCCCAAATAACTTCATTAAATGATTCAAATCACGAGTACTGAATCCACCATAGCATATCGAATAAAGGCATATCAATCTTAACATTAACATTTTGGGATATAATTTTATGATTCCATCTTCGATAAAGTTTAAAACGGAACGCGATTCGATACCTTCAATTATATTCTGTTCCATTTTCAATTGATCGGAAAACTTTGTTTGTTTCTTCCTTTCCATAATTTTTTCGCATATATTTATATCTAAAATACAATTTAAAATTAATATTTTGATTTGTAAACAAAGTTATTGTTTATTGTACTCACGTAAAAATAATGCTTTATGTTCTGATTGAATGTTTTTTAAATCTTTATTCAAAAATTCTTTCATCTCATTCAAATTCATCGATTGTCGTTCGTGATACTTTTGTCGTAGGCGTTGTCCCTTCTCCTTCAACGATACGCAAACTGAGGAAAATGATTGATTTTGTATGTCACCATAAATCTGATCGGCTCCAAACAATTGATGTTTCGCTGGCATTTGAGTGTCTTTGATTACTTCGGAATCAAGTTCAATCTTTCCACAACGAATTGGAAAAGTTTCGTCCAATATACCACAATAATTTAATTGAGAAAGGAAAAGGGAAGCATAATCTTCTTCTCTATCAACAATTAATAGATCAAACAAATAATCTTCAGCATTGGCCTGATCTTGATTAGTAGTCATTATTAAACCATTTAAAGCGTTCATCTTCATCAAATAATCACATATAAATTCTGATGCTCTACCCTTGCCAAATAATAGATTTACAGGACCGATCAATTTTTGAAATTGATACAAGCAAAGGGCAACATTGTTCAAGAAATGATAATCACCAAACTAAAAGAGCATAAAAAATTATATAACTTTTAGATAAATAAAAATTTAAAATTACCAATAAAAAGTCTTGATAGGAATCATCTGATTCTAATGAAAATAGATCCGAATCTAGAGGCATGAATCCAAGTGGAAAATCTAATATAGTAAAGTAACCAAATAGGCCTTCTTGTTCAAGATATCGTTCGCAAACATATGATTTTTGAGGAACAAAAATAATCCAATACTGCAAATCATTTAAATCTTTATTCTGGAAAAGATTCACCCAAGAGCAAGCTTTTTCAAATCTTCAATGATTGGCCTCAAGATAAAACATAATCTGAAAATGAAAAACTTTGGTGATTATAATATAAGACTTTTCACATGTATAATACCGTTTTGAATTATTAATTGGAGCATTTTCTAATTTAAATATTTTATCAACACCAATGTTCTGTATATAAGATCAAATTTCAATTTTTTATTATAAATGAAAAAAAATCAACAACGAAAAACGAACCTTCATGTCCTTGAAGCTACATACGAGATCAATCGACGATATAAGTTGATCACATAAAACAATATCCTTTTGTCCTTCAATCTAAAATTGAAATGAAACAATAGGTTTTATTACTATTGATAAAGTATAAATTTAGAATATATTTTATGTTTACCTTTTCGAGTACCGACAACAAGATTGTGGAGGCAGCATTCTTAAGAATTGATGGTATTGATCCACTTATAAATTCCATTTAAAACGATTTTAAATGTATAAAATTTTCATACTTTTAATACTGAAAAAGATTCAATGCTGAATTATTTAAGAATGTTAAAGTTTGATTCGTGATTGATTCTTGAATCAAAACATCAACATTCCACGTTGTATATGCCGAAATAGCGTCTTTGACGTGGAAATAGTTGTTGGCGGGTTTGGCCTGAAGATAATTTTTTCGTTTGCTTCCCCAACCACTTCGATTGCATGATTGCTTCGGCAACAAGTTGTTGACAAACGACTAATCACTTGCATATTTGATGTCGACGCCGTTATATCGTTGTAGTCACAACAAGCTCTATCAATCTTTACATGATTGGGTACTTTTATATTCGGCTCAAGTTTATCGTGAGTGTGCGATTTAAGAATGGTAATTAGTTGCGAAGTATAATCACGAATTAAAGGTACGACACAAAATTATTTTTCAAGATGAAATCAAGAAGTGAAGAAGATCTTTCGAAACCGACCGCAGATACAAGACTATTTGTTCCGTCAGCATCGTCACATGGATCAATAAATGGAATTGCTACCACAGAATTCATAGAATTCAATTCCAATAATTCTGGAACAGCATCATCGTCAACCTATGAATTGACACCTCCATCTACGCCATCTTCTTCAATGAAATTAAATAAACAAGTGATTGGTAATGATCTTTCTCCTAATCTCGACAATCGACGTGAGTCTACCATCCTTCAATTGAATAACGATACCAATACATGGAAGCAATCTGGACAGGAGAAAAGTAAGAACGTTAAACGTCCAAAACATCAAAATTCTCGAGCGAAATCGAAACAAAACTCTTGGATGCCATCGTTCATAAAATTGAAACAATACCTTATTAGTGAGAATGCACCGGAATTTCGTTTCCGTGTAATCGTGTCAATACTATTTTTTATCATTGTTGCACTTGTCCTGATAACACGTTTCTATCATTTCCGACACGAACTAAACAAGTCAATTGCAAATCAAATTTATATGCATAAAAGTCATAAATTGATAACATTCATCGATAAAGATGGAGAAAAATTGCTTAACATCCATTATGGTATCAACATTCCTGATGATATACCACCTGTCAATTGTCGATCAATCAATCGAACCAATATCTTATGTCTAGATTGGAAATACCGAACACACTTATCAGTACAGTTCTCACGGCAAAATTATAATAACAGTTTTAAAAATTTTGATCCAGTAACTTGTTACAAATTTCGTTGGCAATCATATGAAAAATATTCCACTCTTAAAGATTGTTTTGATATGTCCGATTCTCATTGGTAAGATTGAGTATTTTACTTTTAAATTCTAAATCTAAATTTTATCTTCATCAAGGTTTGGTATTGGTGATGTGAATGGCCTTCGTTGGCCATTGAACTCGATGTCGGTTCCCACAACTCCGTTCGTAACTAATCATCAAACAACCGCTAATTTTGCTGGTTCAATTATCGGCCGGACTTGGTTTCTAAGTAAAGGAGTTTCAATTACAGTACCATTAGAAGTTCCATTGTTTATCAGCATCAATTCAACTGATAATCCGAATAAACTTTGTTTCATATCGAAAAAACAAGCTCCATATTATACAACCAATTTAAACAATTATTTGGTTCATATGGAATATTCAGTTTGCCTTGCACAGAATCTTTCTACCCTACAAAACTATATGTTTGAAACTGGTATGAGACAGCGAGACTTGAAACAAGATTTAAATGTGCCAAAAAGTGAAAAATTAACAAACAATTCGTTATCTGTTACAACAACAACAACACCATCAAGCACCACCAATCGAGATCATTGGGAAAATTCAGAAAATATCTTCCTTGATCGCATATTATGGTCAACAAATATTAATGTTTTACCAAACTTTACTCAACAAACAGTCCAATCATATGTTGACCAAATAACAAACTATGGTTTAGCTGGAATCATATTACTTGATTCAAGATGGGAGAATTCTATCGGAGAATTGAAGATGAATGAAGCCGTTTTTAATAATCCAAAAGTATTGGTCAACATTCTTCATAATAAAGGATTCAAAATTATGTTGACAATATCGGCAAACGTTGCACTTAGGTCACAATTGGTTGATACGGCATCAAACTATATCTTTTTGGATTCTAATCTACGAACACCCCTATTGACTCGCTGTATGACTGATCAAGAACATGTATGTGCATTGATCAATTTTACCAATCCAAATAATGGTGAACGATTTCGTGCCAATGTTGAACAAGAACTTTTAAATCAACAACATGGACTTGCAATCGATGGTATCTTCTTTCAAGGTATTCAATCATCACTTATACCAAGACATATCAACTTTGATCGAAGCATAAATCCGGATAAATTTACTGAGTACACTAATTTAATCATCAAGAAATTGCCAACCTCAATCGGCATGTCGACATCAGTCCATTCAACCGATTATTCTGGTTATGTAACAATCTATCCTCGAAATTCTGATTGGAAATCGTTACAAAGTATCATTCCTTCTGTTCTTTCATTGGGATTGTTAGGATATCCATTGGTCAACTCTGGTATTGTTGGTGGTCAATTCTTGTTCACCGAATTGAAGAATGAAACCGATTATACAAATAAGGAATTATACCTTCGTTGGTTACAATTGGTAATCTTTCTTCCGGTGGTACAATTGGCCGAACCACCTGGCGGAAATGATTTGGAAGTTATTAAAATTGCTAAACGTTTATTGAAGTTGAGAAGTGAACATTTCCTTCCAGCAATGAAAGCCTCCCTTGCCGAATATAATGAGAAAGGCTCACCGATCATACGACCAATGTGGTGGTCGAAGAACGATCCCGATGCATTTACGATTGATGATCAATTTTTCGTCGGTAATGATATCATTGTAGCACCAATCGTTGACGAAGGCAAAACCGAACGTGACATCTATTTACCACATGGTTGGTGGAAAGATGAAATCTTGGCTCAGGTTATACGCGGAGGGAAATGGATGCGAAAGTATCAAGTTCCATTGGATAAGGTTGCATTCTTCGTTCGAACCGAACCATCTCCACCTTCAACGTGAGGTTAAATACAATTTGATTTATCTATTTTGTGATGATTTCATTTATGTGCAATATTAGTTTATAGAATTTTTATTTTTAAAGAAAAATTTAGTAATCAAATAGTTGTTTTCCATTTTAATTAAATTCTTATCGAATTGATATCAACGAGAGATCCGATTGCAAACAGTCCTTGGAAATGAAAATTGATATTGAGTATTGAATCTTTCGATTTGGCATTATTTGAAGAAATCATTTAGTTGTTTTTCAATTGATTAAACTTTTCATTGCTTAAACATTGACGATCGACGGCTTTTTCCAGAAAATCAAGATAATTACTTATAGTGAGTTTTGGAATTTTTGTGTTGGTATACAACATTGTTAGGAATGGTAGTTTGCGTAGAGTTCGTCCACTAAATCCATTACTCTTTTTGGAAATATCCATCAATTTAAGACGCAATTTTTTGGTTGCAAAAAGCGACTCGTTTGGTTCCGAATCAATTATTTCACAGCTAACCAATTCTTCAATACAATTCTGATATATTCGAAATGCAGCATCAGGTGAGGGAAGTCCAATGAATTCCTTGATGTCAACTCGATCAACGAATGCATTATCCATTAGTTCAGTCACATTAGAACTGGCCAATATGATTACATTGGGATATCGACGAATAGAATCAATTTGAGTCAACAATGCATTCACAACTCGAATTGCATCCGTTGGATCTGAATTGGGACATAGTTGCCGATCATATGCCAATGATTCGACTTCATCGATCAATACAAAAAGCAAATTTTTGGAATCTTCAGCAAATTCACGTATTCCATCGAATAGTTTCATGACCAATTTTCCGGACTCGGAAAACCATTTGGAAAACAGCGAATGGGAATTGATTTCAATCAATTGTGCTTGAGAATAATGGCTATTGTGTCGAATAGCACATTGATGAGCCAAGGCTTTCAATAAAGTAGTCTTTCCCGTTCCAGGTGGACCATGTAAGAGAATCACTTTATTCCAGGTAACGATTGTTGGATTAACTTTTCGTTCAGCAAATAATAGAGAAGTTTTAACATAATTCAACAACTTGGCACGAATATCTGATTCAAAAATCAAACTCTCCCATAAGCCTTCGAACTCTTTAGATGGTAACAAAGTATGAAATGCAGCAGGTAATTCTTCATCCAATGTATTGTTTAGACTATCATTGTAGAGTTTATACAAGAAACTTTGTACCACAAGTTTGGAATTCAATCTTTCGATAAGTTCTTCATTATATTTCATACAATCAATATATAAATAAATCGATACAATTTCCAAAGACAATTCTTTTGGTATATCGTTCAAATCAATCGGAAAACGACCATTATTATTGTATGTCTTTAGAAAAAAAGTGTGTTGAAGCTTGCTTGGTAAATCATTGAACCAATTTGTAATTTCTTGTGCAAGATTAGATTTTTCGATGCTTACAGAAGACTTAACTAATACTTGTAAAGTTGCGAATCGATATGTTGAATCCATAGTTTCCAATAGAGTCTAAAATTACAAATCAAAGTATCAAGGACTGATCTGTTGTTTATAAATCATCAACAATGCCCGTTTTACCATTTCGACCTCACCAAAAGCACGTTTTTTCGCGCTATGTTAAAATAGTCAAAAAGTGTCAACAGAATTAATTCTGGAACTTCCGGTGAAAGAATTGTTAAAATTACGTCAATTCATAATTTAATAAATAAATCTTATACATCTTATCACAATAAATTGTACAAATAATTTTTGAAATCAAAAAAATTTTTCATCAATCACAAGATCAGGTCCTTGAATTGTTTTTTATAATTGTGACACTTTCAGTCTTCGAATTGTACAAATAATCATTTGTAATGTTTTTTATTATTGCAGTTGCATTTGTCGCAAATGAATCTTTCCAATTGCTTAGTTGCCAGGAATGTGGATGCTCCAAATTGAACAAAACATATGATGGGACTAGTAGACAGATGATAATTAAGGCCACGATTAAGTATCCCCAATGAAAATCGGAATCATCACACGATAATGCTGGGTTTGTTTGCGATGAAGAAACAGGTGTCACTTCTTCTCCTTCGTCCGTTGTGATCAATGGTTTTGATTCCATTTTGAGCAATGTCGATTGTTGTATTGCTTTGAAATCATCACTTAAATTGTTCAAGAACTTATTATAATCTTGATCATTATTAATATTATTTAGGTAATTAGATATTCCAATATTAATTATTTGAGTTTTTGGTATCGTATTATCTTGTTGGTCTTCCTCTTTATCAATATTAATAAGATCATCAACAAATCGAGTCGCATTCGTCTCATTCAAAACACTGTGCTTTATTACAGGTATCTTTATGGTGATTAAGTTGTAAAATTCTTGATCAGTTATAAGAAGATTATGAAACCGAAGTTTCGAAACGCTACAACCATATCGAAGTGCGATACCTTGCAATGTTTCATTCTCTTGAATCTGATGATGAATATAGGTCACATTATCCGACATTAGTCTATCACAGGTTTTTTGATCATTTTGTAATGAATTTGACGAATTATTTCGATCTTTTATTCGATTTTTAAGTTCATAACGTTCATGATTGATTATTTCATGATCTTCAGCTTCATTTATTAATTTATGATACATTTGTTTACAGGGTTGTGATATATCTACAAGCTATAAATTATGTGATGATATTGGGTTCAAATAATGATACCCGAATGAGTTTACGATGCTAATGGGTCATTTTAAAATTTAGTAAAGATAAAATAAAAGAATTTCTGTAAACCGAACAAAACGTAAACAAATTCGCTTATGTGGCATTTCGTGTTATGGGAAAGTTTCCAGAAACGTTTTTTTCAACTTGTAGAAAGTTTTGAATGGATGCAGATTGTGTTATTTGTGCAATGATTAATTATCCATTTAACGAATTGATAATTGTTGTTGTCGGATGTTGATGGATTGATCATTATGAAAGTCATGGTGGAAGAAGGCTCGGCTTCAACATCACACAAAAGGAAAAATCTAATTTTGTCCGATTATGGTCAAACATGGCCGACATCTCAATTTATTCGTTCTTTTACACCACAATTATTGCGGAAGTCATCCGACGACCAACGAAGAAGCCAATTTAACTACATGTTATACCATTACTAATGTTTCTTATGCTATTCATTGAAAGTTCAAAAACTAAATGAATTTAGATTGCCGTTTTGCAACATCAATATTACATCGATAAGTATCACAAAAAAATAAAGATTTTAAAACTAAATTTAACGGTATAATTTGAAACAATTTATTTTGAAACAGAATTAAAGATTCATTTCGTTACGTTTGACACCTTAAAAATTCAGCTCAAGTTTATGATTCTTAACATTAATTATCGATTGACAAATCATTCATTGACGCCTGTCATTTGTACCAAAAATTGAACGAAAACCGAATTAGGACAATGATGGATTGGGAATAATGAATTAAAGATGAGAAAATCTGATTAAAGGGATGTGCCAATATCAATCGTGTGATGATGATGATGAAACTACGAGACAAAAGCATGGTAAAATTGAAAACAATTGGATTCCTTCGTTTGAAGTGACGATTGATATCAAACTCTTTGAAATCTTTGATAACTAGAAAAGTATGTATCCTCCCCATTCTCCTTCTCATTTTCTCTCTTGTTCTTTAGCTAACAATTTTGATGATTTTCTTTTACATATAGCTTGTGTCAATGAGTCAATCACAAGTTTTACCTTATTCATTCATCAATTCATTCATTCATTCAATCTTTCCATTCGAAACGAAAGAGAAAAGACCGACTAACATGAACAACACATTTCACATCGTTCCAATGTAATTTCCTGATCTCCAATTTCCAACTCCAACAAGAGAAATGACTATGAACGAGGTGTGATCGTTCTACCACATTCGCCAATCACCATAGCCACTCTCTACTTGACCATCATCATCTTTATCCTCATTGTTGGTCATTGAATGGATCGGTAAAACGATCCACTCCTCCCGTTACATGAACATAGCCATGGCTATATAAGTAAGTTGCCATTAGTTCCAAACTTGACCATTTGTTTCGACAATTATCTTCATTTCACGACGACGACACCTTTCTTTGCTAACAACAATACAATATGATCATGTTCAAGGTAAATTATATCACAAAATAAATTCATTATTTTAATGAACGATACATTTTTTTTATTTATTGATTGAAATATTTAGACATTTATTGTTCTTTGCATGGTAGCATGTTCAATGCAAAAGAATTTTGTTAAATATCAATCGATGACAATTGGTGATCATTTGGCACATCCAGAAATGGAGATTCCATTGTCCGATCCGAAACCATATGATTGGAAGAATCAACCGGCTGCACCACAACAACCTTATTTAAGTGAATTCAAGATTGCCGCTGCACCTTCAAATGGTAATCCAGAACCGGAAGGTCCACCACGACCATTTTCATTTGGTTTCATGTCAATGGCTAACGATGGAACACAATCTCGACAAGAATCACAGGATGCATCAGGAAAGGTGACCGGAAGCTATGAGATTGTCGACGCACAAGGAATTACTCGACGTGTCGAATACTGGGCTGACGATTCTGGATTCCATGCGGTAATTATATCATTGTTTAAATTAACACATCATCTAAATTTGTTTTGTTATACATTAGGAAATTAAATCCAACGAACCAGGATTGGAAGGCTCCGATTTGGGATCTGCAAAGATTTCAAAATTGTAAAATGTATCGATATAAAATTGTTCAATCATACTATTCATAGACAATCAATTACAACAACAACAGCAACAACAACGATCGATTCAATTCAATTCACTTAAGCCAGTACTTAAGAAATAATAAAAAGTTTAACGATAAAGATTTATTGTTGTCATGTTTGTGTTTAGTTCAAAGATCAATGACGATTTTGAAGCAATAATGAACTATAATTTACATAATATTGTATTGTATATATATATATGGTGAGAAATTCAAGACAGAAGGTCGAAGATAAACAAACTTCGTAAAATAATTATGACCTTGAACGATGGTGAAGAAACGGTGGTGATTAGTGGAAAGATGATCAATCGAATCACATTATGATTACAAATATTAATTGTATTTCTCATCATACAATAAATAACGACCTTGAAGCAAACAATTGCAAATATCGCAAAAAAAACGTCCGTATTTACATCGTTTCTTATTTGTATATATGCAACAATTATACAAAAATTGGGTTTACAAGTTTGTTGTTTCTAGTTTGTTTGTATCCAACCAAAGAAATGATAAAAAAAGATTGCAAAATAAATTAAAAGACCTATATAGATGATTAAAGTACAATAACCATCTATCAATAACCCCGAAGACCATTATAAGCATGTGCTTTGGCCGTTGCTTCGCCCTCAAAGATCTGTCGAATCATTGCCCGTTTCTCTTCAGTTAACTTTTCACCTTTGGGAAATTCGACATCGAATGTTATGTACAAGATTCCATGAAGATTATTGTTCTCATAGTTTGGCATTCCTTCGCCTGTTTTACGCATTCTAGCACCGGGCCATGTAATTTTATCACGTTGAATATGGACTTGATGACCATCAAGATGTGTAATGTTCATTTGAAAGCCGACCAATGCATCAATCAACGATATCGTAACGTTCGTGTAAAGATCATCGCCTCGACGCTCAAACACTGAATGCGGAGTGGTACGAATGCGAAGTCGAAGATCGCCTGGTTCGCCATCGACATGTGGCTCACCTTCGGCAATAAATCGTTGTTCTTGTCCATCTTGCATACCAGATTCAATTTCAACTTCTAATACTTTTTCTTCGTTTACCAACTTTACGTTTGGACATTCGTCGCAAACTTGTTGTTGAAGCATTTGGAATCGTCCGGGCCCAAGTTGTCGTGTTACCATCTCTTGACGGCAATTACATTTACGTGTTCCCGTTGCCGGCCGATAAACCACTTTGTTTCGTACAAGCTCTACAAAATTCCCGGAATATAATTCTTCGAGGGAAACAAATAGATCCATAATAACATCCGCTCCTTTAGGAATTTCACGTTCTTCATTACGACGACCACCGCCGAAATCACCAAAAAAGCCAAAATCGCCAAAAAAACTGAAAGATAAAACTAATTAGTAAATAATATTATTACGCTAATCAAAATTTAAACCTTGAAAAGGGATCACTTCCGCCACCGAATGAATCAGACTTTAATCCTTCTTCACCATATTTATCATATGTTTTCCGTTTTTCTGCATCAGACAATACTTCATATGCTGCACCTAAATCTTGAAATTTTCTTGTCGTTTCTGGATCATCTTTATTTTTATCAGGATGAAGTTCTTTTGCCAATTTACGATATGCCTTTTTAATTTGATTAATATTTGCACTTCGTGATACGCCTAAAATCTGATAGAAATCTCGTCTAATGATCAAAGAAAAATAGGTTAAAATGCAATTTAAATTAAATAAAAACAAAGCAAATCATTTACCCGGCAATTACAAAAGCTATGGCAATAAGAAAAAATGTCAAATAAATAAATATTTGCGTTGATGGATTTGTCCACATTTTGTAGGCAAATAAATCCAACAAATCTTGAATAACAAAATTTATTCTAGTGGGCGTAATTTAATTATTTTAGTATCAATAATAAAGATTGGTTTTGGTTTCAAAAATGGGAATCCAATGTAACAGGGACAGCTCAGCATTGGGTACGGCTATATCTACTCAGTCGGAACAAAAATCCCAAACAATGTGTTTTGCTTATGTTCTTTTAGATGCTTTCCTTGAAATTTTGTATTGTTAATCTTTTAAATTTTCATTACATTTATTACTTGACATAAGCTAAAAAATGGATGAAACAGACGTAGAAATCAAGTCTATGGATTCTACAGCCGAAGAGGTTGAAATGGATACCGAACAATCAGTGATAAACTTAAATAAAGAAAAAGATCAACTAAAAAATGAAAACATTACTGAAACTTCAACCAGCTCATCGGTTATGGCATCAAGTTCGGTTATTGTCCCAACCATATTAGTATCACTTCATCCATTGGTCATTATGAACATTTCTGAACATTGGACCCGTCTTCGAGCACAGAAGAATGATCCTGCAGCAAATTTTACTATTATTGGTGCTTTCATCGGAAAGCAATCTGGACGTAATATTGAAATAATGAATTCATTTGAATTGAAATTTGATATTGTCGATTCGAAGATACTTATCGATTCCGATTATTACCAGTTAAAAGAACAACAATTTAAACAAGTTTTCCTGACTTGGATTTTCTTGGTTGGTACACTAATGGCGAATCACCTAACGAAGCCGACATGAAAATACATCACCAAATTATTGTTCAAATACATGAATCGCCTCTCTTTCTAAAAATGAATCCTTTGGTAATTTATTTATTTATATTTCATAATATATTTATTATAAATAATTATTGTTTAAAATAGGCTGACTATGTGGGATTGCCCATCAAGTTGTACGAATCAATCATTGATCTTGTGAACGGAGTACCAACAATGTTGTTTGTGAACATCCCGTATACATTAGCAACCGAAGAAGCCGAACGAATTGGATTGGATCATATGGCAAGGATGACGGCTACGACTCATAATGGGAAAACAACAAATTCAGTTGTTAGCGATCATCTTCGTGTTCAATATAATGCTGTGAAAATGTTACGCGATCGTATTCGATTGATTATAGATTTCATCAACGATACCAGAGATAAAAAGATACCTATGAATCACACTATAATGCGAGATATATTCAATCTATGTAATCGACTTCCGATCGTCTGCTCCGATGGATTTAATGAAGATTTCTATATTCAATGTAACGATGTAGCACTTTTAGCATATTTGGGAGCATTAACAAAATGTTCAAACACGATTCATCAATATGTTGGAAAGCTTATCAATTTAATGGATCGTCAAGGTACCGCTAGACGAACTATTCGAATGGGCTAACATTTATTAAATGTTAAATTCAATTTAAATGGGAAATTTACTTTATAATAAATTGCAAGTTTCACCAATTTGCAAAATTTCCAAATGAAACTTTCATCTTTTTTGATTTTGGTTCTTCGGCACTTTCATCAAGTTTTTTGTGAACCTCATTCAAGTTGATGAACGCTCCTACGCCCTTTCCGAAAGTTTTAGGTTTTGTTACTTGTTTCTTCTGCTTCATTTCATCGTCATTCTTTGTTTTATTTCTTTCTTGTTCAATCATATCTTCAGCTTCTTTATAAGGATCGACAAATGCAATCGTTTGAAGAATTATGATTTCTTTTTTTGGTACATCTTTATCATCAGTTTCAACCGATTCAATCTTAGAAAGAACGTCCAAACCACCAACTACCCGACCAAAGATTGTGTGCTTCTTATCAAGATGTTTACAAGAACGGAAAGTTATGAAGAATTGTGATTTATTGGTATTTGGTCCGGCATTAGCCATTGAAACGATACCTCGTCCTTCATGAGAGAATTGTTTATCGAATTCATCTTCAAAAGGTGCTCCAAAAATCGATTCTCCACCGCGTCCAGTACCGGTTGGATCACCACCTTGGACCATAAAATGTTTGATTAAACGATGAAACTTGACACCGTCGTAGTATCCACGTTTGCATAAGGTCATAAAGTTGTCGCATGTTTTTGGTACTTTGTCACAATGTAGTTCAAGATTGAGATTTCCCATATTGGTAACTAAACGAACGTATCCCTTCTTTTTCACATATGGATATCGGATAACGAATTCATCGAGTACGGCTGCATCAACTGATTGAACTGGTTCCATGACGGTTGACGTGAATGATGCTGCTGCTCGGCCAGAAGAAAAATGTGCCTTATTAAATTGATCAGCTTTTGCACTGGTTTTGGGCTTTTGTGATTCTGCTAATTTTTTCAAAAACGTATCCTCTTCAACCTTATCTAACTCTTTTAACGTTTCTTTCGTTTCATTGTTGATCAGGCGAAGTGTAGATTTGCCATCATCACCTTCGTTGTCATTGTTCACCGATAGATTATTTTTTACATAGTAAAAATCCGTAATGTTAAATTTATCTAGATGAGTTGGATTTTGTATGTCGATGATGTCCTTCTTTGTAAATGGTTGATCATTGACCAAATCAGCGAAATGGCCAGCTTTAAGATTCAATTGTTCTACCGCCTCATACGAGAATACATTTCCTGTGGTTCGAATAGCAACAATATGAGTGTTTTGATTGAAAACTTTAAACAATACTGGACAATGATAAAATCCTTCGGCATTTTTTTGAAAGTTTAATTTTATCAAATTCTTTGAATCAAATTTTTCTCCCGAATATGGATCGACGCCAAATTTTGTCACAAATGGCATAATATTTGACAAATCATAAACCACACCATTGATTGTACAATATGGATCACGAAATGGTTGCAATGATAATGAACAATGATCATATGGGAGACGTTTAAATTCTGATCGTTCGGAATGTGTATGATATTCATCGTTTGCCCGTTTCCCGCCGTATAACGTCGTCCATTCCGTTGTTGTAAGGTAAAGTTTATCTTTCTGTAAAATATGAGCATTTTATTAAAATTTGAAAATAAAATAAAACCTCAATACCTGGTGTTGTTTCTTCCCCATGTTTAGAACCAAGTTTACATTTGAAGATGTGATGAAGAATATAAATCAACAAAAGCTACATATACGACATATATGAACTATCCTACGGAGGTATGTTTACATTTGCTCAATTAATAACTGAACTCTTGACATTTATCGTGTATCCAGTTCTTCAAATTTACAATTTAGTTACATCAACTAGTCTGAAAAAAGAATGCAAAGTTCCAATATCAAGGAGGAGGTTGTAGATGATGTTGTAACGAGTTCTACAAATGAATTAGAAGCCAGAAGTACACCAGATATAAATCAATGCAAGTTCTGTTTAAAGAAGTATTATTCTAAGAAAGGTTTTAGAAATCATTTGCAAGTTAAAAGCATTGAAGTTCGTTGTGGAAAATGTTCACTTATGTTTGGTAATAGATGTGCTTATCGTTATCATTTGATCTACGAGTCTTTGAAATCATTGAGATCGGAACAAGTGATTAAAACTGAAATAACAGAATCAAATAATATAATGCCGACTTCTGTTAGATGTCCAACTCAAGAACAACTTAGTATTGAAGGTAAGAGTTTATTATGATTATGAATTTTTTATAATTTGAATCTGGTTTCTTCATTTCAGAGAAGGAAGAAATTTTAGCCGAAATTTTATATGCAAAAGATCCTGCCGAACGGTATTGTCCATTATGTGATAGGACATTTGAGGATAACATAACTTTAAGAAGACACGGTTTATCGCATGGAGGTGCATTTCTTCGTTTTTGCCTAATGAAACATCGTATAGAGAAAGCGAATCGCGAATATAGAGAGGAAATTGAAAATTCTATTAAAGAAGAATTGGAAAAAACTATTAAAAAGGAAGAAGAAAATACCATTAAAGAAGAAGAAGAAGAAGAAGAAAATACTATTAAAGAGGAGGAAGAAGAAGAAAATATTATTAAAGAGGAAGAAGAAAGCAATTAATACATTCAGTCATTAATGAACTCATTTTATTTAAAACAAAAAAAAATTATTTCGCAGAATGTAATAATTATAAAATAACATTCCTAAACTTATTAATCTTTATAAGATCTGTATACCCTAATACCATGATATTTAATCCAATAGTTTTCAATATTATTTATTATTAGTTATAGTTATCATGTCATAAATAAACACTCGCTATAATTATATCAATGTAACATTAAAAATATTGTATTTTAGATTAGTAAGTTGTTTTATTAGTAAAGTTAATAACATTTTGTAGATTGATACAATAGCATTTCATTTCTGGATAGTTATGCAGAGTAAAACTGTTTATCAAACAAATGAATAATAAAAATTGCTAAAAATTTGTGATCATTCAATTTCAAAATTTTATGAACGTATTATATGAACATACACTTTTCTCTCTTGTCTCTCCCTTAACCACGTGGGATCTTGAATTGTTTTTCATTTAGGTTTGATTGTTTCAAAATTCCAATAACTAAAATTTTAAAATTTAATCCAAAAATCTTAAAATTAATTCAAAATGTATTTGATGTATTATCGAGACGAAAACAATAAACGTGTTTACACATTGGCAAAAGTTGACCCACATGGTAGGCCGACAATGTCTGCACATCCCGGTAAAGTTTATATTTATTAATTAAAATAATTTAACCTTTATAAACCTTAATTGTTTTTCAATATAGCACGTTTTTCGCCTGAAGATCGTTATGCTCAACAACGAATTATGATTAAGAAACGTTTTGGTTTGCTTATTACACAGAAAATGGATCAACATGCTACAAACTAAACGCGCAAACAATAATCATGTTTATCCACAACCAAAATAAAATTTGATTCATCTTTCCATCATTATATTTACACACATCATTTTATTATTGTTTTTCAAACGCATGATATGTCAATAATTAAAATAAATATTTTATTTTTTGTCATTTAATTTTTGGGGCGGTTCATAGATGTTAGGATCACGATATGTAAACAAACTTTGATGATTTGCACATTTAATTAAAGTTTTAATAATGGCTGAATTGCCGCATCTTGGAAAGAATTGTGTAGTTTGCAATCAAATTGGTATGAATGATGTAATTTAATTGATTAAATAATTTTATTTCAATTTCAAATAGATTTTCTTTCAATTACGTGTTGCTATTGTCAAAAAGTATTATGGTAAGTTTACAAACTAAATGTAAGTTAAATTTATTATAAGATAATTTAATTACAGCAAGGATCACGGTCCAGCTATTTTACACAAGTGTACTCCAGATATTGAGATAAAGAAAGACGAATTGAAACAATCAAAATCGGATCCAAATGATTATGCAAAATGCAATTTTTGCTCAGATTCCGTTTCCATATTGGAAACGATCAATTGTATGCATTGTGAAAAACGATTCTGTTTGAAACACCGACATAAAACAGATCATAATTGTGAATTTGAATTCAATGATAGTCAATCAAATTTAGTTGTTGAAAAATTGGAACGTAAAAAGTATGTTGAAAATATTCTGAAACGAATGAACCTATCAACTGGTGTGACAATAAAAAATCGTGGCAAAAAGAATGATGCTTTGGCGTTACGAGTTGCAGAAATGAAACTTCGATCAACTTCGGTTGGTCAAGAATCGATACCAGTAGAAGAAAGAATTTATTTTTTCATATCATTTGTTCCAAATGAAAATTCATTTGGCCAAGAAGGGAAAATGTTTCGAGATAAACCTATGTATCTATGTCGTGAGTGGTCTATTGGAAAATGTGTTGATTGGTTGGCAAAACATTTTGATCTAACTAATCGTAACAATGATTTAACTCAACCTCGTTTGGTTCTCACTAATGAACAGTTATTGCAATCGGGAGTTGACCAATCTGTTGCTGAAACCGTTAAATATTGTTGCGATCATCAAAAGACTGAAATGAACTATTACATTTGTTTTGGTCACGAATTAAAAGAGTTGGTATTGCAAAAGATTGTTGTCAACACTGATAAATTGTTGTTGACTTACTTTAAATAATTATTTTATTGAATTGTGCTATTAAAATTCGAAAAATGAACAACTATTTAAGATAAAATTTGAATTGAAGTTTATTTCGCACTGTATAACTATTGTAGTTTGTATCATTGGATCTCCGAATCAACCTGCAATCACCAAATAGATGGTAGATAGGTCAAGTGTTGCGGGGACCAAGATTCATAAGAAGAAAACAAAGAGAAGATCTAAACAACAATCTAGTAAGAAACATTGTTTGAATACACTAAAAACAAAATCAAAGTGGTTCAAAGTAAGACGAGGAAAGTTGTCTAGTATGAATCTATTGATAAAAGTTAAACGAGCTGTCAAATCGAATTGTGTTGTGAATAAACGGTCAAAGGGCAATAATCCTTCGCCGAGCGTCGATTCGTTTCATGATAATGCTGAGAACCATGGAAACTTTAATTTTGAAATTACCCATACACCAGGGAAAGAATGTAAACGAAACAAACAACAAATGAAAGTTGTAGCAAAAAAGGCTTCCGTTGTCAAGAATGATTTGTCTTCATTAATCCTTCCAGTGAATGCAAACAAAATTCAAACCCAAATATCATCTAATCTTATCAATAAAGAAGTTCCCAAAGTTTCCCAATGTATAAATAAGGAAGAAAAGATTAAAACATCAAATATAGATCGTGAAACCGATTTAAATTGGGATGAAGATCTTAATGATGAAGGCAAAGAGAATAATCCAAATGAGGTAGATAATGATGCCGATACTGAAGAAGAACCTGAGCTTCCTGAATCTGTTATCGAATATTTAAAATCGGAAAAACTGAATATTGTACGATACCTATGTTCGAGCACTACCTGTTTGGTTTACCTAGTAAAAAACCATTCCGGTAACGATCGTGCAATTAAGGTGATCGATCATACCAAGTTACCCGATTTGATTCGTGAAGAACATTTACCCAAAGAATTGGAGATCATTCGAGTCATTAATCATGTGAACATCATTCAAACCGATATGGTTCTAACCGAACTGAAAAACTATTCCATCATTGTAAGCGAGTTTGCATCTCAAGGAGATTTAGTAAGCTATATGGAACGGAATGAAAATAATCCGCCAAGTTTGTCAATGGTAAAGAAATGGTTCGTCGAGACGACCAACGCCATATATTATCTACATCACAAGAATATTGCACATCGAGACCTAAAATTGGACAACATACTTCTATGTAAAGGTATAAAGAAATTAATGATTTGTGAAATTTTTAGTTCATCCGGTTTATACTTATAGGTTTGATTGCTAAGTTGGCCGATTTTGGTTTTGCAATGTATGCACGCGATTCAAGAGGGAAACCGATTTTAACCGAAGTGTTTTGTGGTACCACCGAATATCAAGCACCGGAAACGTTACTTTGTGAATGGGCATATGATCCAATAATTGCAGACATTTTCAGTCTCGGAATTGTATTACACGTTTTAGTAACTCGCAAATTTCCGTTTGGTAAACCAGATGATTTCGTTACACCAGAAGGAGTGGTGGAATTACATAAAAAGATTTTAGCTAAACAATGGCAAAAAACAGGACCGATCGAAAATGATATCGACCTTCATTCGTTACTAGTTCAGCTACTCAATCCGGATACTCAAGAACGAATCCAAATTGATCAGGTATTAGAACATCGTTGGATGAAAAAATGGATAGAATGATTCAATGAAAGGAGACGATTGTTTCTGATTTATATCGACGATGTAAATTAATCCAAAATTAAATGTTTCAATATAAATTTAATTGTATGTCAAAATCGTATTATTTCGATTCAAACGTCATTTGATACATTGTTTGTGAAGAGCTCTATTTAGAAACTTGGATACATGTGGGGTTTGTTGATACTCGACTTATTTGTAGATTCACCCGCCGAATTAAATCCTATAGAAAGTATCTTTTGAAAATATATTATAAACTTATTTCAACAAATCATTTACAATGTTGTCGTTGGAAAAGATTGAAGAAATCTTTGAAGAGGTTGAAAATTATTCTTGTGATGAAGAAACTGAATCTAGTCGCAATTTCTACACAAATTATTCATCACCAAAACAAATTGATCGTTTTATATTGTTCATCGAATGTATCTTAACCAAATATCAAACGGAAAGCTCAAAACGTGATCGGTTGATTAAGATATTGACCGATTGCATTTATGTCGATTCAAATCTAGCCGATTTAATTTATGCAACATTAGATCCATCAACAGAAGCCGTTAATCGTGATTCAAAATGTGTTGCTAAATTTGTCACTCTTCTTGTTTCTTTACCGGAATTGATAATTAATCTATATAGATTACATTATCCTACTGAATTTACGATCAAGTCATACATACCTCGACTTTGTACCGTATTACGATTCGTTCTTGAACAGTGCTACACAAATCAAAGAAATCTTAAATTAACTCAAATTCGAGAAATTGTGACACGATTGTGTGTGAAAGGTCATTCCGAAATTGTTTGGAATAATTTGTTGAAGAACATTTGTCATCAATCATTTGAAAACACCAAATGGTTGCAGATCACACAACAGATCGTTTTGCCAGATTGTGGCAATGGTATATCCTTATCCCCCGAACAGTCGATAACGATAGAACCCGTTTTCAAAATGTTCTTCATGTATTCATCTTGTCACAAGATGGTCGATACTATACTTAATTATTCTCACCTTCAATCGATTGCTGGCAAAACGAACTTGTTGGAGAAGATTAAATTTCTTTTAACTAATAAATTTCTGCTTATAAATCATGTGAATACAACCGATCCATCTATATATGGAAGCATTGATCAATTTTTGTTGAACATTTATACCTATCTATATACGAACAATCGCGATTGGCTATGTACATCAATCGACAACCTACTGGATACATGGACCAATTCGAATGCATTTAAATGTCGTCCATATTGCCAACATTTCTACTTTTCACGACAACTAGTAATTGCGGCAAAATTAGTGTATAAAGACAAAGACGAACTATCAAAAAAGTTTACTAAATATATTTTATCAGGAACTGAAATTCATCTGAAAAGTTCTCAAATGGAATTTCGTGCAATTGGTTTAACAGCATCTACAATTGCGATTAATTTGTTTCGAAAATCATTTCCTGTTTCGATTGAAGCACCAAAATTTGAAGAGATTGAATGCAATCAAAATGATGATTGTGATCATCTAAAGAAGTTGGCTGCTTTAGATATCGATCAAGTTTTAAATGTAGTGGTTAAAAATGTCGAAATTGGTTATAGTTCAAATGACAAAGTTCAAACAAAAACAAAAGAAGTTGATAATAAACAGAAAAAGTTGAATATTCCTATTAATAATAAGAAGAAAGTTGTCCAATTAGATAGTGATGACGATGAAGATGATGATGATGATGATCTGCAGCCATATGACTTAACAAATGACATGTTAGTAGAAGATGATATTCGTTATGTTGGCAAACCCATTGAAATGGTCAAGAATACGATTACAGATATTCAAACGGCGTTGTTGATTGACAACTCTAAGAAACCACCCATTTACCTTCAAGATTGTATGGATGGTCTAGGGCAAATGGATAAACCATATTGGGCCGATAAATGTTTGCAAGCAGCAGAGAAGATCATTCGAGCTCATATCATTTCGAATGAAGTGTCAAAACAATCGAAACCAATCGAATATGGTCGTTTGAATACGGTGGCTCATAAGTTTGCTAAAATATTATTTGAAATGGATAATCAACTTGCAATCAAAAATTTTAAACAACTTCGAATGAATGCATTAGTTGCATTATGTGTAGCATCGCCCAAGATTGTTGCACAATACATTGGTGAACAGTTCTATGCATCAAATTTATCTATTGCCAATCGACTTGATGTTTTGACCATTCTAACAAGCGCTAGTGAAGAGTTATCTCAAATTCGTACCAATAATCAAAATAAAATGGTTGAGCCAATCATGGAAACGTTGCCACAATTACAAGAACCATCTAAATTGGATGAAAAAATTCAGCGAAAATATTTTGGTATTGCATATTTAGAGGAAGAAGATGATGATGATCAATCTATTAATGATTGGAGATCGATTGTTTCTGAACGTATTCTTTCCAACACTCGCTACTTTTCGGGTAAATCTTCATCATCGTCGATAAATGATGGAAACATATACAATCAATTTACCAATCAATTTGTACCAGTGGCTGGTCATTTCTTCTTTCCACTATTACGTGATCCAAATAAAGCTGATATACAATTGAAACTATACGAGGAAGATTCTTTCGTATTGGAACATTTATTTTATTCTCTTGGAGCAATGTTACAAAATTGTACAAACTACCCACAAGTGAAACTTATGTCGAAAGAGTTGCTTCAATTTATTGCTCCATACAGAAATCATGATGACAGGTTCGTATTATAACAATTTTGATATTATTTGATATTGATTACTTTCTACACAATAGAAAAGTTCGTTTATCGATAATTATGGTGTTCAAAGCCGTGTTACAAAGTACACCACACCATTACTTATTCGAAGAATTATTTCAAACAATAACTGACTTTCAATTATGGCTCAAAGAAATCATTATCGTCGATAACGATCAAGATTGTTCTTACAATGCAATGTTGACAATGAAATTTCTCAGTAAACTTGCTAATAGTGAAAATATGGCTGAGATTGAATCCCCATCAACCAATCATCGATTGAAGGAGCAAATTGATTTCAATTTTACTATTCGAGCTATAAAACATACTTCGCTAAAGTGATTTGATATAATTAAAAAAATCAATGATTTATTCAAAAAAAATGCAAAAAAGTTTAACCGAGCTAGGTAGGATTCGAACCTACAATCTCCTGATTCGTAGTCAGGCGCGTTGTCCGTTGCGCCACTAGCCCTTGTTCCGATGATTTGTAGTAAACCATAGTCAACCCTTGTGAGTTGATGAAACAAGATCATTACCAGAAAACGCATTTTCTCAACTCTCTTCATCAATTGAAACTCATGAAACATCAACGAAGCATCGTCATCAAGTATCGAATTCTTGATCCTATCTCGTCATCATCCATAAAAAACGCTCAATACAAGTTACAACATTCGCTGCTTAGCTCGTCCTGGTACAATGCAATTACAAGTACCATTGTTTTCAAGTCATAGTTTCCGTGTTATTTGGAAAAAAATTATCTTGAAGATCTTTTTATAAAAAAAAAGATAAGATAAAGATTGCAAGTAAGTTTTTTTAATGAAATCTTTTTTAGAAAAAATCTAAAATCTTTTTTTTTATGTTTATTAGTTGCAATAAAACGATAGATCATTATATGTCATTGAGTAACTTTCCAATCTATTGAAATATATTTCATAACCGATTCAAATTGATGACAAGGACAGAGGTATATGATTGATGTATTGTTTTGTTTTTATTATAATTTATTTTTATTATTCCATAGTTCGTTGTCATCGATTTTAATCTACTAGTAATGTTGTTACGTAATCTGTTATGAACATTTAGCATTAGAACGCATGGTCCAAAACCAGAATTATATATATAGAACCAGATTCATTACGTCAATTCTGTGTTGTGTCTCACCGCCCATTGAAAAAACTAACCTTCTGAATACGGAATTGAGTGAAGATCTTCGGCCTCGAGTGTTGTGTGTACGTGTGTGCGTGTTTTCCGCTCAAAAGTGGCCTTTGTTCATCCCTATTCACCCAAAGGCATATTTGTTGTTATTGTTGACAGTGAAATTGGTCGTCATCGTCGTCATCATCTTCTTCTTCTTCTTCATTATCATCGTGCATTTCCATGTACTGAAATAGCAAGGTTGACCATCAACGTCGCCGAACTTGTCGACATTCATTAGAAGGTAAATGTAGTAAAATGTTGCTACTGTTATTGCCATAAACCCTTTCTGGTTTGTCAAGTGTATTATAACCTGTATTTTGTATTTGTTTAGGTCGTCAACTTGTCAGTTGCAAGTTTTGAAACTATTGCATAATCAATAGTTTACTTAGAAATGGAAGAAGGATAATGAAACCATTTCCGATATTGGAAAAAATATCTCAACTAAACTATTGGTGACTGAATTGTTTCAACAGAATCAAACATAAACAACTACGCATAGATGTTGAACTATTCTTAATCATCATCAAGTCTTTATCATTTGTTTGTATATATAATAATCTAGAAATAGAATGAGTACAAACAAACCGCAGAAGAAAAAGGATCAAACTTATCTAAGAAGTTATACGACCGATTGAAAATCATATTAAACAAGTCATAGTCGTAATGGACAAACAATCATAAGAACCAATTTATTTTTACCCGTACCTATTTACGTTGTACTTATTGCTTCGGGTACTATCTTATCACCATTGATGTAAACAACGACGTCGTACAATCTCATCGACCAAACAAGAGGAAAATACGCAAAAAAACATAAGCGTAGGGGGGACAAGAAACACGAGAAGGACTCACTACGACACATTGAGTGAAAAAGAGAGAGAGAAAGCGAGACACCAGATTGGTGACAAACCTCCAGACAACACCGAAGGCTGTTACCACGATTTGTTGGCGGGGAAAGCGCAGATGCGGCAAAGAGTACACGGGAAGCACGTTTTGTACAAAACTGCATGTATTCTGGCACTCAAACTCATAAACCACATACACACACACAATTATGGTGTGCACCTATTGTTGGCGTCGCAAGTAAGCAACAAATGAAGCCATTTCAACCAGACAGAGACATACAATTCACAAATCGAGACATGAGTTGATCATCATCATCATCATCAACGTCGAATATCAAACGTAGATGTGACGACAACGACGACGACGAGACAGAAAACCTTGCCACGCTGCCACTGAACACGTTGTTCCTTCCTCTCCTATACCACCAATTCATTTTTTTTAATGTTCGATCACTGCAGACCAGACTGTGGTGAGAGTGTTCAAGTTCAACACACACACTCACATTTGCAGACGGACCAATATTGCATATTATGTTCTAATTGTCACTAATTACAATCGTAAATTAATAATTAGAACAAACATAATGTTTGCGTGCATGTGCGCTTGGTGATCAACATTTTTCCATCATCTCTTCTTGACCTTTGTTTGGATTGGAAAAGTACCGACAAGCAAAACATTGTGAAACATTGGAAACAATCTCTTTCTCTCTCTTTCGTTCACTGATTTTCTTCGAATGGCATCATTGACGTGAAGGCAAACTACCGGGGACAACATATATTACCGATGACAACATTCGATCGTCTGTTTGCTTTAACGAACATTTTTTATGTATCCTAAATTAACAACATCATTACACATCAATGCGAATATTCGGGTCATGTTGAACCAAAACATTTCTCTATAACTAATAATTGGTTATCATAACCTAAACATTATTTCGTCATCATCAAATATTGTCTGCCTCCGTATACATAAATGAACTGAATGATCATCTGTAAACTGATTTATCTGGAATCATCATCATTTTATAACAAATTTTATTTCATCTACATCAAACATCTACTGCCTCTGAATCAAAGGACAAAGTTTTGTCGAATTTTAATTTTACAAATTCAACACATCAATTGGAATAAGTTTGGTTTATCGTCGTCGTCGTCGTCGTTTTCACCATCTTCGTAAAAGAAAATTTGTATCATTCACTTAAACTCATTCATTGTAAAGGAAGAAACAATGGCTAGTACTTCTGATACCGAAATGTCTGTACGAGAACGTCGCGTACAAACAACTTCTTTGGACGATGCTTCGAATTCTATGAGTAAGAAGAAAACCAAACCATTACGCTATTCGTTTCAGAAGAAGCCGTTTGTTATTGGTGTTGCTGGTGGAACCGCTTCTGGAAAGGTATATATGACAATAATATAATTCATTATTTAATTTTAAACTTGTTTTAGTCGACTGTTTGTTCGAAGATCATGAACAAATTGGGACCGGTTCATCCGAATGCCCATTATCTAACTCAACGGCCAGTGATTTGTATCTCACAGGATAGTTTCTATCGAAAATTGTCCGATGATGAACGTGCATTGGCTGCAACTGGAAATTTTAATTTTGATCATCCATCAGCGTTCGATGTAAAACTAATGGTTCAAACATTGCGCGATGTTCAATATGGCAAAACCGTTAGAATTCCCGTTTATAACTATGAAGACAATGAAGTGTAAGTATATTAATGATGATATCTTCAATTCAAGATTAATTTTTTAATTGTTTTAGTGGAAGTAGTGAAGAAGTAATCTATCCGGCGGATGTCGTCCTGGTCGAAGGTTTATTGCTTTTCTATTTTCCGGAAGTTCGTGAAATGTTCCATATGAAAGTGTTTGTCGACACCGATCCCGATACTAGACTTGCACGACGAGGTTGGTTTCCAAATCAAGAATCAAGTTAACCTTTGTTTTTTTTAGTGATGCGCGATGTTAATGTGCGTCATCGTCCATTGGATTTTGTTCTAAATGTATACAAAAAATTTGTGAAACCTTCATTTGAAGAGTTTTGTTTTCCGGTAAGTGTTGTACAATACATGGACATGAATCATCATTTCACTATTTACAACAATGACATGATTATTAATTTTTTTGTTTTTTTATTTTCTTGTTAAGACCAAAAAGTTTGCCGATATCATCGTTCCACGTGGTCCCGACAATGAAGGTATTATATTAGTTTGCCGACTTTTTCCCTCTCTATCTCTCCCATTATTTGTTGCCAAATTATTCCAACTGTTTGTTTGTGTTTTCGCGTTGATGCAATAGGTCTATTAGTACTAGTAGCACGTTCTGTCACATGATATGAGCGCATTTATTTCAATCGCTTTTATCACACAAAATGGGTAATCATCATTATTGCACAAATGGGTTCGCACCCAACATATCAGCAAGTTAATATTGTTACATTTGTTTCCCACAATTGATTGGCGCCCGTTCTATTCTAACGGTTGCAATCGTCATTATCAATATTAGGGAATACATTTATTACAGTAATAGACTTGCCTCAAGTGGAAAAAGAAACATTTAGATCCGTTATGATTAATTTAAATCATTCTTGGAATGGGAACAAATTATTTTCTTATTTTGAGGTTGTGCCCATTTCCAATTTAAGTTTATAGTTTATGGTTTCCCTAGAAACGAGTTAAAATTCGGTGACATATAGTCAATTAGTTATTAGTTTATTGTTGAAGGTACACTTTGAATCATAAGTTAAGTGTGTCAAACACTAATCGACGATTCTTTGCATGTATTCTCTTTCTCTCCACCTTCAGTCGCAGTAGATTTGATTGTTACCCACGTGCGTTCAATATTCGATCCATCGAAACGACATCAATCGATCAAATATCATGACGAATCGGACGAGGACTGTACCAATGAATGTCAACCAATGAATCGATCGAAGAATTCGGCAAAGAAAAAGAATCGTAAAACTAATAAAAAGGGTGGCCGATCAAAACGGGTATCGAATGAAAGTGGAAATTATTCACCCATTTTAAGTGTTATCAATGGAAAATGTATAACGCCAACCTTGAATGGAAACTATTCGATTAAAAATAAGGAGAATGGAATTGGTATCAATGGTACACATCATGGAAAGTATGATGCCATATCGCCCATACTTCTTTCCTCGTCGGCGCCATCACATTTGGCCGGATTTGATCAACTCTACCATAATGGATATGACAATGGCGACGATGCAACTACGATTGTAACCAATGGTAAATGTAATGGTCATTTGGAAACCGATGACGAATATGACGATCTCCCATTTGCATCGATCAATGGCCATTCGGAGGTGGCGGCACTCGTTCCGTCCGTTACGATTTCTTCATGTTCAATGATGTCGCCGAGTAAGGCGAAAAAGAATGGATCGGTAAAGAATGGAAATTCGGGTAACAAGCAACAACAACAGTCGCAGCAACAACCATCAGCAGCAGCTATTGTACTTGTGGCCAGTCGTTGATCGAAATGTTGGTTTGCTTGTTTGTTTGTTGTTGTGTTTGTATCCACAATTCAAATGATCGTTACGTGGGTATCCCATTCTATTCGATGCTTCTTTTTATTGGTGTATACAAACACGCCTACATGAATACAAACAAATTCACATTGCATCCACATACACACACTCTCTCTCTCCCTCTAACTTTCTCGAAACACTATCAATCAAACCCCAAATTTAGTCTCATTGAACATCTGTGATTTGATTTTTTTTGTTCATCAAACCAAATTTTTTTTCTTAATTTTGATTCGATCGATATCAATCAGTAAATGCAGCAGAAACAATATATATTAGCAATAGTGCCATAAGATCATTCATAAATATGATGATGTTGTTTTGATAAAAGTGTAATCCACAATTATTGTTTAACAACAACGCAATCATTGTTTCATCATCGAATCATCATTAGTCGAAATGTGTTGATTTAAACATTGACCATTATTGTGATAACGTAAATTCATACTCCACTTAAACATTTGAGAACTATCAAATTCCTGACTCATGAAACAGCAGCAGCAACAACAGCAGCTAAATTATTCTGTTTTGCTGAATTATCCTACCACAAATTTTTCCAAAATTTTTATTCCATGCTCACATTCAATGCAAATTTAACCAACATCATAAATCCTATCGTCCAAAATTTATTCATACATGAACCAATTTATTTGCATCAATGTATCCAATGCATGTTATTATAAAATCGGACTTATGCTTTTTTGCAAATCTTATCGATTTGTACCCATGAAATATATATACATAAATATATTTAAGAAAATAAAGACGCTATCATGTGATATGAACTAGAATGTAAATCCGATTGAATCGGTCTTATTTTGCTTTGTAGATTGCTTTAAGGGAGAGATAGGAAACGGATTAACAATCGACCATCAACCGAAAATCAAATCTATCATTTAAATTGTAGTTGCAATTGACCTGATCGTACAAACCATTCGAGATTTGATTACAAATGTCACAACGACGTCATCATCATTCAATAAACGCCATCATCATCGACGTCCTAATGGTCGTGCACATCGTCACGTTGTTTCAAATGGTGAAAGTTTCAGTTCCACGCCATCTACTCCCATCGATGAACTATCGCCATCCCATCATGGTCAACATGTTGTTCAATGTGAAGATGAAGATGCTGACGAGGACACCGACGATGATGAGGATCAAAGCGACAAAGATGACCACGAGCCACGAAATCGAACCAGACATTTGAGCGATTCAGGAAAGGACATTTCATATAATCGGATTATGCCCAAAGATGGCTAAAAAGGAACATCAGTTTTTCAATGATTTGACTCTTTTACACATCAAAAATTATATTGCAATACAATTGCGCCAATTAATTTAAAAAATATAATCAAAAAAATGTTTTTTTCTCAACATTTTAATGAAATGGCCATTTAGAGACCGCTAATTTCATGATCGATCATCATCATGGTCTCATATGGCGTATTATGGTAAACATTTCCCTCCCTTTCTCAACGATATGATGATGATGATGGAATCATTGGTTCATTGCTCAACAACAATAACACCAACAACAACAAACAAAAATTTTAAAGTAAGACATCAGTTTAAGAATGATACATATCGTCGATTGATCATCCATAATGCTCACATCTAACCAAACCAATCAATTGTACAGATTCAAACTTAAAATTGGTCTATGGATTCAATATGAATGTGTGTAATCCATCAACTATTAGTCGGCCGATTGATGAGCTGGCCAATGATGACAAGTTGAAGCACTTGGAACATAATCGACCATGCATAAGAAGGCTGAAGATGAATTCGAAGAAGAAGGTACTATAACCGCCATTATTGATTAGCATAATTGGATTGTCAGTTGGCAGCATCATCAGCCGTCATCATCATCATCCAGTGATGTTGCCATTTGCCGTCGATTCGTTCACTCAATCTGTCTCGTTCCCAGTCCCCCTGTCCCGACCATAGTCTGCCCGATTTGTCAATCGGCCAATCTTGAACATATGTTCAAGTAAGTGTTCTGTTCTTTCTGTACTGTATCTGTTGGCCACTTCATCGACGTGTGTGAGAGTGTAAAGTGGACACCAAGGTGGAGACGATCCTGATCCGATGTGATCGAATGGTTTAACGTGTATGTGGACAATGACCAAATGTAGGAATGCCGTCCCAAAACATTGCCGATCGCCAACATAGGTGCCCGACCAATTGTGGCCCATTTGCTTGCTAATGTGACTTGACATTGCCGCTTCAAACTGTCGTCTTCAATTAGCGCACATTCCATTCATGGAAGGTTATCGTCCCTTTTTCCATTCTATTGGTGAAATGGTTATGTTAGTTTGTTGGCTGGTCATTCCAATACACTCACCCCAATGGAACCTCTCTCATTCAAATCGTCCAACCACTTTTCTTTCAACCACACATCATTATGGGTAGATTGTATAATTGACTGTAAAAAACTAAGAGAGCCAACATCGATATATCGTGGGATAGTAAACATGATCATATGCACTAGTTTCATTAATTGGTCCATACAATTAACACAAAACATTCTTCATTTCTTCGTCATAAAGGTTGATACTGATTAATGTTGATTAATATTCATCCATCTATGCAACAGTTTTTTGTTTGTTTGCCCTCTATCGGTTTATGAGCTCACCAATTATGGAACACATGCAATGTGGTGCTCGGCACGTGTAAGATACTGTTGATGTTGATCCATTGAGACATGTTTAAATGGAGAATAACAAAAACCTTCAACTTATAATGATATGATACACAATGTTTATATGATATTTATAATTAGATTGTCGGTTATTCAACATCAACACAACGATATTGGCCTAATTGTGCAACAAGAAATCGTATTTTTCCATTCTTTTTTCTTCTTATTTGTTTTAATCAAAAATGATAAAATCTTACATTTCTTTCTTCTTTAGACATTTACTGCATGACAATGTCAATGTTGAAACACCTTGTGTGCGTTTGATATGTTTGGTTGACGCTCGAAATGACCATTTTTTTATGACGTTTGACGATGACATGTGACGCGACCGTTTCGTCGCCTACCTTCACCGTGTCCTGGTCTCAACGAAAGACGACAAAGCGATCAAAGATTATTATAAGGCCAAGACATTATAAGGTCCATAATTAGTTGAATACAAACTGTCTGAAGATGATGGTCTTTTGGTTCGATCATGTAGGACAAACTGATTTGGGTGCACATGTCTCATCACTGTTTGACTATATCTAAATCTGATCATTCTTCTTTTTTTTTGTTTGTTTATTTAGAAACAAAAGTTGACAAAATCTAAACATTCTTGTTGACAAAATACACCTGTCAATGTATCGGCTAAGAAGATGAAACATTTGAAAGTATACACATTCACATTGACTCTATATAAGATGAAAATTAAAAGGAAAGGATTGCCAAAATGATCGAAATAGGCAGGTCACTGGTCGGACAGGTTTGATGTTGATATTCAAACTCTCAAAGACACGATCTTGTTGATGAACATTGCCCACACCTTATCTCGTTGAAGATGGCCAATCGAAACGTCGTAGGTGGAGTCATCATCATCATTTGAACAAACATCATCCAACAATTTCAATGATCAAAACTTTGATGATGAACAATTCATTACCATTCATGTTCGTTGGTTCATACGATGTAGTTCGATTCACAAATGTGTTTCCATTATTTGAAATTGAAAACTCGTTGAAGCTACCATTATTATGTGTTCGTTCGTCATGAAGTGTGCCACCATTCCTCAATTGATAATCTTTGTCGTTGATCATTGAAGCCAACCAACATATCTTGTTACATGTTTGTCACATTGATCTGATTGTG
The DNA here is from genome assembly GCA_029204025.1 of Blomia tropicalis. NCBI lineage: Eukaryota > Metazoa > Arthropoda > Arachnida > Sarcoptiformes > Echimyopodidae > Blomia > Blomia tropicalis. The sequence continues at coordinate 13,876,844 of CM055089.1, read as the reverse complement.
AATGGAACGCGAATTAATTTCTAATTACAACTAGAAAATTTGAACATTTGTTGTCTAGATAGAGTTGACTTCTTCTTCGTTCATCATCGTTTGATGAAAGCCGCCTCGTCGTCGAATAAGAAACCGAATCATTCAACTTAATTATGGTAAAAAATGGCACGACGTTGATTATGGGACATCTGTTGCGCACTTTTAACGATAATTGACACAAGACTTGCTGCCACTGGTTCTTTTGATCATAGCCGAACACATCAAATTGATTGAACGATATTAATAATCAGCAAAAATATCTATAATTCGTCTCCCATGTTTATTTAATCACCATCATCGTTACCTCATTAGGCAACCTAATCTATCTTTTCTATTTGGTTGGACAAGATTTGTAATACGATGAAATCTAAACCGATGAACGGTGGAATGAAGAAGTTACCACACGGAAAAAAGACGGATCATCTGAAGGTGTGCGAGGATAAACGAAGGTCGAATGGTGGCGACAATATGTCGTCGTTGATCAATCATTTGCCCATACAAAAGTTACATCGAAATCGAACGGCATTCACTGAAGTACAATTGTTAGCACTTGAACATGGTTGGTTTTCCAAGTTTATTGAACCAATTAATTAATTAATTATTGTTTTTACTTTAAAGAATTTGAACGTACACATTATCCGGACATATTTGCGCGGGAAAAGTTGGCAAATAAGATCAATCTTCCAGAATCTCGTATTCAAGTTTGGTTCTCGAATCGACGTGCCAAATGGAGACGTGAGGAGAAATCACGTACTCTTAAATTGGATCCAACCTCCATATCGACATCCACAATATTTGGCGATTTTTCCAAATCATCATCTTCATCATTTGGTGACACCTTATTATGCGGATCACAGCCAATTCATGAGGATAGCCTTGAATCGAATCCCACCTTCAAGTGTCGAACGACACCATCACCTAAATCAAACTTTATTCGTTGCAATGGAACATCATCATCATCGACATCATCGTTGAATACGATTGTACCACAATCTCATTCAACATTGATTTCATCCGCATCAATTGCTGGTAAGAAATATTTGTCTATTGATTCGGAAATGGATAAAACGATCGTCTCATCAAAATCGATTAATTCATCTTCATATGGCAATCAACAATCAACAAACGAAACGACGAACTCGTCCAATTTGTTAGGATTATTTCACAAATTTTCTAGTAGTTTGGCTGATCAACTTCATCATCATCATCACCATCATCATTCGTTGTCAAACTATCATCAACCATATGGAACATATTCTAATCTAACAACGACGACATCGAATTCCAACTTGAATTCCAGTTCAATTGCCACCTCTCCAATAATTGGTAGTAGTGCACCAGGAGTAAATACTAGTAATGCAGATGCAAATCATTCGAATCCATACTATTATGGCGATACTGTAGCATCGACCTTCACCTATAGTCGATTATCAGAACCAAATACCAATACCAATTATGATCATATCGGAAATGGAGGATCGGTTCACATTGCTCCTCATAGTAGTCCATATGTGACACCATATTCAACTCCGACAGGAGTTCCCGTCACTCAGTCGACACCAACATATCTGTATTATTGAATTAAAACATTTATATTTTGTAAAAATGTGGAAATCAATTAACTAATAAAGTAATTTTTGAATGCTACTATCATTTTTGTTATAAATTTAGATGCAAAAGTTTAAATTTAGTACGTTACGTACTTTGTGAACGTTCTTCAATTGATTCGTGTATATGTTTTGGTCGACATTTCACGGTTTTGACGTTGGTACAGATTACCATATGTTGGTTTACATTGATTATAAACATGGAAAACGATGAACAAGATGAGGTAATTTTATCTTTTTATCTGTTGATACTAAAATCCTAGTTTTACTCAGGGTATCGATGCTCCTGAGGATGATTTTGGCGAATACGAAATGCCAGAAAATGAAAATCCTGAATCAGTTCAAGCAATCAATGCACCAACATGGTCATTTCCCGATTTGGTACGAGTACAATCTACAAACAACACGATAGATTTGCATTCTATTGACACATCTTCAGTACCAAATAATAGAAGAACTTGTATGAGTTCACATCAAAATTCCACATCAAATGGATCAATATCTCGAACATCACAAGCACGAGTTTTAGATCCTCCAGACGTATCGTTGCCTTCGTCTGCTTCAACTTCATCTTCAGCATCGACCTCAACGGGTTCATCAAATAATCAAACCAATACGTTAGATCTTTGTAATGGTGGTGGTAATGGCAGTGGTGCTCTTAGACAAAATGGCAAAGTAAACTATTCCAAAAGAATAATTGGAGCAAATTCTTCTGTCACGTCTTCGTCCAACTCAAATTGTTCAACAGTATCCACTTCAGCATCATCATTAGAAGCTAATTTAAGTGGTCTGTACGTAACAGGATTTTACAATCCTCGATTAAATGAAACAAAAAGAACCATTGTACCTATCAATAATTCTCACGAAAATAATTATATTGAAAATATCGAAGGTCCTTCAACGTCAAGTTCTGGTACTAATCAACGTATTACCGATTTAGAACGAGAAATTCGATCATTAGAGATGCAAAAATCGTTGTTGCAACAGCAATTGATTCAGAAGGATGATCAAATCAATGAAATGCAACGGACTAGAAATGTTTCAACACAAGATGAAACATTGGTTAATCGGATTAATGTTTCATTGGAAGAGATTAGTACAAACATTACTAACACATTCAATCGATTGGAACAACGTATTGATGCTCTGGAAAATAACCAAAGAATGACCCTATCTAATGGAAAATGTCCGAATGATGGCAACAATAAAACAATTTCTGAGTTTTCTCCTACTTTTATTGAGATGCAACAAAAGGTTAGTTATTATTATATTGATATCCTACATTTATTCATTTAATTTTTTTGTGAAAACAGCTTTCTGCTAATCAACGTGAAGAAATGTGTGATCTTTTTCGTAATATATTCCAATCAGCTATTCGTGAAATTGACTTATATACCTCTAAGACTTGTAACAATTCAATTGCAACTAATACCACAAACCAAAATGGACGATAATTTTGATTTTTTGAAATGGACCATTTGGTAATATATTTTAAACTTAATGAAATATTTATTAAATGAACTATTATGTACATAAACGAGAGATAAAGCGATAAACATTTTCACCAATCAATTTCGAATGAATCACTTTTTGAATCGCTTCGAGATTCGCCACCAGAATTGTTTCTAATTACAACCGTACTACGTTCACCATTATTTGTTGGTTTCGTTGGTGAAACATTTGTTTCATTGTTGGAACTTTTACCATTCAAAACATGATTATTATTGTCATCATTGTGAATGGAGGTCGATTCTCGTGGTGTAATCACATTTGTGGATTGAAATCGTTGATTTGTACGCGCCATTTGATCTTGTCCTATCATTTTTGAACTACTGCCAGATGCCATGTCAGACTCTAACAGCTCTTCATACAATGAACGATGTTGTGGAATTGTTTTTATACTTTGTTGATAATTAGGTAACTCTTCGTGAACGTCGTCTTCATCGAGAATGAACATTGACTTCATACCTTGATTTAATTTACCTACATCAGCTGATTTATCCACTGGTGGAGAAGTATGCCGAGTGATTGCCATCAACTCATGAAGAACTAATCAATGAATATCAATATCGGTAAGTTAAAGTTAATTTAAATTGTAAACTATTTGTTCATACCTGAACCACTACTATTTGACATGCGAATCGAATTTGATTTATTCATATTAATATTTTGATTGGTGGGCGAATCTCGTGCCGGAGTTGATGATAACAGTTGTGACATGAGTGGACTTTCGTTTACCACACGATGATCTTCAATAGTATTAGCAACCTTATCAGGCGAAATCTCTTCGCCTCGTATCGGTGTCCGATTGTTTTGATGTGACATCTTCTCATAAATTTTATTCACAATCTTTTGTACCATTGCATCGTCGGACGGTTTATCCCCATCAATACCATTGTTATGCGGAGAGTCAAGTGGGACAATCTCGTTTCGATGTTTCAATTCATCTCCATTCACATATATTGGTCCATTCGTCTTCTTCAATGTTGATGTTCGATTCGTTTCTTCCTCTTCAATGTGACCATAATCGATTAGTACATTATCTCGCCGGCTATGTTGATGGACATGATCATCGTCCAGAATGTATTCATCTTCATCGATCACCTCATCGTCGAGTTCACATTCATCGTCATCGTCGCAGAGGCGGCATCCACGCGCTGCCGGAGAACGATGAAACGAGGTCCAACCTTTGCCCGATCGCGATGCAATATAATCATGTCCATCCATCGAAACTGATCGTTGATGATTGTAACGATTATGTGAATGGCCGGCGACACGGTTCAATCGATGCAAATGATGACTTGAGCTATGATGTCTCATCTGATGTAATGGCGAATGTTTCGTTCCCGTTACAAATTGAGCCGTAGGCTTATAATGAGCGTTCAAACTTTGAGTCGTTAAGGAAAAGTCTGAATTTCTGTTTAGGAACAATTGGAAAACGAAATCTGTTTGTAACAAAGATCAATAATCATTAATTATACTTACAACTTAACCAAATGATCCTTTACGAACGCTTGCAATCGTTTAAATTGACCATTGACGGCCTCATATTTGGAGTTCATTTCTTCAAGATCGCCTTGCTCCTTTTGCTTTTGTATGATCAATTCTTGTTCGGCTTTTCGCAACTCTGACCGTAATGAAATCACCTTTTGATCGTTAGCTCTTTGTTCCTTCTCCCATCGATCTCGTTCACGTTCTAACTCTTGGTTCTTTGAATCGAGTGATTCCTTCAAAATTTGCAATTCGTTCTTCATGGAACGGTTTTCAAATTTTGTTACCTGATAATCTTCCATACTTTCCACCTTTTCCTTAAGAACTTCATTCTCTTTCTTCATAATCTCCATTTCCTTCTTAAATTTGGCCATTTCAATGTCTGATAATCGTTTACTATCAATTTTTTCTTTTACGATCTTGACCTAAGATCGGAAAAAAAAAAACATGTAAGATTAATTTAACAAACCAATAGAACCAAATGTACCTGTTCGTGTAATCTGGCTTCAACCTCTTTAACCCTTTCCTCTTTTTTCGTTAAATTACTTTTATCTAGTTCAAGTTCATTGAATTTTTTGCGTAACTTTTCAATCTCTAACTTCATTTCAGCTTTTATACGTTCGGTAACAATATCATTAATCGTATGTTCACGTCTCATTAGATCGGCCGACTTTTGTCCAAATTCTTCATATCTAGAACGAAGCTCTTCTTCATTTAAACGAATCTTTCGTTCACGAGCATCCAATTCAATTCGTAACTGTTTATCCCATTCTTCCAATTTTCTTTGATCACTTTGAAGTTTCTCCTTTTGACGATCCAATTCACGTCGTTGAAGTTCTTTTTCAATCTCCAATTCATAACGAATTTGTCGTTCCCAATTGGCAATCGATGATATCTTGTCCAACGATCGATGAAAGATTGGATCTAACGATTCACTATCACTATGTCCGTCGTCATCGTATCGACCTTTTACGTTTAACCGTTCATCATCGGAAATGGCTCCCGACATTCCTTTGGTTAACTTTGCCGAACTTTTACCACTTGTCAATCGGTTCCGTCTTACATAGATGGAAGCCGATTTTGGTCTTGGCGTCGTCTTCTTACGAAACATTGGCACTGATTGGTGGTTGGGCGAAGTTTTCTTTTCCTCCGCCATTGTTTCCGTTATCGATGTTGATGGCACTTGTGTGGTGTTGGCAGTGGGACTAGTTGAACAATCATCAGTCACATTGATCATCTCATTCGAATCGTTTTGTTGTGCCATTTGTTGTTGTTTCTCACTTTCCGTTCGATTGAATCCATTCATCAATTTGGTGGTAGCTCGTTGTTCACTACCAAACAATCCATCGATTTGTGTTGATTTGAGACGCACAAAACTATCCAATATCTCCTTACTCATCTTGTAATGATGACTAAGTTCGGTTCGATGTTGTCGAATTTGGCCGGTCGTTATTGTGTGATGTCGAAAGTTGCGTAAAGAATTTAAGAATTGGACACTATTGTAACGATAGATGGCTGATGGTTTGTGTGCGATCAAAAATTGGTCAACATTAGGCGTCGAATTGAGATCAGAATTTTTTAAATGTGTAACAATTTTTGGCTCAAAATGTACTGTTTTAGATGTCTTTGGTCCTAATGATCGACTACGTTTATTGTTGATATTACCATACGTTCGATTGGTTGTCCAATTGTTACTTCGATTCCATACTGAATTGGATTGACGCAATTTTGGTGCCGTGGTTGGACTGAATTGTACCAATCTATTGGTCGACGTTTGGCCATGTTGATGGAGATGCATTATTTACTACAGATAGAATAGAATAGATTTTTTTTGTTAGTCTATTTGTACAAATAAATCAAACATTGCTTACCATTGGTGCATAAAATAGGCAAATAAGCCGCCGATATATCAGGATGGGCGGGAGTCGTATGTTAAATGTTTGAACATGGAAAATGGAATAATGAATGAGTGAGACACATCGTAATGAATTGAAACTTAATTTTGCAACAATACCTAATGTCCAAAAGGCAACCGTTGCCGGCATACGGCGTTCTGTTGTTATGACCTCCGTTACTATGATGAGTTTAGGGAATTGCCATAGAAACCAATGCAAACGTGGTCACTTTAATGGTTGTGTTGTTCAACACTTTGTTCACATTTACCAATTGTGCAATATGGGAAAAATATAAATTCTCGACTTCGTTTCCAAATGTTAATGTAGAAATTGTTGTTGTAGTTGTTGTTGTACAATCTAAATCACAGTGATTGCTTGGAATTTGTAATGGAAAATCCAAAATTTGAAAAGCGAATAAACGTTGACCAGGTGATCATTGGATATTATACTTATTAATATTGTATTTGCGGCACAAGTGGCTGGCCACAAGCCAAGTTCAGCTACCCCAGTTGTGTGTAGTGGATGAATCAAAGTGTACATTTCGTTCATTTGTTCTCTCTCTCTCTCTCTCTCTCTCTTCTTCACTCTCCACCTTACCCCCAAGGCACTTCAATCTTGATGCCCGTCTTTGTGACCATCGTTTCTTTCTCTCGTTTTGAGACATTTTGCTCCACCTTTTATATTACTTTAGCAAGGTGCTATGCATTTATGTATGTCTAGAGTCGATCGAGTCCACATTCGAGGTGGTGTTGGTGGTGGTAAGGTAGTGTGAGCTAATCATGTCGCTCTCCACTCTCAATGTTCAAGACGAAGACCTGTCAGCTGGACACAACAGGTAATCAATGTGAGATTCCATTCTACATTAGTACGCATACTCGCACAAACACTAATTCGATCGAACATAAATCTTCTTCGTCTTCTTCTTCTTCGGCATTTGTAATGATCATTGATTTGCATAGGTTTTCATTAATCCAATGATTAGAACACACACAAACATAATTACAGACATTTTATTTTGTTTGTTCTAAATTAAAATTCAGATTTCGATTGTTCTTAATTAAATTGTTAATTGTTCGATTGATTGAAGAATGTAGGATTGAGTACATTAAAGTAGCATGATTTGAATGTGTTTTACTATAGTGTTTGTTGAATAAGTATAAGTAGTTCTAGGCCTAATATTGTGCCTTGATTTTTTTTGGATATTATAGTCCTTTTAATTAGTGCTTTTTATCTTGAGGTAAGTTTGATCTATTTGATTGATCAGTTTTATTGGAAAAAGATTAATCTCTTTTTAGCTTGCTTCTCTCTCTTTCTCTCCCCCTCTATTTCTCCTCTATATTTATTGGTATCCCATTTAACCAAAAGTAAACGACCATGAGACAGTGGTATGCTGTTGGATTTGTTGCAGCCGCTGCTGGCTTTTACTATTATCGGCGAAATGCTACAACGCCATCAGCAATCTTAAAGGAGGCGGCAAGTGATGTAAAGAAAGGTATCAATACGGTTGCTGGTGCATCGGGAATGGTTGTGGATACGGCAGCCGCCGGTGTTGGAACCGTTGCCGATACTGCTGTCAGTTCGGTCGCCAGTGTTGTCAAGTAATTCCAAAGTTTTTTAAAACAATTTTTAAGTTTAAATTAAAAACCAAATTTTGATGTTTTATGTTTGTTCGATAAAAAACAAATCAAAACTGTTTTGTTGATTTCCGGTATTGTACTGCATTGTAAATTCAAATGCTTAAACATTACGTCTTTTATGAACGGGTATTTTGTACATAAACATTTCGGCATGTAACACATGTTTTCATTTTATTATTTTAACTTGTATAATGGATCCTAACATGAATTTTAACGGATTTGACCAGTTTAGTGGTCAGTTTTTAGACCGATTTGTATCATCATTTGATCAATCTATGTTTGAAGATACATCTGAACAATTATCATGGATTGTCTTCTTGAAAAATGATAAAATTAGATCGGTTCTGTCGAAGATTTTTGACAAAACAAATGCTCAAAGTCCTGACGATGATAACTTTTTGCAAATTTTAAATTCTATTCAGTTTGAAGATTTATCAAGTTCTATTATTCGTCAATTGTTAATTCAAAGTGCAATCTGTTCTCTTCAGTTGTATGTTGTTGACAATTTTCTTTGCTTCATTGAAACAAATGATGAATTTAAAGATTGTTTGCAATTTGTTGAGAAGTTGTCTACTACTTCAAATATCAATTCTTTCAATTTAAACATTGGTGAATCTAAATTACATTCCGTTGGTAAGTATTTCATTATATTTCAACACATACTGAACCATTATTTTTTATTACAGTTCGTAGTTCCGTTTTACTTCGTTTCTCTCGTTATATTTTGAAGAGTTTAGTAAATTCGGAAAATGATTCATTGGATTTATTTCATTGTCTTGTTTGGTCAACGAGGTGTTGTACTGTTCATCAAATGTCTTTGAAAATGAAATCTGATTTATTGTTTGATGAGTATATGAGATATGTTAACCAAATTGTTCCCTATATCGAAGATGATAAATCTCAATTTATTCGTCAATTCAAATTAAATATCATTTTAGAAATTATTAATTCCATTCTCTTTTATGGTGATACTGAATTTGCCAAAAAGTATTTTTCAATGGCTCAACAATTGTCACATTTGGAAATGAACTTTATTGGTCGTTTGGGGAAAAGGACAATGTACCAAGAAAAGCCTGTTTCACAATTAATGGTCAAGATTAATAAAAAACGATTTGATACTATGGATCAAGAGGAAGAAATTTTTAAAGTTAATCTTCCAAAATATGAAAAGCTTGAAGATGATACTCTCCTTCAAGATGTAAAGTTTGAAATTAGTGATGATGGTCTCGACGATGATGTTCAAGTTCGTCTTAATGAAAATGAACAATGTTTTCTAATGACAACAATTGAGTATACATACCGAATGGGTGCTTCCAATGACAACCTTCTTCGTGATCAATTATCTGCTTCAATCTCTTTTCTGTTGGAGAGGACGACAGTATGGTCGATAGCGTTTGCTTTACTTGAGAAAAGAAGTTATTTTGAACGATCCAGTCGTCGAAGAATTGAACGATCAATGAAACAATTGGAAACTTTAACCAATACCGTACGAACCGAATATGATAAAAAATTTCTTGTTAATGAAGTTCGAGGACGAATTCGTCATTTTTACTCAATCTTATCGAGTCCATTTTGGCATGTGGAAAAGCTTCTTGCCGATTTATTGGTTTCTCTCGGAGTGGTCAAATCTGCTCTCGATGTATACTTACGTTTAGAACTTTGGAATGAAGTCGTTGGTTGTTATCGGCAGCTGAAGCGACCGGACAAAGCTGAAGAGATTGTTCGCAATTTGTTGGAACGAGATGGAGATAATCAACCAAATCTACATTGTATATTAGGAGAGATAACGGGAGACATTGAATGTTATCATCATGCTTTAAAGTTAACCAATCAAAAGTACGCTCCAGCTACCAAGATGTTAGGAATGCACTATTTCGCATTACGTGAATTTGATAAAGCCCTCGATTACTATCAACAATCGGTTGCAACCAATTCATCTCAACCGGATTTATGGTTTCGAATCGGCTATATCGGATTGATTGAAGAAAATTGGGAATTGGCTGCCAATGCTTATCGACAAGTACTTCAATTTGAGGAGAATTCATTTGAAGCGTGGAATAATCTTTCGAAAGCGTATATCAAGTTAGGCGACAAACCTCGAGCAATGAGAACACTTCAGGAAGCAATCAAATGTAACTTTGAAAATTGGAAAATATGGGACAACTATATTGCGGTCGCTATCGATGTTGGAGCATTCAATGAAGCAATAGAAGCATGGAATAGATTGATCGATTTTAAAAATGGTAATGTCGACGATAATATAATAACAATTTTGGTAGAAGCGGTGGTTGGAAATATTCTCGATTGTGATGGAGAACCATCTGGTCGTTGTTTGCCTAAATTACTCAAATTGTTTGGGCGTGTCACTGCAACATCGGATGGATCGGCCATATTTTGGCGTAAATATGCACGTTTGATGATTCATAATCGTGAAAAAGAGTCAAGTCGAATTACACAATGCTTGCAGAAATGCCATCGAAAGATGATTGCAAATGAAAAGTGTGATTTGGAATATTATTCAAAATTGGTTAAACATTTGATTGAACTTGTTGATGAGTATATGAAAGTTACCGAACTTGATCCAAACAATCAAAAGGAAATATTAAATGGATGCAAATTGACACTTAACTCAATGATGGTAAAGATTAATCGTGCTAAAGAAGATTTAGCATTGGTCAAATGTAATGAAGGAAGAATGGAACCTTTCGATGAGAGTGTTCGCTTATTGGAAGAGAAATTTTCCACCATCAAACAAATGTTAATCGTCGACTAAAAAATTATTAAACATAAGTATATCATTTCTTAAAATCTATTAATTAATTTTCAAATAATTAATTTTTTTAATTACAATTCAATTGCAAGCAAAATTGTACCGATATTGAAGATTACAGTTTGATACAGTTTTGTTTGCCTAACGTTGTTGATTTCGGCCTGAATCTTGATGGTACAAGGTACAATTTAATGCAAAAATGTCCTAACAAATTTAGAGCATATAACAAACTTAAAGTGCGGCAGCACCAGAAATAATTTCGATCAATTCCTTGGTGATGACAGCTTGACGAGTTCGGTTGAATGTTAATGTCAACTTTTGGATCATCTCTCCGGCGTTCTTGCTAGCGCTGTCCATGGCCGTCATACGAGACGATTGTTCACTGCATGCATTCTCCTTCATGGCATAAAAGATCAAGCTGGCAAATGAATACTCGTAGTATGATTTGAGCACATCTTCGTCCAAACTGTCATAAAGGTTGATTTTCGGTGATGAAGTGATCAACTTAGAACTAAAGATTGGAATCGAGGTGGTTTTGTATGAGACCACTGACTTGAATTCATTGTAAAGGATAATTCCGCGATCGAATTCAATGCCCGATTCGAGAATGTTGGTGGCAACTGTCAATGCATCGCCAAATTGTGGTGGTTTCTTGCCAAAATCGTTGAACATCATCAAGATGTTTTGTGGGAATTGTCTGGCTAACATTGCTTTCGATTTGTCTCCCACGCATACAATTTTGATGTTGCTTGCATCTGGATCGGTAGCCATGATAGATCGTACTTTTTTGGCAATTGATGAATGTACGGCACCGCACAAACCACGATCAGAGGTGATTGCCACCAATAAGGTTCCCGGCTTTTCAATCTCTTCAGCATTTTGTTCAGCTGGTGAAAGTTCGGCCTGTTGGTAAAAGGCTTGTGCTCCAGCTCCAAAACTTCGAGCTTTCTTCAGGTCACGTTCGGCACGAGCATACTTGGCAGCCGACACCATCTTCATCGATTGTGTAATCTTTCGAATGTTGGTAACCGACTTGAGTCGAACACGAATGTCTTTCAATGTGGCCATGCCACGAGTTTGGTTCGCCAACACCAATGGCAATGTGTTCAAGGTGGTACGAGCACCGACGCCAAGCATTGTGTCTAGATTGTTGAATCGGTTCAGTTAAAATATCGACAATAATGAATACAAAACAAATATGACTTACCAGATTTATATGCTTAAAATATGAGAAAGGAAAAGAATCCGAATTGAAAACACTGCAGAAAGCCAAAACACATACACACGCTCACAATAAGGATTTGCCGGACAAGCTGATGAGGACACAAGAGTTGTGAAGGTGATTGCTAACGTAAATAGTCGTCGACTAGTTTGACAACCAATCGGGTTGATATAGTCGCTTAGAAATAGAACTTGTTCTTGTTCGACATCACTGGATGGCGGGTCATTTGTACAAGCTCATTGTCAGCTATTCATGTATAAAAGAAAGTTTCCGCCAAAAAGCTTTCATTGTTTTCATTTTAGTGTCATCAAATTAATTTCTGTCACTGAAGAATAAGACAGCTATTTATTGAGTTGATATTGAGATTTCTGTGTAAATTTCGATGTAGGTTGTGTCGAACACCTTTGTCTTGACACCATAGTGTGAGAACGAGTATTCATTTCGAACTCTAACCTTTTTTTCTGTTTTCTTTTTGAAGGCAATTTTTTGGGATGGTCCACATTTGGAACGAACGACATATTGCACATTCACTTGCTATTCACTCTGACCCTTGTCCTCATGTGCCTCAATTGAGTATGATTCCAAGTGAGCAAGTGCAATGAACAAATTCGACTATGCCAAGCTAACGACTGCTCGACATTTACTGAAACTAGCCCATCACACAATCATCAGCATCATCGTCCGCATCATCTATCGTCGTCTGTTTGGTGTGGTTTTCCGTCTCGTTCGCTCTCTTTCCCTTGATTTGTCGTATTGTGCTCACTCTCTCTCTCTCTCACACTCTTCTGTTTTGTCGATCGGCCAATGTCTATATGAGGCAATAAGTGTGTTTGCATTTGTATGCATGTGTATATTGTGCGTGTGTGTATTCAACTCGGCGGCAATTGTAGCACATCACCCATATTTTACCATTCGTCGTCTTCGTCGTCGTCCAGGTGAATCTTTTTTTCTTCATCCTCACCCATCTCAAAACGGACACTACAACCAACACACTCTTCATTCCACTATTTTAATTTGTTTACATTCCACACATGAAAGCATTGATTTTTACATCTTTTTTCCTTGTTATTTATTGGCGCTCAAAAAATCACCCATTCGTTTGCATTTAATGCGGAATTGAATGGAAACGGTCACTAGCATCACCAACGGTTACCACCAATAAACGAACAACACAACAACAACAACAATGTGATGTATACATCACAATCGGACAACATCGTTCGCATCGATGCATTCCCATAATTGGCTCGGCCATGCAACATACAATCGGGGATGTTTAAATATCTCGCCACAGTTGAGTACCATTATGACGACTCGTTGACGCGGCATCACCCTATTACAAAGTTGTATTGGCCAATGTCTTCCTACTCTCGATGTTTACCATTATCGACGGTCACTCAATCTCCACTCTCTCAAAACGTTTCTACCCCTCCATCTTCATGATTGTTCTCTTCCCCTCATTCGTGAAGACGACGAACATTGATGAACAGAAGAACGAGAACAAGAACGAAAGGACAGGTTACGAAGTATATATGAAAGAGAGTGAGAGATAGATAAGCTATGGAAACGAATGTTATGCGAGCCGAGAACTGAAGCTTAGCCCTGCGGCATTAATCGAAGATTTTTCACTTTTTCCTTTATTTACGAATCTACATTTCCACACAACGACGGCCACCACACCGCCATCATCGCCGTCGTCGCCGCAAAGGGAGAGAAGACGACGCCAATCGACAAGCAAGTCCGGTCCGATCATTTGTCTGGCCACCGTTTCTAGTCCGAAAGTGAATGCAAAACAAAAAAAAATCAGCCCAGCAGGCAACGTCTCGTTGCATCCCTACCGTCAGTTCAGTTTGCTAATTATTTCCATTTCATATATGTCTTTATGATCCTCGTGTGACTCGTCCAAAATTTGTACCCTCTTGTGTGAATACGATCAACTACGCATTGTCCACAACCACAACACAAATCGTCATTCATTCAGCCTTGAATCAACTCTTGCGGATCGTGGTCGCGTCTCACCATTCTCTCTATTCAAGCTCTTCTACTCTTCTCCATGCAAATTATTTAGAATTTCGTAGTATTTTAGTGTGTATCATTTATGTTACGAATCGGAAAATTTTGGTTCCCACATTTGAATTTCGATACGAATCGATGAATCATCATTCGTAAGTATTTTCAAGCCATAGCTATATCCAAGCAATTAAACATTTTAATTCAACTCAACAGCAACAAAAAAAACTGTTATCTATGCTGATATGATCGTGCCTTCCCACACTACATCACAAAATATTTCTTCTCTTGTACCCCATTCGTCGCTTGGATGCACCTGCTCATACTCAATTGCAGGCTTTTGATTAAGTAATCACACAAACACAAAGTTACCAAAAGCAAGAGATGTATCTAATCCATTTCATTCCGATTGGCTTCATCATCCATTCGCATGAAACACAATTTAATTGATCTCATTCGCCGCCTCCATTACTTCGGAAGTAAGAAGATATAAGAAGTGAACAATAACATTTGAAATGAATTGAAATTAGTGGTTGGATGCCGTTGCCACATTCCAAACATCATCATCATCATCATCAACAACAACAATCAAACGTCGGTCTGTTTATTTAGTGTCCGGAGATGACTTTTGTCCATATGTGTCCATCACACACGTTAGTAACCTTGAGTTGTGTATGTGTGTGTGGATAAACGTGTACATGAACCATGTGAACCAAACCTCATGCTTAACATCAATCCAAATCAGTGACCAATTACCGAGAGAAGAGAATGTAGACAAGAAAGAGAGACCAAATGTGGTTGCTTGTCACCGAGATATTCACCGCTACCACAGGACGACCATCAAATAGCGCCACCACTATCATCATCGGGATTGTTATGTGAACCCGAACCTACGACGACGACGACGACGGCGACGGGGGTAGTTCATCCATCGGTCTGCCGTTCGGAGGCAACAATCGCGGACATAACACGACAACGAACAGACGGCTCAGGTTTATCGTATGTTTTGTGGTGGCCAACAAAAACCGAAGAACACACTGGGCCTCAGCCATTCACTCAGCCATATCGTGGCAAGTTGAATGGAATGTGTGAATGAATGAAACATTCGTTTACGACTACTACCTTTGCCTCAAAACATTGTGTGTATGTGTCTGTGTGTTCACAGAACCTTACCTTCGCCCTCTCACACTCTCACCCTGCATATGCATGGTGGTTGCTCCTTGCTCTCTTTCGACCTTACCAACGAGTATTCTTCACCATTCTACACAGACACACTGTTCAGTTTCGTCGACCACGAACACACGGTCTCGTTCTTTTATGTTTGTTGTGAGTGTGTGCCTTCGTCCATAAATACGACCATCGTCCATTCGTCGTCATTCAACGTAAATGAAACGTTCCATCTTGTCGCACCATTAAAATGCAAGATACATCAACCAAAGCACACGTCATTTTCAACATTGAAACGTTCGACACTAAACTAACCGAAAACAATTGTTTCTTCTAAAAGGAAAACCATTCCACATAAACTCGTCTATTACGATTGTAACTCAATGATGCAATAGTTCGTTTCTCTCATTACTTTTTGGTCATGCGTTCTCGTCTACGAAAAAAAGGCTTAACTTGAAGAGAAGTTTGAATCCTTTCCCTTTGGATGCCACCATTCACATGTTGGTCGTCGAGTGAGAAAGAGTGAACGACAACAACGGCGACGAGGAAATCGATTGCCCTTTTTTTTACTTCTTTACATTCCAAATGGATTGATACTCATAAAAGTTGTCATCAATGTCTGGAATTATTATACCATCACCATCATCATCATGCATGGGATCTCTTGAGTTTGAAGTACCCTCACTCCAAGAAGATTTTGCCGGCACGTCACGTGTCATGTGACATGACAACGTGGTAATAAAGCGCCACCGTAATTCGTCCAAATTGAGATGCAATACCTGATTATCCAACTTAAATCGTCCTATGTCGTCATTTACATTCACCATCGACTGTTTCTGGCTTGCACTATTTGTAGTTAACCATTTGAAACTTTCCGACCAACGAGCATCACTTGAAATTTCTAAAGTGTACGTTGTCTTATAATGGACGTACATTTTTTTCCAATCAAATGAGTTGAGTGGCATTAGCAATTCAATTTATGAGTGTGTTTGTGTGTCTATGTGTGTGTGTGTGCCACCATCAGGCAATCAATCAAGAGGTGGTGGTAAATAATAAAACAACAACAAAATCGACGACAACGACGACAACTAACCAGTCTTACATGATGAAGCCAGGATATATTTACATTCTCGATCGATGATGATCATCATCATAGGTAATCAACGCCTGCAACGTGCACAACATGTGTATTGACTTTTCCATACATGTGACATACTCTTACATTAATGTTCCATGTCGACACTTGTGCACTCTGAATCGAACTCTCTCTCTCTTTCTCTCCCTCGAACAGTATCTCTCAATTATTTGATTAATAATGAAAAATTTGATTCAAATAGAATGAAAGAATCGTACCAAAGAAAAACTAAAAACTTGAAGACTATGACATAATAACACGATGGCCTCGACATTTTTCCCTTTCTAAGATTGTATACATACATCAAAATCTTCAAGAGCCATCACTCAAACGTACACCGTCACACTCGTTACGTTTTGCATTTCGTGCATTCGGTGCAAATTGAAGCAGATGTAGACGACAATCGAACCATAATTGAAGGCGACACAAACACTGGACACGACACGAAATTAAATTCAACTTGAAATTGGCCGTGTTCTTCATTGGTAACGTTTTTTTTTTGGTATTGTATGTATTGTATGTTTGCATTTAATGTTCAAAGTGCCAGTGTGCCATCATATCTCGACCATCATATATATTGTGTTTGTGTGTGTGCATAAACGCGTTCTCTTGCCAGCACCGTCGTCACCATTGGTCTGTCGATATCCTCTTTGAGTGCATGGAAGTTGAAGGAAGGAAGTGAACACTGTGAATAGAGAGCGAAACAACCAACCAACCAACCAGGCCAATCTATCCAAAAGTCAGAGTGTGTCATGTCAGTGAGTTAGTGAGCTGACAGTAAGACAGAAAGCAATAGACATCAGCAGCATCACTTTACAGCATCTGTCATCATTCAAGCGGACACCCATTTTGGTGTAGCATCTCCACTCATCGTGTGGATTATTGTCCAACGGATTATTTCCATTCTGGCCATGGTAATGACGACCACAATGACGATATCAACCACACATGTTCCACGTATGGTCTAATGGGGATTAACTGGCATTGCAACCAACTACTAACTGCCTAAGTCATCATTATTGGTTTCGTCTATTGATGGGTAAACTTTGCCTCTTACACAAGAAAAAGACGATGATGATCATTGATTGATTCATGAAAACAGAAGCGATTGAAATCGACCGTGACATTTAATGCGAAACCCTCTCTCAAAAAAAAGATTAACCCTAACCATAAACGAGCTATTACCATTATCATCAACGTCTGTTTGTTCTCGATTGGAATATTTTGTTTACTATCAAAACATGAATCAACACGAAACTCAATAACCAGAAACGGTTTCACCAGAAACATTCATGATGATGTTCATATAATGTCATAAGAAATAGTACTTTCACTTGTGATTCGCAATAATTGAATTATGGACACCAATGGTATTCCATTATGTAGATGATGATTAGCACTAATGAATGGTACATTACACGTACACGATGAATTGATGGCATCAACATAGCATCAACAGAAGCATTTGGTTGTGTTCTGACGCATTGCATCAAATCGAAATGCGAAATATCCGACGGCAAACTTTAACATATGCACTATAGGAAAAACAAGCCATACAAACATTGAAAACTAATGCCTCCATAATCAGATGTTGCCAACATTCGTTTGATGTCTCTCCGATCTCTCGATGTGTATTCAATCGGTCTGTAAAGAGAAGAAGTATAAGTTTTTCTTTTTCTGAACATAACCATTTCTGGTCCATACAATTCACAATGGAGAAAGGCAAGTATATTTAACTTCATTTGTTCAACTTATTTTATTTGATCATCTTTCGTTCCGTTCAAACAGGGCAATTTAAAGCAATTTAAAGTATACAATCATCGATTTCAATTGTGAACCTGATTCTCATATGAAGCCATATTGCGTTCGCCATCATCATCGTAATAATAATAATAATAATCATCATCATCATCAATGAGGACATTTTATTCTCAACATTTGTGTATGTGTATGTGTCTGTCTTTATATTGTCCTTGGTGATTGCCACAGTTCGTCCGTCCGTACCATTCATGAACGCCAAATAGGCAATGTCTTAATGCTAATTTATACCGCCAAGAAACACGCATATGTACATAGACATTTCCGTAAGAGACACCATTTAGTGGATTTGCATCAAAAGTTCGGCACATGTCGACCGGCACACGCCAACTTGCCACTAGCCATCATTTTGTCTAAAATTATCATTAACGGAATTGAAATGAGAGAAAATTTTCCATTTCATCTTCTATGCTTAACTGTACTCTTTCGATTAATTAGCCTTAGATTTTAAAGTTCGAAGAGTTTAATAGCAAAAGAAAGAGAAGAATGTACAGTATTGAACGTGTTCAAAATTCCTCGAATAATATCAAGCCATAATATCGTTCAGTACACATACACCTTTTTATCAGCTTGGCAAAAAAAACTAACAAAATATTGTCGCCTGTGGTGTTCTTGCCTTTTATCTGGTTTTCACAGAACGTGCCCAATGTTGTATCGATCGGACGTTTTCGGGCGATAATGACCTTGTACGACGACATATGCTAATTAGTGACCATTTAGTATAAATCGATGCTTCCAAACTCACACACACACAAGTGCATCGAGCTTTCAACGAGTATACAGGATAGTCTCACGACGACGTCAAAGAAGACGACAACGGCGGAGAAGAAGAAGAAAAAAGACAGCCGTTCCTAAATTCACTTAAAGTCGTCGTACAGCATCAACAACCCCGACAAAACTTGCTTCTTATACAAATTCATCTATCATCAAATGTGGGTCTGGCCCGATCCAACCGAACAAAAAGAAACTTCACTTCAAACTTCATTCTGATTCCATGTTTTGATCAAAACTTTACCATCGTCATTCTCATCATCATCATCATGTTTATAATCATCAACAACAACTTTATTCTCCGCCGTACACAACACAAGGACGGAACGCCATAAAAACGTTTTTTTTTAATATTATCGTTGTGCCTATCATATGTTGATGTGTCACCGACCGTGTTCCATTTGTGTGTGATAATATGGCAACTCAAGCATTGAGCTTTAAAAGTTCCAATCATCACAGCCACCATCCTAGTGTTCGTCATCAACGTTCACTATCGTCGTCATTGTTGGGCACCACCAACACCACCATCGCCACTGAAACCAGTCAAATTCAATCACCGGAACGACGATCGATACGTCGAGGAAGTGTTCCACCTTTTCGTGAACATACTACCAAATCGGATACAACCGATATTGACTCGGAAACGATGGTTACCTCAACGGCGGTAATAGGCGCCAATTCGGCGTCACAATCGTCATCGATATCAAATACTAATTGTAGTGCTACATGTTCCTCTTCCTCTTCTTCTTCATCATCATCATCGTCAACATCGTCTTCAAGCTCCTCGTCGGCGGCCTCTGTTTCCGTTCCATCGTCTACCAATACATCAACGACGGTAACTTGTGCCACCAATAATAATAATAATAATAATAATAATAGTGCGACAACAACAAATGTGACCGCCTCACAAAATAGTACGCCACATCATCATCATCATCACCATCACCACCATCATCATCGTCACTCCAATCATAGTCATGGAAGACGGACAAGCGAGACAACAAAGATTCGTCTCACAGGTTAGTTTGGTTTCCATATGTTTATTTATTTATTTAAATTTCTTGTTGTTTGTTTAACTTAATTCGCAAATGCTCTATTGTTCCGTGATTGGCCTATGTTCAACACAGACCCAGTCTTGTATTAATATTTGTGATGGTGGTGCGATAGACGCCGTTTCCTAGGCTAATTAATGCAATTTGTTCGGGTGATTTAACAACTGGACAAACCTCCACACCTTCCGTCAACCAAATTTTGGGGAATTTATTTTTTTGTTGTTGTGTGCTTGTTATAGTGCAAAGCCAACTATTAATATAATTAACCATTGTTTAATAGACAATGTCCATTCAGTTATAGGAATGGATTCCGTGATTTGTTCATTCTCGTTGCCATGTCAGTGTCTTTTGACTGCTCATTGAAGGATGGATACAACCGTTCAGATTGTAAAGTTTAGTTCAGTTAGTTCAATCATTCCGAAACATTCACGGTTTAGTTGTTTCATTAATAAGTTCGGTAGTAATACGGTCAGTAGACGACAACGACGACGACTACTATCTAAACTTAAAGTGAATCCCTTGGTAAAGATATCGATTTTTTTGAAATTATTCTCACGAGGATCATCCAATTATAATTTCACTATCTCAACACTAAATTGGGCCCATGTGCATTAGTCCGGTACACGTTTCGATAATTTTAGTCATTCGATCTTCCTGTTTCGGGTTGTTGAGTAAAGTCAGGTTCTCCCATGCATTCGGTTCAGTGACACTTTCAATCACATGCTCAATCAGTGTTTGGTCATTCGACCAAATTGTAAGGTGATGGTGATGACACGAGAACGTATTGAGTTTCCCTTCATTCTCTTCATCTACATCATCGTTTTTTTTTACAAAATGAACCATTCGAAACTCAATGAACAAAAGGGTGTGCCACGAATGGTGTGGTGTTCATTAGAGGCTGTTAAAGGCAACTATTGCTGCTCTTGTTGCTTTTTTGCCTTTATTTCATTGCAGTTCAATCTACTCAACAGAACATGATTGCAGCAGCCACACGTTTATCTATTGCACATCACAAACACATTAGCCCAATCTATTGGTAGGGACTTGTTTCTTCGACCAATTGTCTTGCCAATGGGTGTCCCCTTAAACTCATTTTTTATCTCAATCTATATAATTGTGTTTGTTGGAAGTTCAAAACCATTCGATCATATCGATGGATCAACCAACCAACCATTTTTTATGACAATTCTTTTCCATATCGTAACGATTCTTCATTATATCGAATCTCATTCTTTCTAAATCCAATACCAAAAAAATTGTGGCTAATGTTCTTTGTTCCGTTCAAATTTGTACGATTGTATGTTTGACCATTTGTGATCGTTCGTTCACAACAAAACATGTTCGTCCAATTAACCATCAATTGATGTTTCTCGGTCGGTCGACAACCTTAACTGTCTGATTGTTTCTTAACTAAACCACTAAAGTGAACCACTTTTTTTTCTTCTATCTCTCCATGGTGTGCTGTCCTCCACACGTACACTTCATTCGTTCATTCTCTTTGTGTTAATTATTGTTAATTGTATTCCCCATTGCGGTCAAGTTAATTGCAATGTTATTCCATGTTTGACTTTGATTGGTTCCTCCCCTTCTTTCTCCCATGTGTGGAATAAAATTTATTGATCGAAAACGACATAGATGGGACATTTCTTATGCAATCAATTTAGCAAACAATGGTTCCATTGCTTTATACCAAACCTTATAACCAGCTTCGGTCATATGGAGTTTATCTTCTATGAACAATGTTGTATTAATGTGTCCAGGAGATGATTCATAATGTTTGGTCATATCAAGATGGAATACGGTTTTGTTGTCCGCCTCCTTCGGTAACAGCTTGTTCGTTGCATGAATCGCCGAATTGTGGTGTCCACTCGGCAATATATTGGCCAACAATACCTTGACATGGGCAATCTTACTTTTGATTGCTTTTATGATTTCGTGTATTCCCTTTGCAACATCCTCTGGATGATCCTTATGGCTGAGATTGTTGTAACCTATTCACAACATAACATGAAAAAGTATAATTGATATAATTTAACTTACCAACGAGAAGGACCACCAATTTAGCTTTAAGGCCGTTAAATTCACCATTCTCGATTCGCCACAACACGTGTTCGGTTCGATCTCCATTGATACCATAGTTGTACGCTCTACGAGGTGCATAATGCTAAAGGAGGAGGCGTACGACGAAGATTGAATTAATTGGAACATGACCAATCCTATGCATTTTTTTTATTTACCTTGTTCCAGATTGCCTTTCCATTCAAGTTCCATTTTTCCACCGTTGACGCACCAATGAAGATTGCCTTTTCATGATCTTTATTCATGGCCGTCTCGTTTAGATAATGTTTATGTAGATGTTGAAATCTGGCATCGGTACGCGGTTCGGCGATCCATGGCTTAGCATGGATCGAGACGATTGCCAATAAAATGACCGAGAACGTGACGCAAAAACAATTGTTCATCTTTTTTGTTTATGGTTTTTATTTTGTGTTAGCAACCGGACACCATGACAGCCTTTATACTTGATCCATTTTCTTGTGGTATCAACAATCTCCATTATCGGTCGATTAGATTAAACATACAAACACCATTAATCGTTTTCCCCTTCTTCTTTTTATCCATGATTGTGTGTTGATGTACATGTTTACAACTTAATTGTATCATAGGCCTACCTATGATACCTAATTGTACATTCACAATGCGGATACACATTTCTATCAAGTTGTTGAGTTAAGTCGAGTTGAGTTGAGTGGATCTAGATTAATTATTGATGAGTTGCATTCATTTACAATTAATAATGTCAAACAAATTAATTTGGATTAGTACTACCAAATGACCATGAACATTGAACTATATTATGTATTATGCATATGTATATCTATAGTGGTCCACACACACATTAAATATGTGTGCTTGAAATCGATCGAACGAATTGTGATCCATTCATGACAGCCACCCAAGGCGAGAAAAATGCATTTGCGAAGGTGATTGTCCAACAATCATTCCCTTCGTATGGGATCGTTTTTCATTGCATCATAGTGATTGATTACAGGCCATTTGTTTGAGCTGCAAGAAATAAAAGACAAATCTTTAATTGAATCGAATGAATCAATACTAATTCCCTTCTTTTCTTTCTCATCCCATACAGTGCTGTGCGCCAAAAATCTGGTCAAAAGAGATTTCTTCAGTAAGTATAAATTTTTTTCTTAAAATTCTTTTATACATTTGAGTTTGAGGTGATCGACCATAGTCTGAACTTGTCATCAATGGACATTGGTCTTATCGATGGGCGGTAATCATCATCCAAATCTAATCGGATTTTTGCTGTTTTTTTTATGTTCGGTTCCGTTTGGTAGTGTCAGCTAGAATTCCAATCAAGTACGCTATAAAGTTGTGATAGATGCATCATTGAATAGAGTCTTATTCCATTCCATTCGACACTAAAGTACTATACCATAAGTTATGAGTCTACAATATTCATGCATTAGACAGAAATCATCGCTATCTGAAATTAGCATTCATCCAATAAATTCTGTTCTGTTTGATCGTTTTGGTCTTCGGTTCGTTCACTTCGAACGCGTCCACTATTCATTCATTTCGAATGCAATAAGTCCAGTTTGCCCTTTTTTTATTTATTTATGAATTTATTTATTTATTTTTCGTATTCATTTGAGAAATAATTCATAAATATTGCATTATCATATTATTTATTATGATTATTATTATTGTTCATACTGCGTAAATGTGTACATTTGTCTACTGTACCAGTGTACGATTGATTGCATCGATTAATATCGAATGTGTCGATATCGATATGCATTTGAAACAAGCGATGAAACGATCATCAATGATAATCATTAATAGTCATATTACATGACCAACAATTTGATTAATGGGTCCGATTGAATTTGATATCGGCCACACCGACACGTGTTCACTCGAATGCCGGTCACCGACACACAACCCGTTTCTCGGGTTTTCCCATTATCATTCGAATTGCACTTTCAGTTTCTCATCCATTCAATTCGACTAATTCACGAGAATTCATTCACTTTCATTCCTCCCATCTCGTATAACAAATGGAATCAAATACAGTTGCAAATTAAACTAAACCGGGCTATGGGAGGGAGGAGTGAGGAACAATATCATTGGACAATGGACTTTTCATCACATTTCGGTTCTATGAATGTGTGTTCACCCAAAAATAGATTAAATCGGGCAAATGGTTTGAAAAAAAAGGAGAGAAGAAAAATTATTCCCAAATGCTCATTAGAAAGTGACTTGCAATGATGGTTCCCACATGACGTTCTTGATGATGGCGATCATGATCAATTGTTGTTGTCTATAACAACAACAACAACGACTGTGGATGGATTGAAAGTGCAGTGACATTGCTGATGACTCGGCCAAAATAACGAGCAAAGAGATATATGTCCCAAAACCCGATTTTGATTATGCGGCGCGTTCAAAGTGTGTTATGTTTGAATTCAATTTTTCTCATGATTGGTCACGTTGATTAATGCATTGTCTGAACTGTCTTTTGTTGTTGTTGCTGTTTTTGTTTTGGTCAATGATCTTGAACCAACGCCAATATAAGTCAACAACACATCCTTCTTTCCGTCAATCGATCACAACCACCAAAAAAAACAGTAGTCGTATTTTCTAGCAGTAGAAATGATTGCAATATCACATTGGGACATTTATATTTAAATCTATTGAAATTGTTTTTTGTTGGTTATTTCCCAGACAAGCAAATAATACTTTTTTTCTTGCATGTTGTTACGTTTGATGAGTGCAAGAACCTTTTGATTGTGAAAAACCTTTTTATTTTATATTTGCCATAAATGGAGCTAACTCGTATCGTAATTGTTATGATTAGTGCACAAATTCTCATTCTCGTCTGCCATATGGCCCCAATTCCATGCAATTGATTCCAATTCCTTTCTCTCTTTGTTTGCCTTTCCATGTTATTGTGTTCTATTCTATTCTGTTCGCTCAAATGTGACGGCACAACCAATCAATTGTGAGATGTGTCCATCATTTTTTTTTGTTTGGTCATTGCTTAATCTAGTGGCAAGCCATCAGACGTTCACATCTACATCATCATCAGTTTAGAGGCATTGAATTGGCTTGTCCAAGAGACCTGCTATTAGTCTAGATTGATGTCCACTTTATCGTAGCACGATAATTCAATTATGAGCCAAATGAACGAGAACGATGCTTCTTCTTCTTCGTTGTCGTCGTTCTTCATCATCACACAGAGAATGGGAAAAGCGACACAAGAACAACATCACACAAATGTAATCGTTCTTCCTTTAATTAGAACTTATTTTGTTCCGATCCATTAATCGTAGGCAGGAAATTCCATGTGTTCCTCCACATTCTTCTCGAGGCAGTCGCTTGCTTTTTTTCTCTTGTTTTAGTTGGCAAGTGAATATGTCATCACAATGGTGGCCACTTAAACTCTTGATGGGACAACTTTTCCTTTTTTTTTATTTTACATCTAATGTTCGTTGCACGTTCCAATGTTAGGATGTGCGGGTTCCCGTCACTGACCGAATAATGATAAATATATGATATGATATATATTATTATAGATGTATCCACGTATCATTGTCATTGTCATCTTCAGCTGACTTTTATGAACACAAGTGAACATTAGCCTATCAAACATAATGGTGATGAACCCGCAACAAATATTTATTATCATCACCAATAAATAAATGGGAAGAAAAAAAATTCAAATCAAAGGTGGAAAAACATTTCCTATTGAAATTAGATCAGATGCAATGAACCATTCAATTTGATTGAGTATTGTATGCAATCATCATTTGCATATATCGCTAAATCGGTCTCCTCCCTCCAATTCATTCGATAATGTGTTGGCCGATTGGTTCAATCCATTTTTGCCATTAACGCCAAATGTGGTCTGATCATTCATTTGTGCCAATTTGTTGTTTTTGTTGTTGTCGTTCTTGGCACAACCCAATTCGGGGAAGATGTATTAATATTGTACCCAGTGGGTAATGGCTTGAATTGTTGTGTTTTATAATTTTGCTCGATTCGCCGATGGCGTCTTCACTCATTCTTCTCATTTGTCTTCCCAGTTTTTTTAATTCTTTCATACAAACAGTAATTTGTTTAAATCAATCTTTTATGTTGGTATGATCAATCATGTCGCCCCCATTTATCACGCATACAAGGCGAGCGCGCGCGGCGTGGCGTCAAACGGTCAAGCAAATCAACCCATCCATTCATGTCACATGAACAAATTTACTAAATTAGTCTTTTACTAATTCTTTTTTCCCTTTATTTCAACAGGTCTACCCGATCCATTCTGTAAGATATCAGTGGACGGAGCTGCTGGTCAGTGCCATTCGACCGATCCGTGTAAGGATACACTTGGTCCCAAATGGAACAAACATTATGACCTGTAAGTGTGATTTATGAAAAGAAAAAGATTTATTTATTCATTTATTTATATTGTTTTCCCAAATATGAACACAGATATCTTGGAAAGAATGATTCAGTAACGATTACCGTATGGAATCAGAAGAAAGTGCACAAGAAACAGGGAGCCGGCTTTTTGGGATGTGTCAAGATAATGCCAACTTTGATTCAAAGTCTCAAGGACACTGGATGTAAGTAGCAATTGGATCCTTGTGTAAATGAACGATTGGAAAAGAATGATGGCTTTAGTTTGAGTTTGAGTTTGAGTTTGAGTTTGTGTGTGTGTGTGTGTGGCATTTTGAACTTTGAGCAACAATCATAATGACGATGATGATGGATGTTACCTGGTGCGTTCAGTTTCTTATTTTATATATGTTTTATGGCAGGTGAACAAGCCATCTTTATCCACAATTCGTCAGTTAGTCGAGTGGGCACATACCATTCGTTCACTTACATTTATTCTTCCTATCCCGTAATTGTACACTTTATATCAAGTGCCAGATGATTGTTGTCTTTTATATATATATACTACTCTCGTATGTATACAACCATTCGGTTATGGTCGACACCTGAACAGTTAATCGTTGTTTTGGTCTCGGGCGAGTCGTCATCGTCGTCGTCGTCGTCGATGACGAGCCAGATCGACTATATACAAGAGATCATCCATCGTGTGTGTTTGCTAATTTTTGTCAGTTGTAATGTCATCAACCATCCATCCATCTATCTATCCATTTGGCAACTTTGTATGCTAATGGGCCAATCTGAGTGTTCCATCTAATTGCATTGTTATCCCATATCCACCATCTTCATTCCACCATTGAAAAATGGCACGAACAATTTTGAGTGAATCTATCCTATAGTTATATATGATACAAAAAATCGTATCCATGGCGTCGACAACTTGTTACGCCCGTTTGCGCACTGATCGTTCGTTCGGCACCCCAGTCAGTCAGTCAGTCACAGTTTCGAATCATTTTTTTTTCAGGCACATTATGTTTTATTATTATCGTTTGCGGATAATTGTCATTCACTCTTCTTATAATGATTCCAATCGTATATACCTTGGCCAAATTGCAATATGATCGGATATTTATAATGAATGTTTCCGAATGAGTGAGCCAAAAATAAGAAGAAAGAAATTTTAAGGACATTACCGCCATTATCATCAAGGAAAAGAACAAAGAGTTGAATTACTAATGAACAAACACACATAAACACACATCGCAATCAATCTTCTAAGTTTAAGTGCACACACAACAAAAAACCGTTAGAACCATTGACATCAATGCTATTTCGGTGATCATCATAATTTTTTCATATAAATATATTTTTTTCTTATCAATAATTCACGAATCATGATGATGTATTGGGGAAAAAAATGAAAGTGTTTTGATGCAAACGATTAGTTTTGGAATGTGTGCATCCGATTGCTATCAGCAATCAAAACACAAAAATTGGTTGATTCGTTAATTTTAATTTGTCTGATTGAATGGATGAATGAAATGTATGTTCTCAACATACACACACCCGTAATTGGACACTAATTCGGCAAAATATTCACCATCTCATGAAGATACGCGCCCCCGTATCATCGAACATTAAGTTTATAAGTCGCATATTAACATTGAACGAACGATGGGGTCGGTGTCCATCCCGATCGACCCTGGCATGATGATCATCATTTACATCAAATGGGAATCACGCATTCGATCATCATCATCATCACATTGGTCGTGGTCGGTTGGCGGCCGCCTCAACACTTTAAGATTTGAGGGGTTTTTCACATTCATTTCCGATGCTTACTTCTTTTTTTAAGTTATGTACTTTCATTGTACTTGATAGATAGATTGATGAACCAATATATAACTATATATGTTCAATCGATTATATATATTGGTGATTGTTATGACCCTGTGTGCCTTCAATTGATTGATTGAATCGTAAAGTATAGTACATCTAAACCGAAGACAATCGTCATTGATTTATCTATAGGTAGAGTCAGCCAACAGTTTGACTTATTGCGACATTGAAAATCGATTGTGAATTATTATTATCATCATCATTCACCACTACCATTCAATATTGTGTGTTTGCCGTTCGCATCAACAACACAAAGATGCATCGATCTTCAAACGTACACGTTGCATATTGTAATTGTTAAAGAAAAAAAAAATAGTTACGACGTCTCTTCTTTATTCATATTTGTAACCGAATCGTATTGATTCGACCTTTGCCGAAATGTTTAACCATTGTTTCCTTCTATTGCATATACAATTTTTTGGTTTGTATCGTAAAACACTTTTTTGTGCTACTCGTTGCATTGCCTTTTGTCGTCTTCGTTCGTATATGATTATTAATAATATATGATTGAGAACGTGTCGATATGATCAAGATCTTGTTCGATGTCGATTTGGCACCACTGGTTTTGCCATGGGGGTTGTGTGTGTGTGTGTGTGTGTTAATCATTTGAAAGCAGCCTGATTATTACACTGTTGCACTGTAAATGTTGTTCGTCTCGTCTGAGTGTGTGTCTATGTCTATGTTGGATGTTCATATCCAGTTTAGCACACTCAACATCAACAACAACACTCCAAACATTACATGTTTGGTTGCCCTATTCGACTAACAATATTATGGATGGTTGCGGATTTCCATCACACACACACACACACACACACAACGAATCGAGCATTCGCCATTCGTGTTTGTTGCAGGCAAGTACAATCATCAAATGATCATCATCGTCATATAACAATAAAATGGTGATCACTGATCGTGTGCCAACAACAACAACAATCAATCGATCGATATTTTATTATTATTGTTGTTGTTGTTATTGAAGAAGACGAAAACAAAATGCCATTTGTTGATCGAGTTCATCCTGTGTCTTCATTTCATCTGTTCATCTTATACATTGATACCATTGAATTTGAAAGACAATTGATTCAGTTACGGTGTGTTCAATGTCATTGATCGTTGTGTAAGCATACAACGTTTCGCACAACACAAACACATTTCGCAAATCGTTCATGGTAAATGGTGTTTTGCTTCAATTACAACTCAACTCATCTTATGTTGACAATTGTTTGAAGACCGATTCTAGATTAAATTGACTTTTTTTCTAATTGTCACACTTGGCAACTTTTTTTTTATTATTGTCAAGTTGACAAATTAATTTTTTGATTGATCGCGGGCTTCATTGATTCATGGTGACAATGCACCTTTAATTCTTTCCTTTTTTTTGATAAGATCCCCCAATCGTACCATTTCAATGATGTTTTAATTAATTTTATGTGTATATTGTGTCACTTGTTCGTTTCGTGTTTGATTCGTGTTTATTATGATGTGGCTCCAATTTCCACTGTCACTCAAAGTGTGGTGGTACGCGTGATCGCCTTTTCCGCATTCGTACAGGTTCATTTATTTGCATCAAATATTATTTACAATTGTAATAAATGGCACATTGAAAACCTGATGCATTCGTCGCATTTGTTCCACTTTGTTGTCCAGGAGATATAGAGAAAGAGAGAGAGAGAGAGAGAGAGAGAGAAAGAAATGTCGCGTCAACATCGACAAAACACCAACACATTTTTGTATTTTATTATCCTACGCTCCATTCGTTTGTCACCTATCAATGTTTGTGGTCATCTAATTTTGTTTTGTTTTCTTTCTTCTTTTCCTCATCTACCACATCAACATAGACCAACGTCTTGATTTGCACAAGTTTCGTGAAGAGGATCCCGATATCATAAAAGGACAAATTGTGATCATGCTTCAATCACGCGATGGCAACAATCGGAGTTCACTCCAAAATGTGGTGATAACGGAAAATGGTTCATTGGTGTGTGCTAATGATGGAAATGATATGAATGGTACGCCCACCACTGCCGTACGACAAACGAGTACTGGGCCATTACGTAAAACAACGGCTTCAAGCTATATTGAAGGTGTTGATGATCTACCTGATGGTTGGACCGAATGTCGAACATCGAATGGTCGTACCTATTATATGAATCATGTAACACGTACAACCCAATGGGATCGGCCGACACAACCGGCATCATCGGCAACCACCACCAACACGACTGCCATCACCGGTACAGCTAATTTGGTCCCGAGTACACCGAACCGTCCTGCCTCGTCTCGATCTGGTCATCATCATACATCTCGTCATCATCACCATCATCATAATAATCATCATAGTCATTCCAATAATAATAATCATCATCAAACGCAAAGTTCGATCGATTCCACCAATAGTGTAGCATCGTACAATTCGGCACCACCGCCGGCATCATCGATCACCACCAATGGTTCACGTAGTCATTATGGTCGCCGTTCGACACGACATCGTAACTATTTGGCACGAAATCAATTACATGAAGCCGTACTTTCTGCTCTTACCAATAATGCAAACGGAAATGGAACTGGATCAACAGCGACGGCGGCGGCGACCACCATGACGACAACAACTTCATCGGTGATTGCCGGTGATTCGGTTACTGCCAATTCCAATGATGTTGAACCACCAATGCCGACCGGTTATGAGATGCGAACCACATCACAGGGTCAGGTGTATTTCTATCATTTGGAACGTGGCTCTACGTGGCTTGATCCACGTGTACCACGAGAATTGTTACAAATGGAAAATATCAATCTCGATGAATTGGTCGGTCCGTTAGGTTCCGGTTGGGAGGTTCGTCACACTCCAGCCGGACGAAGGTATTATGTGGATCATGTTAATCGAACCACTCAATTCACTGATCCACGATTGGTGTCACACTCTGCCGCTATTGTTGATCTACTTAAGTCAATCACCAACAATCAGCAACAAATCCAACAACAACAACAGCAGCAGCAACCAAATCAACAACATGGTTATTCACATTCCCATTCACATCAGCAACGGATGCAATGTCGATCGCAATCGAACAACAATTTACTTGATGGTTCGGTTAAGCCTAAATTTGTGAATAATGATAACTTACAACTACTCAAAAATGGTATCTCATCATTACCTGCCAGTCAACAGCAGAAACGTCGTAATTTGGTACAAAAGATGAGCACCTTACGTCAAGAGTTACAAGCCTTTCAACCACAATCTGGTCATTGTCGAATTGAGGTCTCACGTGATGATATATTTGAGGATTCCTATCGTGGCATTCTTAAGATGAGACCAAAAGATTTGCGTAAACGTTTAATGATCAAATTTAGAGGAGAGGAAGGTCTCGATTATGGTGGAATTGCTCGCGAATGGCTTTATCTTTTGTCACACGAAATGTTGAATCCATATTATGGCTTATTTCAGTACACTCGTGATGATATCTACACGTTGCAAATCAATCCTGATTCATCGATTAATCCGGTAAGTTTGTTTTTTGTTTAGGTATTTGAAATAAAATGTAACAATTGCCTTTTTCTATCATCAGGATCATCTATCATATTTTCACTTTGTTGGTCGAGTAATTGGAATTGCCGTCTTCCATGGCCATTACATCGATGGTGGCTTTACGTTACCATTCTATAAGATGTTGCTCAATAAACCGATCACATTGGATGATATTGAATCGGTCGATCCGGATCTCTATCGTAGTTTACGTTGGATGCTGTAAGTTGATTTATTGTCGTAATTAATTTCACTCATCACTAATTGTTTTATTGTTTTAAACATTGATCAGTGATAACGATATTGCCAGCGTAGAAGACATTACGTTTACGGTGAATCATGATTCATTCGGTCAGATTCAAGTAAAGGAACTTAAGCCAAATGGAAAAGATATTGCTGTTACCGAAGATAATAAGAAAGAATATGTTCAATTGTATGTCAATTTCCGTTTTACCCACGGAATTGAACAACAATTTCGTGCACTACAAAAAGGATTCTGTGAACTGATTCCGCAACACCTGTTGTGCCAATTCGATGAAAAAGAATTGGAGTTGGTGATTGGCGGTCTCGGAAAGATTGATCTCAACGATTGGAAACAGCACACCAGATTAAAGCATTGTAATCCTGATGCAAGTGTGGTTCAATGGTTTTGGCGTGCCGTCGAATCATTCTCTGAAGAACGGCGAGCTCGTTTGTTACAATTTGTTACTGGCAGCTCTAGAGTTCCATTGCAAGGTTCGTGTCATACAATTAATCTTATTAGAATAATAAGATTCTAATAATTCATTTTCATACAGGATTTAAAGCACTTCAAGGTTCGACCGGTGCCGCCGGTCCACGATTGTTTACGATCCATCAGATTGATGCTGATACGAACAATCTACCGAAGGCGCATACCTGTTTCAATCGAATCGACATTCCATCATATGAAAGTTATGAAAAATTGTTAGAAAAATTAACCCAAGCAATCGAGGAGACGTGTGGTTTTGCCGTCGAATAGCAATTTCTGATGTGATATACAAGAGGGCGCAATCAAGTTACCTTTACGCCATCGTGTGTGTTCAGTGTGTTCACATCACCAATCACAAACGAAACAAATCGACCTTCTCCACTTGTACGTTCAATCGTTCAGTGCCTCGAAATCATCAACATTTTCATTTACCCTCTCGTTCCATTTTTCCATTGTTTGGCAACATTACATTGCCTCACAACAATTACATTGTCCATTGAATCATCTCATCTGTTCGGTACAATCGCATTTATGATCGAAGCTTCATCGTTTTATCAACGTTGTGATATATATAACCTCGATCAATTTATCGTCACGCCAAAACAACCTTGTTCAATTGTACATACATACCTTTTAGTGATTGAATTCAGTTTTAAGTTATTACATTGTTTCTATATACCAATTTGTATAAAATGGATTCCATTTTTTCTATGGTATCAACACAACACATTTGATATCGATAGTAAATAAATTAATGTATTTAAATTAAACTTTATTTCATTCATCGATTAGATTGGCAACAGCATCAGCTAAAATACCAAGATAACTGGGCCACCATTGGTATCGATACTCTTTGATTGCAATCTGTTTGGTCGATTTCCGTTCAAAACATTTCAAATTGATTCGATGTACGGTCATGGAACCGAAATCTCGTATCCAATCATTCTTATTCAATGGATTCGTTTGTGTATCATCAATGTTGGAAACCGGAACTGATTCTGATTCGCCAGTTTCTTTGGCACATTGTTCCTTTACAGCTGCTTCATATGCATCATGATCATAGCCCATTTGTTTGAACATTGAATTATCATCCAACAATCGCATCTGAGCCTCCTTTTCCGGTGCCATGTAAGTGTCGATACATTTACGCATTGATGGCGACATTAACTTTACATTGGATGTCGGTGGAAATGAATAGGTAGCGAAGATGACATCTATTGATCCATCGACCAATAGTTGATCGGTCGATGTGGCTGGAAGACGTGACGGCGCCAATGTTCCCGTAGAGATAACTCGTTGAATATGATCACCATTGTGAAGACCAACGTGTCGTCGTTGTCGTCGTCTAAATCGTTTCAACAATACATTCGGATCTATCATCTGTCTCGGTTGATTGTCAAATGTGTTCGCATCTAAAGTTATGTCTTGCGGTGAGTTCCATTTCTTATATTTCTTCAATTGTTCAAATGCTTCCGGACTGTAGACGATATTGTCGTCCTTGATGGCAGCTCCAGCACCAGCATTTAAGCCAAGATAGTTTTGTTCAAGCGGTCCCCATAGATTACCATTTGAATTGCTTACACGTGTCATTTGATCATCGACTTCAACTGGTACATTACCACCAACACCACCACCATCGGAACCGGAAACCATTGGATCAATTGAACCATAATTTGCCGAATACCATTGATATGCCATTTGTGTGAAATTGATCTTCTCTACAATTGGTTCATCGGTTCTTGAATCATAGATCGGTATCGAGGAATCATATGTTACAGCACGATATTGTGTATAATGTTTAACATTATCACCAAAACGTATCTTACAAAAGTCAGCTCTCGATGATTGATAGACGTTCGTTTCTATATAAATGGAATTGTCAACACATCAATAATTTGGAAAACTTAATCAAAATCAAAAAGTTACCTGGAGATAATTGAAATGGTCCCATATCAATCGAATCATCTATACTTTGATTTGTTGATGTTCGTGTACGATTACGATCATAAATGAATGATGAATTCGTACACGAAGAGTACCAGAAAAGAAAGATATCATTTTGTGCAAAGGTGGAAACGGTTAATGGTGATGATTGAGTTCCAATTGGCATTCGAACACCATTCTTCAACAAAAGATTACCATTTCGACCATCCAACACATGAAATTCAGCATAATAATAGATGGGAAAGCCGGCTCCATATTGATATGTTACACCAAAATCAGGAACATTATCATCATTGAAATAGCCGACCGATGGTGAACTGAAATGAAAACAATTAATTTAAATTTATCAGCTGATTTTTTCAATGAAAACTAACCTATAAGTTTCACCGCCAACAAATTCTCGTTTCCATATTTGTTCAAATGTTAAACCATCAAATGCAAAGACGGTTGAATTGAAATGAGCCATCACAATATCGACAATCTCATCATTGTTGATATCGATCAAAACCGGTGGTGTCATTACACCTTTACAACAATCTTGAAATATGGTTCGTACATTATGTTCCATTTGACCATTCAATAGAGCATCCAACGATACAACATAAAGACCACCAGGATGAGTCTCCCCACCGGTTCCATACATGATCAACATCGTTCCATCAGGATGGACCAACATTTGTGGTGAATAATAACTTTCCGAATTATCCGGAACATAACTCCAACTTAGAATTTGTCCGGTTTTGGCTGAGATTACCATCAATCGTGCAACATTTCGTACTCGTTCACCTGGTTTACGTAATGGATCGCCACCATGCATAACTGCAATACAAAGACAAAATTCAAAATCTGGTTATACAAAATCCAAACAATATACCAATGATGTCAGTGATTGAATCACTGTCAATATCTTTTGGTATCAACAATGGAGTATAGAAGTTTGATGATTCGGTTACTGGTTCGCCAACATTTGAGTTGATACTCCACAGAACCATTCCACTTTTACCATCCAATGCATATAAGGACTAGATAATACAAAATTCAGGTAAACTTGAACATAATAATTAATTAATCAAACATACCGCCATTCGACCACCAATAATACAATCCTTAATACCATCTTGATTGATATCAAGATTACAGTTTGTAGCAAACAGTTCGTGGGGCGTGTATTGGGCCCATAATGGTTCACCATTGGTTCCATCAATTGCCATCACACCCCCGCCGCATCCAATCGTTTTACTTTCAGTTTCCGTTTGATTGAAATAGATTTGACACAATATTGGATCATAGAATGAGGCATCCAATCCAGTTCCGAATGGAACGATCACATCATGTACGGAATCGTTGTTTACATCGATCAAACGTAATGCCGATTCGATTGTCAACATTGGAAAGTTTTGTCGCCATACGGGCGTACTAACCACATGATCACATCTGCCATTGGACACTCTTCGACTGGAACTCGATTGATATGCTGACCGATCGAGCCAACCAAATGCCGTTCGTAAGATTTCCGGTAAACGATTGTAATTGTACAAGATCATGAACAAGAACAATGTACAAAAGATGATGGTGAAACAACGTTTTATGAAACGGCGGAAACGAATTGCACGTCGTCGACGACCAGGATTGAATATCTTAATCTTTCCAATCGTAACCGGTGGTGGAGTGTTTGGTGGTCGTTTGAATCGTGTCGTCTCATAAATATCATCATCATCGTCGTCTTCATACTTTCCAATTGGTTCATCTTTTTTCTTTGAACCTTTCTTATCAAGTTTAAGGGTCAACTTTGGCTTGATACTTTTTCCATTCTTATTTTTATTCGTTCCATCGGTTAATAATGTTCGTTGTTCATCATCACCAATCAGATCGATCTCATAATCTTCATCAACACTATCTTTAGATAACAACAACGATTGATTGGATTTTTCATTCAAAACCGAATCGTTCGTATTTGATTTCTTCAATTTATCACCCATTTTATTTTGATTTATCAATTATTAAGTTGAAATGTTGACATACATTTCCATAAATAGAACATTCTTAATCGCATTCCAACAGGACAACAAACAGCAAAAGCTAGCAAACAAACTGCTGTGCCCTTCTATATAGCTAAAACATTGGAATCGGACTGACGTCACCCTAACATTGGTTCCTGGAACAGCATGCAAAATACATTCTCAAATATCATCACTCGTTTGAAATTTGCCATCGATAGTCTCGTTCTTCAAGACACACGATTGTCTTAACCACTGCTGTCCTCGCACGAACCATAAACAAACCACCACTTGATTGACGGAGGCGTTACACATAAGGTAAGTCTATTCTCCTTTTAATGAAAAAATTGATTTTAAATTTGTATCTTTTATCTTTTAAGAGGTTATTGACATTGTTGACAAAGATATCAATGTAATGCCGAACATATTGGTATTGGTTACCGGATCGGTAGCGGCTATCAAGTTACCGCTACTGATCGATAAGTTGTACAACTTGAACCGGATTTCGGAAGATAACATTCGCGTTGTACTAACTGAACCGTGTTTACACTTTTTCGATATGAAACAAGTTGAAAGTAAACTTCTATCTGGATCAATATATCGTGACGCCGATGAATGGAATGCATGGAAACGAATCGGTGATCCTGTGATTCATATCGATCTCCGTTCATGGGCCGATATTGGTATCATTGCACCATTGGATGCAAACACGATGGGAAAGATTGCCAATGGAATCTGTGATAATTTAGTAACATGTATCATTAGAGCATGGGACATGTCGAAACCATTGTTATTTGCACCAGCCATGAATGTTCACATGTGGAATCATCCACTTACCAATAGGTCAATTTCCATTCTACGTGAGCTTGGATACATTCAAATTGGACCAATATCGAAAAAGTTAGCATGCGGCGACATTGGAATGGGTGCCATGGCCGAAGTGGATCAAATCGTTGAAGTCATACAACAACAATTAAACATGTATCAGGACAATTCAAAGACCCAAACTTAAAGGTTAGATTCTTAGTTATATTCAACTTTTATTTTTAATGAGGCAACATCGATTTTTGTTCTGTACATTTAATATGGTTCTATGAGGGCCATCCTTTGAATATGGAGATGGAACACTTGGCAACTTTCCAATTGTGTTCATATACATCGGCCATATCGATTCGGTTTCGTATCATCTCCCGCATTTGGTCGCTTTGCTTCGTGTCTACTGCTTTGTCCATGTCGATCGGCTCCGCGATCAAACAGTCATTGTCCTCGCGCGTGCTGATAAATGATAGTGCACATTTTAATCGTGATGATCATGGCTCTCATCCACCACCGCTTTCCTAATGCGCTTACCATTTTTGTACGAATCGTCCGATTAATTGGTCCACGCGCCGATTCAATGATGTATCGCATATTGCAAGGTCACCAGGTCGATGTTTTCTTGTCTCATTCGATCTCGTCGCACATTGCCCATCGACTACCACTACCGAACAATCATTTAAGGCAACAATCACGTCATCCGGTTGTCTATCATCGTGTTCCATCGTTGTCTTCTCCACTTGATTTTGTTCTCGTCGTTGTCGTCGTCGATTTGTTGTGCCCAACTTACGGCCACCGGCAATCACCTCGCTGTGTAATGTATCATCTGTTTGTAAGTTGGAACAAATAGATTTATTAGTATGGGTTCTTCAATTGGAAAGTTGATTCACTTTAGTTCGGTTTGTTTTTTTATTGCTTTCCAATGCGATCGCCATAATTCTCAATGATAAATTGACGGCATCCCTTTCGATCATACTTGTTTACTCGATTGACCGATTAATTGACGGTCACACACACACATACACACACACACACACAATTGCGTATCTAAATAATCGTGTGAATAATTCAAATTGAAGACCCTTCTATATCAATTGAAAACACCACTGGCGTGAAAGTGACATTGGAAATCTTTCCAATGTTTGATAGATTTTGTTGATAGGCGATTAAGGCAGGCAAATCGCTAATCGTACCAACTATTTTAAAGAAATTATTCTCTAAAACGTAAGTTTTATCCCATCGTACACTATTTATAGATACATAAACGCACACACATTCATCTTGCCATCATTATCGACACCGAAATATTCCATCCTGAATGATGATCTTCAATTATAATTCAATCAATGAACTAGTGTCCATATAATTGAGTGATGAAACATTCTAGCTTACTTTATTATTCCCTCCTCTCTGCTCATTTTGGTTTTCTCCATTATCGTGAGAACACATGAATTGGTGGCGAGTCGAGATAAATCAATTTACGCCCGATCGACAGTCTAGCACTTATATCGCACATTTATGGTTGTGTCCAAGTTCAATCGTAGTACAGGCAATGCATAGTGCATGTTGTGGACACGTGCTTAATTTTTTTTTTCAATTCCAATGTTCGGATTTATCGTTTTCTTTTTTTATTGTCAACTTGAATTACCTTGGACCGCCCTACTCTTTGCATATCCTTTGAAACTAGTTTATACACTAGTTTATATTAGCCACAAACCAAAGGTTACATGCACCGAAAAACATCGATGATTGGCCAAATGTGGCAAACATGAAATTCCGACATAAGTTGTTTTCCTAGTTTGCGTGTCCCACGCAAAAAACTATGCCATTTCGCTATAAATTTACAATCAATTGCTAAACTAAGCCAGTCAAACCCAATTTAGTATCAAACGATAAATTGAATTGATAAAATACATTCATACCTTGTAGCCAAGCGACGATGCAACTTCCAGACGGTTTCTTACAACTTGATTTATCCGTTTCACGTATGAACACTTTATGTCGAAATTGATCAGAAAATTCTACTATAGTTTTACGGTTAATTTGATCAAAGTTGA
This sequence comes from Blomia tropicalis, assembly GCA_029204025.1. Classification (NCBI taxonomy): domain Eukaryota; kingdom Metazoa; phylum Arthropoda; class Arachnida; order Sarcoptiformes; family Echimyopodidae; genus Blomia; species Blomia tropicalis. Next base: position 13,837,359 of record CM055089.1, on the reverse strand, counting down.
AACAGTTTGAATGTAACAATTGGCCTTCAATTGATCTTAATTCAGTTTGATCGATTGTGATCCTATCACATATTTCTTGTTGAAGGAATTCGTTTTGATTTGTTTCACAATTTCCAATTATAATCTTATATGGAACGATAGCTTTATTGGTCAATGTACATAGACGTTTTCCTTGAATGCCAAACGCATTCCACTTGGCCAATTTGTGGATGCAACCCGCTTTTGGGCATAAATCTCCTCTTCCTGGCTTGCGATTAACGCCAATCAATTTAAATGATTTTAAGTTTGATTCATTTAGTTCAGTTTGATTCGATTGTGATTCCGATTCACCTTGCCATCGAGTTATACATCCACATGGAGTTTGGCTTACAAATATATAGTAGTTATGATTACCGGTAACTAAACCATAGATAAAAATCAATATACAACAATTAAATTGATAAGAAATCGATTTATTCACACCTTCATTCTGAAATTGTTCCAATGAAATGTTATTATCTAATATGTAGTCTAACCGTCCAATGAGATAACGTTTAAATGCTCGCTTCATAAGCGATTCAGCATGACAGTCAACGATGTCTTCGTGTTTCCGTTCTACATTCTGTGGAAAACATTTGGTCCCAGTCGCTAGGGCCACCACTCGCAATTTAGTTGACGAACGTTCTTGTTCCACTACTGCAGCAAGTACCGTATGTTCCGTGTTCTCATTTGGTTTGCCGGATTTACCTAGAGAAAACAAATTAGCAAATCATAAATTTCAATGTCATCCTTACCTAATTTATTATATTGTTCATAACACAAACGACTGATATCATTTGGATCAATTTTATAACTGTGGTCTAGTTTGATCTTTTTCGGTGGAATTAATTCGGATTCCATTTGTTTGTGATCAAACTGAAGAACTGCAAATGGTTTGTTTACTATCGTCCGACAGAAGCACGTGTTTATTTAGCTTTTTGATGTTCGTCATCTGTGAACGGCATTTAGGAATCTCTGTTTTGTGTAAAATAGAAAGTTTCTACTTCGTTTGATTGGAATTTCGATCAACTAACCTAAATTTGGGTGGCAATGAGTTAACCAAATGACATTGTTTTAGTTGAAATGACATTGTACTAAACGAGGTATGATATTCCTTTATTTTTTTAATAGAATCGAAACATTGATGATAATCATTCTCTTTAATTTTTTTACACTACACACATTCCATACAGTCATGTATTTCAAAACATTTGTTGCCACAAATAGTTGTGACAAACTTGGCTTAATTCATATTGCACATTTTGGTGATTGTCAACATATAACTTACTCATCCACATTTAATTATTGTTATTGGTGGTAACTAAATATAGCCGGCAGATTTTGGCAACATTGTCTTCAAGCACATATATAGAATCGGTATCTGCATTCGACTGAATTATGTCTTACACGCGATCATCCACAACCAAGTTTATACATTGGAAGTCCAAGCACAAATTGTCATAGTTCAAGGCTGACAAACATGTGAATGGCATTGTGATCTTATCATCAGCAACCACTTTTATTATACGAGTACATCGACCGGTGCTATCTTATGATTCGTTCGTTTGACATTCGACATTTCCAATTGCTAATGTCGAATCATCTCGATGACAATTCACATTGGATTGTGATTGGGATCCAATATCACCGATCAAGAACTTTTTTTTGGGTTTCACTGCGCGTGATCTTTTTTTGGAAAGAGGCAGACCCAAAATGAATATGGCCTGATCCCCTGAAAGGGGGGGATGTTGTATAGCCTGGTCCCTTCTGACATTGCCAAAGAATTACACACCAACACAATTTCAATGCGACATGCGCCAAGATTCACCAACAACATGCTTTACTACATGTGTTAACTATTACCGCTATCGTTAATTTTTGGTTGGATGACCAGAATTTTCCATTCACGAATGTGAGAAGGCGCATCCATTTGTTTCTGTTATTGACGCACTATTGCAAATACTAAATAGGTCACATTGGCCAAGTTCTTTCACTTCAACAAAACCATCATCGATTGATTGGTCATCAAACTTGACCTTCACTCAATCTCTCGTCCCTGCCTTCTCTTTCTCTTTGTCGGTCACATTCTTCTAGGACCGCACGTTTTAGTGTACCGGCAACAATATCAAACCGAGGAAAAGATCGTGTGCCGTGCTCTAACTTGATCGTCGTCTTAGACGTAGTTGTTTGGTGGCGGTGGTGGTGGCGACGGCGGGTGTAGTACTTGCTAGTCCATTGCATGTGTTGCCGATTTATCAACAAGCAACTGAATAGAAGAAGAAGAACAAATGCTAGCATCAAAAAAATGAAAGCAACAGCAACAGCAACGACAAAACAACACCAACGTTGAGTGAAAGCGGCACCAAATCTAGTCGCAAGTGAAGATGTGGTGCATAGTCGAACGGGAGACCGACACAATCAGACACGACGCCATTCTGTCGGTGGACGACCGATCAAACAACATTGAATGCAATTTCAACTTGTCGCCCAGTGCCGAGTGACTGACTAACTGACTGACTGAATGAATGATATGAATGAAGAGTTAGTTGGTTGGTTGGTTGGCGTCTGCCACCGATGATTATGCTATGTGATCGCCATTCATGAACGAACGAACGAACGATTACAACTCAACAACAAACAATCATCATCTAAGTTCAGTTCATCATTATATTCCATTCATCTTCGTACATATACCGATTTTGTTGAACACATGTCACACATTGTGCCGGAATAGTTGTCATCTGGTCTCGAAATACGTCGCGTGTTTGATATATCACATACACACATCATCATCAACAACAACATCATTCATCACCAACATCTATTTTATTTATCGACAATTTATTTATATATATTAGTGAGCTCAATTAGATGCTATTATATGGAACATATCCAAAGTCTCATTTCTAGTCATTCACCCAAGATTTCAATCGGATTCACATCAAACGACAAATTGTAATAAGCACAACCTTGATGACTACAATGGAGATATCTGCTTCCACGAACGGAAACAGTGCTATCAACTCTCTATCGACGAATAAAACTTCAACGGAACATTCATTGTCCAATGATAATCGCAACTCAACTGTGTGTTATCTTTCAAACGGTCCCGGACAAATTGATCGTCTTAGTTTGGTACTTCCATTGACTAACAAGATGATCAGTCCATATGATTCATATTCATCGTTGTCCACCTCACCACCGTTCTCTAGTCATGTGAACAATGAAATCGAACATATTCGATCCGATGTCGTCGATTCCGATTCTGATCGGACACCAATCAATTGTGAACAATCATTCTTGTTCTCTCCAACCGATAAATCTTGTTTATCGTCATGTCGTACGATCGACAGCGGCGCCGAATCACTTTGCAGCGAAACGATCGATGATCAATTTGCCGGCGATTTCAATGCCGAACGAATACTTGAATTCTTTGCCACCGATAAATCTAAATCGAGCCGATATGGAGGTCGTCGTCCAACCGGTGGAAATCGACATCAACTGTCAGTTGACAATCTTAATAAAAATATTAATGATGATAATGATGACGGAAATGAAGATGAAGACATCTATAGTGATGAATCGACATTATCAGAGTCGTCCGCCTCGCCACAAGACTTAGTTCCAGATCGTTCAAAGATGATAACGCCTGAATCAGTAGTTGCAGCTATCGATGCACAGATAAAGCAACGTGAAGCAATGGTCAGCAACAATGGTGATAAGAAGCAACAACAACCTTCAAATTCCGGCATAAAATGTGACATTGTCGATAAGTTTTCCGTTAAGGATGAATCAGATACAAAGTCGACCACTGGTTGGTGTATACCGTCAGAAGTGGACGATGATCTCGATTATGAGGACGATTGTCCTCGTGGTCCACTCATTCGGTCAACGTCGTTGAAGACCGGAAAGACGCCTCCCGGTACGCCACGTGGTAAGAAGATTGTCCGTTTTGCCGACGTACTTGGCCTAGATCTCGAATCGGTTCGTCACATTGTGGACGATGGTCCATATATGCCACCATTGGCCGCATTCAAAGGTCTCAAGTTGGATGAAGATGATAAACAATGGTTATTTGGTCAACGTGGCATTCAAACGAATCAAAGTGTACCACGACCGATAAGAACGGGTCCACCGCCGTGTAGACCCAATCTTCGTATTATGTTCGGTCAGCCGAGTTCCGATCCGGGTCCATTTATGGAACGTGTCCGATCGTTCAAGATTTGTTTGGAGAATTGTCTGGTAACGGGACCGTCCGGTCCGTCCGATATGTTTACCATTACCAACATTGTACGTGTGTTGAACATTGGCTTCGAGAAATCGGTAATGCTTCGATACACCACCAACGAATGGCTTACGTGGACCGATGTTTTAGCTAGTTATGTTCCCAATTCATGCGATGGATTTAGCGACAAATTTTCCGTTACGTTCCATTTGGCGGTCAACTCGAATGGACATCAAGCAATGATGCCCGGACAACGATTATTGTTTGCATTGAAGTATCGAGCTAATGGTGATCAGGAATATTGGGATAACAATATGGGCCTCAACTATCCTTTGATCTATCAACGTACTTGAAGGGGGAAATTTGGATTGAACATTCAAACAGATCGTTTGAGTTTTGATTCATGTTTTCGTGTTGATACTTTTTTCTATTGAGTTTCCAATTGGAAAAAAATTGTAATTGTTTGAAGGTTCGCCATTATATCGAGGCCTCATATCAATCACAAACACAATTCACATTGTTCATTTCATGTAATGAAATATTTTCGTTTTGCTTGTTACCTCAACATTGAAACTTGATGATTGATTCATTTGATTTTTACCGAAACGAAACGAATCTTAACTGTGTTTGTCTCAAATGTTTAATTCCATTTAATGTGAATGTTATCTTTATATTTTATTTCTCCTAAATCTAAAATATCACTTTTCCCTTCACATAGCGAACGAATTGACGAACAATTTTTTCCACGTTGTCAATCACCATTGTCATCATCATCATCGTTAAAAGATGCCTCATCCCGTCTGTTTTATATTCTAACTTATTATTAACAAATAAAAAAGTGATCAAAGATTCAAGTTTACAATAAAACAAGTAAGAAGAAGAAAAAAATAAAGATAGAGAACGCCTATTCAATCGACAATCATTGATTGTTATAGTTCAATCACATTTGGGTTTGGTTTATCACATTAGTAAGACCATCATCGACAGCAATGAACTCAACACGTGTTAAACTCATTGATCATATGTTTAGAAGGATGGCGTTGATTGACTCTATTAATAGTGTCAATGTTAATCATGCATATTTTTTTACGTGATCGGCCCAGTTCACTTTTTCCAGCGACAATAACAAGAACATGAGCCAAAACACACACACACACACAAAACAGTGAACGGATATAGCAATGAGAGACATAACACGTTGTCATCGTCATCATCATCATCATCATCATCATCATCATCTAGCTTTAACTAAATCACACAAACAACTGAACCCATTCACTCGTTACCAACCCTCTTTCATAAATTTGATAATATATATTATTTTTATTACGTCTGACAAAAACTCACGCCACATTTTTTTGCAACGTTTTTCCCCCACTCTCTCTCACTCTCCATCTGCAAATGGGTCCATCGGAGTCAATCAATCCATCACAATCGCGGAAAACTTTCAAATCCTACATTTAATCAAATATTGATTTTTCAAAATATGTTGCTTAATTTATTCAATCGTCATCTGTAGTGATGATGATAAAGGTGGTGTCATCGACGACACGCGACTATGGAACATTGAAAGGAAAAAGGTTGAGGTTGCCGAAAAGCAACACTAAATAACTTTTTATTTTGCGCAAGCTGATTGCCATGAGACTTTTTCACATACTTCCAGGTTGGTGAGTATTTTTTTGTTGTTCATATCATTAATACTAAAGTGGTCACTCTAAATGTCTCTCACTCTGTTTCTCTATCTACTATAGATGTTTCAACAACAACAAGAAAAAAGGGAAGAGTCCCAAACAGACTGAATGGCCTGTTGGCTGGCTACAATCGTTCTGGATTGATTTCCATTGCCAAATGATGCTTGACTCACTCTAGCTTATAATGGCTTTACATGATCTGTTGAATAAGATGATGATGATGATGATGACGTACGCACGTTGTAAGCTAGTAATATTATAGCCGATGGCCATCATTCATTCGCATCTTATATGTCCACTCTCACTCACTCTCTCTTCATCTCTAACTTGCTCTTACTCTCTCATTCTTTCATCAACATTCACACAGGTTTGTATTGGATGTGTGCGTATACGTATTTTTTTTGCCGTATACATCCAACTTTATCCGTGCGTACCAAACTTAACCTCCAAAAGCGAACGAAACGAATGATTGCCACCACGCTCGAAATCGACATTGGCGCAAGCAGGTAGCACAATATTGGATTCATCATCATCATCCTCAATCGTATGTATGCTGTAGAACATAAAACATTACCATCATCATATATATTCTTATCAAATATATATAAAATACGACATTTTGGTTTTTGTTTTTCATGTGTGTGTGTGTGTAATGACCAACACAACATTCATCATCATCACTACCATCGCCACAAAACGATTGTCATATGCATACGAACAGTTGATATAATGGAATGAACTCGTCAACAATCCAGTCAAACACGTTAACTCTCACAGAATATTATAAGGTAAATAATTATCGTTGATAATAACAATGAAATGCAATCGTTCGTCGATGAGGGAGAGAGAGAGAGAATATAAAAACATTTTGTCTTATCTTGTTTCATTCTAGTATTTTACAGTGTGCCAAATCAACAAATTGTATTTCCTCAATTGTGGAATCGGAATTTTGATCAAAAACTGGAAAATTGTACGTCAACTATAGAACGCAATCATGTTAACATTGTCTAGTCACCTTCGACTTCGACGTCTCACAATATTGACCATATTCGTTGTGATCGTTTTGATCCTATATTTGATGACAAGTTGTTGGTCGACCATCTTCAACCTGTTTGATCATCGAATCGGTGCATTGATGATCTACGGCAACGTGGTCGTTTTGGACATGGTTCATGTCTATTCTCGTGGCCATACGCATCATTATCCAATGATCATGATGATAATGAATATCTTCATCAACAGATTCGACATTCCACTTCACGTCATCGTTCATCATTGTTGGTTAGGCCATTCAACTATTGGTCGAAATCATTTTCCACACGTGAATTGACCCATGAAAAGGTCGAATCGTTAATCAAGGTAAGGAGATTATCGAATGTTGTTTAATGTTGTTTCACTTGTATGTTTGTGCTTGTGTTAACTAACTATCGATGTTGTTCCATCCTTATTTCGCATTTAATTTAGCTTGTAAACCAATCGACATCAGCAGCAACAACAAGTTCATCATCCAACTGTATCAATGGGATTGTATGGCGAAAGCATCAAGATGAAAGTCATCAAACACGTTTGGAACGACTTGAACGTATATGTCGCGAATACGATTTTACCGGACGAATATTTATGTATCGTTCAATTACCAGTAATCGTCGTTATGTGAACAATGGCAATAATAGTTATGAATCAAGATTTTGTAGTACGAAAACGTGTCCTATGTTAGTGGATCGAAAACATAGTACGATGGTTTGTTTCGTACAAAAGGTTGCATCGACGTCAATCAAACAATTGTTCGTCCATTTGATTGTCAACGATCGTAATGAATCATTGACCGAGAAGAATGAAACGTTAAGTGTTGTCGATTGGCCAACGCCGTTAAGTAATCTAACTGCATTCCACTTTACGGTCAATGATGGTCTATATCGAATGTCGCCTGTCTTAAGTCGACGTTCAAAAGAGTATTCCTACTTTAAAGGTCTATTCGTACGACATCCATTCGTACGTTTGGTTTCAGCATTCAAAGATAAAGCTGAACGTACTCCCGAACAGGAACCATTTTCTATGCCAAAATATTGGAATCCAATCTTTGATGAAGTTTACGGTGAAGGAAGATGGAATCATTCAACTAGAATTACATTTCAACAATTTATTGAATTGATATTGTTACGTACCGATCCATATCAATATGATGAACATTGGGCACCAATTTGGACACGTTGTGAACCATGTTTAGTGCATTATGATTTTATTGGAAAATTGGAAAGTAGTGAACATGATTTTCAATCATTTCGTACACGAATTGATGAACGTTTACATAATTTAACAATATGGGAAAATCGTAATCAACAATTTGGTCAACCAACATCAACGGTAAACAATGATGATGAACAACGGTGTCGTTCACAAATGGAAAAATTTGATGAAACGGCACGATATTTGGCTCAAATCAATGCAGATCAATTGATTCAATTGTACAAACGATATTACCTTGACTTTGAACTTTTTGGCTATACGTTCGATGAGTTGTTCATCGTTCATTGAATGTTCGCCCCCCTGTTTTATCAACGCATCCAACATTGGTATAAAAAAGTATTTTTGATGATATTTATAGTGAAGATGATGATGATCATCATCACGTCGTGTGTCGGCCACCAGATAGAGAAAAAACGAATACATCAAATGAACCATTTTATCATTATCACTAAATCAGTGCAAACCAAATCTTCTATTAATAGACCTCTACACATATGGTTGCCAAACGAGAACGAGAAGAAAAAAAGACGAAAACTAGCCGAAGACAATGAAAAATGGTATGGTTAGTTTCAAACACTTATTGGTGGTGGTGGCGGACAAAGAAATACGACACTTGCAATTTGACTATTCGTGAAACATGATCATCATCAAATCAACCATTCTGTTTTGCTGGACATTCATTTCCATTGGAAACATATGAATGGTAGACTTCATGTGAATTTTTGAATGTGTGGTAGTTTGCATAGATATCCTTCAGGCACAGATGTCACAGGATGGTTCGTCGAAACTACCGTTGCACTTGGAAGACAATGTTTGTGTGTGTGTTTGATCATTTTTGGAATGTTCCATTCATTCTAAATACTCATTATTATTTATTATTCCCCTTTTCGTACGAACATATCATCAACATCAATAACAACGACGACGGCGACGATGTGGATAAGTCTTTTCCTGAATAATTCCATTTGGAGTTTTTTTTTTGTTAAAATTAAAAAATATAATAATAATAAATATGAACTTTAAGTTCCTTGTTGCGTAGGATTTTTCTACTAATTTATTATTTGATGATGTGATGATTGAAACGAGAATTTTATTAAATTTCTAGTTTCTCTCCATCTTTTGGTTTATGTAATGAGATGAAATGGAAATGAATCAAGCCAAAGATCTAAATCGTATGAACCATTTGGGAGTGGACATGTTTTTTATTCAATTTTTATTTTCATATTATCAAAACAAAAAAAAAGAAAGAAAAAATGCGTGATGAGAACATGATCAGTGGCGGCGCCAAATGGTAATTGGCATAAATGAAATGGGATGGATTGATTACTTAATGAAATCGGATGATTGTCTTGTCAATAATCAAAAAAAAAAAAAATGAGTGTCATGTTTATTTGTATTATGCATATGAAGCAATATAGCAAATCGTCTGGTTCAGACCAATCAAAAAAAGGCAACCTTTATCGATCGAAACCTTTATCAAATATTATTCACGATCACACTTGATGTTTGGTGTGCAGCAACATTTCTTCTCATAAAAAAATCACAACATCACAACATTTGATGTATGCACGCCACTCTCAGCTGACATTGTTCACCTTCGCCGACTTATTTTTTTTTTGTTATATAAAGGAGGTGAACATGCCCGATCGGTTAATTACCATTTGGTATTTGGTCACGCCACTAAATTTTACACGGTCTTTTCTCTTGCTACCCATTTGTCACCGCCCGCCCGCCGTTCAAGGGCGACCCTAGCTGGAGATCGACTCGATTGTTGACTCACTCATCTGTTTGACCATTTGATTACCAACAATTTAACTGACCGACCGCTGGGTTCGTTCGGTAAACATTTAACCTGCCACCACCACCACCACCACCATCATCAAAATCTAAATGCTGATATCTATCGTTCAGTGTCTACGATTGTAAATGTTTATTTCACATGTCTCGACGTGTCTGTATGTCTTCTCATTTCTTGTCTCTTCAAACTGGAATTTACGAGTCACATTTTTGTTGCCATAGTTATAGTGAGAGTAGCATAAAACAAGCAACAAAAAAAACGAACGAACGAACGAACGAATGAACAAACGACAAACTACGACGACGACGACGATCAAATAGTTGGCTAGAGGCAAACATATTTCCAAAATCGGAACGAATAGAGAATCGACGACAAAGGCGTCGTTGAATATGCCAAAGATAGATGCATGGAACATCTGCATCAACCAACATTCAACAATTGTCATCTTGTCTCGTTTCCTTTTTTTCTCTTTTTCCTTTTTAAGCATCGCCCTAATACCTAAAACTGTAGCACTAGTTTTCCATCGTCTTCTTCTTCTTCATCATCCTCATCCTCATCAGTATGCAACTATAGTGAGCTAATTCAATTGAGAAATCAATTGAGTGTAAATCAACGAGCCAACATCACCACCACCACCACCAAAAAGTCATTCGCAATCTTCAACATCTATTTACCACTCGACATCTATGGTGTACGGTCATGTTGATCTTAGATCGATCTCTTCTCGCTACTAAAAAAACAAAAATTACGATCCATTCAATGTCCATTGCATCGATGTCGATTGTACACGTGATGTTCACATGTTTCCGTACAGTGACAGCTGAAGAAGCAATCGAATCTTAGCCTTCTTTTTTTGCTCGTGTTCGCTCACCACAACCACCACCACCACCACGCTGTCCACAACCACGACGACCACCACCAATAAATTGTGTCGTCGTAAACTTATCAAAAAAAAAAAAAAAATTGTCATAAACAAGTCATTCCGAACTGTGATCATTGCGGTCCTCTCTTATTGTTAGCTTTTTTCTCAATCATTTACAATCGATTAAGGCCAATCAAATAAACAAACAAGCAATTAAGATTGAAACAACTGTGATACACTATATTTACAACAACAACAGCAACAATTTGTGATCAATTCAATTGAAACACAATGACCACTCTTTTGTCATTGAATGCAACTGCTGCCACATTTGGACCGCGTCAACATCATCATCATCATCATAATGTTCAATATCGTCGTCACCAGACGACCACATCTCGTTTGATGGTGGCCTCCACACTCAAGTCACGACCATTGACCTCATCATCGTCCTATTCATCGCTCTCATTGCCAGTGCTCAGTCTTGATCGTGTCGAATCGTTTCCCATCAAATCGACCGGCTCACTTCCGGACCTCTCCACCATGGTTTCCGCCAATGGTGGCGGTGGTGGTGTCGTCGTCAATTGTTGCAATCAACGTAATCGAGCTTCATCATTAAACGATTCATTAAGCATACTCAAATCTTCATCCAATGCATTGGTGGATTGTCCACAAATTTCAATTAAAACTATCAATTCAAATACGATGACAGTTTCACCGGTTCCAACCCCTATTGAATCGACCGATTCGGATGATGTGAACAACAACAACAATAAATCGGAAAGTAATAATCGATCAACAATAAATGAAACTGAAGTTGATGTCATATCAAATCCAACAACCGAATCCACCATTCCATCTCATCAAACCGGTGGCGATGTTCGTCATCGAAAACGAAGTAGTATGAAACCGATTCTACCCGATATTGGATTGATAGCTCAAATGTTAAATGATGATAGACAAGTGGAAGAAAAAGAAAAAGAAGATCGTCGATTACATTCAAATACGAACATTAATCTACATGATGACGGGAAACCAATCAACAAACTTAATCCCGAATGGAGAGAATGTAAGTTCAATTTTTAATTAGATAATCTATTCACATACATATAAAAACAGGGCACACCTTAAATGCACCTGTTGCTCTTGTTAGATTGCGATCCTTTTTATACTTAATTTTTAATTAGATGACATTTTAGCCTAAATTTATTGGAAATGATTACGATTTTTTCTTCGTTGATTAACGAACATGGATGGCGCCAATGTGTGTGTGTATGATGCGATGTTGTCTCCTTAAATCACTCTCATTGATAATGTCACCATAATCGGGAACCCAATTTATTAATAGACTAAGTGAGCTAAATAGTTTGATGCTCTCTCTCTCTCTCTCTCTCTCTCTCTCTCTCTCTCTCTCTCTCTCTCTCTCTCTCTCTCTCTCTCTCTCTCTCTCTCTCTCTCTCTCTCTCTCTCTCTCTCTCTCTCTTCTCTCTCTTTCTCTCTCTCTCTCCCTTCATTATTTCTCATAAATGTAGATCTTCCTCATCATTAGACACGAAACAACCATTTTTCATTCATCACACTTCTTATCGTACCAAAAAGTCAATGATTCATTGACCATACGATTTCGATGCGAAAGTTTCGATCAAATTGCTAAATGAAACTAATTGATTTAAACCAAAGACGAAAAGAAAAATCGATTTTCCGATTTCTAAATCATTAATCTAAATGCTGCTTACTATTCATTTAAGTACTCCCTCATTTTAAGTGCAAATTTAGCAATCTTTGAATGATTGTTTTGTCAATTTCATGTTCTTACAACTCTAAATTACTCTCAAATATTTTTTTCTACTTTTGTTTGGTATTTGAACCAAAATAGATGAAGCAATAAATAGGAAATTTTATTTTATTTATTTCTGTTCTGACGGGCAATGATCTCATAAAAAACAGATTCTTCAAGCAAAATAATTTAAAGAATTCTTATTTTAGCAAAAAGAGTTGCACCCATTTAGCATTTAAAACAAAATATTCTCATCAATCGGGGCCAACCCATCACTCTGTTGATTGATGTTTACCAAATATATATATAGATTCAAATCTTGTTCACGTGTTTAATACATGAATCTAGTTGATATGTTCCTATGATTTCAAATATTACCTTGGCCTCCATTGTATTAGATCCATACAATCAAAAATGTGATTTGATAAAATTGAATGACAAATCTAAGGTGAATCGATGCAACCACAACCTCGGTTCCTGGTTTGATAACAATCAAATTGATCGAATGATTTTATGAACTAAAGCATCAGTTTTTGAAAGTTTAATCATCCATCATCTATCATCTACCGTCTCATTGGTGGTCTAGTGGTGATGGTGCAATGGGAAACATTGGCCAGAAATGATGATTATGGTCGATTTGCACGTGTAATTCACATGCGACATTGCCACGTTCAATGATCGTTCAATCTATAAATAGCGATTCAAAAAAATCGGAGAAACAATCTTGCTCGCATTATCGTCATCAATCAATGGATATGCTTATCACATTGTGATGGACACAACGTCAATGAATTGTTATATAGTAATATATTTGAAAATTGTGTCAACTTTCTTGTCTGTCGATGTCGATGTTGATGTTGATGATTATCCGATCAAAAAAAGGTTTTTTCTGATCGACAATGCTATAAAATTTATCTTCTTTTTTTATCATAAAAGATATTTGTATTTTATTTGTGTTGTTAAACATCTTGGTGGGAAGTGTGCACTCACCACTTTCGAATAATTGGTTCGATTCCAAAATCGACCAAATAAATAAAAATCTAATATGGTTGCCATGCATAATCATGTTGATTTGTTGTGTACAGGTTTTCCATGTCCAGTTTTGTTTTTTTCAAACTATCTTATCCTTATTTTGTTGTGTTCGATGATGATAATTGTTGTGGTTAATTTCCAAGAAATAATATTTTTTATGTGATGATCACCACATCAAGTGTGCAGTAATTTTCTATTCTAGTTTCTTCGTTTCATTTTGTTTACATGTTTTTTAATTGATGACATTCATTAACGAGTTGTTGATAATCGATCGATAAGATTATCCTGACATTTTACATAAATTTTAAAGCTAATAAATTATTTTCAAATTGATACAAATTTACAATTGATTTTTCTAAAAATAATTTATTTATTTCCATCGTAAAATGGTAATAGTTGGCAACCAAAACATCATAAATCAATACTTATTTTTTTGTATTTTATTTATGAGAAATTGAGTGCATCACATTTTATCTGTTTTTATGTTTTTTATTTAAATCTAAAACTATTAGCGATTAAAGGGGGAGTAGATTTGAGCTAGGATACGTTTCGAATAAACATTTTATTCAATGTTTCGGTGCCAAATTGCAATAGATTCTCTCTCCCCCAGGAAAAATGGTTTATTTTATTTGATATAAATAGAATTGCTTTTTTAAATTTGATAATTGTGACATGAGAACATCTTGAAATGGAAATTTCTGATCCGTGAGTTTTGTTACGATTGGAAAGTTTTCAATACCATTTTCTTTTTCTTCTTCTTCTTCTTCTTAATTTGATGATATTGAATAAACCGTAATTTAGATACGATTTCCTTCAATATCAAATCGATCGATCTTGTACTTTTGTGAGCGATCTGATTTCTCACCAATTTATTTTTTTCGGTTATGTCAATCAGCAATTTGAAGGTTTTTATCAATTGCATCCAACATATGGTAGGTGTATTGTGATAAAATTAACAAGAAATAAAAAAAGAAAGATGCAAACATTGAAATGTGATTGAATCCAGATTAGATTATTATTATTATTATTAGTTGTAGTTGATGAAAATAAGGTTTTCATTCATATGAAATGATTATTTGTCTATGTATGGGTAATGTCAATGACAGTTGATAGAATTGAGACAATATATAAATTATAAATAATTGGAATAATAATTGAATTTCTATTCTTATCATTCGTTGTTCATGAGACAGGAATATAATGTTGAATGGGATTCACCTCAATACAATGGCAATCATTCAACTCTTGAATTCATTTCGATTCCTTGTAAACATTCCATATAAGTTTATGCTTATGATCGAAAATGGCATTGCCAAATCACGATCCTCAATCATTCTCTTTGGCTCGAATCCATTGTTTAGGATAATGGGATTTGTATGTGTGTGTGTTTGTCAAACACTAATGGAACATTCTCTACTTTGGTATAAAGTTTTTGTTGATATATGTGAAGAGTGCAAACACCCCCATGGAATGCGACTTTCTCTTTTTTCTCGCTTTCATCTTCTTCTTCTTCTACTTCTTGCTGTTTTGCGCGGCACCACCTCCAGAGATTAATAGCAAAACGAGTATACAAGACTTTGAACCTAATCTTTGTATTGAACTCTTAGTCTTCCTTACACACATTTTCTTCATTATATTATTATACTTGAAGTACAAACATTCCAAAAGTGTGGTCATCACTGAACACCACTAGCATGTGGCCACCGCCGGCAACACATTTGTAGCCGGTTTCCCAGTTTCCCTCCGGTCGGACAACTAAAACATTTTTTGCCATGCCATGCCATGCCCAAATCCTTATAAACCATAAAGTAAAACAAAAAAATATGATTCACGTGTTCTATATACTGATCAAATTCAAGGTTGATGCCACTCTTATGAAGAGTATCTATCTATCTCTCTTCATTATGAACATGTACACCTTTTTTATTCCATTAAAATTGTGACCGATTTACAATTGTTGGCTCAACCGATTCATTGCCATCAACAATGAAAATGCAAACAACCTTCCCATTGTACAGGCAACGAACTGGTGATCTTCATCTATCTCATCTTGTTGTTGTTGATGTTGATGTTGAATTTGGCGTCCAATCAACGACGTCGTATCAAAATGAAGCAACCAAAATAATAATAATAAAAACAAGAAACTAATCAACATCATTCATTAGTTGTCTTGAGTCGTTTATGCCGTATAGTTGTGATCGGTTCTTTTCTCAATATTTTTTTATTTTATATTATTAAATGATCGTCTCAAAGTTCATCTTGGTGGCGTGTATGTCACACCACCACCACCACCCCAATTTATCGTCTATATAGCCGACTCTTGTCTATATGAACATTATCGTTCTCATTACTTATCAATATAATAGTTGTTGCTTCTTTCTTTCATTTGCTTTCTCTCACTCTCTCTCACTCTCATCCCATACATTGGATTGCCTATCACATGTTTGTTTTCTTCGTGTCTCATCTATTCATCTATTCACCGCCTTCTCCAACATATAATAAGGTTTATATATGAACCATTCGATTGGAAGTTGGTTGCCACTTGACTCGGTCTTCACGCACACAACGGAAACCACAAATAACAAAAAAGTTTTTATTTGTCACATCGATGTCAATCAGAAACACACCATTTTAGTATTCGATCTGTCAACTGTTTTTTATGTGTGTGTGTCTAATACACGTGTTCATTTGGAAATTGAATCAGTTCAATCGATGTCAATAAGAAACATCGATCACTTATCTACAACAAATTCTTGTCATTCTTGAATTAATAGTTTTGCAATATTTAACGATGAGCTTTCCAGCGACACTTAACTATCGTTCCCATTCTACTCGTTTCAACGAGAAGGCTCAAAGCTATCAACTATTTATTAGTGGTACTGTTTTTGTATTTTGAAAAATATATATTTTATAATGTAAATTTCAATCAATCTAACTGATCTTATTTAATTTCATCTAGGTGCAGACCAAGAATCGGCAGCAGCATGGCTGGCAGCGGCACTTCAACCATCGCCACAAGCTCGCCGAAAGAATGGTGGATTGTTACATCTAACCACCAATGGATTAGCACATTCAAATCTTTCCGGTACGATTTCGATGATCAAATCCAACATTTCGGTACAATCAAATCTTAACACAATTACTAAATGCAATAATACAAACGATAATGGCTATTCCCATCATCTCAATGATCAACATTTGTACAAATCCAATATATCGTCAATCCAATCGGTGAAACCGGTCGAATCTACATTAATAAAAAATACTACTACTACTACAAATAATAATAATAATAATGAAAAATTGCAATCAACGGAACCAAAGGTGAAACCATTGCAACCATTCGGAAAGGATGATCGTGTCCGACGTATGTCAATCCTTCGTCCATCCACAAACCATAATCTAGTTCAACCAAATCAAATCAACAATTGTCCAAAGAAACGGGTCAGCTTTGCCGATGCAAATGGAATGCAATTGGAGAATATCCGTTATTATGAGGTGAAACCACCAATCCATCGTCGTTACAGTTCGTACAATGCGCCAACCTACCTAACCAATGGAAACTATAATAGTCCATGGAATTTGGCATTGAACGGAAATGTTTCCGATCGTAAACCATTTAATATAAGATCGGAAACGTCAATATCAACCCCGATCAACACCAATATAACAACAACAAATGCAACAACATCAGCATCAACAATAGCAGCAGCAGCAGCAACAACAATAACAACAACAATGTTGACATCGAATCAATTGGTGAAGGAATATGATTTCAATCATAGCAAATTGGCGCCACGTTACGAATTGATGGCCAGCAACTTTACCAGTCCATCATTGCAATTGAACTTTACGGAAACATTGTCCAAGAAGTCGGTACTTCTCCATTCGTTGACAACGGCGGAGACAACCGTTTATGGTACGGTTTCGGTGATGAATGTCCATTTTAGTAAACGTGTAATTGTACGATATACATTCAATGAATGGAAATCTCATATTGAACGTGAAGCAACCTACATGTTAGGCTCTCATGATGGTCAATCGGACAAATTTTCGTTTGTTATCTATGCACGTCCGGAAGATTTTTCCAACAATTTAGCAACCACATTTTCTGTTCACCATTCTGGTACCTATCTGGCAAATGGCGCCGATCCGATTCAATCGATACATCCACGAATCTACTTTGCAATCCGTTTCATTGCCGGCGATGGACGCGAATTTTGGGACAACAACGATGGCCGAAACTATTGTCTCAATCTGACCACATACTGATATTGGTCAACATGTTACTTTCTTTTTTTAAATAAGTTAAACCAATCTTGATCTTTTGTTTCGTTATTTCAAAAACTCGTTACTTTTTACTCGTTATACTCCAATTCGTACATTTGTTCATTGTCATTGTCGTATCTGTATCTGTTACAATTGCACTCATCGATCACTGTGAATGACCATCTTGTTAATTTATATTCATAAACCTCTCTCTCTCACACACACACACACTCACATTCTCAACCGATTCCATTCAATGCCAATTTTTTCCCAATATTATCACCAATTTATCATATTAATAAAATGTGTCCGTGGATCAATAGGTGTGTGTTCGTTAGGAAAAGTGTTTAATTAATTTTGAGTTGGTGTCTGTGGATCA
This sequence comes from Blomia tropicalis, assembly GCA_029204025.1. Taxonomy (NCBI): domain Eukaryota; kingdom Metazoa; phylum Arthropoda; class Arachnida; order Sarcoptiformes; family Echimyopodidae; genus Blomia; species Blomia tropicalis. The sequence goes on along the minus strand of CM055089.1, from coordinate 13,819,061 downwards.
GTAGGTGTGTGATAATCACGGAACACATTGATTAACTTCTTTTAATATAAAAATGAGTCAGGAGTTTAAATGTTCGTCTATTGCCCTCTGTTTGTAATGTTTGTTGAGTTAAGTTAGGTTATGTTAGATTACTAATCCCCAGTGATCCGAAATCGAGATGAACCGATGTGTCTGTGAATCTTAGGTATGTATGTTTACGTTAGAAAAAGTGGTTCTGTGGATCTGTGATTGTGTGAGTTTCAAACTAAAACCAAATAACTATTTGTTTGTGGGCTGTTTGTAACCAAAAGTTAGGGATTCTATGTATATAGTTGTGTATACCGGAAATTAGTTTTGAATAAGTTTTATGGATCTATAGGTGTGTGTGTGTTAAATGGCAAATAAATCGAATCTATCTATGCTTATGTGAATCTGTAGATTTGTAGAACTGTAGATGTGTATGTCAGGAGTTCCACTAACAACTCTCTATCACCAATTCGTAAGAAAAAAAAGAAAAAATAGTAGTGTTAATCCTAATGTTAGTAGTCATGAATACCATTGATTGTAGTAGGTTAGGTTACTAATCCCTTATGATCCGAAATCGGAATGATTCGATGGGTCTGAAGATCTAAAGATGTGTGTGTGTATGTGTGTATGAAAAGTGAAACAGTGGGTTTGATAGGTGAAACACAATGTTTAATTTAGACTTAGGGTTAGGGATAGGGATAAGGATAGGTTTAGAAACAGGTTTAAAATAGGTTTAGGAATAGGTTTAGGAATAGGTTTAGGAATAGGTGTAGGTTAGGTTAGGTTAGGTTACTAATCCCTGATGATCCGAAATCGAAAAGATGTTTGTGGATCTCTAGGTTGTCTGTGATCATTAGGTAAAGTGAAAAGTTGAACTGTGGGTTTGTGAGTTTTCAACTAAAACCAATCTGTGTGTGAGATTTATCATATTAATAAAACAAATTTTAAAAATTAACTTTTATTCGACAAATAATTTGCTTTACAAATAATCAATTCATACTTCCAGCATTGTTTGTACTAACCCCCCGATATTTGAATAAAAGTTGGTCATCTACTATTCCATATGAATGGCAATTGTTTTAATCATTATTTCAGATCGACCATTGGTTAACTATGGTAAAAGTATATTCATAAGTATAACGTAATTGATATTATAATTGATTTTTATACGCTTCAATTTTTTTTCTTTCCTAATTATTATCAATGTATTCTAACATTTTCGATCAACATCACTTGTGACTCTATCTTGGTTCATCGCAATTAGACGCCATGCTTTACAAGTTGAACATAGAACAGCGATAAGCGGCAACAAGATTTTACCATTCTATTGTAAAAAATAGCCAGCGTCACTAGTGACTCATTTTTAGTTCATCTTGTTCTAACTGGTGGCAATCATTATTGATTCGTCGCATTGGGCGCCTTGTTTTACTAGTTGAACATAGGGGAAAGGGGAGTGAATAGGCGCCAACCGTAGAACAATAGAACTCTTCCTCATTCACGTATGGACTCTCCTCTTGGACGGATGCCTTCTCCCTCAAGTTGCGTCAACCGTTTCCAGGTAAATGTGATTTCGATTTTGAATCATTTATTTATTTTTTTACATACTTGTATATTGGTTCATCATACTAACGTTTTCTTTATTCATTTCATTCTAACAGACCGTTTAATGGGTAGTCATTTCAAATTCTGTAAGTTCAATTTTCATTTTTACAAAAGTTCGCATCTTCATATCGATATCTATTTCTTTGGTTCGATATTTACTTTTTGTGCCTACCATCGAGTGCTCTCGATTCTCTTTTATTTCTAATCTATCATTATCCATCTTTTCACTTGAATATCGATGTCTGTTTCTCAGATTCGATATTGTCTTTTGTGACCATTATCGATTGGTCTCGAATTGAGTTTTATTTACATTTGATCATTGATCACTTTGGCACTCTTATATCGATATCACCCCAATTGAATTCGGTATTTTCTCTAGTGTTCTTTATCGAGAGTTCTCGATTTCAATCTTTAGATTCGTTCAGTAAACTCATTTACCATTTTTTTTACCTCAATCAGTTAGAACATTGCTAGGCTGATTGTTAAGTTGATTTCGTTGAACGCCATGCTTTACTAGTTGAACCGATAGGAAGGGGCGATAAGCGCTATCAAAATTGCATCATTCTAGTGTAGAAGTTACTGATCGTCCTTGATGGCGATCATTACTGATTCGTCTCATTAGGCGCCATACTTTACTAGTTGAACATAGGGGAGGGAGTCGATAGGCGACAACCACCAGAATTTTGTGGTAGCGGCTCGATCGTTTATGCTACGACTTTGGTTCAGCGCCGGCGTTGGGCGACTTTCAGCTTTTGTCTTTTGTTATCAGTCAGCGTGTTACCTCATTGTTCTCGATGCTTCATTGAATTGTGATGACATGGTTTTTTCTTCATTTTGAAATGAATAATTTGATTTGATTTCGATTTTTTTTAACTCTTTATACTAATATTTATTCTTGGGTGCAAATTTTCTTTATACGATTCAATCAAGACAGATTTTTGTATATCAACAGGTGGCTCAACTACTGGAAAGTTGTGACTACGTGACTTGACGACATCAATCAAAATGGACACCAGTATTAAAGCTAAGTTAAATTTAATTTTATCTTTATACAACCCATTACTTCCTATCCTTTACCCTCTTGTTTTTTCCTTCCAAAACTGAATGCGTACTCCACGAATCTCACCGCTTCCTAATAAGTTGTGTGTGATCGAGTTCGTGAGATGCCCTTCACCCATAAGGGCCTGAGTTGTTAGCCATTCGTTCTGGTTCTATCTTCTCTTCTTTTTCCTTCCAAAACTGAATGCGTACTCCACGAATCTCACCGCTTCCTAATAAGTTGTGTGTGATCGAGTTCGTGAGATGCCCTTCACCCATGAGGGCCTGAGTTGTTAGTCGTTCGTTGAGGATTCTATTTCCTTTCCTCCTTTTTCTTCCAAAACGTAATGCATACTCCACGAATCTCACCGCTTCCTAATAAGTTGTGTGTGATCGAGTTCGTGAGATGCCCTTCACCCATAAGGGCCTGAGTTGTTAGTCATTCGTCGAGGATCTATCTCCTCTTTTCTTTTTCCATCCAAAACTGAATGCGTACTCCACGAATCTCACCGCTTCCTAATAAGTTGTGTGTGATCGAGTTCGTGAGATGCCCTTCACCCATGAGGGCCTGAGTTGTTAGCCATTCGTTCTGGTTCATCCTATCTCTTATCCTTATCTCTCCTCTCTCCACTTTGGCTAATGGCGTTGTTAAAAAAGTTAAGATTAATTGACTTATCAAGTTTTTTTTTTACTTTCAATAGTTATGGCGATGGCGCTCCTGTTTCCAGTAATGTGTCATAGCGCTGATGGTGGTCGATGTCAAGCCTTAAAAGCCCAAGCTTTTCTGGCTTGACAATAACATTATTTGCCGGCATCATCGAAGACATTTTTATTTTAATTTTTACTACTTTACTATTGTAATTTGTGAAAAAGAATATTTGTGTGATTTGTGTGTATTTCTTCACTAACTTTTCTCCTTTAAGCTCATCCTCGACGATCATCAACGTGTAAGTTTCGTCATCTTCAACGTTATCAACTTTAATTTTTACTTTGTGAGTATCAACCATACGTTCAACATAACTTTGTAAGTTTATGATGCTTTATGACGTTCGGCATAGCTTTGCAAAAAGCTTATTTGGTACAAATCACTATAACTTTCGTCGTTCACCGATTGACTCAACGATGCACATGGATTATCGATGCATTGCAGCGTGAGTTTGTTGTATTATTGTCTTTTCCATAATTTTTGTATAGTAATCCGCCAGATGTATTCCCGTGTTCGTGTTGCATTCATGATTACCGTTGTGATAATCATCGATCATCACCATTGGTTCAAGTAGTTTCACTCTGTTCTCCTCGATTTGATCTTTCATCTTGGACTGTTCTAATTTTATCGGAGATGGTTGAACTCCGCTGAACGTTGATCATTAGCTTCTTCAACTTGAGTTTCGGTTTCAACTTTTCCACTTGAACTGGTCAACACTTTGTATGGTTTCTAATACATAGCTTTTAGTTCTCCCCGGTTGAATATGTCAACCGATGTTGATTGATTCTTTTTTCATTCCGTTTGTGACTTCAGCCAATGTTTACATTTGCATTCGTACATGGATCCATTCTTTCCCAAGTACAAGTACAAGATAGATTGCTGATTCACACATTGTTTTGCATGAGTGGTCCAGTTTTTGTCTCCATTTATTCGTTCATCAATCCAGTTATTCGTATCACCAGTTCCTGATTTACTAATGTTAGTGTTGATATATGTTTTATATTCAACGATAACTTTCTGTTTGCCGATTTGCTTTACTTGTTAAATCAGGTTGACGTATTTGAATCCAGTTGTTGCCTTCGATGTCATCGCCCACACAAATCGAGTGAATGCGTCATTAATCAATCCTTTTACCGTGTCAATGTGTACCATGTCAAACATTTGGTCTGCTTATTTGTTCTGTTTCGAAATTCCTTGGTGTTTCGTCTTGGGCTTTGTCTTTGACATGTTTCTCATTGTAACGTTGACGTATTGAACTAATGGGTTAGGTTTGAAATTTAACGATGTATTCAACGATGATTTTCTGTTTGTCGATTTGCTTTACTTGTGCTATCAAGTTGACCAAGTTAAATCCAGTTTGTGCCTTTGATGTCGTTGCTCACACAAAGCGAATGAATGCGTCGATGACCAGATGCCAATATTTCCTTTGATGATCCGTATTAATGCAGTCCTCTTACCGTGCCAATGTCAAACGGTTCGTCCACCAATCAGATCTGTTCCAAAAATATTTGTTATCCAGTCTTGAACTTTGTGTTTGTCATGTCTCACCTTGTAACGTTACTCTTTTGGCCAATTCATGAATTTTGGACGTAATCGACGTTAATGGGGTCAAGTTTAAAATCATATTTGAGGTTAAAAAATGTCGCTAATTCCTTTAGCATTGCTTCTTAATAATCACTTTATTTATTGTTATCGGAACATTTTTTATTTCAATGTTTGATATATTCCATTGACCATGATTGTTTGTGTTCCTTTGTCAGATCGATGAGTGTTTGAACAGATAGTTCACTTTTTTCTTGCCATTATCAATGCCAATTTCTTTACTTCTTGTAACTGGTCGACGAAATTGAATCCTATTGCTGTTTTCGATATCTTCGCTCACACAAGGCGGGTAAATGCGTCGATTGATAGATGCCGATATGTTTACTTGAGAATTTACTATGAAACGTGCATCAATTTCAATTACTAATCCACAAAACACAATGAACAATGTAAATGTGTAACCGAATGTTAAGTCTTAACTTGCAATGAAAAACAATGGCAAAATTATCCTTTGGTATGTTATGCACATTTCTTTGCATCATGTTTACATTTTGAACATGCAATTTAGTTAATACAATACAAGTTCGACATTTCTTCTGTACTTATCAGCTAGTCTAATTAAGCTTTATGGGTGTATAAAATAGCATCTATTGCTATTGACCGATTTTGATAATTTTTGTTTTGATTCCTGTAGGTTTTGTTATTCTGAAACGATTAAAGCTATTTTCGAGTTTGTACAATGTACGGTTTTTGAGATATTTGAGGTCAAAGATCATTTATGGGGTAACGCCACTTTGCGGAATTTCAATGAAACTAAAATTTGCAAAAAAGTGACCTTTTTAGGCCGATTCCACTTTTTGAATAGGGAATTCAATGTATTCTCAAACTATACTCAAACTATCACTAGAATTTTGGTTTTTAAAACTGAAAAACTAAAATTTCTCGAGAATAGTACATATTTAAATTCTGAAACTTGGCACACTCATAGATTTTGAAATGCTTGATCGAATGAACCTATTATCAATTTTCTAGATCTTATCAATCATGAGTTGTCTGCGTTTTTTGTTCAATATTTTTTTGTCATACAAGCTTTGTTTAAAATTAAATATCTCAAAAACTATTCATAATTAAATACTAAAATTCACAATATTAATAGAAAAGAAAATGATCTATAAAATGACAGTTTGTTTATTTTTGTAAAACTTATTAATCGTTAGTTATGAATGTTTAAAGTTGACCTAAATTTTTTTAGTTTTTAATAAATAACTCAAAAATGGTACAAAATTAGAAACTGAAACTTTCTAAACTTACAGAATTAACAATTTCTGATCGATTGAAATTATAATCAATTTTGTATAACTTATCATTGTTAAGTTATATGCGTTTTTATAGTTTTTTGTTTATTATATGTTTACAAACTGATAACTTAAGAACTATACAAGATAAAATTTTGAAACTTGGCACAATAATAGATCTATAAATTTCTAATTAAATAAGTATTTGATCAACTTGGTGTAATTTGTTTTTCTTGAGTTATAGCGGTTTTTAACAAAGTAAGCATTCAAATTTAGGTCAACTTTAAAAATTTATAACTCACGATTGATAAGCTTTATAAATTTAAACTATATATCATTTGATTAAGCATTTAATGATCTATTATTGTGCCAAATTTTAAAATTCAATTCTTTACGATTTTTGAGTTATTTAAGTTTGAACACACAATGTTAATAAAATTACAAATATGCAAATAACTTCAAAACGATGAGTCGCATCAAGTTGATTATAGTTTTAATCGATCAGAAATTGTTAAATCTATAATTCTGGAAAGTTTCAAAACTTAATTCATAGTCGTTTTTGAGTTATTAATAAAAAACTAATAAATTTTAGGTTATCTTTAAACTTTTATAACTAACGATTGATAAATTGTACAAGTGTGATCGATTTGTCATTTTATAGATCATTATCTTATCTATTAACTTCATTAGATTTAAAATATAAATCATTGTAGTTTTTGAAAAAATGAAGTTTTAAAACATGTTGTCAAATCAACAAAATCCGAAATTTCACCGTTTTCCCCATACTTTCCCATTGAAATTCACTAATATTCAATATTCTTATGGCTATTTCCATAAGATTGTATTGCATTTGCCAATTGTACGTATAAATGCCTATGAAATCAATGGTGTTCCAATCTATATGCACCTGACATCCACGGACACCCACATGTATGGTATATTCCATTGAACGATATTATTTTGGTTGATCTGTATTTATTCAATCTTCTTACCGTGTCAATGTGAACGATGTCAAACGGTTCTTCTGCCGAATCGATCTGTCTATTGACTTGTATCTATTGACCGATTTTGATGATTTTCACATTGATTCCGGTAGATTTTTAGATTCTGAATTGATTGAAAACATTTTCGAGTTTGTACGATGCACAGTTTTTGTGCTATTTATGGTCATAGCTAAATAACCTACTTAGTTACGTCGCATCTCACTCTGGAATAGGCAATCCAATGTATTGGTATATTCGCGACAAATTCGGTATTGATATATTTAGTTCAAAGTTCAATATCTCAAGAACTATACAATGTTTAAATATGAAACTTTCTACACTTATAGATTATAAAATCCTTAATAGAATGTATTTATGATCAACATTTTAAACTTTATAGTTGATGAGTTATGCGTGTTTTGATGTTTATTGTTTAATTTTTGTTTTAATCTCATTATGTCAGTAACCACAAATAAATGAATGTTGAAACTTTTCATGTTTATTGATTTTGATATTCTTAATTGAATAAGTTTATGATAAATTTTGTAGATCTTATCGTTTTTGAGTTATACGCGTTTTACGCTTTTTTTACATGGTCTGTTATAAAGTTAATATCTCAAGAACCACAAAAAAATAAAATTTGAATCTTACCATACTTATAGATTATAAAATTTCTAATTGAATGAACACATGATCTATTTGGTAGATCTTATCGTTTTTGAGTTATACGCGTTTTTTAAGTTATTGTTTATTTTTTGTTTTAATCTAAATATCTCAATAACCATTAATAATTAAAAATTGAAACTTTCCAATTTTATAGATTTTGGTATTCTTGATCAAATGAGTTAATGATCAATTTTGTAGATCTTATCGTTTTTGAGATAAACGCGTTTTAAGCTTTTTTTACTTGGTCTGTTGTAATGTCCATATCTCAAAAACCGCAAAGAAATGAATTTTCAAACTTGGCACAATTTTAAATAAGAAAACGCATTATCAAATTAAATTGTGTTCAATTTAGTAGATCTTATCATTCTTGAGTTATACACGTTTTTTATGTTCATTGTTTATTTTATGTTTTAATCTCAATATCTCAATAAATACAACGAATTAAACGTCAAAACTTTTTTTGTATATAGATTTTAATATTCTTAATCAAATGAGTTTATGATCAATTTGATAGATCTTATCGTTTTTAAGATATACGCGTTTTAAGCTTTTTTTACATGGTCTGTTGTAAATTCAATACCTCAAAAACCGCACAGTAATAAATTCTCAAAATTGGCACAAATATAGATAAGAAAACGTTTCATCAAATAAGATTATGATAAATGTTATACAGTTTATAATTCTTGAGTTATACTTGTTTAAACATAGATAATAATTTAATCAATAATTTAAAAAATTGAATTTAATCGAAAGTGATGAACGAAATACTATCGATACTATCGAAAAAATTGATTTTTGGCGTTTTGAAAATATGTCCCATAGGAAATACATAGAAATGTTTAAACGCATGAAACATAAAAACTACACCGAATTCAATCATAAAATTATTTTGACTGATAGATTTTAAGATTCTGAATTGATTGACATCATGAACAAGTTTAATTAAATTATTGTTTTTGAGTTATTGGCGTTTGAACACGCCCAGCTATTTTCTATGGGGCATTTTCCCATAGAAAATAGCTGGGCGTTTTCAAACGCCGATAACTTTAAAATGATAAAACGTACAAACTTGATCATGGTGTCAATCGATTTAGAATCTTAAAATCCATAATTCTGCACAATTTCATAGTTGAAATCGCTGTAGTTTTTACATAAAACGCATTTGAAAATATTTTTAATATTTAAAAATCCACCAGGTGTCGCCACCAGCGAACATTTTGAAAAATTTGCAAAACTGAAAAAATTTTAAAATTATTTGGTACAGTACTAGTGACGCCATCTAGTGAATTTATATTTAAAAACTCAATTATCTCAAAAACGGTAAATCGTACAAACTTGATCGTGGTCTCAATCGATTGGAAATTAAATTTTCTGTTAGTTTCAAAATAAAACTTTATTAAAAATATTCACCGTTTTGTTGTAAAACAATGTTATTGTATGAAGCCAATATGCACGTGTGTACACAACCAGCTGTTTTACATTCATGTGTATTGTTGGCCACAATGATGTTGAACAAATATAGTGCACCAAAGTATCCTTCGTTTAATTTGTTTTGAAAACAAAGTGTTATTCCAACAATTTTTATTGTAAGTTTTTAACTTTATTAACAAAAATTCTTTCTTACATATCTTACATAGGTCTACATTTGTAATTGGTTTTTTATGTTCACTATGATATACTATTCATTCATGTGGAATACTTCTACTTTTATTTCATTGGAAACCTCATTGGATGTTAATTTGTACCCACAATCGTTGTTCGCTTGAAAACTCCAAAAAAGTTTTATTAATCGTATAATTGAAACATCTCATCAACGTATAGTTTTGGTCAACGTCTCATCGTCTTATCTGTATAACTGAAGGAAGTTGAGCAAGCTAACGTTTACGAATCTTTCTTAGTTGAATCCTTGTATAATAAGTGGAATAGAACAATTAACTGAATGCATGTGGGCATTTCTTACGATCTGGCTGTTTTAACGTTTGTGCTAAATGCAAATTTCTTTGTTGGTAAGGTAAAAACATTCAAGCTATTTCTAATATACTAATGGTTTCCACTTTCCTTAGGACGAGAAAGGCGTAAAATCAAAATGTGGGTCCGAATTGTGTCATTTTGTTGAACATTCTACCAATTACATATACGCCATATTATTATGGTCAATTATTATTGGTCTGTTTTTTGGTAACATTTCGATTAATTGTTTCCTTGGCATCAAATTGTTTTGGAGAATTCAAATGGAAACCATTGCTAACTAACTGATACTAAAGAATCCAATGGTATTCTTAACATTAAATTGTTTTATTGACATCAAATTGTTTCCGCGGTAACCAAATGATACCTTGGTAAATTATCCATATTTATCATTATAAAAACCTAATACAAATTTTATTCGACCATATGTTTATGTTTATTGTTTTAGTACCAACATTTGCCGATATAGCACTGTATCGATGAAGCATCTCGACTCATGATGATACATTTGACTCGATTCGATGAACCTATTTCATCGTTCTTATCATGATACAAATGATTCATATTGTTGGCTTTCTTCTTTCACTGTACAATTAATGAGTTGGCCCCAACTCATCTATCGTTGTACATGCTTTGACATGAAGTTCATGTTTAACCTACCATGTATTGGCAACATGAAATTATCAAAGTTTAAACTCGTGCGCCTAACGTTTCGTGTACTACTGTTTAATCGAAGTTTAAACTGAGATGACTAACTTCAACCCAACATACCTCATTGAACATAGCAAATGTATGGCTGAAGTAGCATAAAATTTGTATATAAGCTCAATCAAAAGCTATGCAAATCATCAATCGGTTTGTGCCTTTCATCAAGCAACAACAAACCACCAACCAACTTATCAACATTTATGATCATCAACCAATTTTTCATGTTTTTCCGATTTTCATTATGGCAGCCGATGTTCCAATTTCCTGCTTTTGTTGGATTTTCATTCAAGTTAAGTATTCATTAGAATCAATAGCTTTGATCATTCACTGACATTTTTTTAGTTATTTTCACATATCATCTTTGTTGGATGGCAATGACAATGGCGGTGGCAGTGTGTCTTCTGATGGACGATATCAAACGATGGACGATATCAAACGATGGACGATATCAAACGATGGACGATATCAAACGATGGACGATATCAAACGATGGACGATATCAAACGATGGACGATATCAAACGATGGACGATATCAAACGATGGACGATATCAAACGATGGACGATATCAAACGATGGACGATATCAAACGATGGACGATATCAAACGATGGACGATATCAAACGATGGACGATATCAAACGATGGACGATACCAAACGATGGACAATACCAAAGGATGGAACAAACGGAGAATTACCAAATGACGGCCAATCACGTACCAAACGATGGACGATCAAGAACCAAACGATTGAAGATTAAAGGAACCAAAACGAAAGAAAATCACGAACCAAACGATGGGCCAAACGGCACCAAACGATGGACGATCAAGTACCAAAGTTCCAATTTCCTGCTTTTGTTGAATTTTCATTTTAGTTAAGTATTCTTTAAAATTAATAGCTTTAATCATTCACTAACATTTTTTTTATTTTCCCATTTCAATATCTTTGGATGGCAATGGTGGTGGCGTGCTTGTAGCAATCACATAGAACCAAAATGCTTCGGTCGATACCAATCTGGATTTGAATACTTTGACGAAACGAAAACTCGCGTCTTTTTTATCCTCGTTTTATGACCCATTGGGTCTTGTGTCTCCATTTACAATCAAGCTACGGTTTTTAATGCGGAAACTTTGGAAGCAACAACTGGATTGGAATCAATTAGTACCGAACGTATGGAATGGCTAACTATGGAATTTAGCTGAACGTATACACCAACATCGCCAAGATACTCTAGAAGGTTCCACGTTATTCGACTTTCGACGTTCATGATATTTTGCTCACTTTGGCTATCCGACACGTACAACATAATCACTTTCAACATGAAATCGATGCACTGGAAACAAGTCAATCAATGGATCGTGGTAGCGTTTTACGAAACTATTGTTGTATTATCGATTCGGATGGAATTTTGCGTTTGGAAACTCGCTTACGTCCCACTGGTATTCTTTCAATGAATCAGGTGCGACCGATTATTCCGACTACGACTCGATCTGTTCACTTGGAAACGATCAACGGTCTGACATCCAAAATGGTTTTTCAAGCACTTCGTCGATTTATTGCCAGACGGGGTCCCCCGGGTCTTATTTACAGCGACAATGGTTCACAGCTAATATCAATTAAGCTTGGCTACTATTGGCACGGAAATTCTTTCTATCAATCGTAGACAGGAAAGCCTGGAAATACGTTCCTGATTATATCGAAACCCAGTTCTTCACAAGGCATGGATCGTTATCAATATCTCTATCGTTTCCTAAATTCTAAGATCTGGACACTACGAATGCGAAGCTGAAGGGGAGGATGTAACGCGAACGAGGCCGTATTAAAATGAACGGATGGCAGTATGAAGATCGACGATATGGGCGTATGAAGATGGACTGTATGGCCGTTTGAAAATCGAAGGTATGGACGTGTGAAGATGGACGGTATGGCTGTATGAGGATCGAAGATATGGCTGTAAGAAGATCGAAGATATGGCCGTTTGAAAATCGAAGGTATGGCCGTAAGAAGATCGAAGGTATGGCCAATGAAGATCGAAGGTATGGCCGTAAGAAGATCGAAGGTATGGCCGTATGAAGATCGAAGGTATGGCCGTAAGAAGATCGAAGGTATGGCCGTAATGAAGATCGAACGGTATGGCCGTAAGAAGATCGACGGTATGGCCGTAAGAAGATCGACGGTATGGCCGTAAGAAGATCGAAGGTATGGCCGTAAGAAGATCGAAGGTATGGCCGTAAGAAGATCGAAGGTATGGCCGTAAGAAGATTGACGATATGGCAATATGAGGATCGACGGTATGGCCGTAAGAAGATCGAAGATATGGCCGTAAGAAGATCGAAGAGTAGGCCGTAAGCAGATCGAAGGTATGGCCGTAAGCAGATCGAAGGTATGGCCGTAAGAAGATCAAAGGTATAACCGTAAGAAGATGCACATTATAGACAACATTATAAAAGTCAGGCTTGATATAAGACGTTCTAACCCAAATCATTTTTTCGCGCGAGACGGTCCATTTCATGCTTATCATCATGTAAGTATCATTTGATTCATTTGTTTTTGACCAGTGTTAACTTGTTTCTTTTACAATTGTTTTCATTTTAGTTCTTTGCCGAAGCTGTTATGTTGAATATCAATCCAGATGTCGATGTTCTTGTTTGATGTTACTTTTGCCGATGCAAATTATTCATGTTTGTTTTTCCGATGTTCAATATGGTTGATGATGCTTATTTATGATCATTATTCCAATATCTATATGAAGACAATAATATCCGATGTTGATGTTCCTGTTACCCGCTTTTGCCGATATTTGTTATTAGTGAAATTGTTTCTTCTTGTTGACCATTGTTTTCGAGGTTGGTCATTTTAGTTGAAAATTTTATTCCAAATGATTTATTCATCTATCGATGACAATGAAACTATTGAAAACTTTGCCCATTGGTTAATATTGATTGTTCATCAACTAAATTAGATCAAAGTCAAAATTTGTTTGATTACATTTGGTACGTTTGTTTTAATGTTTTCACATTGATTGTTTAATAATATATTTTTTGAGTGTTTGATTGTTTAGTTTGAATTTCCATCATTCTAAACATCCCATTGACCATTTACCATCACTAAAGATATTTTTGTTGTTCATGATGCTTTGGTTTTAATTAAAGTTAAGTACACTTGAACACTATAATCTTGATAATTCATTAATGTTTTTTTATTCACCAATGTCTTTTCATACTTCTTAAACTATTGATGGCAACAGCGATGGTCATTTCCGTATCAGAATTGTCGTTGTTTATTGTGGCGTTCTTGATGGTGGCCGATCATTTGGACGACACTCTCGAACATCAACTTGGCCGCCGATCTTTTAACATAACTTTATTTTAAATTGAATTAATTTATTGAAAAAGAATTTACAAAAATGATTTGTTTTTGATCAATAAACCATTCCTGAAAACTTCATGCCAATGCAACTTTAATCCTTGCTCGATAATTACCAAAAAGGAAGGCTATAGGCTTTGCGTTTTTTCGATTTATGATCAACTAATTTGAATCCGGTTTTGGGTAGAATCCTTTCGATGAATTTGCTTGGATTCCAATGAAATTTTCAGGAATAGTTTATTGATCAATTATAAATCATTCCTGGAAATTTCAGTTCGTAAATCTAAAGGATTCTACCAAAAACAGGATTCAAATTGATTGATCATTTGGTGTTTAGTCTATTTTTCATAAATCGATTTGAATCCGGTTTTGGGTAGAATCCTTTGGATTTACAAACTGAAATTCACAGGAATGATTTATTATTGATCAATAAACTATTCCTGAAAATTTCATTTCAATCCAAGCAACTTTCATTTCTTCTCAAAAATCGAGAAAAAGCAAAGGCAAAAGCCTTCATTTTTGATGAAAATCGAGCAAAAATTAAAGTTGCTTGGATTCTAATGAAATTTTCAGGAATGATTTATTATTGATCAAGAAACCATTCCTGAAAATTTCAGTTCGTAAATCTAAAGGATTCTACCAAAAACAAGATTCAAAGTGATTGATCAAAAATCGACATGACACCAAAAAACCAATCAATTTGAATCCAGTTTTTAGTAGAATCCTTTTGAATTTCGAACTGAAATTTTCACAAATGATTTATAATTGATCAGTTGATCATCCCTGAAAATTTCATCCCGATCCAAGCAACTTTAATTTTTGCTCGATTTTTATCAAAAATTAAGGCTTTAGCCTTTGCTTTTTTTCAATTTTTGAGAAAAAATTAAAGTTGCTTGGATTCCAATGAAATTTTCAGAAATGGTTTATTGATTAATAAAAAATCATTTCTGTGAATTTCAGCTTGAAATTCTAAAGGATTCAACCCAAAACAGGATTTAAATTGATTGATTTTGTTTCCATACTTTCCCATTGAAATACATTAATATTCAGTTTTCTTATGGCCATTTCCATAGGAATGCATTGCATTTGCCAATTGTACGTATGAATGCCTTTTATTCCGGTTTTGAGTAGAATCCTTTGGATTTAGGAACTGAAAGTCGCAGGAATGTTTTGTTATTATTCATTAAATCATTCCTGAAAATTTCATTGGAATCCAAGCAACTTTAATTTTTTCTCAAAAATTGGAAAAAAGCAAAGGCTAAAGCCTTCATTTTTGATAAAAATCAAGCAAAAATTAAAGTTGCTTGGATTCCAATGAAATTTTCAGGGATAATTAATTGATCAATTTTAAATCATTCCTGAAAATTTCAGTTCGAAATTCTAAAGGATTCTACCAAAAACAAGGATTCATTATTTTCATAACACCTACAACTAATGTCAACATAGCCGCAGCGGTGTGCTTTGTTTATGTCATACTCATTTCACTTTGAGACATCATCAAGTGAGCATCGGTTTTAAATCCGCCTGGTTTTTGGAATGATTGAATACAAATTCTTTATATTCTTGACCTCAAACTTGACAGTCCAAAGCCTGTGTAAAGTGATGATGGTTGGAATCATTGGATCTGTGACCAGTGATTCCGTAAAACTGCTGACTTGTATTGCTGACGAATATCGCATTGAAGATTTGATTGCGACTCAATAAACGCGTCTATTTATTAAATTAATACTTAATGTTTTTGGGATGACGGACTCGATAGACTCTTGACCATGAACATTAATTTGGATGGCGATCATTACCAGATGGATTACAGCCCACCTTTTATATTAAATACTTAATGTTTTTGGGATGACGGACTCGATAGACTCTTGACCATGAACATTAAGTTAGGATGGCTTTGGATACCTGATGGATGGCGAACATTTCCGGATGGATGGCCTTCATTTATTTTTATTTTATTTTGTTTTGTTTTATTTTATTATTGTAACACACACACACGGTGTTCTCTCGATTCTCTCTAGTTCTCTCCTAGAATCGTTGTGTGTGTGTTCTTATTTTAACCTTTATTTTATTTTTATATAGACCGATTGCACCTGGATGCACCGGTGAAGCACCGGCCCGCAGAAGAAGTTCGCTTGAAGGGTTATGGTACGCTTGACCAGCCGACCTTCAAGCAACTAAAAGAAGCAACCGGCAACGCATAGCAGTCTGGAGCAACAAAAGGGCTTGTGTCTCAACATTTTGATTCTCTCTGTGCCTGGTTGCAAGACTTAAAACGCCCACAAACAGCAGAGATATAATGAGTCTGGAGCAACAAAAGGGCTTGTGTCTTAACATTTTGATTCTCACTGTGCCTGGTTGCAAGACTATAAATTCCCAAACAGCAAAGATATAATGGGTTCGCCGGGGGGAAATAGGTTCGCCCAGCCTCTCCTGCCTACCGGCAACGCAACCTAAGTGGGAAAATGGGTAGTCTTGGACGTACAATAGGTTTCTTTAGCCTGCCTGTACCTGTACGTGAGACTTTAAGCCTTATAAACAGAAACTTGGCGAAGACATCGCGGGGGGAGAAGAAAGGTAAGTGTATCGAAGGGGGAGAGGAGAGAGAAGAGAGAGAACACCTTTTATTATTAATCAATAAAATTTTTATTTTTTTGTATTTTATTTATTATTATTACAATAAACTTTTCATTTTCCAAACCACTTGTTTTTTCTTCTTCTTATCCATTTGTTTTTTCCATTTAGTTTCTCCATTTGGTTTCTCCATTTGGTTTCTCCATTTGGTTTCTCCATTTGGTTTCTCCATTTGGTTTCTCCATTTGGTTTCTCCATTTGGTTTCTCCATTTGGTTTCTCCATTTGGTTTCTCCATTTGGTTTCTCCATTGGTTCTCGTCACTGGTCTTCGTCACAAGAACGCATGCGCCAGTCAGGTAATCGGGCGTCAATTAGTTTGACCACCAAGTTGGTTCAATTGTTTCGTTATGTCCAACTAATAGGGGAACCGGCATGGTGTGTGCAAAAACCCATTAGCGGGCGAGAGAAACACTCACATACAATGCATAGAGACATGCAAAGAGGCCGACGATATGATCCAACAATATCATACGGAGAGCAATGTATAGATAAACGGCTCACACACAAGATGTAATGTATAATTACATTGCAAATAGACTATTTCGGGTAAGGAAAACAATCAACCATACAAGAGGAATGCAGATTGAATATAAAAAAACTATTACAACTCATAGTTGACAATGTAAAACTAAAATGATAGAGATAGTTGAAAAGATAGATCATCTAAAGTAAAACACTTTCAAACATTGGAGCTATGTCTAATGATAAATAATCAATCATCAAAAAGAATGCTGGGTGAATTAAACAAAATAAAATTCTCTATCAAGAACAACTAATACAATTTTCATTCAATAGTAAATCTAATATGATAGAGATGTAGATGACAGGTAATCGGGCGTCAATTAGCTTGACCACCAAGTTAGTTCTATTGTTTCGTTATGTTCAACTAATGGGGGAACGGCAAGGTGTGTGCAAAACCCATTAGCCAGCGAGAGAAACACTCACATACAATGCATAGAGACATGCAAAGAGGTCGACGATATGATACAACGATATCATACGGAAGCATCGATAGCAATGTGTAAAGACATTGCAAATGAATCTAATTAGATCAACCACTTATGCATTGAAACTATGTCTAAGGATAAATAATCAATCATACAAGATGAATAGATTGATTTTAAGTAAATAAATAAATAAAATTCTTTATCGAGAAAAAATATTATAGCTCTCATTCAATAGCTGACATTGTAAATCTAAAATGATAAAGATATATTGAAAGAAATGATCATCAAACAAAATGCATGCATAATGATGCATGCACGTGGACCGTTTAAGGTCAAAGACACATTGATACTATGTCTAAAAATAAGCATTCATAGAAAAAGATTGCAGATTGAACTAAATAAAATAAATAACTGAAATTCTATATCAAGAAGGAACTATTTAAACTTTCAATCGATAGAGATAGATGAAAAAGTATTACTAGATACAAAACTAAATAAAATAATTCATTGATCATAAATAAATTGAAATAAATCTCTATCATAAATGACTATCATAAAACTCACATTCAATAAAGACGTGGAAATGGAAATAATAAAAACGATAGAGATATAAAACTAACTAAATAGTAAGGAAATGGAATAAAAATTGATTAACGATCAATGAAAAGGTAAAATTACGCTGATAACAGCAAAGTTTTACGGGCTTTGATAGCTATTCCATCGTACCACACCCTCCTCATTACGGACCCGAGAACAGGGCCCCATTGGCTTGGGACAATTATCTTGGATCCTACTTGCAGATGCAAGTCATCATCTCCAAGATAGCTGAGTTATGTGGTAAACGAGCGAGAATATGAACAATTTGTATATGGAAATTGATGACAACACTAATATAGCACAATATAAAGAAATATATATATGAATATATATAAATATATATGATGTAAAGAAAGGCAAGATTGGAACTGTATTTCACTGTAGCCTAGAAGAAAAAATGGAATTAATATGTGAACAGACAAGAAATTTAACTTTAACTTTCCTGAAATTATTGACGTTCTAAATTAGCATCAAGCAATTCCAACTTGAGGATTTCATAATAAAACACCAAAGAAAGATTGAATTGGAATTGGAATTGTATCAAGAATCCTACTTGCAGATGCAAGTCATCATCTCCAAGATAGCTGAGTTATGTGGTAAACGAAAGAAGGAAAAAGAGAAAAGGAACAATAAGTATATGGAAATTGATGGCAAAAATAATGTAGTACAGAATAAATATTATATATGGGTGTGGATGATTGAAAGATGATGATGCCAAAGTGGTGATCGAATTAAATGTCACAATATCCTAAAATAGAAAGATGGGATTAATATGTGAACAGAAACAAAATTGAGCTTTAACTTTCCTGAAATACTTGCCGTTTTAAATTGGTATCAAACCAATCCAACTTGATGACTTCATTATAAAACGTCAAAGAAAAATTGAATTTCATCTAAAATGAAAAGAGAACATATTTTGTTGGTCATGGCATATAACAAAAGAGCACCAAAATGAGTCAGCAGTGAGTATGTGAGCGTGTACGATGAGGTATAGTTCATCTATCTCTACCTAATAGTAAAACCAGGACTTGGGTAAGTAGCAATAGCAATAGGTAATTAACAAAAATAATGCTAAGAGATTGAAACTTTTCGAGACATTAAGGGGATAATGAAAATGTATAAAGAAAGATTCTTTTAAACACTAGAAAGGGTAACACTAAATAATGCACAGCAGAAACAATATCAAATATGAGTGAATAGGCCAAGTGGTCAAGTGAATCGAATCGAATTAAAATTAATATTGATAGCACTCGATAGTGGACACGGAAATAAATATAGAATAATAGAAAAAGATTTCAATATATCAAAAGGTGCCAAAGAAAATAATAGTAAATGAAAAAGAAGTTTCCAAATTTTGATTGGCAAATACACCAATTCAAACTAGGATAAATGATGCAAACACAACTTGAGTAGAGCGATCTGTTCAGAAAGAAAGTCGAACAAGAACAATGAGTGAGCTCATCAACTCAGCAACGTGCTTGTCAGTGGTGAATGATGGAGGTATAAACTAGCGACATCGGTGGTTGTGAGACGATGTACAATGTATGATTTGCTGTACAATCGATACAATTCGAGAGCAATCGATATGAAGACGCCAACATTTGTAAAATAGAAAACTGAATTTATAGAGTTTGAATTCAACGATCTGTTAGAATGAAATGAATAATGTAAACGTTAGTATTATGAACCATGAACCAATATACAAGTATGAAAACAAATAATTAAATGAGATCAAAATTGAAATCAAATTTACCTGTTACGAAAGGTTCCGACTTTAACATGAGTATCATTGGAATAAAATACAATGTTTTGATTGTTCGAGATGTTTCCGTTTTTAATTGAAAATGCAAATTGATACAAAAAATAGAAAACCTCAATGTATATAAGATGTAAACAAAACATGACTGTACAGTGTACAGAAAAGTGGACACAACACACGTTCATTCATAGACTCCGTTCCTTTGCCAAAGTTTCAATTTGTGTATATTCAATACACTGTGTTTATACGAATAACGTGTTTATACATTTATTTCCCGATTTGCTCCTTCCCGAAAGTTTTCAAAATTTTTATTATTTTGTATTTCAATTACAATTCAATAGTTATTATTATATTATTATACAGTAAAATATAAAATGTTTTGTGTTTTTAATTGTGTTCTTAAATGTGTTCTCTCTCTTCTCTCTCTCTCCCTCCATCATTATCTCATTAAGAATTGAACGTACCTTGCTAAAAAAAAATCTTCGCCAAGTTCCGTTTTTAAAAATTTTAAGTCTCGAATGGGCAAAAAGGCAGGCTAAGCAAAAAACCCAAAGTGATGCGACCCGCAGTTATGCAAGTTAGGCACACCACAATTCGATCGACTATTCAATTAAGCCCGTAACTTCTTTAAGTTGCTAGCGGGTGGGCAGGAAGAACGTACCTAGGGTCCTGCTAGCGAACTCATCGATTCTGCCATGTTTTGGGTGTTTTATGTCTTAGGAAGTCAAGTAGGCACAGGCAGAATCAAGTAAAAAGATTCAGGCCAGCTCGACCCAGACAATCCATTTTTCCACTTTCTTCGTTTAGTTGCATGGAGGCAGGACGGCATGAATAAACCAGGCTCCTCCATGCGAACAAGCCGGGCTAGTCTTACTGACTAGTCTTCACCGTGTCTCCAATGACAGACGGACTGTAAAAAATGGAATAAAGAAAAATTAGTTAAAGTTGAAACACACAATACGATTCCGGGAGAGAGAGAGAGAGATCGAGAGAGAACACAGGTGTGTTTGTGTGTGTGTGTGTGCATGTTTACAAATAAATATAAAATTAAAATCTTGAATTAAAATTCGGCCACTTTTCTATCCATATTCGCCATCCATATTATTTGGGTAATGAAAACAAATATCTGTGCAAACAAGAAAAAAGCATGTAATTCAATGTATTAACTTTGAACATTTTCATCTTTGCCATTTTGTTTTCCTACGAACAATCAAGGTGTCAATAAAAAGATAGTTAAGTTTCTCTTTAATTCAAATGGAAAGGATTTTTGATAAAGATGATCGTTTTTTGTAAAAGCAAAAATAATGACTGCCCATATGCATATACTATAGCCCAATTTAAAACTATTTTCAAAAATCCTTTCCTTTAGAATTAAAGAGAAACTTAATTACCTTTTTACTGATACCTTGATTGTTCGTAGGAGAACAAATGGCAAAGTTGAAAAAGACAATAATTGACAATAAAGATACAATTATGAACAATTGATTACCGTGTTGGTTTGGTTTTGTCTCATAGTTGATTGGATTCATAATTGTTCTGTAGAATAAAGTATATAAGGATAATAATTAGTATAAAACTGATAAAGAATAATATCAAAACTTAATTGAAACATAGAGATGGATGTTAATCGAGCTACAATAGCTCAACGATCAACGTAGCGAGCACATGGCAGGTTGAACAATGGAAGCAACTATTGGCGCTGGTCAATGCGTTTAGTGAAGCTCAACGTGATAAGCAACCAGAACAATGCATCAATGTGATTTGCAGCGGCGTGCACAAACCTGACGCCCAACGTTGAGGATGACATGTCTGGCGTCATCGATGTGAAATTGCGATAAGAGATGCGAAATAAATAGTTGATATACAAGTATATTTTTAGTAAGAAATAAACAGTTGAATGATCGTACGTGTTCAAAGTTAATTTACTAAAACTCGTTTATCTCAAAAACGATACATCGTACGATGATGATCATAGTCTCATTCGATCGGAAATTAAATTTTCCGTTGATTACAAAATAAAATTTTATTAAAAATATTCACCGTTTTGTTGTAAAATCACTTTTTCTGTTGACGTTTTCATTTTTTTACGTTTTACAACAAAACCTTACAAGATATAATAATAAACACAAATTTTTAAAATGTAAAATTCAATTTCCGATCGAATGAGACCATGTTCAAAGTTATACGATGTACCGTTTCTGAGATATTTGAGGTTAAAGGTTAAATGAATTAAAATTTAAGCAATGTGTTCAGAATAGTACCAATGGGGCAGTAGAGCCCACGAAAAGCAAATTCACTAAAACTTTACAATGTAAATTTCAATGTTATTGTGTGGTAGAGCCCAAATTTGTAGAAAAAGTGTCACTGCAAGTTGCTATATTATCATTGCTACAGATATACCATTAGAGTTCCTCATTCATAAGTTGGAATCACGTAAACAAATCGATTTTTAGTTCCAAAGTTCCTATTCCTTCTTCCCGAGGAATACAACAAAGAATGGAGTGAAGAGATTTTTATGTAAAGAAGCAACGCTTAAGGAATTATCGACAAACTGGAATATGATTTTAAACCTAACCCATTAGTTCAATACGTCCATTACTTATGATTTGGCGAAAAGAGTAACGTTACAATGAGAAACATGTCAAAGACAAAGCCCAAGACGGAACATCAAGGAATTTCGAAACAGAACGGATAAGCAGACGAAATGTTTGACATTGTACACACTGACACTGTAAGAGGATTAATTAAATACGGATCAACAAAGCATTCGACGGCAATCGACGCATTCACTCGATTTGTGTAAACGATAACATCGAAGACAACAACTGGATTCAACCTGATTCAACAAGTAAAGCAAATCGGCAAACAGAAAGTTATCGTTGAGTATAAAACATATATCAACACTAACATGAGTAAATCAGGAACTGGTGAAACGAAAAACTGGATAGATGAACGAAGCAAATGGAGACAAAAACTGGACCACTCATGCAAAACATTGTGTGAACGAATATAATTCAACAATCTATCTATCAACATTGAAACTTGTATTTGGGAAAGAACTTTGTATACACAAACAACATGAATGGATCCATGTACGAATGCAAATGTAAACATTGGCCGAAGTCACAAGCGAAAGATATAATGAACATCGGTTGACACATTCAACCGGGGGAAACTAAAAGACAATGTATGAGAAACCATACAAAGTGTTGACCAGTTCAAGTGAAAAAGTTGAAGCCGAAACTCGAGTTGAAGAAGCTAAAGATCAACGTTCAGCGGAGTTCAACCATCTCCGATAGAATTAGAACAGTCTAAGATGAAAGATCAAATCGAGGAGAACAGAATGAAAACTACTTGAACCAATTGTTAACTATGATGATGATCTATGATTATCACAACGGTAATCATGAGGTGTCAATAAAAACGTAATTATATTCAATTTAATTCTAAACGAAAGGATTAATGATAAAGATTCTCGTTTCTTTGTAAAATACAAAACTAGTGGTTATTGCGGCTTGAATGCATAGACTATATTCCCTTTTAATAACTATTTCCAAAAATCCTTTCCGTTAGATTTAAAAAGAACATAATTACCTTCCTATTGATATCTTGATTGTTTGTGTGAGGTTAATAATGCTGGAACTGAAAGGGCTAGTAACAGTAACAGTAAATGTACAATTGGTTACCTTGTTGATCAGGATATTGCCAACGTTCAGCACGTAGACGGTGATGTACAAACGTACAAATGCGTGTGTGATGAATGAGAAAGTGAACCAAGGGTAAAACGGTTATTTTGATAGTGATTGGTTTTAAATACTAATCGATTGTCTTAAGGACAAGAGCGCCAGTCTAGGATGACTTTCCGAAAAGTTAGATTTCAAAACAAAGCGGTGAACATGAATTGGTGATGACAGGGCAAGAGTAATGTATGACGTGTAATGTATGTCATTGGTAGAATGTTCAACAAAATGACACATTTCGGACCCACATTTTAATTTTACGCCATTCTCGTCCTAAGGAAAGTGGAAATTATTAGTATATTGGTAATAGCTTGAATGTTTTTACCTTACCAACAAAGAAATTTGCATTTAGCACAAACGTTTAAACAACCAGATCATAAGAAATGTCCACATGCATTCAGTTAGTTGTTTTGTTCCACTTATTATACAAGGATTCAACTAAGAAAGAACCAAAAACGTTAGCTTGCTCAACTTCCTTCAGTGATACAAATAATAAGATGAGACGTTGACCAAAAGACAAATGGAACGGAATGGAGTGAACAAAAGGATTCAATGATTCTTTTTAAATTGAATCAAATACGTCAGCTTTTTTGGCTCACATTCAATGGTACGGATAATACGATGAGATGTTGACCAAAAGACAAACTAATGAATGTTTGACACAAACACAAGGAAAACAAATAGCAAATGTAGACCTATGTAAGATAAACGTGTAAGAAAGGTTGATTGAATATAAACAAGTGCTATGATTGTGTTTGTTCTTTCGATCCTTGATTTCTTGTCTGATAGATCGATGAGCTTTTACCCTGGAGATTTTGACCAATAGTTAGCTTCCTTTTTCAAGATTTCGGGTCGATGATGAGTTGTGATTCGATATTTGTTCAACATCATTGTGGCCAACAATACACATGAATGTAAAACAGCTGGTTGTGTACACACGTGCATTTTGGGTTCATATATATAGAAATATATCCAAATTCAAATATATTCGTTTTGGTGAATGAGAGAACATGCTTTGGATTGATTGTTGTTTGAAGAGCAACACATTTTTCAGTATCGATTGACTATCGATTGTTGGGTAGGACATAATCCACTTATTTTCTTTAATAATTCATTCATCCAATATCATATATCAATCTTAAATTTAAAAATAAAATAAAATTTAAAATTTTATAATTTTCGTTTAGTTATTAATTGATCATAATTGCAATTGATTCACTTACAAAAAGTTCCAGGAAGATTGCTTTCTTGCAGTATGTTCATTCGTACATTGTTTATACTCTCATTAGACATGTGATGTCTCACTATGTTGATTTAACCTCCCAAAATATTAATGAATCGTACATTTGTTTAAAGCTGTTTCAGTGGAAGTACCAGAAAAAATCCAAGTTGATTCAATCTTTGCATAAGAAATGAAATTTACTGTTTTAAAATATTCCATTATGTCTGGATTGTTTGCTGCTTCGGCGGCATTGTTTGGAAAACTTGGAACAACGCCAACGATCATTCGGTCAACATTATCAGTCATATCTTCAAATGATAACATTGAGGTTTGTAGACATTATGTTTGAATAAACAAATATATTAATCATTTTGTACTACATATTTTTTTAATTAGTATATCACTTGGATTGGACAAATCGTGGCAATCGGTCTAATGATAGCATCAAATGGTATCATGTGGTCACAATATTCGTTAGCTTTGGCATATTCAGATGTAACGTTGCATGTAACAACGATAAATACTGTTTCAAATTTTATATTTACCGTAAGCTTTATTGCCAAATCTTATACCATTATTAGTTCATTGAAAAAATTGTTCTTTTAGGCATTATTTGGTTGGATCATATTCGCCGAAACGATCTCATTGGTTTGGTCTATCGGAATCAGTTGCATTCTTGTTGGAATTGTTTTATTGAAAGAACCTTCTGAATCTGTATTACATGATAATGATGAATCGAATGTTAAATTAAAAAAATTTAAATGAACGAATTGGTTAAGGTTTATCGGTGACTATGACCTATAGGACCATGGTCCAACTATTACATTCAATTCAAATCGGTGGGTTTCTTGTTTTGTGTTTGTGTATGTGCGCCATAATTAATTGGGGGTAGTCCAATTATAATGCAAAATACTCTTTCAGTTTTGATGATAATGATGATGATGATGTCTCATCGAATTGACGATGAATCAACAAATGAAATTGTTATCAAAGTTCAGTGTTTTTAGCTGTCGTTGCACAAAACAAAAAAAAATTTATGCACTTTAACCACTCTTTTGCATTCTTTCTCGAAATTGAGAGAAATCAAAATTTCGATGTTTGTTCATATGAAGAATGTAATCGGGCAAATCGACTCCCATTGCAGCTGTTTTATGATAAGAAATAGATTGATTACTAAAAATTATGTATAAACAATAAATGTTACATACCAGCTCGCTTGGTATTTGATCCCGATCTTCTTGGTAACCTACTGTTAGCAATGTAAATATGCTCCAATAATCGATTAACTGGAATTGACGATTCTCTTTCTGTTTGATCGTACAAATCGGAATAGGCTGATTCATACGGATTGGGTCGTACAAATTGTGCAAGTGGAATTCGATCCAAAGCGCCATTTGAATTATCATCGTCCATTTCAAGATAGTTGCCTTGACCAACATTTGATTTCGTATCGATTGGAACCGCCGATTCTAACGACGACGATGACTTGGTCAATGGACTAGCAGCGACGAGAATGTTGGCCCATATCAATACCAAAACGGTGACAATCATTGTTCGTTCTTGAATTATGTTTGAAATCATTGTTTTTGATTGTGTTGAACAGCAACTACACACAAAATGGATAAACAAGTTAAGAAAAGAACATTTTAAAACATTTTGCTACTCACTTTTAACTGACAATGATGATGATGATTGAATAATAAAATGGTTCACAGTTGTTTATATAGGTATATATGAATGAGATATTGAATTGAATTCGTTTGATATATGTTAGACACGACACAATGATATGATGGCTTCAATTGGTTTTGATCATGTCTTTTATATACGATCATTGAATAACGGTAGTCCCTCCTTCATACAATCGGACCAATCAAGTAAATGATTAAGCAGTTCATGATATAGAAGGAAAGGGGGTAAAAAAAACATATTTTCGCCATTTGACATCGTTTACTTCGACTCCAGAGTTGGTTAGCAAACTCAATGGCTGTACAGTTTCCTTCCATTCGTACCAGCCTCCTCTCTCTTTCTTCCCTCTCTTTCTCTGTACACGTCCAAAAGAACAGTATATTACACAAGATGTGCCAATTTATGATCATATCTTCATTTTTTTTGCCACTGGATCATTCCAGAAAGATCAACATCATCGGTAAAGGCATCTGTATCTGTTGACAATTAGATTAGTCAAATGTACGTCATTATCTAAATTTATTATGAGACAACTTACCTATACGGTGAGATCAATATTGATCAACTCATCCAATACTTGATAGTAACATTTCCGTTTGAATTAATCAACACGCACATAATAATATTGGGTTTGGTTATTTAGCTTATGGCATGTTCCAGATCCATGACCCGTATTATTATTGTTCGATTGAATATGATGATATATTGATTCGGTCTAAACAAAAGGTACAATGAAATTGTTCCATGGTTTCAATGTTACTCTACAGTACAATACGATCCGAATAATAACTTGATGATTAATTAGGAACATATATTTTTGATGTTGATGGCACGTCATATTCCAATAAATGTCTCCATTTGTCTGGCGGCAATAATTGTATGGTAACTTGATCCAAATTCCGTTCGATATGATCCATAGCACCCTTCAAAGTAAATATTGATTAAATTAATGAGCTAATGAACAGTAAACATGAACCACATTCATTGGTAAACATTTCCCTTTAATTAAATTCTGAATTTCAAAACTAAATATTTTAAAAAAACCCATGATTAATTAGAGAATTGTGAATTTAATTAAATAATTATAAATCAAACTGCATTGAACCAATCTAAACCAATTCGAAACAAATTTTTTTAATGAAATAACATCAAAATTGATGTTGAATTGACATTGATGATAAGAAAGGGTAATTCATTAGTCCCTCAACTTCGAAACGACATAAAATCATCAACATTATCGTTTACATGTTTATGTTGTAAAAAAAGTGTTTGTATGTGAATGTTTGTCTCGATTAATCTTAACCTCTTAAGTTCACACATCGAAAACGTTCTAAATATGTCGATACATGTAAAGAAAAATGATCCGATATAATTAAAGATTGACATAATCATGGACATAATCGAGCCTAATGAATGATTGAAATGTAATAAATATTGTCAAAGCAAATTTACTATTAATAGACAAATCAATGTCAGCATTTAGACATTCAAATCTAACTATTTTGAACAATTTTATATCGAATCTTTTTTGTCGTTCCTCAATGAACAATGATCTGTGGTTGATCGGCATTTTTCACATACAAACAAACACACACACAAAATGGCAATCATTTTGAATGGGTAGAATGGAAAAGTACTTTAAAAGGCCGGAATGGTTTGAATCGAGGATAACCTTGATTCGGATCGAACTGGTTCAAAGTGGTTCCTTATGAGGGTTGTTTTCGTTAGTATTTATGCTTTGATCATTTAGCATGAACTTCGATCAAATCTATGTCGGCAATCGTGGTACATGGAGGTACATCAACAAAGGAAATAAAGATGATTGGTCATCTCCCCCATTGAAATGGCATCAAAAATATCCAAAAATATAAAATTAGATGGATGGTAACATGCCAATCACTTACACGATGGGCAACGTATTTTCCCGTTCATTGCCAAATAGCCGATTTTCTCTCTTTCTCTCCTTCACAAACTTTGAAACAATTCGACTCTATGTATCGATAAAAATGTAAATTCGAGTGCAAAAAATTCACTTATTGTAAACAACGAAACAATTTTCCAAGCTAATCTTATCATAATGTTCAATCACGTGTCTCTAAAAGGTGTCATCGCCAAATTTAGAGAAAAAGTGTACCAAAACTATTGGAAATAATGATGACACACCGTGCCAAGACAATAATAAAAGTTCGTAAAAACTTACCAATTGTGAATGGAAGATGTTGACGATCGATGATCATGACATGACACGAACCAATGATATGATAAGTTCTTTTTCTTGGTACACATAGTTCGTCCAATAATAGAAAACCAATTAGATTGAAGACGTAGTTATCTAAACAAAAAAAAACACATTACAAAATAAATAAAATAAGATAAATCAAGGATACAGATTAAGAATGGAAAATTCCAATGTTCCAGGAACGAAATGTTAGATCATATGTTGGAAAGATGGTACTGTTACAATAGTTGTCCAAATGATCGAAATAGTCGAAGATTGTTTTGCTGCATGTTTGCATGAAACGTGACACGATCTATCCCACTTGTTCATCAAGGGTTCAATGTTTGCTTGTGATCTAGTTATACGTCTCGGACGTGATAATGCGTTCGATCATGAACTATGGATCGTTATCAATCGGCTTCGTACCGGTGAGACGATATGCCATCAACAGATTGTGTTCCATATCGGCACTTGACACCCTCAATCAACGGCGACCAACAATACTACAATCATCGTTTGAGAATCGGTCAACAACATTGGACCATAAAACATTGGGAAAACCATTCAAACGATATCAATCGACGGCCCAAATATATCGATGGAATGATGTCCTATTCGGTTCTACATTCAATGAGATTGTTCGCTTCGAAACGGCAAACTTTGATCTTAATCAATATAGTGTAAACAACAAACAGTTGACATTACCCTATTTATTACTAATCGATATTTTTTCCCAAATTAGCTCTTTAAGGAAAAGAATTTTATCAAAACATTCGATAAAGGCTTCTTTAGTTTGATGCCATTCGTGGTACGAGCATATGAACGATTGATCCAATTGGTCGATTATCAAATGCATATGATTGGATGTCAAAAGATAATGATGCCATCGATGGTTGGCAAACATTTATGGGTCAAATCGGAACGATGGAATACGTCAGGAGAAGAAGTTTTTCGCGTTCTCGATCGACACAAGAACGAATTCTGTCTTGCACCCGTATGTTTAAAAATGGATTACAATGTAAATTTTAAATGATAAAGTTTTTGTAATAAATTTTCAGACACAAGAAGAAACGGTAACACAGATCTTGGCATCGATCAAACAATTGACCTATCGACAATTGCCAATCTACCTATATCAGATTACCCCCAAATATAGAGATGAGTTACGAACCAAGTTTGGTTTATTGCGAGCTCGTGAATTTATCATGAAAGGTATACGAAATGATGCAAACAATCAAGAAATTAAAACATAACCATTTTTTATATATAGATCTTTATACATTCGATAAGAACGAAGAACTAGCAAAGGAAACTTATGAGAAAGTATGCCAAGCATATGAGAACTTGTTTCAATTGCTCGAATTGCCAATTATTAAAAGTAAGAAAATTAATTGGAATTTTTTATATTATACTAAAAAATTGGATCGTTAATTTTAGCTGTTGGTTCGGTTGGATCGATTGGTGGAAAATATTCCCATGAATGGTTATTGGAAACATCATTGGGCGAGGACGAAGTTTACACTTGCCTCTCGTGTCAAGAATCATTCAATTCCGAACTAGTCGATGAACTTGGTATTGAATCATCATCTAGTGGAACGAATCAAGTAAACATTCATTGTCCAAATTGTAAATCGAGTCAAGTGTTACCAAAACGGCCGGCACTAGAGTTAGGACATTCATTTTTGTTGAGTGATAGGTACTCCAGTAAGATGGGAGCACACTATCTGAGTGAACATACCAATCGACCTTTGTAAGTCTATTGTGGTGGAAAAATTAATGAACTAACTTTAACTTTAAACAAAACAGACCACTTCAAATGGGCTGCTATGGTTTGGGCATAAGTCGCATTCTCGCCGGTTCGGTCGAATATCTTTCAAACAATTTGAAGGAAAATGTCGAATTGCGTGCCAAACAATCGCAACCGGAAAATGATAATACGACAATTCATTCGAGTGGATCGAATCTAACCATTTTACGGTGGCCTAAATTATTGGTTCCATTCAAAGTATGTTTGATTTTGCCGAAGAAAGATAGCAAAGAAGATAAAGGCAAAGGTACAGAATTTTCCATTCATTTGGCTAATGTAATTGGAAATCGATTCAATGAAGATGTATTGATCGATGATCGTTCAAATTTAACGATTGGAAAGCGTCTATTGACTGCACGTTCAATTGGAATACCATTCATTATCGTTGCCGGAAAGAGTATCATTGAAAATGTACCAAAATTTGAATTGATCAATGTTTACGATGATGATAATGTCACCAATAATCTGTTTACTCAAGCAGAATTGTTGAACTATTTAGAACATAATCTCAAACAGTTTACCTTAACCTTAGGCTAAGCACAAGTTATATATGAAATTGGTTGTCCTTGTCAATAAATTATTCTCTATCACTTGATCAATTGATCTCATTTTAATTAAGAAAACTGATTTATGTTCTCTATAGATAAAAATGAAAACAATGGCGTCTGACAAATAATAATAATAAAAGGTACATCTGGGGTGGAGAATGAATTAAACAGATGTTTGTGTTTAAGCAGACAATATTAAACACATAGTCAGACGATGATGAAAAAGCCTCGAGCATAATATAGCAAGAAATTGGAGAAATCGAGAGAAAGTGAGATTACCTTAAACGTCTGGTGTAACATTGAGAAACAAATAGGAAGCTAATATTAGCACTAACTAAACGATTGTGTCTGATATGGCAGTAGGCCAGTCAACCTTGTCAAATTTGGACAAGTGGTTGAAGAGATTGCATATATGCAATGATCAATGTATCTTCATTACGGACTTGTTCGCAACATATAATTGTGAAGAACAAATGGGATTGTAACTGAATTGAACCTAAAGGTGTTGGATGCAACATCTAACCAATACAATCAATCAAAACAGTTCAATTGTCTTTGAGATTAGTTTGCCTCTCCTTTTTGCTCATTCAAAATTTCAAAAGAAATAACACTAACCTTGAAATGAATTAAAACGTTTGAACCCCCAATAATTATAAACATGATTAAACTAGACGGATTGATTAACGAAATAAAGTAAGAAATCGCCTATCATGTGAGGGAGTTGGGTGGGGTCGTTTGTGTTTGTGTGAAAAAATGATGAATTTCAGCAAAAGAGTATTGAAACATCGACAATCGATCCAATGCTAGTCAGATATATAAAAGAATTCAAACGATAGTTTCAAATCACTTACCTTACATTGTTGGATTTTGCATTCCACGAAAGATTTAAAAAACTTCCATATAAAATGGCAAAACTCGTAAGTATTGATGAAATTATTGTTGATGATTTATTTACGATGTCCATCTTTGTTGTCAGTTGTTCGTTGTTGCCCTTCTTGTGGCCGTTTTCGCATTCGCTGCCGCTCAAGGTGGTGTAAAGGATATCCTCGGAAATTACTATGACTTCACCACTGGTCAAGTTTCAAGTTCGCTCACCGGACGCGTTTACAATTCGGTTCCAGCTGCTGTTCCAATTGCTCACCATTATTCCTATGGCGCTGTCGTTTCACCATACGTTGCCGCTCCAGTTGTCTACTCATCACCATTTCTTTACAAATAGATTGAAGTTTGAATATAATGATGATGATGATGATTAAATAAAGCAAACGATAATAATAAAATCGGTGTTCCACTCATTTGTTTTGTTACAATGATGAATGAAAAAAGGCGCCGAACCAATCATAAACTTGTATACATGTTCGGAATATTTCCAGAATATTTACGTTGAATCCTAAGCGGGAAACTTTCAGTAAATTGTCATCCACTCAATGTTTGTACGTGGCCGAATGTTGTTTGGCATATGACTATTAATTTGTTTGCATTTCAATCCAGTTTTATTGATAAATTGATTCAACGGATCTTCGAAAAGATGTTGTTCGAAATACCTTCACTTTATATGGTAATGATAATTTGGTTCAAATTTGCATTGATGAATCACACAACTTTTAAATCTAGGACTTTGATGGTCAAAAGCGTGCTGAAACCTTGTTCGAGTTGACCATCACCACGTCATCGGTATGTTGTTATTAAAACAATGGATTGCTTTAATCTTGAATGTTTTAAAATATGAATAGGTGCTTGGTTTCATCATCGGCTTCTACTTTCAAATGTTCTCAATAACAGTCGCCGCATTGGGAGTTGGTTTCATCATCGCTTCATTGGTATTTATTGTTCATTAAAATCGCTATAAATAATATTGTTTGATATTCTTGATTTAATTTAGATTTCAATTCCACCATGGCCAATGTTTCGTCGTAAACCATTGCCTTGGCAAAAACACATTCCATTTGGTGATGTAAACTCTAATGCCAACTCTGTTTCGGCTGGAGGTGATACAACAACAACAAAGGCAAACAATAAGAAATCAGGAAATAGTAAAAGTGGCAAAAAGTCAAATTAGCAATCATTGACCATCACAAACATGCGGTTAATGTTCATTTTCTTGACATTTTAATGTTATTGTATATAATTGTGCATGGTACAATAAATTATTGATGTTCATTTATTGATGTCGAATTTATATTGACGAATTTCTTCCAATTTACACTTTTTCAGTTCATAAAGCCGTTCAGTACGTAAATATAGTTCTTCACGTGTTTTGATCGTTTTATTAATAAATTTTCTATCATCTTTTAACCTTTCATTCATTGTTTTCATAAATTTTTGTTGCTTATTTTCAATTATATTCATTAATTCTTCATTCTTTTGATTAAGCGAATTATGTTCAGATTTATTGACAGCAAGTTTCTTTTCAAATTCGAGGCAACGTTGTGTAAGACATTTGATTTCCAAATCTAATTTATGCATATTCTCACGTTGTGATTTTTCTCGAACTTCCATTTCGGCCATAAGATTTTTCAATTCTTGGTCAAGTTCAGCAAATAATTTTTGTTTCTCTTCCATAACACCCATCTGCTTTAACTTTTTGCAATTCAATTCAAGCAAATCAGAGCTTTTTAACGAGCTGTTTCGTTGTATTATTTTCTGCTTGAAATCTTTAATCTTATCCTCTAACCGTTTTCCAAAATGATTGAACGATTGGCAAAATTCAACTATATTGTCATTATCGGAAAAAGTTTCTTTCTTGTGTTTTTCCAATTCAATTTGCAATTGTTTCCATTCTTCGTCATCTTCAAATAGCTTGTAAAAATCTGGTGCAAAATTATTGATTTTTGGATATTTCATTTCAGAAATTGCTAATTTTATAGTTTCTTCAAGTTCACCTAACATTTCAATACTTTGTGCTCGTTTTTCATAGATCAATGTAGACATTGAAATAATATTGTTGTCTAACTGATTAACATTTTCCGATAATAATTGCATTTGACCATTAATTTGAGCTTTACGCTCTACTGCAAGTCGATATTGCATGACCACTTCTTTTTGTGAATCAACCTTTTCTTTCCAATTCTCTGTTTCAGTGGAGACTTGTTTCCATATTTCATTTTGATTTTCTAAGTCTTTTTTCACTTCTCCAATATTTTTTTCATATTCTGCAATGTTTTTGTCAATTTCTACCAAATATTGAGCACTTGCGGCATTCTCAGCGTAATATGCCTAAAGAGGTAAACAATTATAATTATAATGTCCATTTTTTAATAGAAGAAAACAAACCTCTAATTTTTTGGGCAATTCATCACGTCTTGCAGATTCATCATCCAATTGTTCTAACTTCTTCAATAAAATGGATCTCTCCGTTTCAAGTTCATCAAGTTCCGCTTTTGTTCCATATATTTTATCAACAAAATCTTCAACTTGACGGCAAATGTCTTTATCATTTTTAATATAACTTTCGTCTCCATCATAGTTCAATACAAGATTATTGAGGAAAGTATCTATTTGATTTTCTTGAAAATCGATATCAGACTCAAAATCACTTCTATGCAACATACTTTCAGTGCCAATGTATTTGATGATCTCAATAATGTAACAGTAACTATCCAAAATGGTACCAAGCTGACGGCCACCACTACATGAAATCAGATCGGAACGTTTCAATTGATAAGGATAGCCAAGTTCTGTCAAATACTTTGGAACAATAACGTCGATTGCATTCAACTTATTGTTCACACGATTTCCCGTTTCAATGTTTATCTCAGGATAAAAATGCGATAATAAAAACTGATAAATGCGTGAAATATCATTCATTGAAGGACGAAGTAAATTTTGAGGTATTGAAAAATCGAACTCCATTAAAAACTGGAGAATTTCATCACGACATTGGCGATGAAAATTTGCGTCCGATAATTGACGACTATCCTTATTTCGTCCGACATTACTTGCACGAGATAATCGTGATGTAGATGCTGCATTCTGTTGCATATAGGATGCACGCGAATGTTGTGGCGTCATACCAAACTTCAATTTCGAGGAAGCTGAAGATTTACGTTCGGAATTGAGCATCATTCCTTTCGATAAACGGCCGGTTGAACCCAACGATGGCAAACGACTAGTAAACTTTTTTCCGGTAGACAATGAAGAAATCATTGGAACGCATTTTTCATTTGAAAATAATTTATTAGTTTTCCTTTGGATTCCGTATGTTGGAGTAAAATCGGGATTCGGAACTTGAGGACCGTGTGAAGATATGCGATTGGAGATAGCTGAATATTGACGTTTCTCCTTGGCATTTTCATGATAATCTGGCTTTTTCGTCGAGAAACCAAATCGATTCATTGTTGGTTAGATCAAAATATTAAAAAACAAAAAAGTAAGTAAAAATGGATGTGGAAAGATCGTTTAGTGTTTATCCGAGGACAACATAAACAGTAAAGGCG
Organism: Blomia tropicalis; assembly: GCA_029204025.1. Taxonomy (NCBI): domain Eukaryota; kingdom Metazoa; phylum Arthropoda; class Arachnida; order Sarcoptiformes; family Echimyopodidae; genus Blomia; species Blomia tropicalis. Next base: position 13,783,584 of record CM055089.1, on the reverse strand, counting down.
CGTAAGGATGGACCTCCAACGGTTTTGAAGGGAGGCAGTTTGAATCAACACAACCGTTCACAATGGACGTAACAAAAAATTTGAAAATGTTTTAGCAATGAAATAATGAATGTTCCCATCTGAAACAATGGATTGGATTACAATTTATAAAAACAATTACAAAATAAAATCAATATTTTAATGAAATGGAATAAAATAAAGATTTAAAACTGATAGAAAGAAATAAATTGTCCCAGACTGATCTGGATCAATGTCCTCTGTTCAAGTGTGTATATTGTGATTGATGTACTAAACAATTAACATTTCAATTAATACAGAGCGCGGAAAATATATCGACGAGACGAGGTATGTCAAGATAACAATGTTACAATAATTGTATTAATATTAACAAGATTAAAAAAATCCCTCTTCTTCGATATAAGAATAAAATGCAAAAATATAATTTATTTTCCGAACAAAGGACAATGTTTTTTTCCATTCAACATTTCTTTTATCAATGGTTTGTATTTCTTCCTTCAATTAATCAATCTAGTGTTGTCGTATGAATTGTGATTGTCTGTTGTTGCTGTTGTTCCTTTTGATTTTGATTTCCTTTTCCTTTACGCTTCTTCTTACTTGAATTGCTTACCACCACAAAACCATTGTTATCATTTGAATCAGTATCATTTGATTTCTTATTAGATGGATTCAATGCAGGTGCTGGACCACACATATCCTATGAATCAAAAGAATCGAATCGTTAAAATCATAAAAAATAATTGAATCTAGAAAACGAACCTCATGCTGTTCGCCTTTATCCTTGTTTCGAAGATATGATCGTTTGGAAATGAAATTCTTAGAAAAATCACGCGATGCTTTACTGTTTCCCAAATATTGTTGGACATATTCGTTGATTTCGAATGGAGAATCCAAGTATTTGAGAAAGCTAATAAATGTTTCAGCTGTAAGAAAAACAACAATCGATTACAAATATGAATCAATTAAAAAATTTGTAATGATTACCATCAATGTTTTGGTCAAAGTTATGGTTGAGCACTTCCATGCACCAGTTGTCGAATTCTTCCATTGATTCAATCTGAACATTCATCAAATTGGTGCCGTCCTAGATATAATTGAATAAAACAAATCCAAACATTAAATCATTGAAGATTATATCAAATAGATGAAATTACATTTTCAACATTGAGTGCATTCGTTTTGGCAGATTTGGAAGGCAGATTGTTCGTCTTTGTTTGAATTACATTCGCTTTCTTTCCCGGCGTGTGACTTTGGTTCTGATTCAATACAGATTTGTACGAATTGTTTGATCCCGACGACAATCGATTATTATGGGTAACATCATCGTCGTCTTCATCCCAAATCGTATTGTGACGTTGACTCGAAGATTTATTAGCCTGTTGCCTAGATCTCTGAACGATTCATAAATTGAAAATTAATAAAACAAACAAAAATGAAATAGATTATGATCTTTACCTCTGCATTCTCTTGTTTCATCTTGTTGAATAGATATGATCGTTTTGCCACAAAGAATCGTGCAAAACTGGCGGCAGATGGATTGGTCCCCAGGTAGGCTTGTACATAATCGACCACATCTTGAGGTGAGGTCAATTCTTTGACATATAACATGAAACCTTGCGCTATACATAATAAAACAAATTGGAAACATTTCAATATGATGAAACACGCGTAGATTCGAACGTTTTACTAACCATCAACTGGTTCAAAATATTTGTTGATTATGTCGACCGATTGTCGGAACAATTCTTCGTTTGATTCAATGTTCAACTTCATTATCTTATCATCCTAAAATGGAATAATATATAGATCAATCTTCATGACAAGTTTATATAATTAAAAAATGTTTTACCTCCACTTTTTTAACCGTCTTCGGAAATGCTTTCAACACATGCTTGAAGAATGAACTATCAACTTTGGCCAATGGTTTGACCAAACTTTTGCTATAGGTGCTTCCGGACACATTTGGACCATTATTGATTGGGTTGGAAATGGAGGCAGCAGCAGCTAATGTTGGATTCTCATCCTCGTCCCACATTGAATTCTTATTAACAGATGCATTGGTATTGAACAGTTGCGTACTGGAACTGTTCCATACGGATCCAGTAGAATTTTTGGCTACAATCGCCGACAATGGTGTAATCGTGTTCGATGATGCAATTCGTCGTCGAGCTTCGGCTTCTTGTTGTGCGCGTAATGCAGCAGCTTTTTCTGCTTCTTCAGCTTGAATTTCAGCTAACGATTTAATCTTTGAACTATTCTGCTCTTGCCATTGAGACGAGGCCCATTTGAATGGTGCCACACCAGATCGATTTGCTTGTTGCTGTTGTTGGTTGGCAATGAATGATGCCATCTGCTGTTGAAGTACCCGTTTACGATTCTCTTCCTCTTCACGTTCCTTTTCTTCTTGAATCTTTTGTATTTCAACAATCGACAACGGTGGCGAATCGTTGGATGTCAATGTCGGATTACCCCAAACTGATTTCTTTGGTAATGGCTGTACCGAATGTGGCCCAATGTTAACACCCTGTAACTGATTTTGAATATGAACCGATTCTGCAATCTCAGGTTTCGAATCGATCATCTGAACCTTTCCACCATGTTGTGTCGGCGGTGGTAATGGTGTCGGTAACGATTGTTGTTGCTGTTGTTGTGCTTGGTTAGGTTTCGATGTTTCATGTTTTGTTAGATGTTTATTTGCATCATTCTTTGCTTTTGAATGCTTTCGGCGATCAACCTTTTGAATAAAATCATCATCATCTGGTTGTTGATGCTGTTTTTTATATCGTTCTTCAGCTTCACGTCTTTGCAATTCTTCTACAGCGGACAATGACATTGCACCAGGAACGATATTCTCCCATTGGGTACTCGAATTATTTCCAGCAGCAATTGCAGCTTGCAATAGTTGAAATGGATTCGGTTTCGGTTGAATTGGTTCCACATGTTGCGAAGATGGATTTTGATGAATCGAATGTTCCATCGGTAATGATTGCCCTCGTTGACCCACATGACCAACGAGTGGTTGATTCGGTTGTTTATGTTGTTGTTGTTGTTGATGATGATGTTCAAATGGATCCTGAGTTGGTACATGAGTTGGTGGCTTAATGTTAGCATCGACCGATACCTTTGCTTGTTGCGGTGGACGATGTTGCTGTTGATTGATTATGATATCCTCTTGGTTTGGCTTTGGCCTGATTGAGTTCATATTGTACATATCGGTGGGCGGAGTGGGCGGTTTGGCGACCATATTATACTGTTCAACCGGTGGCGATGGTTCATGAAAATGGTTTAAATTTTGGCTATTCAATTGAATAAACTTATCCATAACAATTTGTTGCTGTTGAGCATTGGTCAACTGAACGAATCGATCATTTTTCATCAATTGGGCTAATATCAAACGTAACTGTGCTTGTGCTTGTATAGCATTTTGTGGACCAATTCCTAATAGATTTGCAATCTGACTATCACCTGTCGGACCTTGTTGCTGTTGTTGTTGTTGTTGTTGTTGACGTTGTAACAGATTAAGTCCTGACGATAATAATGGTCCACCCGAAATCGATGATGGTAGATTTTCTTCCTTGAGATTATGGTTGGTCATCGTCGCTGCCGTTTGTGGCGGTTGAGCATTGGAGAACAACAATGATGATGGTGGTGCAATACTACCAATCGGTTTACTGATATCATCTAACAAAGAACTGAATGGCAGATTATGGGATTGTGACGAGGGTACCTGAACCTGATGATGTATTGGTGGCGATGTTTGATTCTTATGCAAAAAGTTAGCCGACGGTGAAACGATCGATTCCGCTTGTGGATGATTATGTTGATTCGATGCATTCAACATTGACGATCCGAATAGATAGGAATTTGAAGACGTTTCATTCGGTGCCATATTATTATACGATGAGGACGTTGATGAAGGTGTCAAAAATGGTACACGCCCACATGCTTGATATAGATCGCCCAATTTTTTGAATGATGTATCGCATCCACGTCTGACTAGTAGATCGATGTTAAAGTATCCATTAACGAACCAATCGTACATTTCATTTGACGAAAATGGTCCTTGTACGGTTCCTTGTGGATCACGATAGAACCATGTATCATTATCGGATGATTTGTTGGAATTGGTAGTCATTGAAATCGGTTCCGATTGTTCAGTAGCATGTTCACGTTGTGGTGCCGCCGATTGCATCATCGAAAGTGCAATTCTTGAATTGCCGTTCGTTGGATCATCCGATTCCAAGTCAAACGGCGTCAATGATGATATCTTTCTGGTGGTTGGCTTCGAAAACAGCGATTGTGAATTGATAATTTGTGAACTGATATAGTTGCTTGCATCAGAAACTGATGTCATATGATTGGAGTCAAAGTTATAATTGAAATTATCATTCAACATTGATAACGGTCCCTTGTTCCCCGAAATGGTATCATTCGACCCAAGACGTTGATGTATTACGTCATTGGTGGCCTGATCGTCTAAATTGTTCTTTCCCAACTTATCTTCATGGCCAATTAATTGATCCACTAATGATGATGATGAAAACATTGACACTTGTTCCTGTTGTGATTGTGAATTGTTGCCCACCACATTTTGTGAATTGAATCGATCATGAAGGTAACCGATAGAATCGCCAGAAGATTTGCTTGGTTTCAATTCGTCCCCAATCGTTTCAGTAAATAGTTTGCTCAATTGTTTGGTGAGTAGAGCAGTCGAATCGCCATCATCGTCTACCTCAAACTTTGAAAACAAATTGTGCGGATCGTTAGCCATGTGCGCATAACTATCATCATCTAGAAAAGATAATAAAAAAATCAATAAAATAAATGTATAAAATTGAAAATAGATAAAACCTTTGGTTGGATCTTCATCGGAAACAATATCAGTATCTTTAGCTTTGGAATTTGTACTTTTATCATCAATCTTTGAAGTTTCCGAAGTTCGATTTTGTTGCTTTGATCGTTGATCACCGTTCTGTTTCTCTTGAGATGACCGATTAGATGATGAATCGTCAATAGAATCTTTTCTCATCGATTCAACATTATCGCCATTGGTACGATTCGTTTCAGATGAAGATCGATCTTTCGAATCATTCGTTTTTGATGACTGTGGTTCATTCGATTTTGATCTATTATCATTTTTATTATTATTTCCCTTTGACTTATGTTCATCTATAGTTGAAGACGTATCATCATCGATTGCTTCATGAAACGCACCGGACGCATCAAAAGTTCCAACCTTGGTGACATCAATATTATTCGGATCCTCCAAACTCCATTCGGGCAATGAACTTCGCCGATATTCGTCATCGTCGGAATTGCCACCAAAACTACGATCATTATCCTCATCATTACCATGACCACCACCACCTGATCGTTGATAATGGTGTCCCTGATAACGTGACTGATATCGACCATCACGTTCATTGTTCGATCCATACGATTTCGATCCATGGTGTGAAGTGTTCCATTTATCATTTGAACCATATTCTCTTCCAGATTCGCCCCGATTGAAACGTCCAGATATGTGTGATGATTTGCCACGTCCACCAGAGAAAAGATCATTGGTGGCGCCCGTCGATTGATAACCACCGAATGATGAATTAGGCAAACGGCCACTACCAAACAGATCACGTTCTTCGATCATGTCGAACGTATCAAATGTATCGGCTTTCGTCTTGAACAAATCATTTTCCGTGTCAAAGCGTCGATCACGATTGTATGGTTTTCCTGATTTGGAAACATTTCCACTAATTACACCACGTTTCCGGTTCAAATATTCACGTGCATGATTATCCCATGAACTGGTTGGATCATCCGCATCGAACAGATCTTTACCAGTCGCAGATGATGAACCTTTTTGTTGTGCATTGGTTGAATTCGATTTTCCAGACAAAGAACTATTAACGCTACCATCTGTACGCCAATTCTTCGATGCATCACTGTTGACTCTCCATTCCGATTTCGATTCTCCGGTGGAATCTTTTCCAATCGAGCTACTAGAAGTACTGGTGGTCGTTGTAGTACTTGTAGAATTATTGGTACTATTGGTTGTTGTTGTACTGGTACGCCATGGTGGTTGAAACATATTTGGAACCGAATTCGATGATGAAGTGCTTGATGATTCGGTCGATGAACGTATTATGCCAACTTTTTTCGTGTTCAATATTGATGCTGAACTGACCGTATTAGAACGGGTAATCGTTTCATCATAACTGGATACACGAGAAAACAATGAATTCGCATTACGAACTGTAGGCCGTGTGTCTCGAGTTAATCGAATTGACGATTGTGTCCGATCGGGAAACATGCCAGCAATTCCGGGACCCGATGGAACACCACTCATTCCTGGCGGTTTACGTCCAATCATTTCGCCCGATGAAGATGTTGTCGACGATGATGATTGTGCAAACTTTATTCGTTCTTCCCGGTCACGTTCACGATTATCGGGACATACGCTGACACCATCGATCGTCTTCTTTGCCGTTTTCTTAACGATAATATCCGAATTAATGTTTTGGGATAGCAAGTTGATCTCTTCCGGTGTCGGTTCAGTGAAAATTAACGGTTGTTGTACTTTATCGATAAATACTTCGGCATGTTCCATTAGATCTTTCGGTGGTGGACAATCGACACGATAATAATATAACATTTCCTCACAACTGTATCGATATTTTACAGGAGCCGACTGTTTGCTAGATTTTTGGTTAGAATTTGATGCCACTGAATTGCCTAAAATAGAAAAAGAAATTGTTAGCAAAAGGTGTGCTTGATGAGTTTGCTAATCTTACTCATTGAGCTTGAAGACGAATTAGAATTAGATCCAGTTTTGGGCATACCATCCTGTAATGCACGAAGCCATTCAGGTCCGAAATTCATTTCAGCTTTTGCCATTTTTTTAAAATCTATATTATTTAAATTAAAAAGAAATTAAGATGAAATATTATAAAAAGTAAAATTTACCTTGTTTGTTTGTAATAATGTAAAATAACAATTAATAAAATGTTTCAACTGTTTTCTTTTGAACTGAATTCAAATGGTGATAACTTTCAATTTATGATACGCTAAAAAATAGTATACACTTTTTGAAATTGGTTTAGTCGTTTATACAGTCACGTTCAATTGTTATTGTTGTCATCTATAAGTTGATGAGTTGGATAATGTGCTTGCCAACTGATTGGAACGTTGACCATTCATGCAAAGAATTGAAATTATGTTCTATGAGTAACAGTATCTTTGTTGTTATGCCATTAAACGATTAATGAATCTCATAAGTTATTAAACACGAGTCATTGAGATAACCAAAACACGATAATTTAACTTTTTTTTCTGGTTATTGTTTTGTGTAATATTATTTTTTGTGATAAAATGGTGCGTGTTGATGTGTTAAACCACAAGTGTAGACGACAAACACGAAAATGCTTTTGTCGAATCTGATGTACAAGTGATATCGAATGTGACGATTGGCATTGAATTGTGAATAATCCGTATCTTTTTTTTGTTGGTCGTAGTGACCTGAAACTTTTGTTATTGTTGTTTGGTTGTTCTGAATAATGTTGCCAATGTGGCAATGATATTGTCGTTCTTCTAACGGTATTGTTGAATCGGGATTCGCTTGTTGCCAGTCTAGGGTTCTTGGGGTAAGAACTGAAGACCTAAGAAAGAAACAAGGGACAAGAGAGGTTGAGAGAGATGGAAACAGAGACAGAGAGCTTAAAGAGAGTGGTGTAAAGATGAAATCGATCACACACACACACATACACACACCACATATACAATACAAGAATAGTGCAGTTGTATGATCCGCACCAATGGTAGTAGTTAAAAGATCTAAACACGATTCACTCGAGTGCGGGAAGCAAGTTTACCATCGTAACACACATACGTGAAGGGACGATAGTATTGTCTCACACGCCGACCTCGAATGATGAAAATAGGCGCCATCGATGTGGTTCACTCAGTTGAAATAGTGGTAAATAATTTCATCATCTTTTGGCATTTCAAATTTTCGATTGATGGAAAACAAATTAACCGTTATAATTATAATTAACACATTATAATTTCATGGTAAAATATATTGAACTCCAATATAATGGTTGTTAATTGTATTAATTGTACTATTGGAATTTAATCAAAATTGAAATTTTTGAAATCACTATTGGATTCCTTTGTCCAACTATTTACACACAGGTGTTTTCGATTACCTTTATTAGTTGTGCATTCATTCATATATGAAATGATTACGTGCGAAAAGAACATGCGTAGTTTTTTATTCGTACTTCTTTGAAAAATCAATTCATTTGATCATTCAGTTGAATTATCGATTCATATTCTAAATAAATTTCATTTATTTATTATCGTTCTCTTCTATTTACAATTCAAACGAAACCAAAATGATCAACATTTGGTATATTGATTTATAATAATAGAAAAAAAGGTATTATTAACCAAGTAAAAGTTTTAATAATTTTGCCGGCTTAATAAATCTGGCCGATGACTTTTTATAGACGTACATTCCATTGGTAAACGTGTGTGCACTATAGAATTTTGCAACTTGATCCGGTGGTAGTCCAACTGGAATGGTATTACCTTCATATTTCTTCAAATGTTCATAAAATCGTTCGATACGTCGACCGGTACCATATGGTAACTTCTTTCCACCGTGAACACCACTTAGATTGAGTGTAATACGAAAATCATCTGGTCCGGTATCGTATGGTTTTTCATACGATTGTTGTTCATAACCCGGATATTGATTAGATTCCATCGCAATCGTTTCGGTCGGAATAGTGGATACCGTGGGTGCGTTCATCAATGATGGTACGTTACCAGATTCGAGTAATGGTGCATCTTCTAAATTGGGAATCATTGTTTCATCCATATATACCATGTTCGGATTGTAATGTTCTCCGATATTGATTTTCATCGGTACCGATGATGGTATACGTTGAGATGGAATGATTGTTTCTTCCGGAGATAATGTGGAAACCATCATTGGTTCAGATTGAATTGGAATCGTTTCCGGTATTGATGGTTTAATAACCGATACATGTGGTTCACTTGATAAAGCCGATATCTCACTTTCCGGTTCGACATTTTGATTACGTTTAGCTATATCATTACGTTGATAATGGATTGGTGGAAATAACATTGGCGATGGTACAAAATATGATTGTGTTGGCATCGGTTGAAATGGACTATGAATTGGCATCGATCCAGGATAAGCAAAATGATATGGCGATGATGATGAATGAATTGGTGAAACCATTGAATCATATTTCACTTTTGATGGTACATAGGACCGTGAACGTGAACGTGATGATGATGATGTATGTCCATTTCTTAAATGATGATGATATGGTTCAACCAAATTTAAACTACGTTTGGTTCGAATCTTTTCCGATTGTGATGATGGTTCAGAACTTTTACGATTCAAAAATTCATCGACAATTGTTACCGTTTCAGATGGTGGTGTCCAATTGGGCATTGTATCGAATGGATTCGACATGTATGGATGTATTGGAAGGAAATGAGATGATAATGGAAATGAATTCATATCGAATGGCATCATTCCCGATGATGGAGGTGGAATCATTCCTGGTGGTGGTGGTGGAGGAATCATTCCCTGTGGTGGCGGTGGAATCATTTCCGAAGAGGGAGGAATCATTCCTGGTGTTGGTGGTGGAATCATTCCTGGTGGTGAAGGTGGAATCATTCCCTGTGGTGGTGGTGGAATCATTTCCGGAGGAGAAGGAATCATTCCTGGAGGTGGCGAAGAAGGTGAAATCGATTGATAATTAGCAAATGAATCAGATGGATTCATATCTTGAATCTCACTGATCTTTCCACCATCAGTTGAAGACTCTTGTACCGGTTCATTGATTTGATTTGAGGATGCAGCAGCATATTGTTCACCGCCGCCACCACCTCCACCACCTCCATTATAGCCATTATCAGAACTATCACTTCCGGCTAAATTGATCACCTTATTTATGTTGATAATCTCTTCCTTTTGATATGGTGGCGGTTTTTCCATAATAATCGTTGGTACCTTTAATGGTATTGAACCTTCAACCTTAAACTTTGGTGGACGAATATATCGACTCGAACGGAATGCAAGATTGAATTTATTTGGAAGTACTTTAACCATTGTTGGAAGGAATGGTATACCAAGATTATATGTCTTAAATTTCTTCTTTCCAGCATAAACAGTTGTAATCGTTATCGAATCGATTGGATCGGGTCGATTGATGATGTACCATAGGTTGAACAATACGATCCATAGTAGAAGATGATGGGTCGGCCGATGATATCGGCATGAACCAAATTTGGTACGCATGGTTCAAAGACCTAAATTGGTCTACGAATTATGGAAAAATTTCGTTGTCGTCGTCGTTGTCGAATGTTATATTTGTACTGATTGATGGCAATAAGAGAAGGAAAACGACGACGCATCTTGAATCATAAGTTTTCTCTTCATAATAGTTAAGACTTCTTGAAGCTATTATTAGCAATCGATGAACCGTGATAAACTCTCACTATCTTCTAATTTAAACAGGTAATAACATTAAGACCGGATAGGTTGAACAAGTTACCTATTGACCGTAAATTTGGTTCCTCCTTCTGTCTCTCTCTCTCTCTCTCTCTCTCTCTCTCTCTCTTCTTCTTACACTTTGCACTTACATTTGATTGACGAAAGTTGCTATTTCAGAACAAATATGACATCGGACAAACTGGTCCGAATGAATTTAGGTCACCAATGTCTTCGTCAGACTTTTACGAAAATGAAAACGAAATAAACTGCAAATAAATACATTTTGAATCTAATCTGTAGTCTAGTCTAGTCGGTTTTTTGAATTGGCAGTTTCACTTTCATTTTTGTTGTTGTTTACAATTAAAATGTTTAATTTAGTTTACTGAATGAACGAAATCGGTATAATAGCATTGTTTTTCTTTTTTGGTAGCACAAAATGGTTTGGTTAAAATAAAAACCTAATAATTAATTGAAAATGTAGATGGCAATAATCAATACTAAGAAGAATAGGACTAATTGAATTGCTTTCGTTTGATAATCAAACGTTTCATTCGGTTGTGAACGATTTGTAACCGATGTTTCAACAATACCAATTGGTTCCGATTCTTTTACCATTGTTGAACTAATTGGAGATGATTGTCGTTCAACCTTTACATCTTTTTCAATCATCTTTACATCATTCTCATCAAATGATGAAAAACTTGTAGGCGTATTACGATTTTCACGTTCAATCGATTGTATCGATTCTTTCGAATCTTTACCACTTTTTCTATGTTTATCACCTTTACGTCGTTTCACCTTTTGCTTCTCCTTAATCAATGAACCATTTGGTGATACGAGACGATAGAATGTTTTCTGTACATCATGTTCACCACCACCACCACCATTATCATCATTGGTCTTCGATGTCGATCGTTGCCGTTTTACCTTGATCACTGCCGAATTATTAACGCGAAGAACCGATTTTAATCGTTTCACTTTAACCAAATGACCGAGCGATCCACTCGATGACGTCGATCGTCGTTCCGATGAATTCATCATTCAAAGTAAAACTTTTTAAAAAAAGCGAAAACAAAAATAAAATAAAAAGCTCACCCAGAAAAAAAGCTAACAAATTTACTTTGTATTCTAAATTAAATACAAATGGAAAGTTTGTTCAGCTTCTCTTATACTATCTAAACAAATTAATTGAATTAGATTTTATTGTTTGCACACACACACACAAATACACAAAATATAATAAGGAAAATAATAAGAAAATTATTTAGATTTTTTTTCTACTATTTTAACATTTTTCAACAATTTTGTTTGAATTATTCAATGGTTGAACATCGACTAAACGATCAGCTTCATTATCAACAATGCCACTATCTTCACTATAATCGCCTTCATCATCATCATCGTCATTAATCTTAACCTGGATCTTATGATCATTTATCAATTCTGATTCTTCATTTTCCTTTGTTGTTGTTTGTTGTTCAATCTTATCTTCATCATTGATACCTTCTTCATCTTTTTGTTGTTGTTGTTGTTGCAATTGGCCATCTTCAATAGGACAACTTGGAATTGGTTGTCCAGCTGCAGCACAAGCTCGTCTTCTTGAAAGGCAAATACCTTCAAGACATGCTTGACACAAAAATTTATTATGTGGCGTTCGTGGTTTTCCCATTCTTCTTTGTTTCTCAAATTTTGTCTTCTCAAATCCATAGAATATTTGCCCGACACGATTAAATAGATTCATCAATACCTTAAATCCAAATTATTATTAGTAAGAACAAAGACAGCAACCAAAAAAAAAACGGAAAAAAACTGAAAGATTACCTTAGTAACCTCTTCCGGATACCACATCGGCTGTTCATAGACCTCAATCTTACATGTTTCACATTTTTGTCCAAATAATTTAATAGTAACAATTCCGGTATTGAAATTTGGTGGCAATAGATTGAACCAAAATACGATTCGTCCTTTCATCGATGTCCAACTATGTCCACATCTCTACCAGAAAAAAATAATAATAATTCAATTTATAGATATCACACAACATAAATTTTACAAAAATATCTTACATCACAACAGAATCGAACTTTAGCAGAATCGACAAACATGTGCAACTTAATTCCATTCGGTTTACGTTCAACTGGTTGAATCGACCACAATTCATTGTAGAATGCAGAGAAGATTCGACGAAATTCCGACATCCAAACACGTTCCATTCCACTGAAAATTTAAATTAAATAATTATTTTAGTAACCGGAAGCTAAATTTGCCAATTGCCCATTCTTTAGTATTTTGAGGGCATTGTTCTCGTTGTTATGATCGGATAGATTTTATTTTTTTCCCTTTTTTTATGACTAATAATATATCGTCTAAAAAGTTTGCCATAATTTATGACACCGGGTTTAACCATTTGTTATCAAATAATGTCTAGACATAATTAGACCGACAACAAAAAAAAAAAAAGAAGAAGAAAAAGAAAATGAAATTAATCTTTTCCTTATCCTTTCCCTTGCTCCCTTTTCCCTTAATTTGAAATTGAATATCGTAATCCTTAACTAACTATCATCTTGCAACTTACTATGATTGATTCCATGGAACCGGCGTATAATGAACACCAAAACGAGCATAATAATCTCGCAACGATATTGGTTGATGTTGGTTAGATGATAATGGTGATAATGTTGGAGGATTATGATGATGAGGATGATGATGATGAGAAGAAGAAGAAGAAGGATTGTGATGATGATGAGATGGATTATGTTGTAGATGATGAGGATGATGATGAGGATTAGGATTAATTGGAATGGCGGCTGTAATGTAACCACCTGTTGCCGGGTTTGGCATCGTTCCTGTCATCGTACCGAAAAATGTACTCGGCACAAACGTACCACCGGAAGTGGTGGAAGAACCAGATAACAATGGAGTACTACTGTTAGCCAAGATCGATGGCGTCAATGTACTCTTTAAGGCTGCCGTCAATGTTTGATGTTGTACGGAACCGGGACCAGAATAGTTTGATAATGATGATGATGATGATGATGATGATGTCACTTTAATCATTGATTCATTTACGCTCTTTATATTTTCATTCTTATTCATTTCATTCCTGGTTGTATCATCGGTTTGTTCACACGTTGAATCGGGTGATAACGAAACCGATGGTGTGGATGATGTCGACGAAGACGACGATGATAATGAAACTGTAAATGGTGAATGACGAGATGAACCACCAGAAGAATTGCTTGCAAAATATGATGATGTTCCACCGGAAGAGGAACATGTCGATGAAGTTGCCGGTGATTTAGGGGAACTTTCCAATTTATTACTATTACTATTATTACTGCCATTATTAATGTTGTTGTTAATCTTTGAACATGATTCAAAGTGTTGATGATGATTCAATGGTTCAATTAGCCAACTGGTCGGTTGATAGATTGAACCAATTGGTATTGTTAAACGTGATTGAATCGGCGTTAGTCCATTATTATCAATAAAATGGTTTCCAATCAATGGTTGAGTTGCTGGTGATGATGTTGGTGATGACATCGTACAACCATTTGTAATATGACCATTGTTTACATAATACATATGATGATGATGATGATAGATGACTGAGGGTATAACCGGTCCCGTACAAATGATCGACATCGTTTGACCATTTGAATTGATTGATGATAACGATGATGATGATGATTTTCCATTCGATTGTATGGTCGACGATGTTGTTGTCGACGTCGTTGACGATTGTTGTTCAACATGGATGGTCATTTTCAATGAATTAATTTTTTTCCAAAAGGTATATCACACGAATTATTGATTTGTACTAATACATAAAAAAAGAGAAAGTGAAAAGAGAGAGAGGAACACAAGGTTTATAAAAAAAAGTGATTAATTATTTCAACATTGTAAATGATTTGAGTGTTAGGTGTAGACGACAAAACAAACAAAACAAACAAAAAAAAACAAAATAGTTGATCGATTTGTTAATTGAAATACAAACACATACAATGTTTGACGATGTACTTGTTACATGTTAATTGATGAGGTTAAATGGTGGTAAATGAAAGAATGAATGGTATAAAGAGAAGGAGAGAGATCTAGTATCATCAACAAAGAAACAAAAAAAAAGTAGAAAGACCGAAATCGATGTCGATCCTTTCCACTGTCAGATGGAAGACTAAATGGCGATCATCGTCGACCAATTGGACTTGTCATCGCTATTTGTACATCAAGTTTTTTTTTTGCTGGTGTATATGTGTGTTGGCTTTTTGGTTGTCTGTGCTTGTCGCCTATTCCGATCAGCCACTGGTCTGCTGCCACACATTACACACATCATCATCATCATCATAGGTGATGTTGTGTCGACGTGCGGCGTCGGCTACAATTAATAAATGTTGGCAACCCAATCGACCAATGAGTCTATGCTTAAGAGTATCTGTTGTACATACATACATACATACATACATACACTAACCACACATACGTACAAATATATTATCACTAATTTGTTTTAAGATTTTTTGGTTTTTGGTTCAAAATTCAAATACAATTGAAATGTAGTTTGACGTATGACGTTTGATGATTACCAATGCTAGCTGACACTTACGAGTTGTATGGTACCCAAAAAAGAGAGAGAGAGAATGACGACAACCGAACCAAGGTGTCGTAAATGAATGAGTAGGAAATAATGTGTGCGTCTCGATGATAACTGTTGATGATCGTGATGATAACTAATGGTGGTCCACATTTTAATTTTTTTTGTAAGGATTATGATGACACCAAACAAGGAAAGAGAGAGAGAGAGAGAAAACTATTTTACCCAATAAAGATATACCTGAACCCAAATATGGTGCTTCACTGCAGTACAATTGAATGGAAAACTTTCTAAACAAACGTAGATGAAAATGGATGAAATCAGCGATTTCTCAATTGGAAGTATTATTTCCCAAACCGGAAACCCGGCTATTCCGTTCCGATCTTTCTTTTTTTCTTTTAAATTAAAATTATTGTGTAGGATAGTTCGGAAAATTATTGTACTCATTTGAAATACGATAAAAATAATATAAGAGGAAATGGTTCAACTATATTTTTAGGATCAACCTCAAAAGATTTGACGTATTAAGAAGACACTTTAATTCCACTTTACAATATCGACAACAACCACACATAAAAAATCAATTTTAATTGTCTCAAATATAAGATATACTTTGATTAAATTTTAGTTTTTTTAAATTTGACCTTTAAACAATATATCCTTCTTTAACCTTTTTTTCTTTTGTATTTTTTTAATTCAATTTGAACTAATAATTGAAAAGTAAATCGCATTTGTAGTTGTAATATTTTCTTCTCATATTTTGGCTATATTTGATTAATGATTAATTAAAGAAAGAAGAAAAAATCTCAACTCATCATGTATCATCATAATTTACCTTTCACTTAATTGAAATAAGACAAACTTTAATGATAAAGGTATAAGAGATAAACACTTGGCTACTTGTCTCAATATTGTCGATGTCTACAAACATTTCCCCATCGGTTTAAAGATGTCACACAATGTCATATGACAAAATGTTTGCCATGTCACTGGATTCAATTTGGATCCTATCCTCCTTTTTGTTATTGTACTTGTTCATCATTCAAACTCTTTCCCGAAACATTGAAATATATTTTGACAAACAAAAAATTTGATTTCAAACAAAAAGGGAAGGGAAAAAATCGGGCGTCATTCTTCTTCTTTTCTACTTTTTCATATATTCTGATTGAAAGTGATATCTTCTTTGTTTTGTTGTTATTTTTGTGATTAGTTAATCAATAAATACAATCAATTTGTCCTATTGCAACTTACCATTGTCATTGAATTGAGTTGATTGGTTACATACAAAACTAAAATCGATTGCCGACAAATCTGTTCACAAATTGTAACATTAATTTAAATGGACACACACGATGATGATTAAACACAAATGTGTGTAAAATAAAACTAAACATAATCAACTTGATTTTGGGTTATAAGAGGAAGTGGAAATAATAACAACAAAAAAATCAGGCTTGAATTTCCCAAATTGATTGATGGACAACTCCTACTTACAAATTGATTGAGAGATGGAGGAGGAGGAGGATGAGAAGGCAACAATCACAGTTTAAATAGACGCCAAAACATTCATTTTTTAATGATAATTATCAAATCGATTTGTCCCAATTGGCAATTGAAATAAAATAAATATTAAAGACCGTATACTCTTTTCCCCCAATTAGTAATTGATTATGACGTTAAACAAGACGTCTCGATTGGATAGGTAATCCATACCAATAGATTACAATTTATGATACTTTTTTTTATATTAAATGTAGACGACAATGATGATGAAACAACCAATTGATTGCTTAAATATGTAATAATATCAATTTAATGCAGTTTAGAGTCAAATATCAATTAATCTGTAAGGCAATTGTCAAATAGCTCTCAAGAGTGGTTCATTCAAACCATTTTTTTATTTGTCATTGATCGCCATCGATCAAGAAGATCCATTACATTTAAACGTGACCATTCTCACTTTTATTACCCGATGACATTAACACTGGTGGCAATCTCTTTCTCCCTCTCTCCCTCTCTCCCTCCTTCTCTCACCCAGTCCTGATATCACTGGTTCAACAGATTGAATTAATCAATCTTCATTTCCATAGGCCACCAAAAAAAAACTTGAAGATAAGATTTGACCCAATCTATGCAATATAATACCGAAATTGAAATGTCATTTTTTGGTGGTGTTACCAAAATGTACATTTCATATCTAATAATAATAATAATAAAGAGCAAATTTAATGTGAGGACATTTGACCGATTTTTGTACTATCCAATCAATCCAATCTATCCAATTGGTCAAATTCAATCTTAGTTTTGATGGTTACAAGAGACTTCCAAGATATTACATTTGAATGTACTTGAATTATTCTGTTTAATTTTATATCATTAAAATATTTGCACAAACTGCTGTGGAACAATTTATTTTCTTTATTTTAGATGAAAATCATGGTCACAGTTGGTTGGTTGGTTGGTCGGTTGGTTGGTTGGTGGGTTTCATGTTTTATATCATAAAAATATGGAACTAAATTTGGGTTTCAAACCATAAATCTGTGATGATAAGTTTGTGCTCTTTGATAGAGTGAACATGACAACAAGATGACATTGTGGTTATTCCATCATGCATCAAATGAGATACTTCCGTTTGTTACAAGGAGAGAGAGAGAGAGAGAGAGAGAGAGAGAAGAGCCAACATAAACTAGATCCACAAAAATCATATTAACTACAAAAACAATACGTTCAAAGTCCATCGTCGAGTTCTGAGCTTTTTTATTATCAATGAATGTCTACCTCATTTTTCCAAAGATTTAATTGGTTATTAACCATGTTTGGAAGAATATTTTCTCTTTGCTGTTGATGGTGATCATGCAATCATCTTTTATTTTGCTCTTATCGCAACATGTTTTCATTGGGTGATGTACAAGACTCTAATTGTATACAACACAATTAATCCAAAAAAATGTTACATTTAGAAATGTCTTAATCTATTAGGATTCTATTAGGATATGTTATTGAACGACCTATTTTAATGTTTTGTTTGTTTGTTCGTGATAAAACATTTATGATATAATCTAACATAACTAGGATGAGGTCAATTGATGCAAATGGTCGAGATGACAACTTGAGATCAACGATTCGTTTTAAACCCTCACAAAAAAAAGAAGAACGATAAATGAACATACCTTTTTGAGGTATTGTTTTTTAGATAAATTATTTTTGGTTCAATCTTCTTTTAATAAAACGATCGTTATAAATCATTTATAATGGCACATTTAATGGATTATAATAATAATAATTGGGGAATTAAATGGACATTGTTAATTCAGATGATTAAAAAGACAAGAAAAGATGGATGAGATGATCAAACACAATTCTGGTTGTGATGGTAACTGGTTGATGTAGTTGTTGTTGTTGTCGATTTAGTCGATGGTTGTCAACAAAATGATGTTTAAACATTAAATGGTAACTTTGTTGATCAACATTTGAAGTAGTTCTTTTTTTTCGGGATCATTTTACCTTCAACTTCCGTTCAAAACGGGACGATTGTCCTCATCGAGGTCATCCGCTTCTCCTTTTTCTCGATTCCGTTATACATTGAAAAAAACATTTGTATTTAATTGCACATTTTCGATCATGTTGCGAGTTTTGGGGAAATATGTTTCACACACACACAACAAAAAACCAAGAAAAAGGGAAAACTATATCCTAAACTAGGTTACCATTAAAGTTTAAGTTGAATGTAATCGAACTAATCGAAGATTGGTGAACTAAAGCTTCCATTTTTTTTATTTATGATTGGCTTTGAAATGAAATAGGAGAATGAATGAAAGGAAGAAAATGATTGGAAAACCAAAAAAAAAAAAAAAACGCACCAAACCAATACTATCGAATGGCCATGAGATTGTGTGTTGAATTGACTTCGACATCAACTTCAAAGTGTATAAACGACTAGAAATGAATAAACTACTTTCAATTTGACCTTTGTTTTTGTTTATTTTTATTTCAATTAAATTTTTTTGTTTGGTTTTTCATAATACTTATGATGATGATGACGAGGATTTATATTGAACACAAACTAATGAAAAAAATATTGTGTAATTCAAATGAGCAGCAGCTTCTTAGAGTTCAGACAATCTTGTATAGTTGATAATCGTTGAGGACATGTAAAGAGACGATAATGTTTTGTCATTATCAATTATCAATGCATTGAATGGCCAAGATTAGTAAAACGAACCCTCAAAAAAATAAATAAATAAACTAAATTTGTTTTCCATCTACAAATTGAAATGGTCAAATTAGTGTTTGATATTGATCTCCAATAGTTAATCAACATCAAATCAAGATAATTTGAATGAATATTCTTTTTCAATTGGAAAATCTTTTTTCTTTCATTAATCAAAAACGTATTCACACCAATCACCTAAAATATATTATCAATGTTTATAAATAAATTTAATCAAAGTTTAACATTTGTCCGACAACGATCAAATCATAGTCGAATAGGTCAAATCTAAAGAAAAATCAAATCAGAACAAATCAAACTCCAAGATCCAAATCGAGCATTATATTTATCAATATACACGTGGTAATCATCAACAGGCAACATTGAACTGTTAAGTATTGAAAAAAAAATAAAAAGTTGAATGACAACAAAAAGAAAGATTTTTAGGAATTTATGAGAGGATGATCAAGTTATTCGATGCTCATCACAAACACACACACACAAGTTGAATAATCAAGATTTTGTCACATAGATCATGTTGTAACCATGTTGGCATTGAAGACGGTGAACTTGTTTCGTTAAGTAATAAGAAGAAGAAGAAGAAGAAGAAAAAAATGCATTTCGTCACCAAAATGACTTTGTGTGAGCAATGATGACGATTTTGTTGTGTGTCTTCGTCGATGATATCGATCAATGTGAAAGAAATAGAGAGAGAAGAGAGAAAGCGAAAGTCTTCAATCTCATTACCATTAATTCAAGTGAATGATTTGAGACCAAACACTCAACTTAAAATTGTAATAATAAAGATCCATTCCATTACGGAAGATCCTTTAGGAAGAATGGTTCAATGATCCAATTGGAAGAATTATTATTTGGTGGCATTGGTGCCGCATGTGCCGGCGTCATAACCAATCCATTGGAGGTGATCAAGACACGCGTACAATTGCAAGGTGAATTACGTGCACGTGGACAATTTGTCATACATTATCGTAATGCATTTCATGCATTCTATGTTGTGGCAAAAACCGAACGTTTGATCTCGTTACAAAAGGGATTAGTACCGGCCCTATGGTATCAATTGATAATGAACGGTTTCCGTTTTGGAACATATCAAATGTTTGATAATAATGGCTTTACACGTGATCGTAATGGTAATGTTATCATTCATCGAAGCATTGTAGCAAGTGTCTGCTCTAGTGGTATTGGAACGTTCTTGTCCAATCCATTCTTCTTGTTGAAGGTTCATCTTCAATCACGTTCCAATTCACATATTGCTGTCGGTTTTCAACATTCACATTCATCGATGAGAGAAGGTTTCAATTCAATCTATGGTCGTCATGGAGTTGGTGGATTATGGCGTGGTTGTACTGCAGCAATTCTTCGTTGTAGCGTTGGTGGATCAGTTCAATTGACATCGTTCTCAGCAACCAAAACCTATATCAATAAATTAGAGGTAAAATATTATTAAGATTTTATTATTATTGATATTTATTATTATTTTATTTTCTTTGATTAGATCTTTCCACAAAATAGTTGGTTGAGTACGTTGATCGGCTCAGCAATTGGTGGGCTATTCGTTACGACGGCGATGACACCATTCGATGTTATTGCAACGCGTGTCTTCAATCAAGATGTCGATCCACGTACCGGAAAGGGACAAACATATAAAGGAATTACCGATTGTATACGAAAGATGTGGCTTACCGAAGGTTTTACCGGCTTTTATAAAGGTTTTACCATCTCATTTCTTCGATTAGGTCCACATACGATGTTATCGATCTTTTTTTGGCAATTGGCACGTGAAAATATTGGTCCAATTATTGTAACACATCCACAATCTAAACAATTAATCAATTAATTAAATTTATTTTTCCTTTTGTTCGATTTGGGAGAAAAATTCTATTATTAGCTTTATATCTAAAATATATAAATTTGACACAAATAAATTTTTGATTTTGATTGTAAATGAGAAAACTATGGAATTGATCAAACAAATTCAATGGGAAGAATTATGTTTAGGTGGTTTAGGTGCCGTTTGTGCTGGCGTCTTTACCAATCCATTGGAGGTGATCAAGATACGAATACAGATGCAAGGTGAATTGAAGGGGCGTGGACATTATCAAGTTCATTATCGAAACGTATTTCAAGCATTCTATGCTGTAGCGAAGAATGAAAGTTTAATTTCATTACAAAATGGCCTAATGCCAAGTCTTACCTATCAATTCATTATGAATGGTTGTCGATTTGGTGTCTATCAAATATTTGATAATGCTGGAATGATACGGGATTCAAAGGGTGAGGTAATTCTACACAAAAGTGTGGTTGGTAGTGCAATTGCCGGTGGTTTGGGAACGTTGATTGGTAATCCATTCTATCTGCTGAAGACACAACTTCAATCACGTTCAAAGAATAAAGCGATTGCAGTCGGAACTCAACATTCATATTCATCGATGACCAAAGGTATTCAAACCATTCTTCGTGAACAAGGTATCGGTGGTCTTTGGCTTGGTAGCGGTGCTGCAATTATGCGTGGAACGGTTTGTGGATCGGTCCAGATGACATCATTTGCAATGATACAATCCTATTTCAACCGGACCGGTGTATGAGAATTATTTTTTGATTATTATTTTGTTTGTTCATTAATTTTTAATTGGACTTTTTCCATTAGATGTTGACTGGTTGGTGGAATACGATGGTTAGCTCGTTTGTTGCCAGTATCTTCTTGTGTTTGGTCACCAATCCCGTATGAAAGCAATCTTTTGTTTGTGGAAATGTTTTAATCGATTGATTTGAACTGTTTATAGGTCGATGTCATCTCAGCTCGTGTATGCAATCAACCAGTTTGTCCGATAACCAAAAATGGAATGCTTTATACCGGTATCGTAGATTGTACAACCAAAATCTTCCGTACCGAAGGTATGTATGGCTTCTACAAAGGTATGACGGCTGCCATCATCAAGAATGGTCCACACACGATGTTATGTCTCATGTTTTGGCAATTTTGGAGGAAACAATATTATAGTCGTTTTAAGAATATTGATATCGATGCCAAAAAATAGGATGATGATGATGAACTTTAAAATAATCTCAAAACATTTATTTTAGATGAAAGAATCTATTCTTTTATATAAAACTGTTAAAATGTTTGTTTGTCATTGAGAGTTTCGATGTATTCAATATTCACTTTGCAAGGTTTTAGTAAAGAATGTAATTTTGTATAATAAATATGGCATAATAATTTATAGATACGTAAAACTAAAAAAATCAGAAAACTTTCGGGAACAGCGGGAAGGAATGCATCAGGAAAAGTGTTTATGAATGACCCTAGAGACGAGTTCTATCCTCTGTTCTCTCCGGTTCTCTTCAAAAAGCCATGCAGAGAAGCCTACTTGTACAGAATGGGAATCTCCATTGCTGTACTATGCTATGGTCATTATGGTAAATTGAATATTAATTTTTGATTTGATTCAAACTTATTGTTCTTTATTTATTAATTTTATAGTGGATTCGTTCTTGGAAAACACGTAGTGTTTGCACAATTTTCTGATTGACAAAACAAAATTTTTGTTTATTGTAATTGATATTTAAGATGAACTTTCTTGAATGTCATCATTGAATGTTTTGGAATGTTTAAGTAAGGAATTAAAGACAACATTGATTGTCAATAATTATAATTAATAATAACAAATAAAAAATGTAATAAGAAAATGCTAAAACCTAATTAAGAATATCATTTATGTTTTATCATTGAAATGATTATCATCTTTGGAACTTTGTTCAATTTGTACTCAATGTGAATTTCAATACAAACTGAATTGAAATAAAATTAATTGATTTGTTTGTTTGTTTGTTTGTCTGTCTGTCTGTATAATGTGGGCGTTTTGCACGATCATTATCGAATCAGTAGGCGAATCAGTGAATGAATCAGTGAATTAATGAATTTGAATGACATTCATCTAGGAATTATAATAATCGAAATGACATTATTCATTCGTAAGGAATATATTTCACATCTTTTCAAACCAATTGAATACAATTATTTCAATTTATCATCCAATTTCGCCAACGCAACCTTTTCTTCCTTTTCGATCGGTTTACATCGATGAACATAGGTATTGATTGATATGTCCTCTCGATCACGAACACATTTGGAATCTTCAGGACATTTACACCTAAATGAAAAAAATGATAGAAAAAAAAATAATTTTTTTTATATAAAAGAGATGAGTGGTTCAATTCTCGAATTTCTAATGAGAGGCGGAATAAAATTTTCCTATTTTCGTGTCTATTGTACGGTTTCCATTCTAGATGATGATGATGATAATGAACCAAAATAAGTTTATGTCTAATTCTTCAATTTCCCTTTTTTCGTATTATATTTCATTCAAACTATAAATAGATTTGAAAGCAATTGATGGCTTTTTCATTAGTTAATTGAATCTAATTTAACCCTAAGAATAAGTATAATAGATTTTCCTATTTTTTCCCTTCAAGAAGATTGAAGAAGATTAATCTGATTACTTAATAATAATGTACGAAAATTTTGTAAATAATCCTATTTGTTTCCGCCCAAACATCGGGTTTCAAAGGACGATCAACCCAGAAATGTTTTTCCAAGTATCGTTTTATGTCTCCATCAACATCTACCCACACGTACAGGTGGCAATTCATCTATGATTCTCACGAGATGTGAATTGAATAATAAAAAAAAACATTCATCGATTCCTAAAATTACTTACGGACTATAGACGAAATAGTTGGATGTTCGAATCTGTTTGTTCACCTCACGATACACCTCCCATCCGCATGGTGTGGAAAGACCACAAGTGATTGGTGCTACATTTGAATCACGTTTCACCTTTTCAAAAAAGAGGAAAGAAAAATTAATTTTAGGTAACAAATTAATGCTTTTTATATATATACCTTGATAATCATTGCTGAAACATGATTCGATTGGTTGAGTGCAAACAAAAAGATTTGAATTGTTACCAACAATGCAATTAAAACCATTGTCTTCGATGTCATTCGTTCGTATGCCATCTTCACAATAAGAATTTATGGGATAATCACTAGGAAAAAATTTATCTAAAAATTAAAATCATTTTTTTTGTTCAAATTTTAGACGTAAATCCTAAATATCAATAAGAAAAATTTCCAAACAAGTGAATCAGATCAGATCAAAGTATATTATGGTTTAGATCTTTGATTTTTCATTCTTTCTTTATAAATTTAAAAGGAAGAATGTTTCTTTTTACATAAAACAAGTTTTGTATTGCTAAATCATACCTCTTTTTTGTATTATCTTTGATCGATGACACTGCTATGTCGTATCAGGATTATTTTATCTCGATTCTTAGTTTCGGGTTTCGTTAATTTCGTTCTCTCTCTCTTTCTTTTCCCTCTCGATCTTTATCTCATAAATATTGAGAACAAGTATTAACGCTTGGCAACTAACTGTCCGCTAAAAGAACTTTAAATAAATGAAATAATCGTTTCCAATTCTTCGATGTCCTTGAGTGTACCCGAACGGCAACGACCACCCAACCGAGTCGTCAATCGAGTACGGAATTGAATAAAAAAAATCGAATACTTGCTGTATGACAAGCTCCAGAGAAAGAAAAATACGTGTACCAAGATTTTGAACCAAATTTTAGTTTTTTATTTGTTTGCTTCGTTCAAGGATCGATGATGGAAATGTACGTAATTCGTTCAAATGATTGGTGGTAATTATCAAAAAACACAAACGAGAGAATATGAGAGAACGATCGATTTGATTTGGTTGTCGATTCTTCAATGATAATGATGATTAAATAGAAATTGGGTCGTCGGAAATGTACAATGATCAGTTCATTCCTTTAATGATTGGACTTCATAAATTAAATATAAAAAAAAGAAGCAACAATTCTGAATGTTTATACTGAATTGATTGATTCTAAACTGTTTCCTGCGCCTGCTTTTATACTGTTTTTCTGGTTCACTTTTTTTGGATGTTTGTGTGGGCGCCAAGAAAGAAAGATAGCTAGAAAAGAAAAGAGAGAGAGAGAGAGAGAGAGAGAGAGAGAGAGAGAGAGAGAGAGAGAGAGAGAGAGAGAAATAGCGCCAGGATACTTGAATCCAGTTGGTGTCGGCGCGTTTTGCTGTTTTTGAATACATTGGCAATCCCACTTTCAATTGATCGATGAAATCATTGTAACAATCTGGACCTAACTGATGATAACCACTAATAATTGCAGATTGTTAACATAAATGTACCAGATGACACGGGTTTTTTGATGACCTTCTCTCAATTATACCAGTTTTAGACGGTTCATCAATGAATGTCTTCAAGTGGTCCATATTTTTTGTACTATTTGGTTTTGATTTGTTAGATTGATGTTCATTGAATGTTATGAATGTGTAAATATTGTCCGATTATTTAAGTCATATCGGTAAATAGAGATTCGACTGTTTTATCTCTGGTATATGTCCAGAGATGCCAAGTACATCTCCGTATAATTCTGGTTTAAAGTTTGATGTATATCGTATTATATAAGATTCATTTCCTCCCTTGTTGTTAATGATCATCGCCTGAAGATGTTTCCCATTATTTTAATGGCAATCAATGACAGGTCATATAATCCTAAATCTTCCTATTCCTTCCCTGACACATTACGAATTTAATTACTGATTAAAGGGAAAATGAATTAAAATTCAATTGATCTGATGCTCTCATTAGAGATTTAGATCCTCATTGGAATGTTCAATTAACAATAGAAAGATGAACAATTCGTTTCGTTCCATGTAATGTTTTGCGACATAGACCAATTAGGAATGGTTTGTGAATGTGTAGGGCACACACACACACACCATATGACCAGCTTGCCTAGAACCTAGGTCCTAGAACAGAGGGCAAAGGGCAGAAGGCTAATTGAAAGGAACGGATCAATTCAATTGGTGACATCGTGGGGGGATTTTTAGCTCTATGCATGTAATGTGAGGGTGAGATTTGGGGTGAGACCGAAAACGGCCACTCATAAAACCGAATGTGTTTGAAGTGTAAAGCTGTCGAAACATTTTATGACCAATAGAATGGATGAAGGAAACTTTAGGGGACTCTAAGGGGGGCATAAGGGTGGTTTTGTATTTCATCGTGTTGTATCGTGCTTCTTCTATCCACAATCTTTCTATTTTTTGTGTGTGCAACTATTTCACCGCTCCTAGTTTATACAAGACAATTGTCTGGACCACTTCACGATATAGCTGAATGCAAACACAGCAGCAGCATCAGCATCAGCAGCACATCACGATTGACAACCATCCATTGGTTGGATTAAACAGCCATTCGCCAGTGTTTTTGGATGTATTATATATATTTCGGGGAGCGGACGCATCTCAATGTCTTGGTTCTAACCTTCTTCTTCCACTTTTTGTACTTTGCCTATTTGTTTACACCTAAATTGTGTGTATATCGATACTCTTTGTTGTTGTTTGTCGGTGTACCCCAAACTTCCAGACAAGACAAGTTCATAATCTGAAAAAAATAATCACAATTAAACAATGGCAATGAATAAACTGAACTACCTTTGTGACATTAAGAGTCAAATCTCTGAAGTGAACAATATACGGAAAAAGATTCGTGAAGAGATGGAATTGATTACATTAGAGGATCGTTGTCTTCAAGAATTTAAACGTGAAATGGAATCATTGAATCAGGAGAAGATGACCCATGTTGAAGAGTTAAGACAGATCCATTCGGATATAAATATGTTGGATAATGTACAGAAACAGAGTGAAGAGGATCGTAATCGTCGTATCGAGTGTGTTAAGGATGCCTATCAGCAATTGCAAAATTTGAAAACAAAGATCGATAAGATGTGTAATGAGATCGATATGCCACGAATGTATGAGAATGATGATGAACAATTTGATTTGTCCGATAAACGATTTTTGAGCCATTCAAAGACCGGTTCAATTGATCCAAGTATAGAACATGTACGATCGATTGCCGATCAGCCACAATCGGCACGTTTATCATCGTCTTCATCATCCACACCATCAAATCGACCATTGAACGATAATACAAATAGTGGTTTAGTTGCAGCAGCAGCTGCGGCGGCTGCAGCCAACAATTCTGTTGGATCATTTTCCTCATCGTTGGCATCGCTTATGTCCGGCTTTCAAGATCGTCATCAATATGGACGAATGATTTCGGGTAGTGGCAGTACTGCACCATCTGGTAATGGTGGTTCAATTCAATCAAGTCTTGGATCATCGTTCCATCCTGATCAATCGTCGGCTTCAAGTGTAACAACGCCGGCCGCATTTCGACAACAACCACCACCGATGAAATCGTGTGGTTCGTGTCATCAACAAATTCATCGAAATGCACCCATTTGTCCATTGTGTAAAGCCAAAAGTCGTTCAAGACATCCTAAACGTCGAAATAATCAACGAAATTAGTAGTAATCATGTTCAAACGAAAATTATAATCAAACCTGACAACAATCGCACATTAGCATTAACCATATTGTTTTTTTATATAAAACTTTTTGTAGTATTAATCAAATAATCACAATTGTCAATCATTAATCATTTGCATAGAATAAAGAATATCTTCTAAATTTTCCGATGTTTATTTTAAGTTCAAGCGTGTACGTGGTCTTTGGATGAAACATCGAGGTTTAAATGATTTAGGCGGAGCCACAATGCATACATAAGGCGCAATGTTAACCGTTGGTGGCCGTTGAAGTTGTTTTGCCGCCTGGAGACCGTTGATCAATGTTTTTGTGCGCCTTTTTATTATATGTTAATCTAGTTCGAGTCATTCGTCGATTTTATTTGAATCATTCTTCATCCTACATTTGAACACTCAATTCATCTTTATTTTGATTATGGCGAACAACAACCAAACGATGAATACCTTAAATGAAACTAATATTGAATTAGATTCATTTACAGCTGTAAGTTGTGTCATTATTATTATTGATTGATTAAATATAAAAATATTTCCATTTTTAGGATATGATTAAAAAAGTGAAAGATTTTAAGAATAATATGGATCGAATGTTGGATGATAATGATGATTTATTTGATGAGAAAGCAATTCCAGTCGATAACGATATGGAAAAAATAAAGATGATGAAGAAGAATCAGAGTTAGAAGACGAAGATGAAAATGATGATAGTCTTGACAATGATTTGTTAAATGAAGATTATTCTAGAAAAGTCCGTAAATCAATTTCAGCATTATTGAATGTCTCTCGATCTATTTTGGATTTAGATAAATGTGGAGTTGATCAATTACCAAGTGACGATAACATTTCGGACAACGAACCAAAAGGTTCAAGGCTAAATCGACGTTTGCAAAAATTAAGTCAACTTTATATCGACGAAGATGCTCCATCATCTAATGTTTTAACTGAAAATAAGGTAAACATTCAGAATGAAACCGATTATAAACCAAAGCCATTGAAGGAGAAACTAAATGATATTGCACGGTTTTACTATCCAATCGAGGATGATGAGTTTCCATCAAAGTCAAAACAAACAAAAGATTCCAAGACTGTTTCCATCAAAACGAATAAAGAGACGATTAAACCAATTGATTCAAATTTACAATCGACCAAATCAGAATCTGCCGTAGTTAAACCAACGGTAAAGTTTCAGGATATTCTTCAAAGAATTAAATCGGCTGAAATTGAAAATTCATCGTCAAAGACAATACCTAAACCGATTATTGTCAACACGATAGCCAAAGCTAATGAACAGAAAACAGAACCTGTCAAGAAGACTAGTGTTGCTGATTTGAAAAAGATATTTGAAGAAAAGTCTATTGAAATGTCTCAGGTAAAGGAAGTGGCTCCGGAACTATTGTCCATTAAGCAAAAAAGACGTCTATTTGAAAAAGCGATTCGTGAAGAGACCGAAGCATCTAAGAATCAATATCCAAAACGAACAGCACCGCCATTAAAACGTATTTCTAATTGGGAACCAATCACAAATGTTGAAATTAAGAAACAAAAAAGTTCTCCAGAACTTGAAAAATCGGAAATGGAATCTAAAAAATGTTCTCCAACTGATTCCACTATTTATGATCAAGTTGTGCCGATGTCACTGTGTTCCGTAAACAGTATTGAACAAGATGAAGAAGTTGAAGAGCCAGAGTCGATGGTGGAGAATATAAGTGAAGTAGTTGAAGAAGAATCTGAAATTATTGAAGAACATTCATCACCGGAAACTCTTGATAAAGCATTGGAAGATATTGATAATTTGACTTATGATGCTGTTGAATCAAAGATTCATTCAATTTCAGATATTACATTTTCTGAAATTGATTCCGACGATTCAAATATTCAACGATGTTCAACCAAAGCAGAACTTTCTACTGATTCATGCAATTCAAAGACATCTTCATTACATGAGTCTTCAATTTCATTATGTTCGGAAATGGCAATTGGACCAGAAAAACCACCCAGGTTATATTTGTATGAAAATCAAGATGAACCAGAAGTAGATTCACCAATTGGTTCATCCAATCAACCGCCTCCCATTGATGAAGTTCCACAAATGCGAACCATTAGTTTCTATCGTCGTGAAAAGCAAAAACGGTTGGAAATTTTAGCACAATCTCCAGGTGATAATGTAATTCATATTAAACAAAATTTGAAAGCTAAAAATGTTGTAGACATTAAAGAATTTGTTGCCAATTGTGAAGAAAGAATTGCATCGTTGAAGAACGAGATTAGCGAACATAACCGAATCTCGAGTCAAGCTTGTACGGCACTGAACATGTGTTTAACTCATTCCGATTTGGTGTTTAGCGAAGGTCGCATTGAAGCCGAACGCCTTTCATTGATTGCTGGTATGTTTTTATTATTATTTGAATTTGATTGATTAATTGATTTTCTTAATCCACAGCGGAAAAGCGCAATGCTTGTATGATTGAGATTCAAAAATTGAAAAGTATGATTAAAAATCCGGACCAATATTCTAGCCGAATGTCGAAGATGACTTCAAAAGGAATGGTTCACATATCTAACCTATGTATTCCATTGCGAACCGATTTTGTTGAACTTCGTGCCAAAGGAAAAGGTATAAAATGAAGTTTTTAATTTTAATTTGACAATAAATTTCTTTTTTTATTATAGTTACAACTGAAAATTACTTTATTTGCCTGATATTTAATGGCCCGAAAGTTTTTGTATCCGAATTATTGAATACTCATAACAATTTAGGTCAAGATTTTCTTGAATTCAAGTTTGGACTTACATGTCAAGAGTTGAGTGAAGATTTTACCATTCGCATTCAATTGTTCAATTTAATGTTGAATAAGGATAAACCAAAGAAGAGTCATATTGCCAAGTCCTTTCGAATCAAGTTTGGAACCAGCTCATTAAAACGTAATGCAAAACTTGATACGAACGTTGTCGATTCGCCAGTTACAATCAAGAATATGAATATGGCAAATGGATTCAAACCAATCGGTCATGTTAACATAAATTTGGCCACCCTTCGAAAGCCATTAAGCTTTTATCAATTAGAATCGTATTCAATGGGTGTACCAATCGATGGTTACCTAACAATGGATTTGAAACTCAAAGTTAAACATAATTTTAATGTTACCGGTTTTTTCGATCTCCAAGAGTATGAAGATTCATTTTGGAATCTACGATGGTTCGTTATGGACGGTAGTCGTCTAATGTTTTGGCGATTTCAAGAAAATTTAAAAACGCCTGGAAGTCCATTGGGTGTTATCGATTTGAAACATTGTGTCAATCCTTGTGTTCAATTCTTGAAAGGTGAACAGAAGAATGTTTGCGTGCGTCCCAATACGTTTATTTTGGTAACGATCAAACCGCCATCCGTTTCAAATGCACATAAACTATTGAATGGTGGAACAATTGCAAAGCCTGTTCCAAAACGGTAACAAACTTATCAAATTAAAGTATTCAATATTAATTTTTTTAATTTTATTAGATATTTTATATCATCTCAATCAAAAGAAGATTGCACCTTCTTATGTGAACAAGTTAACAATGCATTACGAAACATTCGAGCATGGGAAATCGATGCTGTACAACCATATTCAATGGAAGAATTTAATCGTCTAATTTTGTCTGCCTAATTTTCGCTTCAATTTAATGTACATTCAATTAATCCAAAGATTTTTGACACTCCTTACCAATGAAAACAAAAAAATATTAATATTAATAATAATAATAAGATGCAGGAAAGATGACAATAAGAATAACAATAATAATTAACAACACCCAAAAGACGATCCATTTTATAATTCAATATATATTTATGGAACATAATTATTTCGGTGGTGGACGTGGCATATGAAGAGCAACTTTAAATCCATCATAGATGAACCATTGAAGTGCAGTCAATGTACCAATCATAACGATACGAGGTATCAAACCTTGCCATACGCCAACCGGGCCCAATGCCTTCAACACTTGTCCGGCGGTGGCCGATTTGTCCTGGTTCAATTTGGACACCACCGTATCGGCTGGATGTGAGATGACGGCACAGAATACGCCCGCAATATAGCCGGCAGCGAATGTAACGGTCAATTGTTCAGCTTTGTTACATTGGGCACGTGGCTTCGGTACCACATGTTCGTACAATAGTTCAACCGTACGTTCGAAACTTGCAAACTTCATCATCGTGTACGGTATCTGTCGCATCCACAATGGTGTTAAGCCTTTGTACAAACCGGCGAAACCTTCCGTTTTGATGATGGATGGCATTACCATACAAAGATAACGTGAACATCCAGGTTGTGTTTGAATGCGAACCTTACACGCTTCAAATGGACATAGGGCAATGTCGGCAAAGAATTCGGCAGTGGCCGACGCCGTCAAGTAAACATAAGTCCGATATTTGAATGCATTCTCCGATCCAAGTATATTTCCGTATAGGATCTTGAACACTTCATAACACCCAAACTTTCCCATTCCTTGCAATGAATAGCCCCAACATGTTGGCGCCCATCCACGTCCAAGGCCACGTATACCTTCTTCAGCCATCGTAACTCGAAAACCATTTCCAATGCTTTTGTACTTTTCTGCTGATGTTTGAAGACGACATTTGACTAAATCGAGGGGTGTTAATGCCGTATGGGTTATTCCACAACTGATTGCACCACCAAGACAACAAAGTCCATAATACTTGAGCGAACCGAATTGAACTTCACCAACATCTGGAATTCCTGATTTCAAGAATAGATTGATTAATTGAAATGCCAATTGTAATTATGAAACATACCGAAAACCATTATAAACTTGATTTGAAATATTAAAACACAGAAAATAAAACTGAACACTTTAGCAATTGAAATAACACGTTTTGAAGCAAATTCGATTCGAATTGCGACTTTTGGTTAGTTCGAATATTCGAATTTAGTTTATACCGATAGTTCGAAGTTGTCAACAATGATTCTCAAATTTAGTATTTATTGAAAATGTGCTATATCTTCTATTGTTTTAACGCGAAATATGGCAAACAAGGTAAATTTTATATTAAAATATCTTTTTTTATTGTATTATGATTTACAGGAACCATCAAACATCGACCAGAAAGGCAAACATCCTTTTACATTTGAGATTGAAAAGAATTCAAATCCATTTCTTGGTAGCTTAATAATTGATTCCAATTTGCTTAATTTGATATGCATTCTCAATGGAAATTATTTTATTTCCGATACTAAATCAAGCAACGTTATCGATAATAATAAAGAGGTTGGTCTATTTTTATTCTTTATATTTTATTTATTATTTTATTTATTATTAGGATAAGTGGATTTTATATCAAATGTCCAATTGTCTAATAAAACGTCCCATTGGTTTAATTGAGGGACCAACAAATTGTACAAAAGTTTCGTTTGAAGATGAATCTTCCATACAACAACAAAGTGATGTCTTAGTATTGCGTTTCAACAAATTCAATTCAATTCAATGTTCTGATTGGAGGAAATTAAACAAATGTAATGGTTTATTCAAAATATACATTCAACAAAGTGGTGGAATAAAATTTTACACCAAATTGGGATCAATTGCCATTTTTTTAATAACAAACTCAACCATTTCAATCAATATGGAAAATTTTTACATTGGAAAAGGCGTAGCAATTGGTTCTGAATCGGAAGAAATTGAAATTAATATAAAAGAAGGAAATCTATGTCTATCATTTGATGAAAAACATTTTTCAATTGTAGAAAATTTGACAGAAAAAAATGATAAGCCACATTTTACTGTAAAGTATCCAAACAATTCATTAGAAATAGATTTCTCAACCAAAAAGGATTGGAAAAAGATTTTATCAACACCAGAGAAAACCAACGAAAAATGTTATGTGTTTGATAAAGAAAACCAAAATAATCAAGTTGTATTATCAAATTCTATCTTTCAAATCAAAAGTTTATCACAAATGTTAAAAACGTGTAAATATCGAAAGCAATCAGATTTTATTAATTTGAAATCGACTATCAAAGAACAAGAAAAATCAAAGATAATTGAAAAACCATCGAATGAATTAGTTAAAGATTTAGGTGACACAATTTTAAGTAAAGATGGCATTCGACAACTTTATGATTTGAAGAGTGTAAAATCTATTTTAAGTTCCAATTCATCAGTGATCATCGTCAATAAAGTACCACTTAGTTTATTGGCTAACTATAATTCTTCAAAACCAAATTCGCGTCGTCGTTTCAATCATAAAAATGAACGTAACGATCAAACTAGTTCTAATGGGAAACATAACAATTCAAATTTAGTACATAAACCGGAACAAATGAGCCAAATCGATTTGGGAACATTGAAAAAGAATGCAATTCGAGAGATGCACAAATCGAATCAATATCTTAAGTATATTAACAATCATTTACGAAATACGACATCATCACGAATGGATTCCGGTTCGTATCTAATTGCAAAAGCATTTTTATTCTAATATTTTCTATTGCAGAGAATCCTCAAGTTAAAAGCGTTTACGTTAAATATGGTGAAAAATTGAGACGACAATTGATACGAACGGTCGATTCGATAGAATCCTATATCAATGCATTGGGTTTCGATGATGATTCATACAATTCGAACGTTTATGACAATGAAGATCAAGATTTTCTGTTTGAAATAATTGAAAAGATGCGTAAATTAATGGGTCAAATGCAATTGGATTTATTTCAATTGATATGTGAAGAAATTGAATCCTGCCTCATCGAGATCAACAATAAATTCTTTGTCAACTCGTAACATTTGGAATTGTTCCATAAATTAATGGATCGTTTTTTTTCCGCTCATGCGTTACAAACCATTTTCAAATGCGATTGCTCCCAATTTTTTATTCCTTTTTTGGGTTGTGTCGTCGATCCTCGTGCTCGTTTCTCATTTGCTGTCTCGAGACTATGCAAGCTAGTCATGATGCTCGGACATTTGAATTTGAATCAAATCATATCGTCATCTTGATCGAAGACTAGGAAGAAGAAGAAAAAGAATAGGAATAATTTTTTTAATTCAATTATTATGGAGTTTGAAAAAGTATTTCCCGAATTATGTTCATTTGGCAAATATCAAAAATTGATCTTCTATTTCATCTTATTACCGGTACAATTGACCTACTATTGTCACATCTATAGTCATCTATTCTTGACATATCAACCGACACATTGGTGTAAGTTTGATCATCTAATTTCAACAAATGGAATTGAACAACAACAACAACAAAAATTTTTAAACGATCATCAAAATGAATCGAATTCAAACATATTGAAACGATATTATTTTATACCATCAAATCATATGATACGAATGAATGAAACCAATCAATTGAAAATGTTAATGGATAAACTAAACTATTCATTTTCAAATTATGTTGATACGTTAAGTTCGTGCCATATCTACAATGTTTCCAATTTAATGGAACTATCATCATTCAATCGTCATCTATTTCAAATGTTTATCCATTCGAATGAATCATTTGATCATTTGGAAAGTGCTATTCCACCTATCGTTCAATGTAACGATTGGTCTTATAGTCAAACATGGCTGGGCGAAGATCAATCTATCGTGACAAAGGTATGTTATGTTATTTTATTTTACATTTAATATTACAAAACATTTATTTTATTTAACGTCAATGATTTTTATCAGTTCGTTTTGACACTTGGAACAATTTTCATTGTCCATTCTCATGCAAATTGACCATTCTCCTATTTTTGCATATAGTCATTGTCCAAATATTCTAGTCTTGTTTCGAATTATTTTATTCAACTATTCGAACATTTTTTTTTGAAAAAATAGAATATTTTCAATTAGATTCATTTATTGTTCTCATTCAAATCGTTTCAATTCAATATACACGCACACAACCTTTCTCTCTTGTTCAATTCTTGTGCACTAATTTTATCCATTTCAATATTGAAACGTTCCTTTCTTTTTGGATCGATAGAATTGGTTCCTATTTTTTTTTATTTGGTTGCTAATTACCATTACTATAGACTTTGAGTGTCAGAATTGTGTTAGTGACTTTATAGTTTTCCACACTCTGGTAATTATCGGCATGTGTGCGTTGAGAGTATCATTAGGGAAAATTCACCAATTCACTCAAAGTGTAGAGAGAGAGAGAGAGAGAGAGAATGATTTTAGTTGATCAATTTCTTGATTCGTTCACGATTCCATAAAAGCATTCAATGTAATTGTTCATCCATTCAACACAAAATTCAATTGGAACTAATCATTTCAACTATTGTGTTTTTTAGGATTTAAGAATGTTCTGAATTTTTTTTTGAGAGAGATTTATATCAAGTTTTTTATTTCAATCGATCTATTCATTCATTTTCAACAATTCAATTACAATGTGAATAACAATACAACTGTATTATAATCTAATTAGTATCGATTGACAATTTTTAAATGTTATTTTTTGTATTTTAATTAAAATTAAATATGTTTTTTTGCTGTTGGATAATCTAATCTATTTCTTGTTTCATTTTCATTACCATTACAATGAC
Organism: Blomia tropicalis; assembly: GCA_029204025.1. Classification (NCBI taxonomy): domain Eukaryota; kingdom Metazoa; phylum Arthropoda; class Arachnida; order Sarcoptiformes; family Echimyopodidae; genus Blomia; species Blomia tropicalis. The sequence goes on along the minus strand of CM055089.1, from coordinate 13,747,242 downwards.
ATTATGTGAATTTGTCCTATTCTTCCTAATCCCGTTCTTTTATATTTTTTTTCTTAGTTTAGAGGTTTTTAAAAGACGAGCTTGTTTGTCGATGTATCCAAAAATTTTGTTTTTGAAAACCTCTGCTATCATTTAAGCTTTTGACATTTGCTACAATTGATAGTGCCACAAATGATTATGTCTCCACATCTTTCGATTTGTTTGCTAGCCCATGCTGTTGAAGATTTTTTTTTCTGGGAATTGGACTCGTTCTCTCTCTCTCTTTTTAACTCTTGTCGTCACATCATCCAATCTCTCCCTCTTCTTTTCTTTTTTTCATTGCAAAAAGCGACACAATCAATTGTATGTCTATGTTTTGTGTCCAATTGCGAGAGTCACAGTTGCATTCATCTTCTTCTTTTTTTATTTTATTCTTATTCTTTATATCCTTTATATGGATGACAACGAACGACCGTTAAGGTCCAAACACACACACACACACACACACAATACAATAATCGGTTCACAGTGATGTTCACTGCTACAAACTTTGTCCACTGTCCTGTAAATTCCATAAATCATTACTAATTTAGATTCAAGCACCGCGTGCGCGACAAAAAGTGGCTTCATTTCCACATTTATTCGTTTATTTTTTCTAATTCTAATCTGTATTTTCTTTCTTCTTTTATATGTTTTCTTCTCGACAACAATTCTTATTGTTGGTCCAACCATAGATTTCCCACTGTTTCGCAATCTCTTTTATATAAAGCTATTAAATATATTTTATACATTCACAATTCTAATGTTTGTATAAGGCAAATTTAAATTTTCTTTTTAGTAGAATTATTGTAATGCAACCGTTTGGAATATTCATTTAATTTGTTTTCAAGTGCTGTGTTTCTTCAAACCAAAGTTCAAATGAAATGAATTCTTGTCCACTTTTTTTCTGGTGTGACTTGTGGATAATCTAATTTTATATGACGTTAAATTGTTTCCACCCAATTTGTACTCTAATGTCCGAACACAAACATTGTATAAAGAGAGTGAAAGGAATAAATTGGTCAGTCGTTACCAATTTGTGTTTGTATTGTTGTAACATTGAAATTTAAATTAGATCGATGATCTAATGATAGTTTGACTTTGTCCTAACATGACCAATCTTATTTTTTTCTGGGGTAGTGAAAACAAACTAAAATCGATTTAGTTATATGTGGGGCAATGTCCTAAAAGGATTATATTTTGATTTATAATATCGATCATTCTCCATTCGCTTGTTTGCGGCAATAATCAAAATCGATCTTATTCCTAAATTCTCCGCCTTCTATATCGTTCATGTTAAATGGCAGTTGCCTATGGGGACTTGAATTTAAAAAAAAAGGAGATTGATAATTGAAATTATCAATTGTTCTCATTGCCCAATGCCATCATCATTTCCTGCAGGAACACGACAATAACAACAAAAAAATTCGGAGAGGGGAAAATGGCAATTCATTTTGATCGGTGATCGATGCTTACACTTGAAGAAATGATCGAAATTTCATTTCATTCAATTGATTTGTGTCGGCAAAGAAGAAAAAAAATTAATATGGTTCCAAGTTCCTCTAGCTTACATGTTCATCATCGAAATGTTTTTTTCTGTTTCAATTGTACTCTTCTCATTGGCTCAAATTGATCAACTATTTAATTGCTTTTTTCGTTTGCGACATTTGATACTATCGTGTTTGTGGTCAATTGAATCAAACAATCTAAGTCTTAATTTGTTCTATTGTAATGGTTCAATCATCAATTGTACCATTTCTAGATTCCAATCTAAATGGGTACCTATTTTCTAACAATATTTATTAATTGAATGATTGCCAATTAGTGGACAAATGGAATTTGTTTCTAATCTATATTTTTGTTTCTTCTATTTTTTCCATCCATTTATCATCGAAGTGGAATTTGGTATGTAATCGTGAATGGCTTCAATCGGTGGTATTAAGTGCCCTTCTACTTGGCCATCTTCTCGGATTTCCACTCCACTATGGCCTATGTTACAGGTTAGTTTGTATTCCTTGTTTTTATTTATAAGAATCTAATTCTTTAATTTAATTCATTACACAGTTTGGGATATCGTCGAACATATTTTCTAATGTTATCCTCACAATGTATCGCTGGAACCTTGAGTGCCTTCGTCGACGATCTACGACATTATTGCCTTCTTCGTTTTATGATCGGCTTAACGTTGACATCGGCCACAATGGCACCAATCGATCTAAGTATGGATAAACTATTTGTTTATGTAACTGTCACGTACACTAAAACATATACTTGGATTATTCTTAAATCAATTGCCATTTCAATTGTCTCATTTTCACTTTCTAACAATTTTTTTTTCGTTTTTTATTCCATTTTATTATGTTTCAATAGTGGTCGAAATGTCAGGAGTGCGTGTGATGGCTCAAATCGTTCCCTACAATGAATCGATTCGTCTTCTCGGTGCACTTCTGTTGGTTTTGGTTGCCCATTATATTCGAGACTACCGTCATCTGTCAATTGCCATCTCGGTGCCATTTGTAGTGCTCACTCTTCTATGGTGGTGAGTTTATGCTTATTTATTTGTTTTTTTTTTGTTCATTCGAAGCTGCAAATTCTTTACTGCAGCCCTTCAATCGATCATTAATCAATGAATGTGGTAATAATAATGTTTTCCATAATCGTTTAAAGGTCATTTCCAGAATCGGCAAATCATTTATTGGTCACGGGACAAATTGAACGATTAGAAAACTAATTTTGGATATTGCACACACCAATCTTGGCTTTATCGAGCCCGAATTTGATGAATCGATCAAAGTACGTATATATTGATGATAATAATATAATTAAAGTAGTTTAGGATAGAAATATTATGTAAGATGCAAAATAAGTAGGGTCATTCACAAATAGTTCCTTCCTCACTTTTTTATGAGAAGTTTCTCTGAATGGGAAACATTTCGGAAGTTTTTTGGTATTGTGCAGCTAATGTTTATATTTTTAATGTTTTGATATTTTCTTTATTTATAGAGGCGAATCTATATCGAGCTTGCAATTTATCGTGAATTTATGATCTCATCATTGTTAAATGATCAAACTAGGTTATCTAATTATATCGATTTTAATTCTGCTGGCGCTGAAGAAGCAGCAATCTTTCTCAAGAGTCTTACGCCATACGGTTCAGAGGCAGCCAATGGAAATGGTTCAACTTCATTAGTCAATAAATTGAGCCAACATTTGGATGAACAAACAAAATCAATTGAAAAAGAAAATGTTTTGGCTTCTACCGATGTCACCATTAACAATAACAACAATATCAGGAATCAACCAGAACAAGAATGTGAAACGGAAATTGTTGATACATCGGCAAATGGTCATTTGAAGAATCAATTGAATGAATCAATGTCCAATGGGACCAATTTGAAACCATCAATTGTAAATATACCAAAAGCCACCAATGGTGCCTTTAGGAACGAACTACAATATGTTCAATACTTCGATTACCAAACATGAGACGTAAATTGGTTGTTATCCTTCTTCTATCGACGACACATTTTTCCTTTACATCAACTTTACATATTTTGTAGTAGACTTTACTGGTAAAGTAACTCTAAATTGTTTATATCTATAATATTTCATCTGTTTATTCTATCTTAGGTCGACGAATTCACGAGAGTTCACATCCAACCAATATCATACCATTATTTACATATACTATCATGCTCAATTTGATCGGAATCGTATTAATCAACATTTGTCTTCGACGTCGTTTTAGTCGTAAGCTTACATTTCTTTTGGCAAATACGATGGCATCATTATTTACCTTATTGACCGGTCTTACGATGCACAATCATCAAACCAATACATCGACTGACATGAATAGATTGAATCAATATCAAATGAATATTTCAATCATCTTCTATTCATTGGCTAAAATCTTTCAATCGGTTACCTATCTTATACTATTGGTTTGGATCTATGAACTATTACCACCAATTGCTGATTGTTCTGGTGCACTTCGAACTTGTTTAGCATTAGCCAATCTTCATGTTGTCTTTATGCCATTACTTCTCTATGTGGCGGTAAGTTAAATTATTTGATTTTTTTAATATTAACGATTATTTCTATTTATAACAGAGAAAATCTGTGAAACTATCGATCTATATTCCGGATTTATTGTCGGAATTGATACGAAAATGGAACACAACGGGTGTCGTCGCCATTCCATATCACTATCTCATATGTGTAGCATTGTTGTCACTTTCTGGTCTTTTATGTTTAATTCTACCGGAAACTGGTTCACTCGAACGATTGCCGTGTAGTTTGCAAGAGGCAGAACTATTTTATCCATTTGCATCATCGACAAACAACAACAACAACTCAACGGGTTCTGCAACCTCTTCCGCCGATCATCATCTATCACCAAAATGGTATTCATTGCGTGTTCTGTTCAACTTTCAACCACCAAAGTAAGTTTCAATGTTTCATTTCACAATTTATTACTAAATCTCAATTGTCATTCAATAGTATTCGGCCAATCAGTGGTATATTGAAGAATAAGTCACAAGTTAATGCAAAAACGAATGGTAACAATCGTTTACGAAATGGAAAACGACGAATGAAATTGGATTCATCATTAGAGGAGAAATTTGCAACGATGAATGAAAATTGTGCCAGTCAAACGGCCATCAATTCACTATACAATCAATTTCTATGCTCGGGTCAGTACAAATGGTGAACCATGATTTCAAATGTAATTTCAATCAATTTTTTCCCATCATTCGTTCACACATATACGAACAGGAAATGTGGTACCATTTGAATCGGAGTCTTATATGAAAGGACCAACTAATCGACGCCATCAATCAGCATGGTTGAGTGCCATGGCTGATGCAGCTGCCGCCGGTTTACCACTTTTCTTGCCAATCTCACCCATTCATATGGACGAGGATGGAGAATTTCGTCATAGTAAATCATCGTTTGGTAAAAGTCTTTCCAATCATCATAGTACCACAAATGAACGTAATGAAGATGGAAGTATGAACATTGAACATCAAACACGATTAACGGTTTGTTATTTTTTTTACTTTATTTAATTATTAACTAATTGTTGTTTGTAAAGACATTTCATTCGAAACCGAATACATCGATTAGACGCCATTCGATTCATCAACCAAGTTCATCATCGGTTTTGGATGCTCAATATGATCCACATCATTTTGGTTCACAACAATCAATCATCAGCAGCAAGTATGTATAAATGAATCAATTTATTTATTTGTTTCATCGATTTTTTTCTTTGTTTAGAGATTGGAAAACATTGATGAATACCGGTAGTGCCACAGAGTTGACTTACATGGCAACCGTTCTTGATCTACCATATCAACAACATCAAGCCTCTATACCTCGAATAGCACCAATACCACCGTTGGAGATTTGGGATGATTTGCGTACGTCCGTACCATTGAATGATGGTGGAAAATTTAGTTGGAGTTCAATACAAAATCAACAAACGTCATCAATACCAAATCATCAATCAAAAGTTCGAATAATGGACATTATCGATACAAAACATGGAATCAGTGGACAAATTGATTCATATCTTGATTCAGAATCGGCTTATTATCCTACCACCACAATGTCACAAGATACAACAGTGACCGTTGATCATTCAATTCCCATTGATAGTGAACTTAATTTTAGTGATTCACATGATTTAAGCACTGCATTCGATATTGATACAAGTGGACCATTTTTAACATTGGATTTTTGATGAAGATTTAAATGATCCGAAACAGGCGCCGCTTTTCTGCACATAATTGCATTAATTCAATTGATAATTTATTCGAATATTTTTATTATTTCATCAAAAGTTTGTTCATCACAGTATAAAAACAGTTCAATTTGAATTGAAAACAATTGAAAATAACTCATCGAACAATTTCGGAATGTTAAATATCAAAGGACTGTTATATTTCAATTTATGTTCATTAGTATCTTCATTGATCTTATTCCCGGTAAATCATAAATCATCCATCAATATTTTGTTTATTTTTAAATTAATATTTTTTATTTTAGAATGATTGTCAACGAATTCTCACAAGACAAACGTACATCCAAGCTATTAATCATGAAATTGATCGTCTGATTATATTGACCAATGAATTTCTTTTATATAAATTGCCTTCAAAATCATCGTTCAAAATTTCAAAATCTAACAAGTTTGGTTCATTAAAAATTAATATTGATCCAATCGATATATCTAAATATAAGAATATTCAAAGTGAACCGGATGATGTAAATATTATATATTTTTTCATGAAATCTAATCAAGAATTACATCTATCTCGATTGGTATTAGCGGAACAATATTATCATATCGATTATTATGATTTAAACAATCCGAATGATTGGGTTTTTGGTGAAAAAAGACTTAATCCAGATCTATTGACAGATCATTTTGATGAACCGTATTTGATTGCGGACGAAGAATGGAAACATTGGGACCGGAAGCCAGCAATTCACTTAACTAAATGGATAGCTAATTATGATGGATATGCCGCATTGTTTGGCTTTCATCCAACTGATAGACATTTAATTTGCGTAACTGGATGGATCAGATTGGGATTGCATAATAAATATTACGAAACGTAAGCTTTTATTTAATAATTAAATTTGTTTTTAATGATTTTTTAATTTTATATTACAGGAATTTGGTAGTAAGAATCGGAGATAAGGTTGGTTGTTTTCATTGTCTCAAAAAGACACAACCGAGGACAATGTTCTTTTCAAATGATGATGATACAAACTATCTTACAATCATTTACGAAAATGGTGAAGTTGAGCAACGATTGGATGTATTTCCTCACTCTAAGGCAATGATGTCCGATGCTAGATTTATCCGGAAAGTTTCAGATTTTATTCAATGTAAAGAATTAATTTGGAATCCATTTAGCATTGGTTATATCCTCCTTTATTGTATTATCATTGCATTCCTTTTAACCATATCATATTACTATTGTCCTAAGTTTTCAACAAAGATCTCAAATAAGTCCACAATATCGATTAATAATAAAAAGAATGGATCTAGATTATCGTCCAAAAGTTTACCATCTTTGAAACCATATTCAATTACTAATCGAAGAAGATATTTATCCGAATCAAATAATGACGATGATGGTTAAATTCGCGTCATTTTTTTCAAAATAAACTATTCTGAACACGTGATCATAGGTATTCGTTATATTCAGTGGCGTAGGTCGAAATAGCGCGCGCAATTCATAGATCGCATATTGTACAAACAAAGGCGGCAATGTATAAACACGTACTATGTGAATGACAACTCATTGGCAATGTTGCCGTTTTGCTCCCTCAAATAGATCGGGTTTGACACGCTTCGCATTGTTTGTACGTGCTTCCAACAATCAACCGATTATTTCAGATTCTTCTAATCGCCGTCACTTGACAATTTAATTATACATAAAACAAGAGTAAAAAGTTTTTCAAGATTTTATTCATCGAAACACAGGATACCGTTTAAAAGTTATCGTTTCAACCATCAATCAAACATAGTTTGCTACAATTGTAATCCAAATTAAATCGTTGTATGATTGTATCATCGTTGATGCTACAAAGGTCGACATTGCTTTTACTTCATTGTCGACCAAAGTTGAAGTATTTTGATGGCTTCAAAACAATTCAACATCGATAAAGATGCCTTCTTTCGACGAATTCGGCGACTTTATTCTGCGTGGAAGGTAATGTTGGTTTGTTGATGTTTCTGATTATGTTTACATTCATTCAATTTTAATAGCAAAGTTCCATCGAAGAATATAGTAATTTACACAAATGCGATGCTATTGTCGTAGTCGTCGGCGAAGATCAAGACATTGTTTATAGCAAATCAACAGCTATTCAAGTATGACATATTCAATTTTATTTTATTCCTGGATTTAATTTTTTTTTAAATTTAGACATGGTTATTTGGTTACGAAATGACCGACTTTGTTCTTGTTTTCTGCAAGAAATCGATCCACATTCTTGCATCGAAGAAGAAAATTGACTTTTTGAAAAACATTGAGTCAAGTAAAGAGAACGAGGATAACGTCCCTCCTGTCACACTCTTGGTTCGAGACAAAAGTGATAAAGATGCAGCAAACTTTGAAAAGCTATTGTCAGCAATTTCCAAGTGTAGTGATGATCCAGTTGTGGGCGAATTTGTTAAAGATAAACCATCAGGAGACTTTGCCAACGAATGGAAGAAACGATTTGAACCAAAACGGTTTGAAATTGTTGATTTGAGCATAGCATTTGCGTACTTGATTGCTCCAAAAGATGATGTTGAAATCAATTTGATTCAAAAAGCTTCCAGTCTATCATGTGACCTATATTCAAAGTATTTGGTAGAAGAGATTACCGAAATTATCGATTCCGATCGAAAGGTTCGGCATATTAAATTGGCAGATAATGTGGAACAAGCTTCAAACAACAACAAGTACATGAAGAATGTCGATCTATCACAAGTTGAATTGTGTTATACGACAATTATTCAATCTGGTGGAAACTATAATCTTAAGTTTAGTGCTCAAAGTGATAAAAATAACCTCCATTTTGGCGCAATCACGTGTTGCTTGGGTGTACGGTATAAACAATATTGTTCAAACATTGTTCGCACATTATTGGTGAATCCTACTCAAGAGCAAAAGGATTTGTACGAATTCTTACTTACCGTACAAGAAGCCGTTCTCGACAAGTTACGAGCTGGTGTACGCTTATGTGACGTTTATCAAGTTGCACACGATATGGTTGAAAAACGGGACAAAAAGTTAGTAGAAAAATTCACTAAAAATTGTGGCTTTGCTATGGGAATCGAGTTTCGTGAAGGTTCTCTGCTGTTGGCACCCAAATCAAGCTCTGTTGCCCGTAATGGAATGGTATTCAATGTTGCATTGGGTCTTTCCAATCTGGAAAACAAGAATGCCACTGAAGATGAATCAAAAATCTATGCTTTGTTCATTGGTGATACTGTTCAAGTGAATGAAGATAAACCCGCTACCATTTTAACTCAAAATAAAAAACGATTGAAGAATATTGCTATCATCATTCGTGATGATGATAGTGATGATGAGGAGGAAGAAGAAGTGGAAAAATCGAAAAAATCTGAAAGAAAAAATAATGTTGAAGAGGTTATGAAGGATGCATATGGCCGCGGTAGACGAACCGCTTTGATTGAAACTAAATTAAGGGTAACATTTTCTTTTATATTGGTAATGATAATTCTATTATAATTCTTTTCATTGTAGTCGGAACCAACCACCGAGGATAAACGTAAAAAACATCAAAAAGAGTTGGCCAATACTTTGAATGAAACCGCCCGTGCTCGATTGGCACAAAAAGCTGGAAATTCGGTCGAGGAAAAGGCTCGAAAGTCGAACATTTCATATAAAACTCAATCACAAATGCCGGAAGAAGTTGAGATTGGTGAATTAAAAATCTATGTCGACAAACGATATGAAACAATCATATTACCTATTTTTGGAATACCAGTACCATTTCACATTTCTACCATAAAGAACATTTCCCAATCGATTGAAGGCGATTACACCTATTTGCGTATCAATTTTTTCACACCTGGTACAACCATATCCAAATCTGAATCGGCCATGTTCTCTAATAATGCCGATTCAACATTCCTCAAAGAATTGACCTATCGAAGTACGAATTTGAAAGAGGCTGGAGAAATTTCTGCGCCATGCTCTAATTTAAATACCGCATTTCGATTGATCAAAGAGGTACAGAAGAAATTTAAAACTCGTGAAGCAGAAGAACGTGAAAAGGAAGGAATCGTTAAACAAGATTCATTGGTATTGGTTAACAACAAAACCAATCCAAAGTTGAAGGATCTTTACATTCGACCAAATGTCACAACCAAACGTATCAGTGGAACATTGGAAGCACATGTTAACGGTTTCCGTTTTACGTCGATTCGTGGCGATAAGGTGGACATTATGTATAATAATTTGAAACATGCCTTTTTCCAACCATGTGACCGAGAGATGCTCATTCTACTTCATTTCAATCTTAAGGTAAGGAACTATTTGCGATTAATTTTAAATTAACTATATGTAACTTTGTTTCATGTAGAACCCTATCATGTTTGGCAAGAAGAAACAAACCGACGTTCAATTCTATACTGAGGTTGGCGAGATTACCACCGATTTGGGAAAACATCAACATATGCACGATCGTGATGATCTAGCGGCCGAACAAGCTGAACGAGAGATGCGACAAAAACTTAAGTTGGCATTTAAATCGTTTTGCGATAAAGTTGAGGTCATGACCAAACAGGTGGTCGAATTTGATACTCCATTCCGAGAACTTGGTTTCTATGGTGTTCCTAACCGATCGAACGTTCTCCTTCAACCCACATCAGGCTGTTTAGTGAATCTTACCGATTGGGTAATGTTTATTTTATTAAATGATAACATTTTTTCATATCCTAACCTCTTTTTTATCTTCTAGCCTCCATTCGTCATTTCCTTGGAAGATGTTGAACTTGTCCATTTTGAACGAGTTCAATTTCACTTGAAAAACTTTGACATGGTATTCGTATTTAAAGATTATCATCGTAAAATCGTAATGGTTACTTCCATTCCTATGAATATGTTGGATCACGTAAAAGAATGGCTCAAGTATGATCACTATTTTATACTATTACTATGTCTAACGAAATTATTTTGTTTATAGTTCATGTGATATACGATATACTGAGGGAGTTCAGAGTTTGAATTGGACTAAGATTATGAAAACAATCACCGATGCGCCCGAAGATTTCTTTGAAGGGGGTGGTTGGTCGTTCTTAGATACAAACAGTGGCGATGAAGCTGAAGACGAAGAGGATGAAGAGGAGGATGACGCCTATAATCCAACCGATTCAGAGGGTGGGGAAGTAGAAGAATCAGAATCGGACTTTTCTGAAGATGAAGTATCCGAAGATGATGAGGATGATAGCGAAGATGGTTAGTTTTCAGTGTTTATTTCAAATTTCACAATTTTAATGAATACTTTATTCTATTATATAGCATCATTGGCTTCCAGCGAAGAATCTGGTAAAGATTGGTCCGAATTGGAGGAAGAAGCGGCTGCTGCTGATCGTGATCGTAATGACTTTGTCGACGATTACACCAAAAAGCGTAGCAAACATTCGGATAAAGGTTCAATGAAGAGATCCCATGACCATGGCCACCATAGTAACCACAAGAATGGCATAAAGAAGATACGTAAACATTAGAATTCTGGAATAAAACTCATTCGACTTTTTACAACATTATTGTAAGTTGTTTTGCTTTTGCCAATATTTTATGTTGTAATGCAATCATTTTTATTTTTTCAACTTTAGGATTGATATTTTTGTATCATCTTTGTTTTAATTTTTTATCATCTTGTATAAAAATAACGCAAAACTCAACTAAAACAGCCGATTTATCATCTACCATTACATATTCTTCATTCCCATACAAGATTTAGAAGTTTTATGGTTGTTCAAAACCCACACAAAAAACATTTAACCATTTGCTACATTGTTAATTGTTTTCACTCAATCTCAGATCAACATAATTGTCATTGTTTGCAAATTGGTACCCATCTTTTCAAATGTTACTATTAATAGAATCAAAATATATGAAATTACTATTTTATTATTGAATTCCAACACGTTCAATTACTTAGACGCCGATTCAATGTTTCAATGATTGATTCAAATCTTTGATATTTGATGATTGCCATGAAGTTTGATCCGCACGTATACATATAGATTCAACACAGTATAGCACACATCACCATTGACCATCGATGTCAACCTTGAACGATGTAGAGTGTATAATAATTTGATGTTCCAAGATGGAATGTCAACAATGGTTACCATAATTGCACATTTCATTCGATGGCCATTATGTACATTCAATTGAATGTCATCATCCATTCTTCAATGGGTCGTTAATTTGCATATCAAACGAATCACAATCAACAAATCAATGTTTAACATAAGAATCTCCTTTATTGTTTGACGATAAAATGTTAAAATTTTATTTCATTGTTATTATTATCGGTCAAGTGTTATCCATTATCTCAGGTATTGACTTTATTCAAATTATGTGGAATATTTAGATGTATATCTCTATTTCCCTCAAGCATTGCAATTTCCATTGACGTTTATACTTCTCTTGTTTTGATCGTTTCAATCGTACGAACAAGATTGCAATCTTTTCAAACTAAAACATTTACTTAGTAAATACATGTTCATGACTTTCAATATCATCAAGGTTTCGTTTTTTTACATAATAAATCTCTACACACTCTTTTTTATGATGGCCATATATGTTCAAGAAAGGTAAACGTAAATTTATCTAAGTTACAAACTCAAATTGTTGATATTCGATGGTAAAATTAGTAAATTATCAAATGGTTAATGATAATGGTAAGATTTTATATCAATTGGATTCGTAAAATGTAAAACTTACAGAAAGTTTCTGATCTTGAGAAACATCTCAGGAAGATTAAAGCTAGAAAACTGATTATGAATGGTACTTCGATTAATCGATATAATCGATACTTTGTCAAATACGTACAAACATGAACACATGTGTAAACAAACTAATTCATTATTACTTTTTGTTAATTTATGTTAAAAATTTTATCTAAAACTAATATTTAAAACTAAAAATACATCCTAAAGTGTTAAATTTAACTTGAAGCTTAACTGTGGTTTATTGAAACTTTGCTTCAATTGATTTGTCCATGAATTTCAATTTTATACGGATATACGATGGAAAGTTTTTTTAATATTTCATCTCGATTCATTTACATCGTCATCGAGACGTGTTCATACCACAACAATATTAATTTATTTTATGTAATGGTACATTAACAAAAATCGTAAACATCATAAATGATTTATTATTTATTATTATATAACTTCAACTGCATGTATTTTTCCATTATTTCAGTGATTGAGGAAATTAGTTCCGATGAAGTTAATTGATTGATTGATGCTTATACAGCTTAAAAACTATATAAATCAACAAATAAATTTTAAACAAATCATTTTTGAATTGTCATCTGTCGAAACTATTCAACATGTTTTTCTCGATAATCATATTTTCACTGGTATTAGCGTCTATTCATTCAGTACCACACAAAACCACGAATGGTAAGTAAAATGTATTCCTATTGTATGTAATTGTATTTAATCTGTAATTGATACTTAGGTATTGTTTGTGGAGCGAATTCAAGATACTCTGAATGTGCATCGGCTTGTCCATTAACTTGTCAAAATGTGAAGAATCCGCCCAAGTATTGTGTCATGATGTGCGTTCAAACTTGTGAATGCAAACGTGGATTCGTTTTTGCCGATAATAGAACAACCACTGGCGATTGTATTCGTCCAGAAAATTGTTCTTTCATAAAATAATGAAAAAATAAATCTGGTGCTATTGTATTCCATACCCAGAAGCGGATCCTTCATTTATTATTTGATTTGATTGAGGATAAATGTTGGCTTACCTGCAATGTATTTCCAATTCAATGGATTCAATGCATGAATGGACCAACAATAAATTGCAATGAAGTCATCATTATTTCCATTACAATTTTTTTTATCATCATTCCTCTCGTTACAATTTGGTATCCTACAGTTTTGACATGTTTAATATAATCTAATTTATCCGACCGTTTTTTTATGAAACATTTCCTATATGATGTAACAATCGTCACCCTATCGGTCATTTCCATTGCAACCGATTGGGTTAATGCTTTAGCAATATTTAAGAGGGAAAATTTATGATTGAATTATATAAAAATAAACAAAAAAAACCAAACGAACAACAAGGACGTAACATTCTACGGCGATCAACCAATATTTATGTTAAAGAATAACCTTGAAAAACATGATCGATGTGTCACTTGAAATCAATTTCATCGATGAAGGTAAAAGTCGCACCTTTTTTTTGTTGGTGTGATGCATCATAAAAAAAATGGTATTTCATTTTATTTAATGATGCCGCCGTCTATTCCATTAGTTGTGCAAATGTTTATAATGTCTTATCATGATGGTAAATTTAGTTTCACCAAATAGCATTTTATCTATTCGATCGGAGGTGTGCGATTTGAGTTTGCAGCCACTTGACAAACGTGTCGCATGTTGTTGTGATGAGTGTGTGGATGTAAAACCTGAATGTAAATATTGTACACTGTTTTTTTGGATACGCCTGTCATATCATAATTTTTATTTTATGACAATATATATAAAGCATCGAATGATCATTGAAAAATAAAGAACTCAATTCGTCAATTGTTGAATCAACTACAGATCTTAATTTATTATTTAATGATGAATCGTCACATCTTCATTGTAGCCATGTTATTGATGGCCGCCTTCACCGCATCGACTATTGCCAATCCAACCAACAGTAGTGGTGAGTTGTTAGACTCATAGATTTATATGAACACTAATAATAATCATCTATTATTATCAGGTTGTGGACTTAATGCTCGCACGGTTGAATGTGGATCCAATTGTCCAGTCAATTGTGGTAATAAGGATAATCAACCAAGTATCTGTAATTTTGCCTGTTTCGTTGGTTGCCGCTGTCAAGAAGGGCTACATCTTTAAGGATGGTAATTCGGGTGATTGTGTCAAACCTGAAGATTGTCCTAAATAGGTAATGGAAATAGTTAGGACAGTTTATAAACATTGTTCACATTTTCCTGTTATAAAGATCTATATTATCGATTGATTATTTGTCAATGAAATAAATGATTGAATCATTGTTTCATGTTAGTTTTCCTTTAATAATCCTCCTTCAGAATAATAATAAATTTATTTATAGAATGGTAATTATGTTCTAGTTGATTTTAAATGTAAAACAGTTTCAGGAATAAAAATAAATCGATTTGACATTTTCCAATTTTTTTAAAAATGTACTGGTCTTTTTGGTGTGTTCAGTTGGAGGGCGCTCAATTTATATATATTTGTACAGCTGTTTCATCATAATAATAACTTAATGATTTAATTATTGATCCATTTAATTCCATTCTATTGTTTTGGTGTAAGTTTAATTTCATTCAATATAATTGATCGTACCATTGCTTACATTATCCCGAATCCTAGATTTACTTGTTTCTATCATCTTTCAAAACATTATTGACATTGGCATGTAAAGTATTTGGCATTCATAATAACGGTAAGACATGAATATCCAATAGGGATCATATTGTGTGAATCAAACTTTCTGTACGCAAAAATCCGATCGATCAATTTATCTTGGCAATGTTGAACTATTAGACACAATGTTACACATCGACCACAATGATGATGATGATGATGAATTGTTGTATAGGGATAAGGCGTAGTCACAATATTCAAGAAATAAGAAGAAGAAGGAGAAATGAGATCAAGAATGAGATCATTGTAACGATTCAATGATGCGTCAACTGTATGGTATAATGATTTTTTTATGTGCAATACTGAATATTTTTTATTGTTGTTTTTCTTGGTCGACCCCAATTCTCCGATTACAGTGACAGTTTATATATATCGGTCAAGATCATTCAGCATATGTGAATTTAAGCGATGGGAACAAAAAAAAAAAATAAATAGGAAAAATGATCAACCAATCTTTGGTTGACTGATTGATTGATCTATTGATTTTAATGGATTTTTTGGCTTATCCCACACCATACATGTTTATCGTCGTAAGTTTCCATTTTCGCAATAATGTAACAAGCAAATCGTACTTCTCCGTTCATAACGAATGTTTTGAACGAATGACGCCCGTGATTGCTAATGGCAACCGTACGGTTCCTTTCTTTACTTCAACTTTCATATATGATTTGACATTTCTCAATTGTATTTCGTATTGCATACGAATGAAGTGTCTTCTTTCATTTTAGTTTTATATATTCGTATGGAATGTTGCCCTCGTTTTCCCCTTAAGACTTGCTGCATATATATATATATATATATCTATACATACACACATTTTTAAATATTAATTCTCTGTTTGCGTATTCCGGGGGTGCAATGTACCGCTTCAGATTATTATTCCTTTTCTGTACATTTGCTTTTATTTTTATCCATTGAATCGATTATGATTATGTTTAACTTGACGCAATACGATTCTACATTTAGAATGATTTTTTTTTGGTTGTTGTTTTTCTTTCTGGTATGTAAAGTGCTGACTGTAATTAAATGTTGTCAATGAATGGTTAGTGATTTAACACAATGTTGTGGGGAATGAACTCAATTTGAATGGTGTTAAAGAATTCGAACTTCATGATGATAATATTTATTATTACCAGAAAAAAAAAAAAAAACGTTACATTACATTGCATCCTTCAATTGTCATGAACTAAAATTAGCATTCGTTTTTTTTTTGGTGCAGAAAAACCTTGATGACGATGGCAAATGGATGAATGAATGGATGGCATTGAAACATTGGCACCTATTTCCAATGTCAATGGTAATCCATCACCATTCTTCTGCTTCTGTATTTTATCCATTTATGGTTTTATATACCATTAACATTTTAGGTTTGTATAGATCTTCTATCCATGTGTTAGTAATTATTCTTCAATTCGTTATTCGTTCGAAACCAAATTTATTCTTGCTCGATGTGTCATAGATTGAAGGCCGGACGTGCGCATATTCTTTCTCAACCAAAGGGAATTGAGATTTGATCTCGTATATACGCATTGAGATGTTGCCATAACTAGTTCAAACATGTAGCTGGCTTTTATTCTCTCTCTCTCTCTCTCTCTCTCTCTCTCTCTCTCTCTCTCTCTCTCTCTCTCTCTCTCTCTCTTTTTCATATTCTCTAATCGTCTCTATGTACATGTGTATTATAATGCCACTGACTAGCATTGACTGACTTTGACTTCTTCTTCTTCTTCTTCTTTTTCATTTATATTATATTATTATAACTGTACACAATTTTGGCGGCCACTATTCCACTGATTCTTGTCTATGGTACACTGCTTTTTCTGTTGTTGTTGTTGTTGTTTGCATGGTTCATGTTTGTCGCTTTATTCTATCTATTCTGTTATTCGGTGACGGTTGCCAGTATTGTCACTATTTGTCGTTGACTGTTACCACACACTACTAATAACATTTTTATTATTATTATTATTTTTTGCCACTGTATACACAATTCAGAATTTGCCATTCTCCCATCCTAAACGTCATTCCCTAACATTGACGCCATTCAATCGTTAGCGCGTCTCACATTCGTTCGTTCGTTCGTTCTCGAACCGGACATTCACATAAATTGTAAATTGTAATCTATTTTTTCAATATATATATTTGAAGCAATTGTATTTTTTTTATAAATCGAATGTATTCAACCATGCTTTGGCGTCGATTACCATCGCCATCGATAACGCCCAATGAATTGTTGGAGATCTTAACCGCTCACACTGCCGGTTATTATGTTCTTCCATTGGAACCGAATGATGAAGTCTTTCCCGGTATCTTTATTGGTGATAGGTATGGTTTATAGTTTACAATTTAATTTAATATTTAAATTGTTTTTTTGTTTGTTCGTTTTTGGCTTTTAGTACTACAGCATTGTGTCTACATCTTTTAAAACGTTTAGGTATCACCCATGTTTTGAATGCGGCATGGGGTAAGCAACGTAACCTTGGAATGGTAAATACATCGGCAACCTATTATCACAATGCTGGAATTGAATTTATGGGAATTGAAGCATTAGATATTGCCGT
Source organism: Blomia tropicalis (assembly GCA_029204025.1). NCBI lineage: Eukaryota > Metazoa > Arthropoda > Arachnida > Sarcoptiformes > Echimyopodidae > Blomia > Blomia tropicalis. The sequence continues at coordinate 13,729,476 of CM055089.1, read as the reverse complement.
CTTTCCCCTTTTTGAACATTTTCATGTTGCTGCCAATTTTATCGAACGTGCACTCAATGCCGGCGGAAAGGTTTTGGTACATTGTGGCGAAGGAATATCACGTTCATCCACATTGGTCTTGGCATATTTAATGATCAAACGTGGCTTTCACGTACAAGAAGCCGTTCGACAGGTGGTAAAATATCGTAACATATTACCAAATCAAGGTTTTCTATTACAATTGTGTCAATTACATGATCAATTATCGATCAATGGGTCATCATCATCATCGAAGGCATCGACATTGTCGTCATCGTCGATTCCATCATCACCATCGCCATCAACCGTTCGAAGTTCGATCTCACCATTACCAGAATATGTTCCATCTACAAATATGAAACGAATCAATGATTGTGAACGATCGTCTCCAATCGTTCGTCGATGTCAAACGCCGCCACCATCAAGAACATCATGGTCAAATGGATGGATGCCATCAACGAATAAATCTTATGTACAATCACCAAGTTCATTAACAACAACAAGATCAACACAATATTCTGGTTATTGGTCACCACAATCTCGTTCGATACGAAACGGTCGTTCATCTAGTGTCGATCGAGAATCTCCATCAATGGGTGGCGCCACGATTCGTCATTCGTTTACCAACACCAGAAATGGGCGCTTGTATAACAATACATTGATGTCTTCCTACCTTTCATCATCATCATCGTCATCAACACCAAATTCAAGACCAATTTCAGCTTGGAGACGATAAACGCAATGTTGAATGATCAACAATAAATATCAATTAACTGATGAAAAAATATTTTAATTCAACAAATTAAATCCATCCATTCGAATGGAATTTGTAATGTAATTCTAACTAACAAATGTGACTTCCTTTTTTTTGTATTATTGTAATCTCTCTTATAACCGGTTATATCTCTTTTTATGACTAATTAATCAATCAAAAACAAGGTGTTCAAATCAAATCGTTTTTTCACCATTTTCTGTGATTTAATTCTTTCATCAATGATGACATATTTTTTTTCTATATTTTATTAATTCGAAATATAGTTCAATTCGAATTGTAGAGAAACGAGAAATTTTTCGAATATTTCTCAAATGTCTTTTCTTGTCTTGTGTATGTGAATGTGTCATGTGGGTGAGTTGGTTTCAATCATAATAAAAAGGCAAAACTGTTCGTTTATCATCGACACGTCACGGCAAACATTGTAGTGTATATATCCGATTTAAATTGATTGGATTCATCATCCTCATCATCATTGGGCGTTGACGCATCATCATCATCATTGACATCAACATAATTTCATTACAAATCTTTGAGGTTAGTCCGTTTCAAATCAAATGTCGACTTTGAATGAAAGAGAAAGTTAAGTCATCATAAATCGAACAATACCATTAACAATACAATTGTACGATTGTGTATTGTACAAAATTGAGTCATTCAATGTTGATCATTATTATTTTGTTTTTGTTTTATTTATTCCCGCATTGACACAATCCATTTTGAGTTCAACTAACTGTTACACTTGATTCTTTTGGTCATCATTGGGAGAAAAAAATGAGACCAAGAACATAATAATATTTTATGTGTGTGTATGTGATAAATGAGAGCAATCAACATTTTGTACAGTTGGTCTAACCCAATTTCATTGAAGATTATTGTGGTTGATGACAATGTTTTGTAATCGAAAAATCCTATACACGATGAATGTGTGTGTGTTTGTCTTGCTATTTGGTTTAGCCATTTACCTCCTCAAAGTGAGAGTGAATTGAAACGAGTCCAAACATTAAAAGGTAAATGTTTTATCACCGAAAATGTTATATAACCGACAGTGGTCAATTGCTATTTTCCCTCTCTCATTTCATTTGCTCTTTTCACTCTAAATCTATAAATAACCAATTATGAATGAAATGTAAAAATATTTCATCAAGTAATGAATGTGTGTGTGTGTGTGTGTTTGTCCCTCTATTCATTTCCATATATACATGAATTATATGTTTGAACCGAGAAAGAGAAAGTTTTTTTGTTTGTTTGAGGGGAGCCAATCGACGCTCGTACATTATGAACCGAATTTGGTTACGTCAAACCAACAAATTGTTTGCTATTTGTTTGTCCATTCTCGACCACAAATGGCAAATTGAATGTAATGAAATGTGAATGAGTAAAATGGGAGAATGAGTTGACAATGCCATAAAGACTAGAAGGATACTTTCAATGATGATGTATAAAAGAAAAGTGTGTGTACGACCATAACCAAGCTGTAAAATGTTTGATATCCTCTCTCTCCCTTTCTCATTGCTTAAGTTGAAAATTGGATCATGTTTATGATATTATTAAATATATTAACGAAACAATATCAATAACATCGGCATCATTCTTTTTTTTTTGTTACACTATATATATAAATCGTTCCATTGCGGTTGTCAATATTGGAATGGAAAATATGCGACACAATTTCTTTCTCTTTTTTTTTATAAATTTATATTGCAAGCATCCGTTCGACACATCCGCATTAGAATAAATTTAGATCATCAACATCATCAAATTGTGTACATGTACAAGTGGTATTAAACGTGATTTTATATGGCAGTGATAAGATTCGATTCGATAAAACTTTATAGATTCAGGCTATTATATTTCATTTGAAATTACTAATTGAGTTCTTTGTTTGCTGATTCGCCCACTCTATTTTACACTCTCTTTTTCAAGATCTACGAATTTTGTATGTCTTCCCTCTTCGATTCTCAAGTTCAAGTCAATACATTTCATTGTGAATTCAAGAAAAGAGCGAGAGAGCAGAGAGAGAGAGAGAGAGAGAGAGAGAGAGAGAGAGAGAGAGAAGGGGCAAAGGGCAATGGCAAATATGTTTAGTTCGTGATCAAGTATCAGATTACAGGACTATAACCAACGAACTTGGTCCTCTCTTCTTTACTAATCTTGTTCGTTCTCTCTCGTTTCAATATTTCTTGACCAATAGAAACTTCCGGTTAATGTTTGTTTATTGATATGTTGAGTAGGGGGAGAATATCAATGGCGCATATCTCGATACATTCTTCCTTGATGAGAGTAGAGGATTTCGTTCGATGAGACAAAGAAAACTCTCCCATCTTTCTTTCTTTGTCTCCCTATTTCTCTCTCTCTTAAAATCATAATTCAAATTGTTGATCGTGTGATTGGACCACAGTAGCCATCAACCACCACCACCACCATCACCATCCTCATCATCATAATCATTGCTGCCTTGATCATCTTCTTGTTCATAATCTTCGTCTTTCCAACATTGCAACAGTGGATCACCTTCACCTGACTTCTCACTTTTCCCTTACCTGTCCATTCGTCCTCTCTCTCTCTCTCTCTCTCTCTTCATTATTCATTAGAAAATATTCTCTTACCTTATTTTCCATCCCCTTCCACTTATTTCCCTTCTCGCACACACACACACACATTCAAAACGAATACCACAAGCGGCGGGTTAGCCGCTTTCTTGATTTTACTTACCAATCTCTTCCATTGGACTGACTCATATGAAGCAGAAGAAGACGACGACGACGACGACGAATGAAAGGCCAACACATAACGTCTGTTGATCCTTGTTGGACGACGGCATTTTAAGGGAACGCATTGGTAGCAGAAGAAGTCGACGGGAGAAAAAAAAGGAAAGGAAAGGAAAAGAGAGGTTTGGCCAGAAAAAGAAAAAGCTAACGAGCTGGCAAAGACCGAACAACATTCACATGCCGACGACTCATCTCCGATCGTTTACATTCACCACAAGCAAGCAAGCAAGCAATGATGTGGGACCAGCAAGTTTGATCGCATCACACACACAACACACAACACACACACAATTACCATCGCAACCAACATTGTGTCGAGCAAATTGGAGTTCCTTTTTATTGTATGCTTCACTTGTTCAATTGCCGATTGCCTCGTCTTCACCGTCTGCCGCATCGTTTTTCTTGCATAAGCACAAACCATCATCAATTGCTATGGGATCGTCCGAGTGTACAAATCGCACCTGTAGGATGATCAACGAGCGTCAATGACCATTTTGGTGGTTTGATCATACACAGATTTTTTCCGTATCACACTTTCACCAATCTTCTACTAATTCAAATCATTGGCGATACACAAATGTCAACGCATTCGATCGATATCATTCAACAATCAATAGCAACATCGACCATAACAATGGAATATGGTCAAATCCATAATCGTCTTATTGTACATCATTTTCATTGCATTGAAACACGAACGTATCGATGAATCAATTTGGTGGAAAAAAGCGTTTTTTCTTCTCATTAACATAATAATAACAATTACATATCACAGTTGAAGGGTAAAATCATTGATCTTCAATCGTCATATCGACCCTTAGTTTGTGTTTGTGCCATTCCTCTTCAGTCTACATTCAAACCAGTCGAAGTTTTTTTTTCAATTAATGATTTTTGATATTATTGTTGTTGCATTGAACCGGAATTTCTTCATTCTTGTTGGTAAGTTTGTATCTCATTTCTCCTCAATTGTTTGCAATTGTAGATTAACAACTATTTGATCAATTGTCCTTCAATTTTTATGAATGAAATCTTTGAGTAGGCGTCCGGAAGTGTGCGTGCGAGCTTATGTGTTGTTTCAAATGCAATCTTGAACTTTTCTATTTTAAGGGGCTTACCCATCAAATTTTTTTATATAAGATAATAATTTGTAAAATAAGGAAAGGTATTGCACCAAATTAGAAAGTAATGAGAAAGAAATGATGATCATTTCAACGATATGACATTGAACGATGCGATCACAATTAATGATTAGTTTCAATTCAATTTGATTGAACATTTAAATCTTTATATTTATTTATATATATGAAAATAGGATTAGAGTTGAATTGTGTTTCTGTGTGATGTTCAAGTGTTGTATATGAATACAATTTCCCATGTCAATTGTGTTGAATGGTATTTGTTTCAATCGATCTTTTTTGAAATTTTGTCTGTTTGTCTGTAACGAATTTTTTGTATATCGACGATGCTTATAACAAAGCAACACATTCATTTGAATTTGATTCGATTCGGTATATCCTTAGGCTGGTTTAAATGTATTCAATGTATTATGTAAGCTTCAAGTCTTTAAATTACCAATCTTCATCTTTCTTTCTCTCTCTTTCTCTCGTTTTTTCACGCTCTCTCTCTCAGACAGTGCACTTGGCCGTTAATTATAGCCTTTTGCTATACATTCATACAATGTTCCGTCCTCGTGTACGGAACATGTGTGGATTGTTGTTGTTATGTTATGTTATGTTATTGACCACTTGATGGAAGACGGAAGAAGATGCTCTTCATCTTCATCATCTCCGTCTTCTTCATCATAATTCGTTTCCTTGAACAACCAAACCCCTAATGTACCGAACAGTTTAGTATCGACCAACCAACCAAAAAAAAAGAAACAAAATAACATTTGTCTCTCGAACTCTAATTGGTCGACTTTTAACAACTCTTATACTTGATTGGCAAGTTGATGCTAAACACAAAAAAATAAAATAAATCAAATGAACTTTGATGCATTCACCCTCCGTCAATGAACGATATACCTTTTGTTACTTCTTACTTCTTGTTTTTTCTTTGCTTTAATACATCTTTTATTGTTTAACCCATCTAACACAACATTGCGTCTTATGTAATGGGTCATAAAAAAATGTTATATCGTCAATGATTGCCATCATTCAGTTGATTTCAAAATAATATAAAATGATGTAATGGTTTTATCGGGCACATTTCATGCCTAATTATTATCAAAAATTTCATCAATAGATTAAATTTATCTTGCGGTTGTTAGGGGGTATAATTTGCATTTGTCATTCTTTCATCACATAACATGAGACTGACTGATAAATGTCTCATTCCATTTCTTATCTTATCAATTTCACTTTTATTTCAAAATTGAATCCTTTAAAGCTCCAATGATGATGTTTATGAATGATTGATTATGATTACACTAAATTATTACATTTCACCTACATTTCGTTCCTTAATCCCCAAAAACATTCTCTTATCATCATCATCATCCTTAATGATCTTACAAATTTTTTTCTTGTATATATAAATGGGTTATTGTTTTCTCGTTAATTACAGCTGACCAATTTTCATATCAACAACACTCAAGTCTTTTCTTTTGAGTCTTCTGTGATAAATAAACAAACAAAAACCAATGGCCAATTGATCGACGCTAATCAATCATAAGAAATCAAATAAGCATCGCTGAAGCTCAAGAACCAAAATAAAGCCATATCTCTCATCATTATTTATTAACCTTCGTTTTTATTCTCATTTTTCGTATATTTTAACTTTTTGAAATAAATCTCAAGTCTGAATCACACATATAGAGTCAAGATGACAATCACTTCTTATCAACCGTTGCAGTCTTTTGCTCAACCACCACCACCACAACAACGGAAACAAGCATTCACATTTACCTTGATGATTATGACGGTTGCATTTGCCACCTTGCTTACAATCATACGTTTGACGATCAGTACCGATCTAACAGTTCAAACATTTGCACCACCGACCATATTCGATGTTACCAATGCCAATCTACGCCATTCAGTGCCAAATAATCATGTACAGGTTCGTAATCAATTGATTCTTTATTTACATTCATTTCAACTCATCATCTTTTATTTGTTTCAGGATAATTCAATTGTTAAATCCAATGAAAAACGATCAAAATTGATCAATAACCATAAACTTTTGCAAAGGTTACATCCAATATCAAATGAAATTGATGGAACGAATCGACAACAGCAAAAACAACAACAACAACCAATAATCAATAAACAAAATCGTTCAATGATTGTTAATGGTGATCGTAATTCTAGTCAAAAGTTGCTCAATGTTGACAATGTGGGAAAAGTTGCTCAATCTTCATCCACTTCAGGTGGTGGAATCATTTTGACAGGTATGGTTTCATTGTATTATTGTGTAAAATCATTTTTTTAAATTGAATCTTTTTTGTTATAGCTGATCAACGTTATGAGAAAGAGTATAGAGATGATCCGGAAACGGATCCAATTGAATCGCGTATACTTGCCAAAGTACCACGAAAACCAAAATTGGTATTTGATAAGATTGATCTCGAAGAGGCGAAGAAGATGCGAATCGATAAAAGTGAAGGTTGTGGTGAAGGTAACGGTTCATATGCCGATTTGATGGTGATCGTCAATTCTGCTGCATATAATTTTGATGCTCGTTCAGCAATTCGTGAAACATGGGGAAAGTTTGCCGTTGAACGTGGCGCTTATTTCTATTTTTTAGTCGGTTCAACCGATGAGAAGACAATTCAAGATCGTATTGAATCGGAAGATCGTCGATATAATGATATGCTACAAGCGAGCTTCTTCGATAGTTATCATAATTTAACATTGAAAACGATTAGTATGATGAGATGGGTTGCCGATCATTGTTCAAATATTCGTTACGTATTGAAAGTTGATGATGATATGATGTTAAATATGCAACATATCGCAGATTTTGCTGAGATTAATCCCAATTTTCATCGTGTAATAATTGGAAAACTGGCAAAACGATGGCGTCCACATCGTGATCGTCGAAATAAATGGTACGTTCCAATGGCTGCATTTGGTGGATCATTCTTTCCCAATTTTGTTACCGGGCCGGCATATTTCTTTACCGGCGATGCCGCTAGACCATTATATGAAACGGCATTCAATGATCAATCACCATTATATTTGGAAGATGTTTATATGACGGGAATTGTTGCGGAGAAAGCTGGAATCAAACGTTTCAATCATGCATTGATACGTAACATACATCTACAAGTTAATGAATGTACCTATCCTAAATTGATGACTAGCCATAAACATAAACCGGATGAGATTCGATCATTATGGAAATTGGTTTATTCGAAGAAATGTATTCCACCAAAACCGACGCCGACAAATACGACTGCCAAAACGAAGGTGGCAGCAGTGCCGGTTCAAGCTCAAGTTCAATCGAAGAAAACATGAACCAATTAAGCTGAATTATCGTTCAGCACACTCCCCCCCCTCCACGTCTAATGTACATTAAATTTTATTTCCCTTTCTTCCCCTATTTTTTTTAAAAATTTTATTTAGTGTAAATAATAATATTTATAAATTAATAAATAGGCTCCTATCAGAACATGGTTTCAATTATTTTAAAAACTATAGTTTATAAACCACTTGTGATTAAGGATGAGGAACTCATGCCAAAAATATTTGGTTTCTCTATTATCATTTAACAATTGTGTAATTGGCAATTGAGATTATTGCATTTGACACCAATCAATATTTAAACTATAACTGAAAGTGTATAATTAATTTTTTTGAAGTGATCTCAACTTGGAATCAACTATCTATCTAACCGATAGTGCGACGTTCCATTATCGAACCCATTTTCCAAATACATAAATGGTTGGATCCTTTCAAACAATTTTCCATTTTATCCCATTGAAGACAATAGAACAATGGCTAAATTTTTAATCGTATCCGTTTTGTGCGCACTATTGAGCGTTGCTCTCACACAAGGTAAGAAAAATGTAAAATTAATTTGATTTTTCTTTTATTTTATTGTTGAATACCAAAATAGTGATCAATGTATATGATTGTCCTGAAAATGAGTTATATGCTTTAACGACGCCATTGTGCGGTGTGACGTGTCAAAATCGGAACAAATTCCATTGTTTGGGTTTAATCAATGCTCCATCGTGTCAATGTGCTCCAGGATATTTGCGAGATACTAACACCAAGAAATGTGTCCGCCGTGAAGATTGTCCACCGTAAGTTGTTTTTGGTTGTGATTATTAGTAAATGATAATTAAACACATCCGTCATAGTGTTGCTGATTTGTACTCAAATCCCGATGTGATCACACCTGAGGATAAGGAAAATATTCGAGCATCGTGCGATCCAGCTACTGAGATTTTCTCCGAAACCACACCAGTTTGCCAGCCGAAATGTCATAATGGAATTCAATCATTGAAGACATGTATGAGTATCCTCATGCGACCATCATGCCTTTGTCGAGGTGGATATCTTCGAGATTCACTTACCAAAAAGTGTATCCTTCCTTCTCAATGTCGATCACCATTGTTTTAAGAACCTTTTCCCAAGTTTAAAGGTTTTGATTTTAATTATTTTACATAACATGAAAAATTAAAAATCAATTAATTTTTTATAATAAAATAAATAAATAACTTACAATTTCAATGGTAAATGGTACTCATATGAGCGTTTGTCAAAACTATGGAATAATAAAATTTCGATACTATCGAATCGCTAATAGGACAATCGATTTCTTTTAAACCAGGCTACCACGTGGTAAACATTTCGGGTTTCATCATTTGTGCTTCAACATTTATCATTTGTGTTTCAACATTCAACATTTGTGTTTCAACATTCAACATTTGTGCTTCAACAATCATCATTTGTGCTTCAACATTCATGTCTTCGTTTTATAAAATAATTTATATTGGTAAGTTTATTATTTGTAATCAATCAGTAATCGATTCAAACGTACTTGATGAGAAAAGGGTAAACAAATCATATTGTTTATATCAATTGATTTTGTTGATTTTGAATAGTCATTTGGACTATATTGAAGACTAAAGCCTAGGGGCCATCTGACCACCAATGTTATATAAATAAAAAATTTTTTAAGACATTCCGAACTAATTTGTTTGTATTTTGTTTATATTTTTCAGCCACTTTACCTGAAGTATCATCATATTTTACCTCGTCACAAAGAAAGGTTTGTAACCAAGTACAATTGGAATTATTTTAACATTAATTTTTGTTGTTGTTTCAGATTGACAACCATCATATTTAACGTAAGTTGATTTTTTTCTCAATTACTTTAGTCTTAGTACTGCAAACTTGAACATTGACAATAGAATACAACAACGACATTATTATTAAGGATAAGTTTAAATGTCAAATTAAAACATATAATATGTATTAACGATCAATAGAGGATTTTAAATTGATTGTTCGACTATTCTATCGTACATTTGTGTTGTGACGATTCATGCAAACAAATCAATCAATCAATATTTATTCTATGGTTATAAGAAACAAGATAATGATGCTAAAAGTGCTTTCGATCTTTTTTTGTTTGTTTGTGGTTGTTGATATTCTTGATTATGATTTTTGCATTATTATGTTATCGTAATTGTTAAAGGATAATAATGTTTTTAGGACCAAAATACCGAGTGCACAAATTTTAAGCCGTTTTGTATGCCATTCGATTGTGATTTAAAGGTTCGCTTTATAAGATCCGAGACAAGAGAGAGAGAGAGAGAGAGAGAGAGAATGGGAGAGAAAGTGTGTGTGTTTGTGTGATTGGAAAATTCAAGAAGGAAAAGTGTTATATCCAATGACCAAATTGCGTTGTTATTTTAAGGTATCAATGTGAATGTGTTTGTATGTGTATGTCTGTGTGTGTGTGTGGTTCCATTTATATTACGATTCTCTTGATTTTGACCCATTACTAAACATTCTGCAATTGTTTCAGTTTTCAATTGAATTCCTTTTTGTTTCCATGATTTACTTTCGCCTTCGTCCCGGTCCATTAGCGAAACTGGCCGCCGACATTCCCATCAGGTGTTTAGCTGCTTGACTACCGGAAAATCCTCGCGACAAACCCAGATCGATTCCTCGTTTAGATCCCATACTATAATATGAGAGAAGGAGAACAAAAATTTAGTTAACGATATTCAATTAACATCGACATTGTGTATTGTGTATATGTGTATGACAATGGCTTCTATAATATCGTCCAATTCTCCTAATTGGAATTTATTCTATTGTTCTCTCTTTCTTTTCATATTCATTTGTCATTGTATGTGTGTGTTTGGAACAACGAAACGAAGGAAAAAAGAGATCGCACTTTGGGATTAATCATTTTGTCGACTTTCACAATATACTGTTTGCTCGTGTATTAGTTTCACTGAATTTCTTCACATTTGGAAATGCACCTTCAATCCCTTCGTATTATATTGTGTGTACCTGCTTTAATTAACATTTTCTTCCTATTCTTAGTATTTTTTTATATTATCTATCCTTTCAAATGTTATCTCGCCGTTTCTGCTGTTTGGTTTATACGATGACAATCCATTTAAATTGGCTAGAATGTCATCCTATTTATGTTTTCCATTAGAAAAATAAGTTGATTCACTTTGAATTGTGATTGTGTTGAAGGAATATTCCAATTTCGATTTTCCGATTCCATATACCGATTCATTCGACCATTCAACACTTACCTCTTTTCATTGACCATTGGTCCCGAATGGGATAGTATCTCGATTCCCATCACAATGTTTTGCATCAAGTTATCAAGAACGCTGAGCACTTCTTCGGGATTGTCGATTTCCAACGTAATGGGATGTTTCCTATAATAATCGAAAAAAAATGTAAAAGTACAATCAGTTAAATCATGGACTATTCTATTTCTTCTTCTTTTTTCGTTATAATCAAAGTAAATTATCTTCAGTTGGTTGAATAGGTTCGTGGTAACCTCAACCTCATTTAACATTTGGAATCGATTCCACAATTCATATTAATATTCGTTTCCAATGATTGGCTTCAAGTGATGATATTAAAAAAAATCTACATCACCTTTCAAGTTAATTTCGAGTTTCACGACAATCATAGGGGAAAAAATGCTTTTTATACATTACAATCGATTTCATATTTCGTTTGAATAGGTGGAATCATAGATTCATACAAAACAGATAAAGTGTTTGAGTTTATTCTTTTCCATTATCAGTTGATATTACTCAACGCTCGAGTGTAGATCATCAATCCTAATACAAATATTTCAACACAATGTCCAAATTTTTAATTGCTTTTGCATTGTTTGCACTTGTGAGCGTTACACTCGCAAATGGTAAGAACCACATGGTTCATGATTGTCCCTTTGATCATTTACAATTCTTAATTATTAATTCTAAATTCCAAATCGAATAGTTAGTGTTTCACAATGTTCTGATTATGAATACTTGATGCCGAAGGAAAAATGGGAAGCTGTTTGGAGATGTGCAGTGATAAACATATAGAAAATTGTGAATTAGCTAACAATAAACCATCGTGCCGATGCATTGCCGGTTATTTGCGTGATGATAATACCAATGTTTGTGTCCCTTGGCATCAATGTATGGAGTGAGTATCTCGTTCGATCCTTTTCTTCCTTTTGTTCTCATCGATTAAATCCATTGATCTATTCCTTTAATTATTTACAGTTCTAATATTAAAATTAGCTCCAAGGATATTATTTGAAACGGCATTTAACAACAACAACAAAAACAATCGAAACGATGAAATGTTTTTGAAACGACATTCCTGACATTCTACTATCAACTAGTAATCGATTCGTTTGTTCATATTTATTTGTTTCATACCTTTCTATCTTTTCTAACAAAAATTTGATAAAACAAATAAAAAATTGTAGATTAGAAGTGCGATTTGTCCTTGAACCAATATTTTAAATGTTGGTTTAATTTAAATTTGTAGAATTCAGTGGATTCACTGAAAACTGTTTATGAATGATCCACTTTTTGTGACGATTTCGATTGTCTGTCTGATTGTTCGATGTTTTTCATACATTTTTTTTCTTTGAATTCATTTCAACTATTTGACATTATGATTTGATTTCAACAAAACTAAAATTTTATATTATTAATGATTCAATTCATTTGAATTTCGATTGAAACGTACAAATTATTCCGCGATGATCAATTTTCAATTAATTAGATTTAATTATCGATACTTTCCAAATGATTGGTTTCTGGGTTGAATTTCCCCAATAATTTTAACATCGATTTAATTCAAATGAATTAATACTTGTATATCTTTATCAATTTTTTGCATATAAAAAGATGAAATCTATTTTTCAATATTATCTGTTTGAAAAATAAATTAAAGTTGATCTTCTCATTGATCGATTCAAGGATGTACAAATTTTTATTCGTTTTAGTGTTATTTGCACTCTCGAGTGTTGCATTCACACAAGGTGACTTGTTTAAACTTGACCTCTTTTGTTTTAGTGTTCACACGTCGTAATAATTAAAATTTGTTTTTCATAGAGTATAGATTTTTGATTCAGAAATGGCAACTCTGTCCTGAATATGAGGAATACAAAAATGCAGATTTCGGTGGTTCCCAATATTGTCGAACAAATTCTGAACGTAATTTTGTAGGCCTCTCTAATAAAAAATGGGGATGTGCATGTGTTGATGGATATAAGCGCGATTGGAAAACCGAAAAATGTATTCCCGCACATAAATGTCCTTTTGTACCTACTTGGATTGGTTATTATTAAAAAACATCTAGATTAAATTGGTAAAATAAAAGATTCTTGGTGTTTATTTTTTAACTATTTTAAATTGATCAAATACGTTCTCAATAAATATCATTGCTTGATATAGATGAATTTTAATATATTTTTCAGTTTGTATGATGTTTAGATATATTTGGATATTTTGGAAAACCGAAAAGTGTATTCCTAAACATCATTATCTTATTTATTATGCTTAAAGCATTAATTAAAATGAAATGATAAAAGAATTGTGACGTTTACTTTTGTATCTACTATCTCATGATGTTTTTCCTCAAGAAGTTAATTAAATTTTGAATATAAAAGATAGAATTTATATATTTCTATAGTTTCTGACTATATTCGTGACCTGTTTGTGAGAATTTGCCGACTTTTTAATAATAAATTACATTCAAATACGTTTTGTTATGGATTTATACCAAAATTGGTTATGTTTTCATCTGGTTAAATCTGTAGGCACGTTTTCGTTTCATCTTCATTGTTTATTAATAATAGATAATTCAATTGGCAAATTTCATTTACACGTTCAATCATTGTTCAAGACACAAGACATGTTGAGTGATGTATTCTGCCACACAGAACAACAAAAAAACCGCAATGTTTGTTTGGTTATAAATTATTATTATCATTCTTGTTTATCTTTCGACCTCAATTTCACCTTTATATACAATACTGAATTAAGTCAGAATTGTATTATATTAACATGTCAAGCCTTTAGACAAATATATTTATTTGACTCATCACTTTACCATTCATTCATTCATTCAACTTTGTAATCAAATGACGGAATATATCTCTCATGGGAGAGATTGGATTCTTGTCTTGACATTCTAACATTTTGTTTTCATATCATTCTTGATGATATGTATATGTTTGAATTATATCAAAGATTCTCAACATACATTTTGATTGCATGGTGCTCACAAAATTAGCTATCAGGAAATGTTGGCTTTCCTGTAATGTATTTGCAATGTACAAAGATACATTGCATTGAAGCCCTTGTTTGTTAAAGAACATTTTCACTCTTCTAGGTTCATAAATAAAACCTAGGGTCACAATTTGTATACCTCTAGTGTATCAAACGAATTAATTCAATGTCCACCGAAATAATTTATGCTTATTTCTTGATTCCCTATCACATGATACTTGTTTATTATATTTGTGTCGTTCATGTCTTTTCGCCTCTAAACCGCTTATCTCATCTTAGCTTGAGCATAGCTAATTGCATAAAACCGGATCTAAACCTTTATGCTAAGTTTATGTTCTTTTAATTTATTATTCATTTTCTTTGATTCGTTTCATCTTGTATCGTGAATTGATGTCTATGCGATTATGATCGATTAGTATTGTTCATAACAATTCGTTCCATTTGTGTGTAATGACATTTGGGATTTTTCCTGTTTTTTATTTTTTTACTATTATTATTATTTTCAACCACCACATTTATATTGTGGATCGATTGCTTCGTTGTAATTTGTAATTCCACTTTTTTTCGCAAACGATTCATTATCACTTTATATTATAAATATATATCAAATAGATTGCTAAGACCTCATTTTAGTTTTTTGGTACTCAATTATTGAACAACGCAATTTAGATGATGTTGTAACCTTTTTTATATTTAAGTAGTTATTTCATCATTTCCCATTTTGCCGGTTTCTCAAATAGACGTGCGTTTCGCACTTTTTTTCAACTAGATAGTTGTTGATTCTGTCTTATAAATCACACACTCACACACACACACGCATCCAGACGAAGACAATTTGATTGTCAGTCTCGTATCTTACTTTTCACGATAAATATTTGATTATATCATTTCATTTTGTGTTCAATTTTCACTTTCAACGATTGGCGTTGAAGTTTTTTAAAGCTTAGAAAACATTGTTGAGGTACATGTTGTACATGTTTCCCATTGCCAATTATCATGTAAATCATTTCATTCCTTTCCCAAATTTTTTCCCATTGGTCTCAATCTTTGGATGCAATGCAATCCAATATTAATGTAATACCAAAAAAAACATGGAATGAATCTGTAATGTTCTTTACTTGGATCATTTGATATTTGGTTCTCATTAATTAACCAAATGATCTGATCTGATTCATTCATATATTCAAGTGGAATACTCTTGATCGACAATTCTAGTTTGCATGTTTCACAATCCGAGATGAAAAACAAAGATTGTTGACTTACCTCACAATCTCATTGTTTAGGCCAACATTGAGTGGATACGCATCGGTTTTCGTGGTACAAATGCTGCTGCTCAGCAACACGATTACAATCGTTGCCAGGATGGTGGTGGTGGACAAGCCAAGTCCCAGACGAGCTTGCATCATCGAATTTGGTACACTGACTGACATTTTTGGTTTGTGTTTGTATCGTTAAATTAATTCTATTGTTGAGAATTTTGTATCAATTCAATTTTAAATTTACGTTTCCTACGGGTATCGTAATGAGAAATCAAATGAACATTTTAGTTTTTGAGAAATACAATATAAAACATTAAATAAAAAGCGGGAACAAATGGGTGGAACAGAGTTTGGCGTCTTATATCGATTTATTGCATATGCATTGTAATCATTTTCAAATCAAAAAGACAAAAAAAGTATAGATTCTTTCAATCGATTTCACAATTTGCAATTCAACCTATTCTGCTATCAAAAACTTATTATTAGAATTTCAAGATTCCTTTTTCACACACACACATATAGATAGATAAGATGAGAATCTTTTCTGTTTACATAAGAATGAATTGGATCACCTTATTTACGAATCAAGTGATGATTTCAAATATTTTTCTCCTTTTTGTTTAAACACTAGATTGGATTACCAATTCATGGACGGTCTTCAAGAATTTAGCCGCCACCATAGATCTAACCACCATTGGCTCAACTTGAGACTCATGAAAGTAAGTTTTATTTTACATTTATTTTTTTAATTTAGTTGACAAATTTCTGGTATAAATACAAACACACGTCTCAACCATTATCACTGTTTAGAATACTCTATTGAGATACATCATTCCCTAGACACGCTTCCATTTGTGCGCTAATTAAACTTTTTTCTCTTTCTCTCGTCATCTGGTTCTTTCATTTTCAAGAACCATAGAATAGAATTGATGTTCCTAACCCAAAAGAAAAAACTTTTAGGCTTTTATCTATATCTTTACTAGAATCGGTAAAATTGATCGAGTTTACTTGAGTTTCGATTGTGTTGCAAGAGGTTTTTTTTGTTTTAGAGAAAATTAAGCTTCCCAAGAAGAATCTTCCACATAATTTAAATTTGATTGAATATAGATTCTCTAAATATAAGCTTCAATTAACATTTACCTAAATTAATGCATCCTGTTTGAAGTTCTATTCAATTATAAAAATATATACTTTTTTCGTTATTGAATAGGTTCATTAGTTTAATAATTATCTAAAGTTAATAGCTCAACGATCTATTGCTAATGGATGATTTGTTTTAATAACCTTTCATATATAACAAAACAAAAATGAGGTTTCAATTTTTTACCTTGACAATAGAATTGGTTCATCTATTCATAAAATGTCATCTGTCAAGAGTTTTTATTATTCTTATTTTTAATTTCAAACCAGATACTCGATCAAAATTACAAATTTAATTTATCTATAGAATATCTTCTAGAAAAATTTAAAACACAACATGCATATATAGTTCATCATTTAGTTGATTGCATTTCAAATTGATTTTTTTTATTATCTTGGTTTATTTTATGCTAAAATGTGAACTACAAACTCTATCGATCAATGTCGGAATTGTTTCCGTTTTTTTTTTTCATTTTAATTCTCATTTGTCGTTGTCATTTCAAACCAATCGACACAAATTGTAGATAATTTGTGTCCATTGAATGGGAAAATATTGTGCTTTATTATATAAGGTGGCTTTTACAAATTTTTCAGCTAGTGTGTTAGCTCAATTAGTTCGCAATTTAGTACGGCAACTTGACGTGTGTCAACATTTATTTTGCCGATTGATTCTATCGTCAATTGACTCTCTTGTATCATCACGAAACACTTTATGTTCTGGTTGATTTGGTGATTAAAGCAGATCGTGAGATGTCGTTCAACATTTGGAGAGCTCAATTCGTTCAAGCTTCAATTTATTATGTCGATTACGAACTTATTCTCATTCTTTCGATGGTGATGGACCTATCTAACTCTTGACATTCGAATAAAATTGAACGTGCCTATTGTCTCAACACAATTTGCGACTATTCTCTCAATTTAATTGGTCTATTGTAGTGTCACACCACACTTAAATTAACAAACATAATAGATTGTAGTCAAAAACAATAACTTTAAAAATTTTTGATTGAAACTGCGATCCTTGATCAGCAACAATCACCTTTGGTTTACGTAACCATGAAAAACATTAATAGATTGTAGTCAAAAACACTTGCAAACATGACCAAGCCGGCATGAAAAAAAGAAAAGAAAATACAAATTGAATTGCGAGAACACATTTATTATGTTTACATTTACATTCAATTTTTGAATTACGAATTTTATTTTCTCTCGTATATTCACGTCTCAATTAATCTCAAGAAAAGAAAAATTAGTGTGAACTAATTATCAGATATATAATATATAATAATTTATATCTAGAATAATATTAGCTAGATCAAATATTTGAATTCATTCATTCATTCATTTTTTATATTTATTTGTAATATGAAACAATGTTGACACTTACCTTTATTAGATTTCGATTGCCGATGAATTTCAATGTGTTGAATGATATTTGATTTCGATATTTGATTCAAGTTTCGTTTGAAACGTTGCACCTAGATTAGATTTTCGAAGACGATAGTTTCGCTTTTGTTCTTTTACGGTAAATGTTTTAGTTGCCGTTATTCTCGGTCCTTTTATATGTCTTCCATAAGAATTGGGGGGGATGAAAAGAGAGAATATTCTTTGAGACCTACGCCAACCATTCTGGTTTCTGGACACTTTTCCTGCGTGCACGCACGGGCGGAATTTACTCAATTCTGATTGGTCACACCATTTGAACGTCATCATTATGGTGGGTGGTATTGTACCATTAAATTACGATCCATTTTATTTTATTTTATTTTTTTGATACTTTGACTTTTATCCCATTTCAAAAAATGTGCATGCAACAAGAATACAATGCAATCGACCGAAAATGTGAGTCGAATTTTTTTTTGCACAATTTTTTCATCGAAATTGAAATACAAAATAATAATAACAATTTGACCTTGCACTCAATTTTAGAGTAATTTATTTTAATTTTGTGGTTTTCAGAATATTTTTTATTTAGAAACTATTTTATAATTTTTTCTCATCAATATCGATAATGATGATGATGATGATGATCACGTTCATTTTGTTTTGATCGATCAAATCATATTAGATCATGTTTTCACATTCTATACGTTTATTTGGTTTCTTCTACTACTCTATTTTCCACCCGATCGTGTTACTTCAAATGGGAGTAGACAAAGTTACCCTAAAATAAAAAAAAATTTTTTTTGGTATCAATCCACTCATACTTACTTACATCACTATTCTACAATTGTGTACGGCATTCACAAATCTAATTGCCGTTATGAAAGCAATAGCCGACCAAATGGATCTTCATTCTTTTCTTCTTCATTTTTTTTTTTTTTGGTTGTTGTTGTTGTTGAGCCCACTTTCCAATATAGTCATGGACCAAAGTCCAAAGTGATGCAATTTTGCTAATTAAGTTAAATTTGGACCAATTCATGACCGATCCTTTTCTCTCTCTCTCTCGTTTCCTATTCTTATTGTTTCAGCATCTTTAATGTAAGGAAAGAAGGGAAAAAAATAAAAAGTGCAATCTTAACTTTGGTCCTATTACTCGATCTATGTCTTGAAACGCACTTCCACCACTTTCACTTTATTTTAACTTTAATTTACTTTAGTTTATCTCATCTCACTATAATAATAAATAATAATATAAAATAAAAAAGTGTTTCACCGATTGTATTGCAATGTCGTGTTTGAATGTGCAAATGAACATGAAAGAATTGGAATTGTTTTTTTTTTGTTTTCTTTATTAAAGTTTTAACATTTGTTCATGTCCTTGTCGATGACAAGTGTTCATTGTTGTCTGCAAATAAGGAGAAGATATCCCTTTTTTGGATTGTATTTTCTTATTCATAATTCTTATTCTTTCGTTTAATTTTTAAAATTTGAATTAGTGTAAGACTAGTCTCCTCTAGTTTCCATTTGTTTAATCATTAAATTCAAGACCAGATCGTCTTTGGTGAATAATGTACTTCATGAAAACCTGGCAACTCTTGCTGTTTTTTATATTTGCCGGCATCTTTTTTTTATTTATATTTTCCACTCGTTCGTCACATTGGCGTAAATCGTCAAATTACATTAACTTGAAGCCTTTCCACACTAATTGGATCATGAAACTATCGCATGAAAACGTTTCTCCTTTCCTATTTAATTTTCATCCATTCCAGTTACATTCAAACCTTTTCTTGTTGGATATTCTCCCATTGAAAATGGTACATTATCTTCATATGTTTAATTGTATGACTTTCGAGTGGCTTCTTCTAGAATTTTTGTTTTATTTTTTCTTTATCAAACAAAAAAATAGAAGAATATGGCAATTGTATTTATAGCCATTAGGTCCATTCTCGGCATCTGGTTATCTATCGTTTTATATTATTGCCATTGAATTTTGAATGGTCTGTTGACCAAAGAAAATAATAATCAAAAAATAAAACTAAAAACAATTCTCCCAGATCGGGAGATGTGCTCGAGTGGATTTTTGGTTTTTTTTCTCTTTCGTATCGTTTGATTGTGATATGATAATTTCATCTTGAATTGACTTGCATTACATTTTGTTTAATTGACGTAAGTCCATTTATGTTTGCCACAAATTAGCCACACACACATATTTTTCGATGATTCAATATAGATCTGGTATAAATGTTGGACTAATTTCAATATCTTTAACATTCCTGTTTCTTTCGTTCTGGTCTTCTCTTGTCGTCAAACATATTTTTTTGTTATTACATCTTAATTTGACCTATCAAATTAATCATATGATTAAAATGTTATAGAATTTGTGTCTCATTTTATACTTGGAATCGGCAACCAAAATGTTGACATTTACCAGGCCCCATTTCCAGTTTAATTGATTTTCAACGGAAAATAGGAAAAAAATTATGATTTAACAAAAAAAAGTATTTTATTTACAAGAGAATAATCTCCATTCGTTGTAATCAATTTACATCGAATCCATTCAAAAATGGGCTTGAAAATGTGGTAACCAAAATGCAATGATCCATTTCAGCACAATTTACATTTCCTGTGAATTGTTTTTTCCCAAAAAACCACTATATAAAAGTAAACATAAGTCCGATGCGTTAAAACACATCGAATATAAAAGAGAAAAAGATAACGAACATTGTGTTCCAATTCGTCAATTTATTACTAAAATAGAATAACAAAACGACAACGAAGAACAACCAAGAATGGCTCGTTTCATTATTGTTGGTATAATATTTGCCATAACCATCGTTCATGGTTCAGCACAACAAAATTTTAACTATGAACAAGAATATTTGTCTGTGATTAACGAATTGCCGGCAAATTTGCGCGTAAAAGATTTCTATGTCAATCGACCGGCATGTGAGATTGATGAAGTGAAATATACGAACAATGTTTTACATGACATACAAAATGCTGCCTTTACCGATCATTATAACAAGGACGCTGATCATCATATGTACAACTATACAACTAAGCAAGCATATTTGACCAGCGATGTTGTGATCAGGTTTTCACCATGGTACCGTGGATCATTGGGCTTAGATCAATTGACCTTGAACCTTAATGCATCGGTCGTTTTCGAATATCATATCGGACGTGGTGATTATTATCTTAAAAATAAGCAAGTTCGAGAGAATCTTTACGCATTTGGTAGCATCTATCTCACCAGTAAGGAACAGATGAATAATGTTAAGATTGGACAAAATGATAAACAATGTGGACACATGCTTCGTTTGGTTGAATTTAAAAATCTATTACAAATCAGAGATGGTTTCTATAATGCATTGTCCAATGCATGCGAAGATGAGATGACCAAGATTATTAAGAATAGAAATTTCTTTAAGAACTATCGTGTCGTTCAACGTGATTATTAGATAAGTTTTTTGGTTTGATTGGGAACCGTTTTTCTTAAATTTAAAAAAAATCTGTGACCTTTAAAACAATAAAATACAAAAATAAACTAATGTGCTCAATTCTAATATTTTTTTTTCAATGGTTATCCCCAAAATTGTATTTAAATTTAAGTTAGAAGGCAATAAATTATTAAATTGATTCATAATTCTTTGTTCCATGATTTGATGATTTGATTGACATTTGAAATAGGCATCTTTTTTTAAAAAAATCATTTTTTATTATTATTAAATATTGTTTTTCCTTAGAATCAAATTAGCAAATGCAATGATCCATTTCAGAATACATTTCTAATGAAATGCATATAAAATAAATATGCATTTCAAATTGCTGAAAAAATCGTATAAAAGTAGACAGTCGTTCGTTCAATTGAATCAGTAATTAATATATTTTTTTATTTATTTATTTGTCATATCACACAAACAATATAATCGAAAACAAAAAAAAATGTTTCGAAACATTGTGTTGATACTTGCATTGGCATTCTGTGCCATTTATGAGACAGATGCCAATACAATGGCTAAAATTGATAAAATAGATCCGCCGCCTACTGTTGAACCAATTCATATTACCACGAAACGTCCAGCAGTTGTTACCACCACCAAGCGTCCAAATAAGCAAAATGATCAGCCTACTGTTGAACCAATTCATATTACCACGAAGCGTCCAGCAGTTGTCACCACAAAGCGTCCAGCAGTTGTCACCACAAAGCGTCCAGCAGTTGTCACCACAAAGCGTCCAGCAGTTGTCACCACAAAACGTCCAGCAAAGATTATCACCACAAAGCGTCCAAATAAGCAAAATGATAATAACAAAAATAAGAAAATTAACTATGAAATTATTTTAAACAATATGTCCAAAAAGAAGACCGTACCAAACTTTTACATCAATCGACCTGAATGTGAGATTGATGAGATTGCATTCACCAACAACTATATCGTAAATCTTCACGAATATGAACGGGTCAATTATACCTATGTTGATAATCATAATCATCAATACAACTATTCAACGATTAATGCACGTTTGTACAGTACGGTTTTGATCAAAATTTCACCATGGTTCCGAAAATCGATGGGCACCGATAAGGCTAAACTTAACTACAATGCTAATGTTCAATTCTTATACACCATTGGACGAAGACCATCGAATAATCCCAAACATTTGGATAGTCGATTGAAATGGGATGTTAACAATATTGTTACCGAAAATATTGCAAATGATATCATCCTTTCTGGTGATAAGAAAGATTGTGGCAACATTCTAAGTTTGGTTGAGTTTAAGAAGATCTTATTCATCAGACCAGCATTTTATCAGGTGATCAATAAGGCTGTTTCCGATGAAATTTCAACACAATTGGTTACAAATAGAGTCTCTAAGTTTTTTGCAAAAATGGGAATAGCGTAGAGATTCTGTTGGCTTATCTGGTTTTTTTATTTGATTAAAAATTTAAATCTTTTTTTAATAATATTTGAAGAAAAAAACAATACAAATTTTATAATAAAATTCATAAATTGATTTATAGTTTTTTTTTCATTTATTTCTGGAAAGTTTCTCTTCTAAACATATGATTGTAAGTCACTTTGTAGTTCACTTTGGTTTCAAGTTTCCGATTGATGGTCTAATGTGTTCATGACAACTTAACCATTGTTCAAAGTTGATTTGTTCAAGCATTTTCGTCCAATTAGTAATGATAAAACGTGAACATTGTTCCATGATTGATTTTAACTGATATCGATACGCTTGATCATATAAATCGGTAACTATTGATGGAATTAACAATTTATCAATTTCATTTGTACATCTTTCGTATAGGTCCATTTCATCATATGTTAACGATAGATCGATTAATTCAATTAATCGTTTCATCAATGGTCTTCCATCATTTGAATCAAACAATTCACCAGTATAGATAAAATGAATATAGTTTCGATACGTTTCATAGGAGAAATCACAAATCGGAATCAATTCGTTTTGACAATCGGTGTCGGATTCAAAACCAAAATAATGGGAAAAATATTCGGAATATGTTGATAACAATTTCTTATGTGCAAAGATCGTTTTACCCGAAATCATAAATTGTACATCAGATTGATTTGCATGATCAAACCATTTTCCAATTGCCGACGGGCGTCCTATGAATGTAAGTTTAATATTTTTTATTATTATTATTTGTTGTTGTTGTTCAAATTTTTTTATTTATTTATATACCAACCTGAATGTATGATTGATAGATCATTATTATTATATGTCAGTCCATTCGCTTCATAAACGGTGAACAATTTGCCTATGGCAATAATGTTGGAACGTTTTGGTTGTCGTACAATATGAAACAATGATTGATCCGGATTCTCCGCCATCAATCGACTTGTTCTTTCATTTTAATCATTCCCCAAACATATAGACGATCATTGACGGTTGCCGATCGAGCCACACATAGATCACTTAAATTTATCGTATATAATCGGTCACAAATGTCATCCACCTGTACCAGGTGTGGAATGGAAACGATTTGTTCATTTGATGAACAACTATTATTATTTATTGCCACCTGTCCACGTCGATTGTCACCAAATGCATAGATTAAACCGGTATTAGTTAAGATCAATGTATGGTTTCGACCGCATCCAATCGATCTTATATTCGTTGTCGTATTCAATGATAATTGTATCAGTGTAGGTCGATCTATGCATGTAATCGTATCCGATTCTGGTTGAGACGGATGTCCCAATTGACCCATACGATTGTCACCGCACGAGTAGACGCATTTCCGATCGGTTGACAACAATATCAAATGATTAGCACCAGCGGCAATGTCGATCATTTTCGTATCAGGATCAAGAATCGGATTCAGATCGTCACGAATGCTTCGATCACATAGGCCCAATTGTCCAAAACGATTGTCACCAAATGTATATACACGTCCGGTATCGGTTAAGATCGATCCAAATGAATGTCCTAAAGCAATCGATACAATTTTGATACTCTTTACAAATGGAGTTGACACTTCACCCGGTCGGTGGCCAACATTTTGTCCTTGTTTTCCATTACGTTCCGGTGATGCCAATTGTCCCAATGTATTCATTCCCCATGACCATAGATTTCCATGTTCGGTTAAGGCCCATACAAATCGATGACCCGAAACCATTTGTACAATTCGTTTACCATTCAATGATATCAATTCTATTGGTTGATTACGTTCATCAAGGTCGAACATTTCATTTACATTATCGCCCAATGTCCAAACGCGATCATCATCAGTAATGAAAACGATATTATGATTTCGTATTCCATCTTCAATCACCTGTAATCGTATGATACGTTGACGTAGATCGTACGGTATTGTTCGTACAATTGGTATTTGGCTATACACATTGAATTGATCTGCCATAATTGTTCATTTTTCTTCCTCCATCAATCGAATTTTGTTAAGCCGCGAGTTTACCGAATTTTTTTCTTCTAGTTGTTGCTTGTCAAAATTTAATTTATGATATGTATTGTTGTATTACAACAAAGAAATATTCTATCAATTTCCATTGTTGTAAACGTATACGCCACCTATTGTTCTTGATCCTAGATATCTGGTTTTTCCTTTAAGAATAATAAGAAATTCTATTATTTTTGAATTATTATTATTATTAAATCTAGGATTAATGTTTACCTTGAAATATAGAATTGAAATATGGTTTGTTAATTATCGTTCCATTCAACTCAATTGTGAAACATGAAACATTGACACGTTTTGTTTTTGGTTTTTTTTATATTTTATTTTTGGTTTCCGATCGGAAATTGATCTCCCCTCTTCACAACATTGATGACGTCCACACGTTTGAATCGTTTGCTTCATTCACTTTCAATTGAAAATGGATTAAAAGATTTCTTCATGGAAAAGTTTTCGTTTTTTTTTCTTGTATTTAGTTTGTGTCATTCATTTCCAATAATTTTACTTACTGGTTTTTATTATTATTATTGAATTTAATAAAAAAAAGTAGAATGGAATCATTGGATTAATGGTTTCGATCGACCTATTGTGAAATTAGATGAAGTTTATATGAATATAAAGAGATGTGAGGTTATTTTCCATTATTGTAATTGATGAGAATAATAATAATAAGAAGAAGAAGATTAAAGGTCAACAATTTTTTTTCTATTCTTCCATTTTCTTCAACATTGTTCTCATCTTCATCATCATTATCAAATGGATGCTAATTTTGAGTTATGATCATTATCTACCGAACGATCATTATGATTCTTATGATGAATCTTATTATGTTTATGATTATCATGTTGTCGTACACTATTATAATGGAAATGATTATGATGACATTGTTGTGGTGTCGGTGTTTGATGCCGATTATGTTGATGGTGGTGGTTGTTGTTGTGGCCACGTTGAATACTTCCATACTTTGGATTGAGCTCAAATTTCGTACAAATACATACGATCAAATCGATCAAATCAGCCTGTAATAGATTTTTTTTTTGTAATTTTAAAATTATATTATTTGGAAGAAACTTACCCGAAAACTTTTACTCATAAAACAGTATAGGACGGGATTTGCAAAACTATTCGACATTGATAATAAATGACATGTAAAATATGTAACATAGTACACATAGTATGAATGCATATTGTCAATGTTAACGATCGATGGCTTAAATGCCAGAACCAACATGAAGATCTTGATCGGTAGCCAACAGATGATGAATAGTACAAGAACGGCCACCAATAGACGAAATACCTTTTTTGGAGAAGAAAAAATGTTTGTGCATAATGATTAATTTGATATTGCTCATTCTTTGGTCTCTAGACTAATATTTTGAAAATTGGAACTAGATTTATATTTCCCGCCGACAGGAAAATATTTACTATGTAAACGAACGCCCGGTTTTTTTTCAATTTTATATTTCCCACAAAACTCCTGAAGAAGGGAAAGTTTATGTCAATCGCCATTCACTCTATTTGTTTGTTTGTTTGTCTCATATCTGAGTCAATATATCATTTAATGAGCAATTGATGACTCACTTGCCTCACTTTGTGGTTGGCTCCGTTCACTTCTCATTGGGTAGATGTTAATGTTTATTCAATTGGTGTATCAACAATAATGAAAAAAAAGAGTTTGCCAGAGTTTTTTTCCAAGAGTTCCAAATCAAACATGATGAAACTTTTGCTCCCTTTCAAAGGTTGGTTGATGTCTTTTTTTTATATTTATATACTTTTTTCACCTAAAGCTTTAACCAAGATAAAAAAAGATACTTATAGACAACCAACAGTGAATTTTTATTAAAAAGTTCTATACTTTGTGAATGGAATTGAGAGTTCTCTACTCTTGTTGTTGTTGTTGGTTTCTTGGTTGTGATAGAGATTCTCTAATTGATTTATACGATCACATGTGACACCTTCTATTTTTATACTTAATTTAATTTAATTTCACATGGACTTTTGTACTTTATTACATGCATGGTCAATAGCCGCTTCATGCTGTGTGAATTTTTTGTTTGTTTTGTAAACCCTTTCTTTTATAATTGAATCTTTTCGATTACTATTAACTAGTGTAACAACTTACCCGCATTTTATTCAAAAATTCAGTGTTTCGTCGATCGAATCGGATCAACACTTTTCCACTTGCCCCATCGGGTGGTAAGGTACCATTGTCAGCACTATGTTGTTGGTCGCTCGTAAACAACTTTACCGGCTTATTTGTCGAACGAGAACTTTGTCCATTCTTTGAGCTTGAATCACTGGCGACCACCTTCACCGCCGTTCGAATGCTTTGTCGACTCGTCTTGTTTCGTGCAAAATTGCTACTATTCTTAGTATTATTATTATTATTCGCTTCGGTCAATGGATTCATTTCCAATTTATTTCCATTTTGAGGTGGTTGCAATTGTGATTGATTCGGCTGTTGTTGTTGTTGTTGTTGTTGACCACCATTATTTTGACTGTTGCTTCCATTACTATTACAACTCGATTGTGTCCGACTAGTCGAATGTAAACTAAACGGAACGGTTTGTTTGAATGAACACCAATGTTGTTGTGCACGTAACAATCGTCGACCAATTGCGCCATATGAAATCGTAAGAAATGTCATCGGTAGGACGAATGTTACCACAAATGATGCGCTAACATAGATCTTCGTATCATGATCGGACATTCCAACCCAATGTCGACAATCATTGTAGGTTTCATTACGATATACGAATTCAATTACACGAACATTTTGTATGCTGATCGATGCTAATAGGGAACCCAATATCCATCCGATCAACAATACCAAATTGTAATGTGATCGTAGCCATGTGTTGGTCGATGATAACGGGTGCAATGTGGCAAAGTATCTGTAGGTTTTTTGTTCGTGTGGATATACAAAACCAAAAATAATAAAATGAAACAATAGATTCATGAGAATTCTATATTTTTATAAGAGAATTTATTATTATGCAAAGCGATTCATATTGTCATTATTTGTTTGAGTGTATGAATGTTATTGTGTGTGTGTGCTCTTGAATTTAATTATTCTACATTTTTTTGTACTATTTTGCTTTCAAATTCTTTCATTTCCAAACGCAGATGTTTCTCATATTCTATACATTGAAAGAATATTAGTTACTGAAGGTTGGCTGACGTGCAATGGTTTTCCAAAATGCACGCAATTCATGGATTTAGATTATTTTTTTGTTAGCCTTTCTTTCCTGATTCTCCTTCAGTGAAACCTTGTTCAATTTTTTTCTATGTGAAACATGATTATGCATTTAAATAACACAAATCCGTTTTCTCTGTTTTTTTTTATTCAAATCAATACCAATTCTAGGAATGGTCCTCTATTTTCGGATTATCAGAATAATTGATTTCAACTGTGAAATGGGAAAATCGATTATATTACTGAAAAAATGTACTATATCATTACTGATCGATCATTAGGTTTTCTCATGTTATTTCGTTATTTAAGGTTTACCTGACATTTTTTTTCTAACTTGATTTCGTCATAACAAAGTATTTATTACGGTCGATTAATGGGACATGTTCTTCAATAATGTTCATTAATAATTATGATTGAAATTGAATTTTACAATTGTGTACTTTTTGCATTTTATTCATTTGAACAAACTTTCATTAATTTTTAATTTATTTAATGCCACACAGTTTTTCCTTCAAAGTTGTTTTTACGGCGTAATGTATTCCTATGGAGAATTGTTTGGTTTTTGTTTGGACCGCAAGGTGATTGATTTTCAAAATGGATTGAGTTGAAATTTGGTAAACTCATAGAAAACTTAATAATATGTCGAATCCGTAAAAAATTACTGATCCAGCATATATAACTTTTGTGCAATAAGAGCTCAAAGTTGACCTATGATATTTACATCTTTTTTCACATTTTTTTATTTTTTTATTTTGAAAAAAGTAAATATGATCCATAATTAGTTCAAAACGGATTAACTTAAAATATCATCGATCTTTTGAATTTTGTATAAATTTTCAAATTTAGATCTTTATTGAATGCACCTTGCGGTCCAAACTATTTAAAATCTAGCAAAAACGTTCAGTATACTGAATCACGTGGTAAACAAATATTCTAAGTACGCCGACTTTGAAAGAAAAACTGTTCTGCCTTAAACTTTTTTATTTGAAAGAAGAAAAAAGTATATTTGAATAATCATTGTTTACCCATTGGAATTTATTGATACAATAGGAAAATTTGCTAAGAATGTATTGAAATTCAATGTGAATTGAACGCGTCGTCGTTTCCGTTGTTGACACACACACACATTCACAATTGCTTTTATTATTCAGACATTTTTCCTATTTATTCTTTTCATTTTTATATATTTACTAATCTTATTTCTATGGAGCAATTCTTTTTATTATTTCATAAAAAATAATTGCAAATTGCAATGATTATTCCCTAAGGATTATAACGATGTGAAAATCTGGGTGGAAAATGTCGCAATATTCATTTTACTTGTTCAATAAGTTACATTCTTAATCGAAAACAATTTGGATCAAAAAACTTTTTAGTTTATTATTTGCTTCTTTTCTTTGTTTGGTCAACTATTCGCAATCCAATATTTACGTATTGGACAAAATATAAAACTAACTAATTTTCGTTGGCAACATTATTTTATTTATTTATTTGATTATGTGCCCATCTCAAATCGTGGAACCTAATATGTTGCAACATTTGAGCGTTTGGTTCAACCGAACCAGAAATGGTGTTGGCTTTAATCAATTTTGTGACTCATTTGTTTGTTAGGTCGACTTTGACGTCTACCGGAGAGAATCCATCTAGGGAAGTGATGTCAACTAATGTCCGCATAGCATATATAACATTATAGTTCAGATTCACTCATCCATAAACAATTTAAGCAAAAAAATAAAACGGAATTTTGTATAGAGTATTCGATGACAATCATTGGTTTGGCTCGTTGATCAATTTAAATATTTAATTTTTATTTGATGCAAAACGTTTATTTATTGACAGTTTGCCCTTCGGATATTATTATTAAATTTTGAAGTCGACAAATTCATGAATGTGTCGAGTAACGAGACCGGTTGTTTGTATAAAACATTTTTTTCCCTGTCATTTTTTTTGCCTGCTCGATCACATTTTTCCCATTTAATTAGCTTAAACGTTTTGTTTTTTTGCTTTTGCAATGTTTGATCGTGTGATTGTAATCGATTTTTTTCCCATTCCATGTGCATTCTGGTCTCGCCCCGTAATAGATTTCACTAAATCGGTATCCAGGTTGGAACAAACTCTTTCTAATAATATTATATTTTACTTTTAGTGAACTTTTAATTGATTTATTGATATTGTACGTATTGTGTAATTCACGTCCCATACTGCAACTTGGTAACCTAGTTTCAAATCTAGTCTCATTTCACTTGGTTCTCATTAATTTTTGCTTGTCAATTTGAAGCAAAGCAAAGAAAGAATGTACAAATTGGATTACCTTTCAATTCCGATGAAGGTTAACGTATAGGTAGATACCAATACCGACATCAATTGAACAAATTGAGCGATAGGACATAGAATTGGATGAAAGATCCACCGACCCTAGAGGAGGAGAGAGAAGAAAAATACGGGAAGAATCATTTTATTTTGTTTGCTTTTCCATTTAATTGATTCTGCTTGATTTGGTTTCGTTTGACACACTTACCAACATTAGATCAGTATAGATGAATGGAACCGAAAGTACACCGATCAATAGGTCAGAGATTGCTAGATTGATTAGAAATTTTTGTAAATTTCTTGCCGAACGTTTCCCGTATAGTTCCACAAGTATGACCAACGTATTTCCCGTAAAGGCAAGAAAGGTGACCAATGAATAGAGCATCACCAAGATTGTTTGACCCATGGGACCGAATGCTTCCAATTGATCGATGATCAATGTATCGCCATTCGATGCATTTATTGAGAATGTGGTCAAATTCGCATCCGACATCCATTTTGGATCGGCCATCTCTTTCTTCTTCTTGATCTTCTTCTTTCAAATATTTGATCTAATTAAATCAACAAAATTTGGGTTAGTCCTTCAGATACTCTTTTTTTATGGAATACGAACACAATGGAATTAAATAGAATAGACAAAAATAATAATAATGAAATTGATTGTAGATCAAATTGCTACGATTGAATCTACAGTTGATTCATTTGATTTGACCGATTTCAATTGCATCTCAAATGTCAAGAGTTCTCCTCTTTTTTTTTTGTTTATGTTGGACCAACTTTCATTCAAACTATTGCAAAACTAAATGAAGACTTCTACTATTATTGCTTACATCAAGGATTTTTTTTCTTTTTGGTTTGTTTGTTTGGAGTTATCATTCAAGGAGGCCAATGAAATGGTATAATGTACATTGAACGTGGCTGATTGAGAATGAATGGGAGACCCATGACAACGGTGTGTCTCAATTCGGTATCATTTACCAGTCTTTTTTTTATTATTTCTTTGGTTGAAACTCTCGAACAAACAACTCGAACAAGGTGCAATCCATCATAGATTTTTTGGTTGCAACGAATCTATGCCTTCTTATACTTTATTTATTATTATTTTGTGTGTTCCATTTCGTTTGCAACTCACATTCGGATCGTAATATTTGGTTTCCTTTTCTCTCTCTCTCTCTCTCTCTCTCTCTCTCTCTCTCTCTCTCTCTCTCTCTCTCTCTCTCTCTCTCTCTCTCTCTCTCTCTCTCTCTTTTTCCTCACCCTCTCTATCTTTCCCTCCCTCTCTTTCTCTTTCATTTCGAATATATTTATGGTTCCAATAAAGAGACCATCATACGATCATGTGATGTGTACGATATAATGCTCAACAATGGTTGTTTACGAACATTGAGGATTAAGGTTTGAAAGTGCCAACGATAAACTCGGAAACACTGTATTTTTATGAACTGGTAATTGCTTGTTTCACATTCGTTTTTTTTTTCGTTTATTCTCGCAACGACGATCTTTTGCCCCTTTCGTACTCAACAATTTTATTTTTTCTGAAAAGTTGTTTTGCTACTTATGAACATAATTGATCAGAATTGAAGAGTGTACTCGTTGGCTTTACCCCCTTTTCTAGTTCAATTTTTTTTCATCTTACAATTATTTTTGAAGATGTTTGTCTTCAATGTTTGTAACGATTGACTTGTGCTTTCCATCGTTTTTTTTTTCATTCATTCATTCTTATGTTCTTCTAGGTTAGTCAATGCAAGCTGTTCCATTTGATTTCAATGAATCAAATATTTCCATCACATCACAAATATAACCAATATTATATGGCTTGACTCGTCATCCAATTTTTTTTTATTTATTAATGTTCCTAACTATTTGGGTATTAGCTACCATATCACATTTTGACGTTCTGGTGTTTTTGTTGCATTCCATGTATTCGATCGATCGATCGAGTTCAATAATCTTGACTAATAATCAAAATTGTACACACGACATGTTGTTGATCTCAAAGCCTCTCCTAAGCTCATATAAACATGTTTCGGGATGAAACAGCAAAGAATTTAAAGTTTTATATTAAAAACAAAATGTGACATATTCCTAGAATTTTGAATTTTAATATGGAAACGTGTTTTGACGCCGGGGACTCAATTCAAATTTAGATCATTAGATTCTCAACAAGGCTTTTGTGATACAACGTTACCTTGAAATAAATTGCTTACATTACCATATTTATTATTATTTAGTTATTATTACTCTTTATTATAATTGTTACGAAACATATTTCACACATTCGTATATAACGACAATCATTTTCATTCGATAAATATGATCGATCATCAATATTGACGATCCAAATTGACGTCCATAAGCGATCAAACTTTATTTATACATTTTATATATTACCGTAGAATTAATCGGTGCAATTGTGTTCTAATCTCCATAAATGATCCCTCTAAGAGGAGGACACTTACCCAATCGAATGATGATGATGATGATGGAAAGGTAAATCGATAATCATTAAAATGGGATTGCTTTTCTTACGTAGACCAATCTCGTTTTTTTTTATGGCCGAGAAAACTGTTTTTGATAGATTCGAGCTCTTCGAACACTAGAACGAATGGTTTCAAGTTTCAAGTTTAATGTAATTTACGTTTGATGACTTCTAATTGAATTGAATAATCGACGTGAACATGAGAGAATAAAAGCAAATAACAAACTTTTTTTGCCTTGATCTAGTATCACATTGTCATATAGTATTCATATAAGAAGAAGAAGAAGAAGAATTAAATCCTATTTCTCTTGATAATTAGACTCATTAAAAAAATATAGTGAAAAAAATCGTAAGATATTAATTGAATAATAAAGTTAATTTTGTAGACTCAAGTGTTTCGTACTTCAAGTGATGATGACGTTTTCTTTTGAGACGATGATGATCGAAATGATGGAATGAAACAATTACTTTTCCTTTCGTTTCAGTAATGAGATATGATCGTTTGATGGGAGAATAAATGTTGAAGGTTGAAGAGTATTACGTACAGAATTTATAAGACAAACTTTAGACGGTTACAACGGTACAAACCGAAGATTATAAATGTGGGAAGTATAGAATATATTATTGAATGATAATGAAAAGAATGAGACACTTTAGGTGATGACAGTACATTTCAGTAATGATTTGATGATGTTTGCCCAGAATTCAATAGCAATCTAATTAGTTGGTACAAAAGAAAATAGAGAATGATTTTAAAGAATTTTTCGGTGGGCGTTAAATGTTTTTTTCTTTGGTTTAAAATTTTTCACTTGTTTGAACATTAGGATCTTGCCTTATTTTTTTGGCTTGTAATTAATGTGCCCATAAATGTAGTAAGTTATCCCAAAAAAAATAGTAAGTTTAGCAAATAGTAACTTTACCAATAAACCCAGTTTTTGTTGCCCATAAAAATAGTTTTCATGCCCATAGTGAGTTTGACCAATAACTTAACGATTTCACCAATATTTATAGTTTTATTTACCCATAAACTTAATATGCAAACTGTTATATTATAAGACTAATTAATTTAATTTTACTTAACTTAAATAATTGAAAGAATTCATCGAAAGAATATACGAAAAAAAATTAAATAAAAATTAAATTATTTTTCAAGTGCCTTTGACACTTTTGATGGCCTCCCTCTTTTACGTTTGCAATTAAACAATTCATTCTTGGCATGGGGAGGAGGAACATATTCTTTGTTTATGATTGCGACTCCAACAATGTGTTTACAAATATATAACTTTAAATAAATTGGGCAATTGCATGTTGACTTTTTCCAGTCAGCATTTGGCACTGAGACTATCCACATTCTTTGTAGATGTTGCTTCACATAAGAATCAAATGTTCTATAATTGAAAAGTTGATCGTTTTTTATAAACTTGTTTATCTCATTTTCTGTCAACAACTTTGAATCAGTTGACGATGATGGAATAAAATAAAATGACTTGTCAGTGCCTGTTCTTTTTTTGATAATTGAACCCTTTTGTTTCATAAAATTATAAGATTCACTAGACAAAGCCGTGTTGATCGATGGTTGTACGGCAAAATGTTTGGCATGGTTGTGGTCAGTATTACGTTCGATTGACCAGTTATGAACAATGTCTTGTGCCACTTGAAGAAATCTGCTTATTGGCATTTTCTCTCGAAATGTGCCTTCATTTTTAATAACATTGTTGGTCGCCTCCAGGGCGTTATTGGTTAGAGGATACCCTGGAGCTGTTCCTTGATGCCAATTGCTTCTTATATTGATATATTCATTTTTAAAAAATAATAAAAAATCTGAAAATTCTTCAATTTTGTCCCACTTGTTGAAAAATAATGCACATGCAGCATTAAATTGGTCTGTTGTTCTAGACAATTGAAGAAAACAAATATCTGAAATAAGTTGTTGTTTGTGTATGGAAACAACGGATTTAAGTTTCTTTTCAATGTTGGTTTTTACATGAAACCAACAAAAGATACGAGTATAGTCAGTACCAAACACCGACTCAAAACCATTGGAAATAGATTGGGCACAATCAGCAATTAGATATTTAGGACTATAGGTTGGTTTCGTTCGTTTCAGCGACGAAAAAACAAATTCGAAATCCTTGCTTGTTTCGTTTGAAGTGATTGAAAGGCCAAATGGATGAAAATGACGGTCTTTGTCTGTCGTACCAATAATCAAGCACGGAAAATCATTCCAAATCAACTTATATGTTGCATCAGCGTTCAAAGAATCGCTTAATGATACAAGGTTGATAAGTCTTTTTGTGCTGAAAAATATTCCAAAAGTAGAATCTTCGTTTTTGAAATAATGGTCAAGAACAAAAGCTTGGTCGTCATCCATTGGTTCTTTAATATCTTTAATAGCGGCTTCCAATGCGCCCATATTAGGTGAAATTGTGGAATTTCGCAACGACTTTAGAAAGTTATTAAGTTGCGTTTTTGTTGGTGTTGGAAAATCAAGCTCAACCAGTTGCCTTAAAATCATGTTAGGCTTAGTAATACCAGAAGAAAATAATTTTTGAATTTCCGCTTTCACGGATTTAGGAATCCCATATTCAGCTTTCTGGTCATGGTCGTGATCATGTTCGGAATGTAATACTTGAAATTCAGAATTATGAGATGGCATGAAAATCATTACGCGTGACAAACATAATGGTTGTGTTTTACATAAATAATAAATTTTTACACCATCCTTCGATGATTGTTTTGATTTGTAAGTGTACCGGTCCAAATCAGAAACAAACTTTTTTGCTTGACCTAATGTTTCGAAGGAGTTCATCAAACGGTAAACTAGGTTTACACATCTTTTTTTGCTTGTTTGATTAGTTTCATTTGTAGATTGATCGTTTGAAAGAGTAGAATCATTAATCTCAAGAGGTTGCGAAGGGATCGCAGTAACATCATTGAGTGACATTGTTGATCCAAGACACAATATATACAA
Organism: Blomia tropicalis; assembly: GCA_029204025.1. Classification (NCBI taxonomy): domain Eukaryota; kingdom Metazoa; phylum Arthropoda; class Arachnida; order Sarcoptiformes; family Echimyopodidae; genus Blomia; species Blomia tropicalis. The sequence goes on along the minus strand of CM055089.1, from coordinate 13,693,505 downwards.
CTTAAATAAATAAACGATCAAGTTATCAAATAAAGATAATCAATATTTAGGATTCAATATCCAATGTAATTTCAAAAGAATATAGAAATAGTTGTATTCAAATGATTGGATGATAAGATAGAGACAACTTGACCACTTTTTAACGATAATGGTAGAGATTGTTTATCGATTAAAAATTATCATTATTAATTAATTTATTAAAACTATTTACAATTGCATTGTTTTGTATATTATTGCCATAATTGAATTAACTGTTGCAAAGATTGCTTCATCTTAGTTAATGTTCAATTAATCTTATTCTTATATTATTTCATCTTATCTGTGTTAATGTCGATAAAGTCAATAAGCTTTTGAATAGGCAAACTTACTATTTATTTGGGTAAAAAAACTGGGTTTATTGGTAAAGTTACTATTTGCTAAACTTACTATTTTTTTTGGGCCAACTTACTACATTTATGGGCACGTTAAATATAATCCTATTTTTTTTCTTATTGTATTTATTGTTCCCTCAAGCTCTATCCTTATCTTTGAGTTCCTTTTTTATGTGTGTGTGTGTGTATGTGTGTGTTAGCTATTTCATCATTACACTTCCAAACGAATCAATGGAATATTCCATTTAGTTGTCGTGTGTCATCTTTTTCCTTTTTCCCATAACGTAACAAGAAAAAAAAATTAAAGACAATCTCTAAGGGAACTTTGTCATCGAATGTCAACTATCAAAATATTCATATGACCATCCTGATTCTTCCCTCATCATGATTCCATCGAATGCTACAATCTATATTACATTTTCAAATGAATACTAAATTCTTTTCAATGTTACAATTCAATTTAAACCTTCCATCACATATATAGGACGTTTGCCATATTCAAAATCATGACAACAGGAATAAGAATTAGTTTGGCAATTAAATCAATTACTAATTGTTTCAAATAATGATATAGTTTTGTTTGATTTTTATCTGTCATCATCAATTATCATTGAAAAATTGATTGCCTTCATTATAATAATATTGATAATATATCACTTACCTTACTAATGATTTATATATTGTATAATGTGTAGGTTCTTTTTATCATTATCGTGATTGATTGATATTTGTTCTTCCATTGTGTCGATCACGTTTTTCCTGGTTGTTTGGTTTGGTTGTTCCGTTATTTCTGGTTTTCCTGCACTCAACCCACAACAACATGTTCAACTTGTTTGAAAAATGATCAACATTTAGTTAGTTAGCCTATGAGGAATGATCGAACCAAAATGTTTCATTCTGGTTTGATACTGAAACGTTATATATGGGAACCCACATCAAATAGTGTGTAGAATATTTTCATTTGATTGTGCGTAGTCTCCACATTTGAATCGTAACGATTCGACGCCAAAACGCCCCGGCAAATTTCGTCGAATCCAAACTCCTAAATGGAACGTTTCCTCTTCTCATGTTTTGTTTGCTTTATGCAAATTGTTTTTTTTCACCAACTTAAATTTAAAACTACTTACCCTTATATTGTCCCGTGCGGGAATAGATAGATTGATTTAATTTTAAATGTTTCACCATTATCTTGCAATAACATTAACGATGTTATCTGGCCATGAAACATTTCCATCTTGAACAACAATTTAGATGATCGTTTTGTAACTGTTGTTGTTGTGGTTGTTGTTGTTTTTAAACCATTTTTGGTAAAAGCCATACGAATTCAATCTAGAATCTTCAAACAAAAACCATTTTGTATGAATGTACATTTATAATTGGATGCCGTTTCAATTTTCACTTTTATTTTTTTCTCCTTATTCTTTTGGGATTATATGTCAAATACACGTTTCAATTATATACAACTTTGGTGATTATTCGGTGACATTTATTCAAATCAGATTTGTTGCAACACGTTTAACAGGAAAAAGGTAGAAAATGAAGAATGTTTTCATCATGGGACATCTTCTCTCTTTTTTTCTATTGTTTATTGTTTTGTTGAAACATGTGCAAATGAAAGTACGTTCGATGGAATTCAATTGCCAAACCCGAACATTCCACGAATAGATATATTGCAAATTGAATTCATCTTGTGATCGTTTCCTTCCACGTACTAGAATGAAATTGCTTTCTTATATGGCAAAATGTTCTAATAAAATCGTATCATTCTTCGGGCTTTAGTTAATTTATTTTTGTACTTTCTTCGATACACAAGATCGATATAACATGCAATCTATTTATTAACATTGATCTCTGACTGATATTCTTTTTTTTCTACCTCTTTGAAAGAAAAAGCATAGGAAAAATTATTGTGTTTTTCTAAATTTTATTTTTTTAAAAAGTTATTGAACTTTTCAATGAATCACTGATTAATAAATTAATTTTATGTTTCTTATTTAGGTTCAATGTTGTTGGAATAAACGATTCAATGTCATACATTGTTTATTTACTTCAAAACGTGCATCAATGCCAATTACCAATCTACAATGATCTACAACAATCTACAACTTTCTAATGTTAAGTCTAAACTTGTGATGAAAAACAATGGCAAAATGGTACCCTTTGGTATGTTATGCACATTTCTTTGCAACTTGTTTACATTTTGAACATGCAATTTAGTCAATATACAAGTTCTACAATTCTTCTGTTCTTATCAGTTACTCTATTTAAGCTTTTTGGGTGTATAAAATAGCATCTATTTCTATTGATCAATTTTGATAATTTTGGGGAGAATTCTTAGAGATTTTGTCATTCTGAGACGATTTAAGCTATTTTCGAGTTTGTACGATGTTCGGGTTTGAGATATTTGAGGTCAAAGATCATTCATGGGTAACGTCGTCTTACGGAATTTCAATGGAACTAAAATTTGCAAAAAAAGTGACTTTCTTAGGCCGATTCCAATTTTTGAATAGAGAATTCAATGTATTCTCAAACTATACTCAAACTATACACACGAAATCACTAAATTTTTGGTTTTCAAAACTGAAAAATTGGAATTTCTCGAGAATGGTACATATTTAAAATCTGAAACTTGGCACACTCATAGATTTTGAGATGCTTGATCGAATGAACTTATTATCAATTTTCTAGATTTTATCAATCTTGAATTATCTGCGTTTTTTGTTCAATATTTTTTTGTTATACAATCTTTGTTTAAAATTTAATATCTCAAAAACTATTTATAATTAAATACTAAAACTTATAATATTAATAGAAAAGAAAATGATCTATAAAATGACATTTTGTTTATTTATTTTAAACTTATCAATCGTTAGTAATTAATGCTTAAAGTTGACCTAAATTTTTTTTAGTTTTTAATAAATAACTCGAGAATCGTACAAAATTAAAAACTGAAACTTTCTAAACTTATAAATTTAACAATTTCTGATCGATTGAGACTATAATCAATTTTGTGTGACTTATCATTCTTAAGTAATATGCGTTTTTATAGTTTTTTGTTTACTATATGTTTACAAACTGATAACTTGAGAACTATACAAGACAAAATTTTGAAACTTGGCACAATAATAGAACATTAAATTTCTAATCAAATAAGTATTTGATCAACTTTGTGTGATTTGTTTTTCTTAAGTTATAACGGTTTTTAACAAAGTACACACTCAAATTTAGGTCAACTTCAAAAATTTATAACTAATGATAGATAGGTTTTATAAATTTAAACTATATATCATTCGATTAAGCATTTAATGATCTATTATTGTGCCAAATTTCAAAATTTATTTATTTACGATTTTTGAGTTATACAAGTTTGAACACACAATGTTAATAAAATTACAAATATGCAAATAACTTCAAAATGAAAAGTTGCATCAAGTTGATTATAGTCTTAATCGATCAAAAATTGGTAAATCTATAATTCTGGAAAGTTTTATAATTTAATTCTTTGCCGTTTTTGAGTTATTAATAAAAAACTAATAAATTTTAAGTTGTCTTTAAACTTTTATAACTAACGATTGATAAGTTGTACAAGTGTGATCAATATGTCATTTGATAGATCATTATCTTATCTATTAACTTCATTAGTTTTAAAATATAAATCATTGTAGTTTTTGAAATATTAAAGTTTTAAAATATGTTGTCAATTCAACAAAATCGAAAAGTTCATCGTTTTTCCCATGTTTTCACATTGAAATACAATAATATTCAATATTCTTATGGCTATTTCCATTGGATTGTATTGCATTTGCCAATTGTACGTATGGATGCCTATGCAATCAATGGTGTTCCAATCTATACGCACCTGACATCCACGGACACCCACATGCATGGTATATTTCATTGAACATGATTGTTTGTGATCATTTGTCAGGTTGATGAGTTCGTACACAAGGTGCTTGGACAGACAGTTCACATTTTTCTCGCCATTATCAATGCCAATGGTTGACAAAGTTAAATCCAGTTGTTGCCTTCGATATTGTTGCCCACACAAAACGACTGAATGCGTCGATTGTCTGTTGCCGATATTATTTTGGTTGATCTGTATTTATTCAATCTTCTTACCGTGTCAATGTGAACGATGTCAAACGGTTCTTCTTCCGAATCGATCTGTCTATTGACTTGTATCTATTGACCGATTTTGATGATTTTTACATTGATTCCGGTATATTTTTAGATTCCAAATTGATTAAAAACATTTTCGATTTTGTACGATGCACAGTTTTCGTGCTATTTAGGGTCATAGCTAAATAACCTACTTAGTTACGTCGCATCTCACTCTGGAATAGGCAATCCAATGTATTGGTAGATTCGCGAAACATTATCGACTGATTTAGTTCAAAGTTCAATATCTCAAGAACTATACAATGTTAAAATATGAAAATTTCTACACTTATAGATTATAAAATCTTTAATAGAATGAATCTATGATCAACGGTTTAAACTTTATAGTAAATGAGTTATGCGTGTTTTGATGTTCATTGTTTAATTTTCGTTTTAATCTCATTATCTCTGTAACCACAGACAATTGAATGTTGAAACTTTTCATGTTAATAAATTTTATTACTAATAATTGAATTAGTTTATGATCAACTTAATAGATCTTATCGTTTTTGAGTTATACGCGTTTTAAAACTTTTTTACATGGTCTGTTGTAAATTCAATATTTCAATAACCACAATGAACTTGAATTTGAATCTTTCTACACTTATAAATTATAAAATTCTCAATCAAATAAACATATGATCATCTTGCTAGATCTTATCGTTCTTAAGTGATACGTGTTTTTATAATTATTGTTTATTTTTTGTTTAAATCATTATATCTCAATAACCACAAACAATTAAAAGATGAAACTTTCCAATTTTATAGATTTTGGGTATTCTTAATCGAATGAGTTAATGATCATTTATGTAGATCTTATCGTTTTTAAGATATACGCGTTTTAAGCTTTTTTTACATAGTTTGTTGTAAATTCAATATCTCAAAAACCACACAAAAATAAATTTTCAAACTTAGCACATTTATGTATAAAAAAACGCTTCATCAAGTTAAGTTATGATCAATTTGGTAAATCTTATCTTTCTTGAGTAATACACGTTTTTGATGTTCATTGTTTATTTTTTGTTTCAATCTCAATATCTCAGTAACTACAACGAAATAAACGCCAAAATTTTTTATGTTTATAGATTTTAATATTCTTAATCGAATGAGTTTATGATCAATTTTGTAGATTTTATCGTTTTTGAGATATACGCGTTTTAAACTTTTTTAACATGGTCTTTTGTAAATTCAATATCTCAAAAACCGCACAGAAAAAAATTTGCAAATTTGGCACAATTATAGATAAGAAAACGCTTTATCAAATAAGATTATGATAAATGTTATACAACTTATAATTCTTGAGTTATATTTGTTTAAACATAGATAATAATATAATCAATAATTTAAATAATTGAATTTAATCGAAAGTGATGAACGAAATACTATCGATACTATCGAAAATTTTTGTTGTTTTGAAAATATGTCCCATAGGAAATACATTGAAATGTTTAAACGCGTGAAACATAAAAACTACACCGAATTTAATCATGAAATTATTTTGACTGATAGATTTTAAGATTCTGAATCGATTGACACCATGAACAAGTTTTATAAATTCATCGTTTTTGAGTTATCGGCGTTTGAACACGCCCAGCTATTTTCTATGGGAAAATGTCCCGTAGGAAATACATTGAAATGTTTAAACGCGTGAAACATAAAAACTACACCGAATTCAATAATAAAATCATGCAGATTTATAGATTTTAAGATTCTGAATCGATTGACACTATGATCAGGTTCGTACGATTTACCGTTTTTGAGATGAAAAAATTTTTAATATTTAAAAATCCACCAGGTGTCGCCACCAGCGAACATTTTGAAAAATTTGCAAAACTGAAAAAATTTTAAAATTATTTGTTACAGTACCAGTAACGCCATCTATTGAATTTTATACTCAAAAACTCAATTATCTCAAAAACGGTAAATCGTACAAACTTGATTATGGTGTCAATCGATTGGAAATTAAATTTTCTGTTAATTTCTAAATATAACTTTATTAAAAATATTTACCGTTTTGTTGTAAAACAATGTTATTGTATGAACCCAAAATGCACGTGTGTACACAACCAGCTGTTTTACATTCATGTGTATTGTTGGCCACAATGATATTGAACAAATATCGTGCACCAAAGTATCCCTCGTTTAATTTGTTTTTAAAACAACGTTTTATTCCAACAATTTTATTTGTAAGTATTTAACTTTATTAAAAACTCTTTCTTACATATTTATCTACATAGGTCTACATTTGTTATTGGTTTTCCTTGTGTTTGTGTCGAACCTTCATCATGACCGTTCCATTTGTCTTTTGGAGTCCATTGCCATAACTGTGCATCGAGAAACTATTTTTTATTATGTTTACTATGAAATACTATTCATTCATACCCACAATCGTTCGCTTGAAAATTCCAAAAAAGTTTTATTAATCGTAAGATTGAGACATCAAATATTGTTTACAAAACGTTTTCATCAAATTCATTTCATTGATAGGATCATTTTATGCAAAAGTTTACAGAAAATATAATCTGCATCTCCAATGATCGATTGTCGTATCATCAAGATCGTGATGATCACGATGGTGACGATTATTGGGTTACGATTCCGATGGCGAATGGAAATTTTGAGAATGTAAATTCATTCATCTACTTTGAAAACAAGAAGGTTCGATATATATGGGACAACGATGTACGAGAATTTATCAAACTTCGTGGTCTAAACAAAGATATCAAGTGTACATACTTTTATCAACAAAAGGGTCTATCATCGGAAAATCAAAAGCGAAGGTAACATTTTGAATCAATCAAAACATAACGATTACATTAATCAATTTCACCATATGATAGACAAATCGTCTATGGCTTGAACGAGATTGTGGTCAACGTACAATCGCTTTTCAATATCTTATATCAAAAGGTACTCGAACCATTCTACATCTTTCAAGTATTCAGTGTAATCATATGAACATTGGACATATACTCAACATAAATAATATTCATACTCTAACACTATGTCATCTAGTCAAGAAATGCCAATAAGAATTGAACATCGATTTCCCTGAATCACATGAATCACGAATTACATTGCACATGGAAATGGTAAAAGACATCATTGCTTTTGGTCATTTGGTGCCAATATCGGATGCCAATTGTGGATACCTGATACTCTCCTGATACTTGTAAATGAAACTAATATTAACTATTCAATACAATAATCATTTCTTGGAACATTAACGAAAGACGAATCCGACGTGAATGTGTCGCGCATCCACAAAAACATGCAATTTCCTATTCCAGAGTTGGATTCGACGTAACTAAGGAAGTAATTGAACTTTGACCTCAAATAACTCAAAAACTGTATATTGTATAAACTTGAAAATGTTCCCTATCGACTCAAAAAACGATCAAAAACGGGTAAATAAATACTAGAATTGGATACAAATCAATGAAAATAGCTGACGATATTCCTGTATTCACCTAAAAAGGTCAATCAGCTGTATTGATATTGTTTCACAGCATTGATGGCCATAACTCTTTAGTATGAAGCTTTTGTAACAATCGTGGTTTATTTCAATAGGTAAGTAGTATTGGATTCAAGTTTATTAAACATTTTTCTATTCATTCAAGTTCCAGAAGAAATCATGGAACGAGGGAACAAACACAATCATGGTTATGGACATAATGGCACGTGTTTATATTCAATCAGCATTATGACATCGTTTCTCATTATTGATTACCATAACTCTTCAATTAAACGATCGTGCTTTGGCTACTAAACCAGATTCAAGTTCGCTAAACAGGTTGTCCACCACACACCAAATTATCCATCGTTTACGTTGTATTAAAAACCAAATGTTATTCCAACAATTTTAATTGTAAGTTTTTAACTTTATTAAAAATTCTTTCTTACATATTTATTTTACATAGGTCTACATCTGTTATTGGTTTTCCTCATGTTTGTGTCGAACCTTTATCATGATCATTCCGTTTGTCTTTTGGTCAACGTGAGCAATCGACGCCGATCATAAATTCTTGTACAAAGCGATGAAAAATCAAAGGAGACTCCAGTCGATCATACATCAACCAATATCGATAAGGAAAACATTGATTTAAAGGATGAGAGCCCAAGCAAATTTGTCAATTTGCCGGACCATTCAATGAAAAAGGTCGAGAAAATTGAATATGGTTATTTCGTTGCTAATATCGAAACGCTATTTGGAACTTTTCTGATTCCTGTTCTTCGGCAAATATATTGGAAGATCTACATTGGAAGATCTCATTGCACCACTATATTGGGTTCGAAAACATCTAAGGTTCAAGTATTTACATTTTTAATTATTGGTAAAACTCCTTTCTTACACTTTCATCTTACACAGTTATCTTCGGAGGACGAATATTTGGCTTTCTCACCAGCTACACAAAAAGAATGAAACAGTTCTAACCACCAAATACAACCAAAGTTTAGTTGTATAAATGGAAGTTCTTATTATCAGTAGTTCCTATGGTTTCCAATGTCTTTGGTTAATCTTGAAAGAATTATTGAAATCTTGTACAAAAAGGGAAACAGAAGAACTACAAGAATGAAATGAACACAGAACTACACAGATAATTGAAGAAACAGTGTGTTTTTTCAACAATTTTAACTGTAAGTTTACATTTTTATTTATTAGTAAAACTCTTTTCTTGCATTTTTATCTTACACAGTTATCTTCAATGGACGTATATTTGACATTCTCATCAGCAAGGTGATGATGGCAATTGTTCAATTAATAATCACCTATCCAACTCGAATATACTGTTGAACGTTCACCTTCGACCAAATAGTTTACGAGCAAAGAATGCCAAATCATAATCCGAATTGGGCTCAATCTGGTAATCTTGTTTATTTTTTTTTCTTATATCTATTTTGATTTAACTTATACGCCAAATTGCGAGCATTGAATCATTTTTTGTTTGTCTATACGATTAATCCATGCATTGCATTGCATGCTTACACAAACGTTTTGCTCTTATCGCAATTTCACATCAATGACACTGGTAAAGCTCACATTCAACGTTAGGCGTCTGGTTAGCGCGCGAGAATTTTATTATCTTATGCGCGTACGATTAACCCATTACATTGCATGTCTGCACAAACGTTTGCTCTTATCGCAATTTCACATCGATGACGCCAGACATGTCATCCTCAACGTTGGGCGTCAGGTTTGTGCACGCCGCTGCAATTCACATTGATGCATTGTTCTGGTTGCTTATCACGTTGAGCTTCACTAAACGCATTGACCAGGGCCAATAGTTGCTTTCATTGTTTAACCTGCCATGTGCTCGCTACGTTGATCGTTGAGCTATTGTAGCTCGATCAACATCCATCTCAATGTTTCAATTAAGTTTTGATATTATTCTTTACCAGTTTTATACTAATTATTATTCTTATATACTTTATTCTACAGAACAATTATGAATCCAATCAACTATTAGACAAAACCAAACCAACACGGTAATCAATTGTTCATAATTGTACCTTTATTGTCCATTATTGTCTTTCTCAACTTTGCCATTTGTTCTCCTACGAACAATCAAGGTATCAGTAAAAAGGTAATTAAGTTTCTCTTTAATTCTAAAGGAAAGGATTTTTGAAAATAGTTTTAAATTGGGCTATAGTCTATGCATATGGGCAGTCATTATTTTTGCTTTTACAAAAAACGATCATCTTTATCAAAAATCCTTTCCATTTGAATTAAAGAGAAACTTAACTATCTTTTTATTGACACCTTGATTGTTCGTAGGAAAACAAAATGGCAAAGCTGAAAATGTTCAAAGTTAATACATTGAATTACATGCTTTTTTCTTGTTTGCACAGATATTTGTTTTCATTACCCAAATAATATGGATGGCGAATATGGATAGAAGAGTGGCCGAATTTTAATTCAAGATTTAAATTTTATATTTATTTGTAAACATGCACACACACACACAAACACACCTGTGTTCTCTCTCGTTCTCTCTCTCTCTCCCGGAATCGTATTGTGTGTTTCAACTTTAACTAATTTTTCTTTATTCCATTTTTTACAGTCCGTCTGTCATTGGAGACACGGTGAAGACTAGTCAGTAAGACTAGCCCGGCTTGTTCGCATGGAGGAGCCTGGTTTATTCATGCCGTCCTGCCTCCATGCAACTAAACGAAGAAAGTGGAAAAATGGATTGTCTGGGTCGAGCTGGCCTGAATCTTTTTACTTGATTCTGCCTGTGCCTACTTGACTACTAAGACATAAAACACCCAAAACATGGCAGAATCGATGAGTTCGCTAGCAGGACCCTAGGTACGTTCTTCCTGCCCACCCGCTAGCAACTTAAAGAAGTTACGGGCTTAATTGAATAGTCGATCGAATTGTGGTGTGCCTAACTTGCATAACTGCGGGTCGCATCACTTTGGGTTTTTTGCTTAGCCTGCCTTTTTTCCCATTCGAGACTTAAAATTTTTAAAAACGGAACTTGGCGAAGATTTTTTTTTATTAGCAAGGTACGTTCAATTTTTAATGAGATGATGATGGAGGGAGAGAGAGAAGAGAGAGAACACATTTGAGAACACTATTAAAAACACAAAACATTTTATATTTTATTGTATAATAATATAATAATAACTATTGAATTGTAATTGAAATACAAAATAATAAAAATTTTGAAAACTTTCGGGAAGGAGCAAATCGGGAAATAAATGTATAAACACGTTATTCGTATAAACACAGTGTATTGAATATACACAAATTGAAACTTTGGCAAAGGAACGGAGTCTATGAATGAACGTGTGTTGTGCCCACTTCTCTGTACACTGTACAGTCATGTTTTGTTTACATCTTATATACATTGAGGTTTTCTATTCTTTGTATCAATTTGCATTTTCAATTAAAAACGGAAACATCTCGAACAATCAAAACATTGTATTTTCATTCCAATTGAAAATTTTAGTACCTTTATTCCAATGATACTCATGTTAAAGTCGGAACCTTTCGTAACAGGTAAATTTGATTTCAATTTTAAATCATTTAATTATTTGTTTTCATACATGTATATTGGTTCATGGTTCATAATACTAACGTTTACATTATTCATTTCATTCTAACAGATCGTTCAATTCAAACTCTATAAATTCAGTTTTCTATTTTATAAATGTTGGCGTCTTCATATCGATTGCTCTCGAATTGTATCGATTGTACAGCAAATCATACATTGTACATCGTCTCACAACCACCGATGTCGCTAGTTTATACCTCCATCATTCACCACTGACAAGCACGTTGCTCACTCATTGTTCTTGTTCGACTTTCTTTCTGAACAGATCGCTCTACTCAAGTTGTGTTTGCATCATTTATCCTAGTTTGATTTGTTGTATTTGCCAATCAAAATTTGGAAACTTCTTTTTCATTTACTATTATTTTCTTTGGCACTTTTTGATATATTGAAATCTTTTTCTATGATTCTATATTTTTTCCGTGTCCACTATCGAGTGCTATCAATATTAATTTTAATTCGATTCGATTCGATTCACTTGACCACTTGGCCTATTCCCTCATATTTGATATTGTTTCTGCTGTGCATTATTTAGTGTTACCCTTTCTAGTGTTTAAAAGAATCTTTCTTTATACACTTTCATTATCCCCTTAATGTCTCAAAAAGTTTCAATCTCTTAGCATTATTTTTGTTAATTACCTATTGCTATTGCTACTTACCCAAGTCCTGGTTTTACTATTAGGTAGAGATAGATGAACTATACCTCATCGTACACGCTCACATACTCACTGCTGACTCATTTTGGTGCTCTTTTGTTATATGCCATGACCAACAAAATATGTTCTCTTTTCATTTTAAATGAATTTCAATTTTTCTTTGGCGTTTTATAATGAAGTCATCAAGTTGGATTGGTTTGATACCAATTTAAAACGGCAAGTATTTCAGGAAAGTTAAAGCTCAATTTTGTTTCTGTTCACATATTAATCCCATCTTTCTATTTTAGGATATTGTGACATTTAATTCGATCACCACTTTGGCATCATCATCATCTCTCAATCATCCACACCCATATATAATATTTATTCTGTACTACATTATTTTTGCCATCAATTTCCATATACATATTGTTCCTATTCTCTTTCTCCTTCTTTCGTTTACCACATAACTCAGCTATCTTGGAGATGATGACTTGCATCTGCAAGTAGGATCCTTGATACAATTCCAATTCAATTCAATCTTTCTTTGGTGTTTTATTATGAAATCCTCAAGTTGGAATTGCTTGATGCTAATTTAGAACGTCAATAATTTCAGGAAAGTTAAAGTTAAATCTCTTGTCTGTTCACATATTAATTCCATTTTTTCTTCTAGGCTACAGTGAAATACAGTTCCAATCTTGCCTTTCTTTACATCATCCAAATAATTGTTGTGATCAATTTCCGTGTCCCAGTTTCAATTTTTCAAATCATACTTATTTTTACTTGGTGATTAGTGATTGGATTACTCATTATCATTTATTTGATACTTTTGTGTTATATTTAGTGTTATTTTTGTGCTACCATTCAATTGATCGACAAACAATATTAGGTATATTGATTTCCGTTTCGTAATTTAATTTCGCCACGTATCAAGTTCAATAATTGTTTCTTGTGTTTACCATTGAATATTATCGATTCCAGTGTTTTATTAGAATCAATTTCATACGCGTCTACTTTTCACATCTCATTCAGTTAGAAAATTTCATTGCATTCAAGGAATATTTAGACAATTTGAAATGGCAATTGCTCCAGGTAAGTTATTTCACTTTGGATCACATATTAATTCCATCTTTTTATTCTAGGTTATTGTGATGTTTAATGCAATTCCATCATCACTTATGTATCATCTCTCAATCATCGACACCCATATATAATATTTATATTGTGCTATATTAGTGTTGTCATCAATTTCCATATACAAATTGTTCATATTCTCGTTCATTTACCACATAACTCAGCTATCTTGGAGATGATGACTTGCATCTGCAAGTAGGATCCAAGATAATTGTCCCAAGCCAATGGGGCCCTGTTCTCGGGTCCGTAATGAGGAGGGTGTGGTACGATGGAATAGCTATCAAAGCCCGTAAAACTTTGCTGTTATCAGCGTAATTTTACCTTTTCATTGATCGTTAATCAATTTTTATTCCATTTCCTTACTATTTAGTTAGTTTTATATCTCTATCGTTTTTATTATTTCCATTTCCACGTCTTTATTGAATGTGAGTTTTATGATAGTCATTTATGATAGAGATTTATTTCAATTTATTTATGATCAATGAATTATTTTATTTAGTTTTCTAGCTAGTATTTCTTTTTCATCTACATCTCTATCATATTAGAATTACTATTGAATGAGAATTGTATTAGTTGTTCTTGATAGAGAATTTTATTTTGTTTAATTCACTCTGCATTCTTCTTGTATGATTGATGTTTTATCCATTAGAGATGATCCATCTTTTTCAACTATCTCTATCATTTTAGTTTTACATAGTCAACTATTGAATGAGAGTTGTAATAGTTATTTTTTTAAATTCAATCTGCATTCCTCTTGTATGGTTGATTGTTTAACTTTACCCAAAATGATCTATTTGCAATTTCTTTTTACATTGCATCTTCTATGTGAATCGTTGATCTTATTGGATCTATTTGCAATTTCTTTTTACATTGTCAACTATTGAATGAAAGTTGCAATATTTATCTTTTATATACAATTTGATCTCCTCTTGTATGGTTGATTGTTTATCATTAGACATAGCTCCTATGTTTGAAAGTGTTTCACTTGAGATGATCCATCTTTTTCAACTAACTCTATCAATTTAGTTTTACATTGTCAACTATTGAATGAAAGTTGCAATATTTATCTTTTATATACAATTTGATCTCCTCTTGTATGGTTGATTGTTTATCATTAGACATAGCTCCTATGTTTGAAAGTGTTTCACTTGAGATGATCCATCTTTTTCAACTAACTCTATCAATTTAGTTTTACATTGTCAACTATTGAATGAAAGTTGTAATAATTATTTTTTTATATTCAATCAGCATTCCTCTTGTATGGTTGATTGTTTATCTTTACCCGAAATGATCTATTTGCAATTTCTTTTTACATTGCATCTTGTGTGTGAGTAGTTGATCTGATTAGATTCATTTTCAAATTCTTTTTGCATTGCATCTTGTATGTGAGTTGTTTAACTAATTAGATTCATTTGCAATGTCTTTACACATTGCCCTTCGCTTGATATCGTTGGATCATATCGTAGGCCTCTTTGCATGTCTCAATGCATTGTATGTGAGTGTTTCTCTCGCCCGCTAATGGGTTTTGGCACACACCATGCCGGTTCCCCCATTAGTTGGACATAACCAAAACAATTGAACTAACTTGGTGGTCATATTAATTGACGCCCGATTACCTGACTGGCGCATGCGTTCTTGTGACGAAGACCAATGGCGAGGACCAATTGCGAGGACCAATGGAGAAACCAAATGGAGAAACCAAATGGAGAAACCAAATGGAGAAACCAAATGGAGAAACCAAATGGAGAAACTAAATGGAGAAAACAAATGGAGAAGAAGAAGAAAAAACAAGTGGTTTGGAAAATGAAAAGTTTATTGTAATAATAATAAATAAAATACAAAAAAAATAAAAATTTTATTGATTAATAATAAAAGGTGTTCTCTCTCTTCTCTCTCCTCTCCTCTCCCCCTTCGATACACTTACCTTTCTTCCTCCCCCGCGATGTCTTCGCCAAGTTTCTGTTTATAAGGCTTAAAGTCTCACGTACAGGTACAGGCAGGCTAAAGAAACCTATTGTACGTCCAAGACTACCCATTCCCCCACTTAGGTTGCGTTGCCGGTAGGCAGGAGAGGCTGGGCGAACCTATTTCCCCCCGGCGAACCCATTATATCTTTGCTGTTTTTGGGAATTTATAGTCTTGCAACCAGGCACAGTGAGAATCAAAATGTTAAGACACAAGCCTATTGGTCGCCCCAGACTCATTATATCTCTGCTGTTTGTGGGCGTTTTAAGTCTTGCAACCAGGCACAGAGAGAATCAAAATGTTAAGACACAAGCCCTTTTGTTGCTCCAGACTGCTATGCGTTGCCGGTTGCTTCTTTTAGTTGCTTGAAGGTCGGCTGGTCAAGCGTACCAAAACCCTTCAAGCGAACTTCTTCTGCGGGCCGGTGCTTCACCGGTGCATCCAAGGTGCAATCGGTCTATATAAAAATAAAATAAAGGTTAAAATAAGAACACACACACAACGATTCTAGGAGAGAACTAGAGAGAATCGAGAGAACACCGTGTGTGTGTGTGTTACAATAATAAAATAAAATAAAATAATAATAAAATAATAAATAATAAAATTAAGGCCATCCATCGGTTAATGTTCGCCATCCATCAGGTATCGATAGCCATCCAAACTTAATGTTCATGGTCAAGAGTCTATCGAGTCCGTCATCCCAAAAACATTAAGTATTTATTTAATATAAAAGGTGGGCCGTAATCCATCCGGTAATGATCGCCATCCAAATTAATGTTCATGGTCAAGAGTCTATCGAGTCCGTCATCCCAAAAACATTAAGTATTTATTGAATAAAAAGACACGTTTATTGAGTCGCAATCAAATCTTCAATGCGATATTCGTCAGCAATACAAGTCAGCAGTTTTACGGAATCACTGGTCACAGATCCAATGATTCCAACCATCATCACTTTACACAGGCTTTGGACTGTCAAGTTTGAGGTCAAGAATATGAAGAATTTGTATTCAATCATTCCAAAAACCAGGCGGATTTAAAACCGATGCTCACTTGATGATGTCTCAAAGTGAAATGAGTATGACATAAACAAAGCACATCGCAGCGGCTATGTTGACATCAGGCGTTGGTGTAATGGAAATGGAAATAGCAAAGGCAAAAGCCTTCATTTTTGATAAAAATCGAACAAAAATTAAAGTTGCTTGGATTAGGATGAAATTTCTAGGGAAGATTAATTGATCAATTATAAATCATTCCTGAAAATTTCATTAGAATCCAAGCAACTTTAATTTTTTGTCAAAAATTGGAAAAAAGCAAAGGCTAAAGCCTTCATTTTTGATAAAAATCGAACAAAAATTAAAGTTGCTTGGATTCTAATGAAATTTCTAGGGATGATTAATTGATCAATTGTGAATCATTCTTGAAAATTTTAGGTTGAAATTCTAAAGGATTCTACCAAAAACAAGGTACAAATTGATCGACATGACACCCAAAAATGAATCAATTTGAGTCCTGTTTTAGGTAGAATCCTTTAGAATTTCAAGCTGAAATTCACATAAATGATTTGTTATCAAACATTAAACCATTCCTGAAAATTTCATTAAAATCCAAGCAACTTTAATTTTTTGTCAAAAATGGAAAAAAGCAAAGGCTAAAGCCTTCATTTTTGATAAAAATCGAGCAAAAATTAAAGTTGCTTGGATTCCAATGAAATTTTCAGAGATGATTAATTGATCAATTATGAATCATTCTTGAAAATTTCAGGTTGAAATTCTAAAGGATTCTACCAAAAACAAGGTACAAATTGATCGACATGACACCAAAAGATGAATCAATTTGAATCCTGTTTTGGGTAGAATCCTTTGGATTTTTGAGCTGAAATTTTTAGAAATGATTTGTTATTAATCAATAAACCATTCCTGAAAATTTCATTAGAATCCAAGCAACTTTAATTTTTTGTCAAAAATTGGAAAAAAGCAAAGGCTAAAGCCTTCATTTTTGATAAAAATCGAGTAAAAATTAAAGTTGCTTGGATTCTAATGAAATTTTAGGGATGATTAATTGATCAATTATGAATCATTCCTGAAAATTTCAGGTTGAAATTCTAAAGGATTCTACCAAAAACAAGGTACAAATTGATCGACATGACACCAAAAAATGAATCAATTTGAATCCTGTTTTAGGTAGAATCCTTTAGAATTTCAAGCTGAAATTCACAGAAATGATTTGTTATCAAACAATAAACCATCCTGAAAAATTTCATTAAAATCCAAAGCAATTTTAATTTTTTATCAAAAATTGAAAAAAAGCAAAGGCTAAAGCCTTCATTTTTGATAAAAATCGAACAAAAATTAAAGTTGCTTGGATTTTAATGAAATTTCTAGGGATGATTAATTGATCAATTATAAATCATTCTTGAAAATTTCAGAATGAAATTCTAAAGGATTCTACCCAAAACAAGGTACAAATTGATCGACATGACACCAAATTGTGAATCAATTTGAGTCCTGTTTTGGGTAGAATCCTTTGGATTTTTGAGCTGAAATTTTTAGAAGTGATTTGTTATTAATCAATAAACCATTCCTGAAAATTTCATTAAAATCCAAGCAACTTTAATTTTTTCTCAAAAATTGAAAAAAAGCAAAGGCTAAAGCCTTCATTTTTGATAAAAATCGAGCAAAAATTAAAGTTGCTTGGATTTCAATGAAATTTTTAGGGATGATTAATTGATCAATTATAAATCATTCTTGAAAATTTCAGGTTGAAATTTACAAGGATTCTACCAAAAACTGGATTCAAATTGATTCATCTTTTGGTGTCATGTCGATTTTTTATCAATCAATTTGAATCCTGTTTTGGGTAGAATCCTTTGGATTTTCGAGCTGAAATTCACAGAAATGATTTGTTATCAAACAATAAACCATTCCTGAAAATTTCATTAAAATCCAAGCAACTTTAATTTTTGTTCGATTTTCATCAAAAATGAAGGCTTTTGCCTTTGCTTTTTTTCAATTTTCGAAAGAAAATTAAAGTTGCTTGGATTCCAATGAAATTTTCAGTGATAGTTAATTGATCTTCAACAAATTATTCCTGTGAATTTCAGTTCTCAAATCCAAAGGATTCTACCAAAAATTAGCCTTAGTTAACATATTAATATACGACATCTAGCGATAAAAATCAATCAATCAATTGCCAATATATCAATTGAAAGTAGATCATAAATTGTTTAATTATTAAAGATTCTTAGACAAATTTATTCAAACAGTTGTTGAAATTATTTGTTGGGTTATTCTATAATGAATTTCGTATTAACTTTGATCAAATTCTCAATCGTTTTCCATTTTTGGGCGTTTTTTGGATCTTTTTTTTTAACGCCTGTACGGTTAGAAAGTACATTGAGGAGGTAGGATAAATACTGAACGAACCCGAAAGGGGGTTAGTTATTGCGAGCTACCCTTAGTAGTTGGTCGCACGTTCCCTCTCTCGAAGCCAATCGTGTGTAAATAGATAATGTATACTAACATTGTTTGTTTACAAACAGCCCATACGTACATGGTGAAGACTGGATGGACCTCGATAGGATGGATGGTGGCCGTACGGTTCGCTAAGGGGATATGGGTCAGTCTGAACCCGCCTGCCCCTTGGTGCAACTAAAAGAAGATAGTGGCTTAATCAGACTGTCGGGGTCAAACATTGGGCTTGTGCTATCCTGTGCCCGTTTGAACGACATAAAATACCCATAAACAGGAATAGTGAACCCAATCGAGGATGAGAAGAACATCGAGGATGGCCCAAGAAGAAAAAAGGTGAGTTAAGAAGAGAGAGGGAACTTTTTGCAAAAATTTTATTAAAAAACCAAAAAAAAATTGGACAGAGCTTCCGCGGCCCACGATGTTTGTTCTTTTTTTTTTAACGGGCGAACAGGTCTCGTGGAACCATTACCCAAAGGACATATACATATATAATGAACAAACAATAAAAATATAATAAATGATAAAATATCTGCAATATCAGCAACATCGGCGAAAATACGGCATATTCAGGATAATCAGGAACAAAATCGGTAAAATCATAATAGTAAAGAGATATAGTCTAAGAAAAAAAAGATAAAATTAATTAATGAACAAATAATAAGAAATAAAATAACTTATCTTGAATGATTGTTGGTGTAAGCGAGTATAAATAAAAAACCAATAACAAATCTGGAGAACAATCTGGATATATCAGAAGTGAGAGGCAGAATATACAAGTAAAATGTGGATGATGATTGATTAGAATTAAAACAAAATCGAGATTGTTCGAGAGAAAATAAGAAATAAAGTTGTTGGGAACCAGTATAAATTCAAGCCAATTTGGTATAAAATCGAAGTATTAAAATAAAAAATTGAAATCGCAAAACAATTCTTCGTTTGCGAAATTGAAACGACATTATGATAATAGCTCCATAAACATAAAACCATTTTTTCATTTAAACGATATAAAAAATAGTGGAAACAGTTCACAATTCAAGTATCGCAATTAAATTTTCAGTTGTGGTAATTAACATCTCCTTGGCGAGAATTGGATAATTAAAAAAAAAGATGGAATTAATATGCGATCTAATAAAAAGTGAAATACCTTACCTGGATTAATTGCAATTTCCAATTTCAAATTTCAGAATGTAGAATGCAGATGTGAAGAGTAGATGCGTATGAAATTGATTTTAATAAACACTGGATTTGATAATATTCAATGGTGAACACAAGAAAAATAATTGAACTTGATACTTGATATACGTGGCGAAGTTGTACGAAATGGTAAATATTGTTTGTCGATCAATTGAATGGTAGCGCAAAAATGACACTAATTATAAAACAAGTTTCAAATAAATATTGAATCGTAATCCAATCACTAAACACAAAGTAAAAATAGAAGAAATGATTTGAAGACTTGAAACTGGCACACGGAAATGGATGGCAAAAATAATATAGCACAGTATAATATGGACGATTGAGAGATGAAGATTCATAAGTGATGAATGATTTGCATTAAATGTAATGATAATCTAGAATAAAAAGATGGAATCAGTATGCGATTTAATAAAACGTGAAATAACTTACTTGGAGTAATTGCCATTTCAAATTGTCTAAATATTACTTGAATGCAATAAAACTTTCTTTCTGATTGAGATGTGAAGAGTGGACGCATATGAAATTGATTCTAATAAACACTGGATTCGTTAATATTAAATGGTAAACACAAGAAATGCCGAAGTTGTATGAAATGGAAATCAATATATCAAATATTGTTTGTCGATCAATTGAATGGTAGCACAAAAATGACACTAAATATAAAATAAAACAAGTTTCATATAAATGATATTGAATCGTAATCCAATCACTGAACACCAAGTAAAATTAGAAGGAAGTAGCAAATGATTTGAAGACTTGAAACTGGCACATGAAAATATTGGTAGCAATGTTGATTGGTGTTGCCGTTGATATTGATGAATGAATGATATTGTTTAGCATAAGAATAAATGAATTAAATGTTGTCGTTGATGTTGATGGATGTGAACATTCTCGATGACAAGTAAAAATCATAATCAATTAGCATTAAAACAAGTTACCACACCACCAATGAATTCATTGATTCATTGAATTGAATGTTGTCGTTGTTGTTGATGAATATAATGTAGTCGATATCGATTAAACATAAGAGTAAAATAAAAGAATTGAATGTTGTCGTTAATGTTTAAGGATATAAACATTTGATGATGACAAGTGATGAAAGTGGCTAAATATTTTGTTGATATTGATGAATATAATGTTGTCGATGGTCAAGAACGAGAATAAATATATTGATTGGTGTTGCCGTTGATATTGATGAATGAATGATATTGTTTAGCACAAGAATAAATGAATTAAATGTTATTGTTGATGTTGATGGATATAAACATTCTCGATGACTAGTGGTGAAAGTGGCAAAACATTTTGGTGGTATTGATGAATTGATATTGAAAGTCTAAATAAAAAAAGATAAAATTAATTAGTGAACAAATAATAAGAAATAAAATAACCTATCTTGAATGATTGTTGGTGTAAGCCAGTATAGCAATCTGGATATATCAGAAGTGAGAGGTAGTATACACAAGTAAAATGTGGATGATTGATTGATAAGAATATAAACAAAACGAAGATTGTTCGAGAGAAAATAAATAAAGTTGATGGAAACCAGTAATTTCGTATGAAGTCAAAGTATTAAAATAAAAAATTGCAATCGCAAAACAACTCTTCATTTGCGAAATTGAAACTGCATTATGATAATAGTTCCATAAATAGAAAACCATTTTTTCATTTAAACGATGTAAAAAAAAATAGTCGAAACAGCTCACAATTCAAATATCGCAAATAAATTTTCAATTGCGATAATCAGCATCTCCTTGGCGAGAAATAGACAATAAGATAATAAAAAAAGATGGAATTAATATGGGATCTAATAAAAAGTGAAACACCTTACCTGGAGTAATTGCCATTTCAAATTGTCTAAATATTACTTGAATGCAAAAAAAAACTGCAAATTTTCGAAAATAACCGTCTGCAAATTGCCAAATAAAATTTTCAGATATCAATAATTCAATTCAAATCTTCGAAAAGAGGTTCCTGCAAATTGATGTTTAAAATTTTCCAGAACTCTATGATCAACAAATCTTCAATAAAACGACGACTTGGCAATTGAATTCCAACTCAAAACGAAGGAACCCCTTTTCAAATTGATGAATCAAAATATAAGGTTGCGGTGGTGGTTAAACAGTTCAATCCATCCAATCTAAGCTCAGCTCAGCAACAACAAAGAATGCATCATCAAGCCTTGTCATCATCAATCAATCAAAACACCTAATGTCTGATCATCAACTACAATTACACCTATCAATCATCATCATTAATCATCGGCCGGAACAATAATCTAGACCTAATGTCTCTTCAAACTCACACACCTTTCATACACAATACAACAATCATCACTTCCACCTCAACAGCTACCCATCGACAAGGAAATTGCAGGGACCCGAGGAGATGGTACAAGACCGATTGGCGTGGTATGAATTGTCGCATGCCGATGCAGTGAAGAAGCTTTCGCGAACGATTGCTGCAAAAGCCACCATTATGTGGCAAAGACAGTGATACCTAATGTATAAACATCATCATCAATGGTCAACGGCCGGAACATTAAATGATCATCATCATCCTATCATTTAACAACAAGATTGAACCATCATCGTCATTCAGTAATCCTTTCACACACACACACACTAATAAACAAACAAACCTAATGGATGGTTCAATCAATGGTAGATCATCAATCGATGATGATCATACTTCAAGACAAATGACAACTGTTGCCAATTGTATAACATTGTAACGGGTCTTACTGGCAAATCAATCGATCTATAATAGATCAATGACTACCAAGCCCAAAACACTACCACAATTAATCAACTAACAAATTAATGATGATCTACTACAACGTCGATTGATTGATTGATTGATAGACTGATGACTTGCAAGCGCTTGTTTGATACAAACTTAAATTTTCTGTCGCTTTGCATGTTGCTGCGATCGAATTGAATACCAATCGAAAATCTTCCGAATCGTAAATACCATCATCAATATCTGTCCCAATATCGAATTGTAATTACATCTTCTAAAATAATACAATATAATCAATTAAATTCATTGGCTCAAAATCAAAACGAAAAATCACTTACCAAATTTGCCGAGGAAACCATTGATCATTCGCTTGAATGAATTTGATCTAAAATGAAAAGAAAAATTATTTGTTGATCATATAACAAAATAATACAAAAATGAGTCAGTATAGTGGGTGTAATGTGAGTGTATGATTCATATATCTCCACCCGATGGCTAAGTAGGAATAGAAATAGATGATGTACATTAATGCTAAGATATTGAAATAATACGGACATTAATGAGATAATGTATAAAGATTCTTATAAAAACTAGAATGGGTAACACTAAATATTGAACAGCAAAAACATTATCGAATCTGAGAGAATAGTTAGTAAAGTCGTTAATGATGGAATTGAATTGAAACTAATAATGATAGAACTCGATAGTGGATACAAGAGAAAATATCGAACCAGAGAAAAAGATTTCGATATGTCAAAAGGTGATAAAGTTATAATTATAAATGGAAAAGAACTTTCAAAATTTCACAATCAACAAATTAACTTAAAATAAATGAAGCAAAACCAACTAAAGTAGAACAAACTATTTAGAAAGAAAGTCGAAAAATGAATGAGCTGGCGTACAACGTGCTTGTGTGTGAATGGTGGTGAGGGGGGATAAGCTGCTAGCGGTGGATATGTGAGGAAGTTCTATTTGCTGTACGTCGTACGATATGTGCGAAAGAGATGCGCAGAAACCAATTCACGCACGAAAAGTGGGTTTGCACATCATGGTGTGTGTGTGAGTTAATCCAACGGTTTTGTGGCTATGCTGAGAGGAGGGAGGAGAAGAATGTTCTGGAACAGTTCTAACAATGTTCTATTTGATTGAGGTAAAGAAATGGTAAATGAGTATACTGATCGAATCTAATTAATAATATTAAAATCGAGAAAAAATGATAAAGGGCACTATAGAAAATACCGAATTCAAATGGGGAGATATCGATAAAGAGTGCCAAAAAGAACAATCATCAAATGCAGACATAGTGGAGAGAAAAGGATAATGTTTTGGAAAATGGATAGGTAAAATTGCCTAACAATGTTCTATCTGATTGAGGTAAAAAATGGTAAATGAGTTTACTGAACGAATCTAAAGATTGAAATCGAGAACACTCGATAAAGAACACTAGAGAAAATACCGAATTCAAATGGGGAGATATCGGTAAAAGAGTGCCAAAGTAATCAATGATCAAATGTAAATAAAACTCAATTCGAGACCAATCGATAATGGTCACAAAAGACAATATCGAATCAGAGAAACAGAGATCGATATTCAAGGGAAAAGATGGATAATGATAGATTAGAAATAAAATGAAATCGATGAAAAAGAGCACTCGATGGTAGGCACAAAAAGTAATTATCGAACCAGAGAGATAACAATATAACTATAACAATTAAAAATTAGGGAGAGAGAGAGAGAGAGAGAAAGAGAGAGAGAGAGAGAGAGAGAGAGACAGAATTTGTAAAAATGAAAATTGAACTTACAGAATTTGAATCGGCCACACATTTAACGATCTGTTAGAATGAAATTAATAAAGTAAAAGTTAGTATGATGAACAATATACAAGTATGTAAACAAATAAATAAATGATTCAAAATCGAAATCACATTTACCTGGTAACGGTTGACGCAACTTGAGAGAGAAAGCGTCCGTTCAGGTGGAGAGTCCAAACGAGAATGAGGATGAGTTCTATTGTTCTACTTGATTCTGCGCAAATGTTCCATTTGAGTCAATGGCCGAAATGGCGGCAAAGATTGGGTCATGCGCATCAATCAATTGGATGGGAACATAGCCACTTGGGTTAATATGGAACACCATAGGAACTGGGATACTTGAATTTCAATTTGCAAATAAGACAATGTTTTGATTGATTGAGATGTTTCCGATTAAAACTTAAATTGAAATAACACTCGATAATGGCCACCAGAGATTAAATGCCAAAGTTCAAACATCGAGCCAGTATTAGACGATGTTGCCTTAGTTCAATGTTATAAAATTTGATTCTTGGATTTAGTATGTTGGGGAAATAAGCTTCATCTACAATGAATGAAAAATAGATTATTATAAAAATAAACAGTATAAATATAAATAAAAACGAACCAATATAACTTCGATTATTAAACTGTTGAATGATTACGATCATAATCGATCTTTGAATACATATAGTGGTCACGAGAAATAAAATGTCGATGTTGAAAATGTTAATTTTGCTAGAGTTTTTCATTGTTGAAATAAATAATATATGATAACTTGATGAATATTTAACTACGCTGCCTTATTTCGATGTTGCAAGGCTTGATTCTTGGATTGAGTATTATACGACAAAATAAACTATCTATCACAATTGATTGATGATAAAATATTCCAGATACCACATACAAAATGTTACATTGATGTATACCAAATTTTGGTAATGTTGATTCAATAAATGAGGCAATTGTTTGATTGTTCGAAGGTATATTTAAAGGAATTATACCAGAAATTCAAGGATTCAAAGTTGGTATACAAGATTTATCGGTCACAAAGAATATTGATCGAACAAATCGAAAGATCTTGATATTAATTCTTCTCAAGCCATTATGTTATAAAATCATCGATAATTCCAATAACGATGATAAATTGGATTGGCCATTACGTTGTTGTGGATCAGGAAATATGTGCCAATAAATCATAAAAAGATCATCAAACATACAAAAATTTATTATAAAAATAAACTATTTAAATATAATCATACCAATATAACTTCAATTCTTGTTAATGATAACTCCGGAAATACAGAATAGATTAGCCATATCAACAATGCTCATTGCTCATTAAGAAAGTAAACAAAACTTGTACAGAGAACTGGGCATAGAACTCATTTGTTAGGGTCATTCATAAACCATTTCCCTATGCGTGTATTCCCAAAGTTTTCTCGTTGATGCAGATCTATTGATGATTTATTTCTAGTTGATATCAATGGAATTTGAAAAAAAAGTATAACAAAGTTTAACAAATTAGTGAAATGTTAATTAGATACATTGAAACATACCAGAATGACGCAACACGAAGTGCATCGATCCATTGTTGACATCAAAAGAACTTGACTCATTTGAAAAAATTAGTGAATGATTAATTGCAAACACAAAAGAAGCGTTCCAGAATTATTCATCATAGAATTATTGATTCACAATTGAGATAAACAAATTTTGAAACAAGTTTAACAAATCAATGTAGAACTGATGACAAATGAAGTAAAGTATCGAAAGCACATGGCATGGTCAGTGGACGAAGGATTGAAATGATCAACGTGACCAACGTTGCCAAGTGTCGTGGTGAAATGGCTCATATCATTGGCAGTCTCAAGGTTTATATACTCCGGGCGCAGATCACAACAAGACTCAACCCAATTCTCAACTCTGATTGGGTGCACGCGTTAACACACTTTTCATCCAATTCAGGTGTGCTTGTTGAATCGATTGCGTATGACGCCATCCATAATGGCTCCCATTGATTTTGGTTGGAAATGCATTGATTTTCAAAAAGTGGTGTTAGAGCGGTCAACCAATCAGAGTTGAGAATTTTTTTGAGTTGAATCCTGATTGGAGAACCGCGTTAACACACTTTTCACCCAATTCAGGTGTGCTTGAAGAATCGATCGCGCATGGCGCCACGTGTAATGGCTCCAATTGATTTTGGTTGAGAATGCATTGATTTTCAATGGTTCAAATGGATTAACACTTTGCATGTTACGACGATTGCGTATTAGGTGTCTTGGTTCATTCACACACAAAATGGACGCCGTTCACATGGCGCCATGCGTAATGGCTCCAATTGATTTTGGTTGAGAATGCATTGATTTTCAAAAAAGTGTTAGAGCGTGCAGCCAATCAGAGTTGAGAATTGGGTTGAGTCTTGTTGTGATCTGCACCTGGAGTATATAAAGCCAGAATTTGCCAACGATTTAAACCTTTTCACCACGATACTTGGCAACGTTGGTCACGTTGATCATTTCAATCCTTCATCCACTGACCATGCCACGTGCTTCCGGTACTTGACTTAATTTGCCATCAGTTTTACATTGATTCGTTGAACTTGTTTTAAATTTTATTTTTCTCAGTTGTGAATCAACAATTCCGTGATGAATAATTCTGGAGCACTTTTTTTGTTTGCATTCAATCATTCACTAATTTTTTTGAATGTTTCCAATTCTTATGAGGTCAACAATGGATCGATGCACTTCGTATTGCGTCATTCTGGTATGTTTCAATGTTTCTAATCAACTTTTCACTAATTTATTGAACTTTATTATTTTTTTCAAATTCCATTGTTATCAACCAAAGATCAATTACTTCGTGTTGCATCATTCTGGTACGTTTCAATATTTGCCATTGATCCTTTACTAAATTATTGAACATGTTTCAGGTTTCGTTATTAATATAAAGAATGAAATGCCTTTATACATAATCTGGGTAATATGTAAAGTTGATATATCTTGTATTTTACTACATTCTTTTCTTTTCTCTAGAATCGTAATAATAAATAATAGATTCACCTGCATAACAACTAATTTCCTGATTTGGTTGGACCATTGCTGGATTAACTAAACGGATGGATTCGACTTGAACAACTGGCGACCTGAAATCAAAATCATAAAACACAAAACACACACACACACACACAAACACATTTAACACATACAAACCAATCCTATCAACACTATCTATCCTAGTTCTTCCATTGCCCGGCGACTTGCTTTTGTTTTTATATTTGCGCTGCGCCTTATCTAATAACTTTTTCTATTTTTACAATAGTAATAAGAAGAAAGAAGATTTGAAGATATAACCGGAAGACCAGAAGATATAACCGCAAGCGAGTGAGAGTGTGTGTGAGAGGTTTGAACATATAATCGTCATCATCATCATAATAATCATCATCTTCATCATCTTTAAATATCATCATTTAATCATTTATATATTCAAGAACTGAAGATATAACCGCAAGCGTATGAGAGGGTGAGAGAGAGAGTGTGTGCAAGAAAGTGTGTATGAGAGGTTTGAAGATATAATCATCATCATCATCGTCATCATCACCGTGTCCCAGTGTGTGTCCCCAAGTGTATCCTCGAGCGCGTGCGAGTTGCTGTGCGAGTTGCTGTGCGTGTTGCTGTGTTTGTCTTAATTTTAGTTTAATTTTAGTTTTAATTTTAGTTTTAATTTTAGTTTTAATTTTAGTTTTAATTTTAACTTTATTTTAATTTTATTATTTTACATTAATCTTTTTTCCCTTAAGCAAAGAAGCCTAGCGTTGGATGGTAGCCGGCCTGGTAGATCGACGTCGTAAAGGTGTTGGGGGTTTCAATGGTTTTAATTTATTTTATGATTTATTGTTTTATTACCTTAATTAGCGAGATTCTGCGTAAGCAGAGTTTAGCATTTTTTATATTCCCTACAGCTACAGCACCTGAAGAAAGAAGACCCGAAGAAAGAATACCTGAAGACCCGAAGATATAACCTGAAGCGTATGAGAGGGTGAGAGAGAGTTGGCGAGTGAGTGTGTGTGTGAGATATGAAGATATAATTTTCATCATCATCTACATCATCATGTCCCTAGCGTGTCCCCGAGTGTGTCCCTAAGTGTTTGCGCGAGCGCGTGCGTGTGCGTTTTGTTGTGTGTTTAATTTTAGTTTTAATTTTAGTTTTAATTTTAACTTTATTTTTATTTTTATTTAACCTTTTTTCCCTTTAAGCAAGCAATGAAGCTTAGCGTTTGATGGTAGCCGGCCGAAATGATCGACGTCGTCTGGGTTGAGGGTTCATGGGTTAAATTTATTTATTTTTATGAATGCTTTATTAACTTTTTAGCGAGATTCTGCATAAGCAGAATTTAGCAATTTTTATATTCTCTACAGCTGCAGCCATTGGGTCATCGAAGCAATCATCATCAATTAATCGGTAAGTTAAAATTTCCTTTACTTTTATAAGTCGCTGGGCAATTTGCTATTATTTCCTACTATTTCCTACAATACATACACAATACATTACTATCCAATATACATTACAATACATTACTACCCAATACACATTGAACATCATACCCACATTTGTAATATATGTATAAAATAAATTCAATAAATTCAATTGAAATAAATATATATAATATGTATGTAACCTAAACTGTATTGAATCAATGGATGCAATTGCATCATCATCGAGCAGTGAAAAAACATCGATGAATGGCTCCAAACCATAAGGAGCAAATACATTCACCAATGGGCAGTGAATGAAATGCTAAGGTTGCCTGTTCAAAGTAGAACGAGCCACAATTGCATATCGTCTAGTGGAGGGGAAACTCGATTGATTTCATCATTTCAGAAATCGCGACAGCATCATCATAAAGAGAGGGGAGGAAAACAAAACGGAGTTTGTGCTTTTCCCCAACCAAAACGGTGGGGAGCCATGCGAAATCTATTCTACGATCACACCTGAATTGGATGAAAAGTGTGTTAACGCGGTTCTCCAATCAGGATTCAACTCAAAAAAATCCTCAACTCTGATTGGTTGACCGCTCTAACACCACTTTTTGAAAATCAATGCATTTCCAACCAAAAACAATGGGAGCCATTATGGATGGCGTCATATGCAATTGATTCAACATGCACACCTGAATTGGATGAAAAGTGTGTTAACGCGTGCAGCCAATCAGGATTCAACTCAAAAAAATTCTCAACTCTGATTGGCCAACCGCTCTAACACCACTTTGAAAATCAATGCATTTTTAACCAAAATCAATTGGAGCCATTATGGATGGCGTCATACGCAATCGATTCAACAAGCACACCTGAATTGGATGAAAAGTGTGTTAACGCGTGCAGCCAATCAGAGTTGAGAATTGCGTTGAGTCTTGTTGTGATCTGCGTCTGGAGTATATAAACCTAGAGTCTGCCAATGATATGAGCCATTTCACCACGATATTTGGCAACGTTGGTCACGATGATCATTTCAATCCTTCATCCACTAACCATGTCACGTGCTTCCGATACTTTACATTAATTGCTATCAGTTCTACATTGATTTGTTAAGCTTGTTTCAAAATTTGTTTATCTCAATTGTGAATCAATAATTCCATGATGAATAATTTTGGAACGCTTTTTTGTGTTTGCAAATAATTAACAATGGATCGATGCACTTTGTGTTGCGTCATTCTGGTATGTTTCAATGTTTCTTCAACATTTCACTAATTTGTTTAAACTTTTTTTCAAATTTCAGTGATGTCATAAGTTCATGTTCCATAGTGTCGTCCCAATGACCAATGAATGTCGATTACAAAGTCTTATGATTTCCACACGCACGCCACCAGCATTGCCATCCAAAGTTATTGAATTTGGAAAATAAAAAAATGTCAGTGAATGATCAAAGCTATTAATTTCAATGAATACTTAACTTAAATGAAAATCGTCCATCATTTGGTGAGGTTTGGTTCATCGTTTGGTTCGTGATTTTCCATCGTTTTGACACCTTTAATCTTCAATCGTTTGGTTCTTGATCGTCCATCGTTTGGTAATTCTCCGTTTGCTCTATCGTTTGGTATTTGATCGTCCATCGTTTGGTATCGTCCATCGTCCATTGCAGGAAATTGCAACATCGGCTGCCATTGCCAAGATGGGAAAAACATGAAAAGTTGGTTGGTGGTTAGTTGTTGCTTGATGATCTGCTTAGTATTTTTTGATTGAGCTTATATACAAATTTTATGATACTTCAGCCACACATTTGCTAGTGTTCAATGTGGTATGTAGGGTCAAAATTAGTCATTTCAGTTTAAACTTCGATTAAACAGTAGTACAAGAAACGTTAGGCGCACGAGTTTAAACTTTGATAATTTCATGTTGCCAATACACTATAGGGTAAACATGAACTCCATGTCAAATCATGTACAACAATAGATGAGTGGGGGGAGCTAATCATTAGTTGTACAGTGAATTAAGAAGGCTAACAATATGAATCATTTGTATCATGATAAGAACGATAAAATAGGTTCATCAAATCGAGTCTAAATGCTTCATCGATGCAATGCTATATCGGCAAATTTTGGTACTAAAACAATAAACCTATACATATGGTTAAATAAAATTTGTATTAGGTTTTTATTAATGATAAATATGGATAATTTACATAATTTCCGAGGTATCATTTGGTTACCGAAGAAACAATTTGATGCCAATAAAACAATTGTAATACAATGAGACAATTGTTTGATTGTTCGAAGGTATATTTTAAGGAATTACACCAGAAATTCAAGGATTCAAAGTTGGTATACAAGATTTATCGGTCACAAAGAATATTGATCGAACAAATCGAAAGATCTTGATATTAATTCTTCTCAAGCCAATACGTTATAAAATCATCGATAATTCCAATAACGATGA
Organism: Blomia tropicalis; assembly: GCA_029204025.1. Classification (NCBI taxonomy): domain Eukaryota; kingdom Metazoa; phylum Arthropoda; class Arachnida; order Sarcoptiformes; family Echimyopodidae; genus Blomia; species Blomia tropicalis. Next base: position 13,662,056 of record CM055089.1, on the reverse strand, counting down.
TAAATTGGATTGCCATTATGTTGTTGTGGATCAGAAAATATGTGCCAGTAGATCATAAAAAGATCATCTAAACATACAAAAATTTATTATAAACTATTTCAGTACTAATTGGGTAGACCACTAGATAAAAGTTCAAATGACCATTAAGCATTCAACTAAATTTGATGCTTTGTTTCAACCAAAATTAAAAAATAGAAAATTAAATAACTTACCAAACATAGATTTGACATCATTTATGTGATTCAAAAGGAACAATCAGTTTGTAATTAAAGATACTCGATGAATAAAAAAATATGATTTGGATCGATCTACATCAAAAGTTGAGTAAGAAGAATCAAAGGGAACGAAGCAATTGTCAATTGCAAACAATGAACATAACAAATGTAAATGGATTCATGTAGATCTTAATGTGTATTTGATCATCACTTAGTAAACGTTTGTGTAATAAATTGGCATCTTATTTGAAAATGTTGGTGTCGTTGCGTTGAAAATAGAATCACCAATCTAATCGTTGTGTCAGGAAATATGAAGTGTATTCCAGAATATATGAATAAAACCCAAGAATTTAAATGATGGTAACATATGCAAAACAGAATATGCTGTTTCAACCCAACATTGAGCCACTTGAGTCGTTAAAGACAAAATATGATTCGTATATGTTAGGGCACACGTAAATTTGTATACAAGCATGTGTTCCACATTTGTATTATAGAACCACTTGTTTTTGTTATCATTTCATAAAAATGGATTTAAACGTTATTGTTTTTGAGAATGGATTTGCGTCAGAAAAAATGATCGAAAATAAATTAAATCGATTAATAAAAAATGGTTACAAAAAAATTGCACTTTCTGTTGTCATTGATGGTAGCGATCTCCCTAATGTTCCACTTCCATTGAAGATTAAATATGATTCGTTGAGAATACAGATATTACATCGATTGACAATGAAGGTTGATGAAACAATTCAATTATATCAATTGGTAATGCAATTACTTTATACCTTTTGTTAACAAAAAATTTTTATAATGCAGATGAAAAATGAAAATACTAAACTTTATGATTTGTTAGCCATTGAACCAAAGAACGAGAAAATATTGAGTTACCTTAATAATGGTAACTTTGAGTGCGATATTATCAGCTTTACATTCATCGAATCATTAATGACCAATCCTTTAAAGAAAGCAAACTTTTCACTCGTAATTTATAAACCACAAACTTATACTTGAAAATGTCATAACTCATTTCGTCTATATCTTTTCAGCCAATATCAAAAGGTATAGGAATCGAACTCAACTATTCAGATTGTTTATCTAGTTCTTCTCGACGACGACAAACAATTTCCTGTGGACAAATTTTAGTTGATAAAACTAACTCTAAAGTATGTTTTCAGTTTTTTACCTTATACCAATTTAACCAACTTAATAATCTTAATTTACATTTCAGAATATTATATTGTCAAGCGGAACTCCATTCTTGGTTAATATAAAATCTCCACGAGACGTCATCTTCATGTAATTTAATAATTTGATTTACATTTATCGAAACTTTTCATGAATTATATTTCAGAGGGTTATTATTTGGATTAACAGAATTTCAAGCCAAAAGAGCTATATATCAGAATGGCACAAAAGTTATAAAGCATTCAGGTATTTGCTTTTAAACCTAGATTTGCAAAACCATTATTATTATTAAATTATTTAAAAAAATAGAATTAAGAAAGAATATCATTTCAAGCACTATCCAAGTATTCGATCAAACCAAAGGTGTAGAAGACAATGTTCCTAACAAGAGATTATTGGATGAAAATAATGAACAATCTAATAATTCATTGAAGCGATCAAAATCTTGAATTATTATTTCTCTTCCTCTTGTTTATATCTACGCGATGATGTCCGCTTCATGTCATTTGAACTCTATAATGCAAAGATATTAATTAAATTAAAATAATAAAATACACTTGTACCTTTCGTGATTCGCGATCTTCGCTTCGTTTATTTAATTTATCGTCACTTTCTTTTTTTCGTTTAACATCTGGAGAATTATGTGGCGATATTTTATTCTATATGTGGTAAATTATTGTAATATATAAATACAGATTGTAAAGTAACTGTTAAATGTGAGTTCAACTCACCGATCGCTTTCGTAGTGGTTTCTTTTCGTAAACTGATGTTGAAGATAATCGGGATTGTGGATCTTGTCGTTCTGCATCTCTCGATGATCGTAAAGACTTCTCGCTGTCGTCAATTGCCTTAAAATAAAAATATTATTATTATTTGAAACAAATTCAAGACAAAAACTAACCTTGGACTCTAGTTTCCGTTTCTTATAATCCTTAATTTCGTCATTATCATCCTTAGATCGACTATATTCTGTTCGTTTTGGCGACGATGATGCAGATGAAGCACGTGAATCAGTTCGAAGAGCTGATGCAACCTCTTTACTTATACTGCTAACCATTTGAATTGGTTTCTCGTCGATCTAATCTTTTAATTGACGATTTATAATCAGACTTTGGTTCCTTTTTCGCCGAGTCCATATCCGGGACATTAGAGCTTCTATTTGAATGTGAAGATCTCGATTGTTTAGATTTTGACGAACTAGATTTATCCACATAATCATTACTACTAGTGGTTGATTTTTCTTTCTTTTCTTCAACTTGTTCGCTTGATGATTTGCTAGAAGTTGGCTCATGTTGGCTACTAGAAGGCGGTGGATGTGGTTGCATCGATTTTTTACTCTCTTTTTCATGAAACTCCGATTCTGGAATAAAAGTTCCTTTTTTCAATTTCAATTGTCCGGAATAACCAGTAGCTAAAACAAACAGATCGGGTCTTTTTTCCTTCTCTTCATTACGAATATTTTCCAATCTTCTTTCAATTGCTTGTGCAAAACTAATCATTACGGGAAAGTATGGAAGCAATTTTGTGAGTACAATCAATGAGTTGCGAATTTGAATGTAATCGCTTGAATCCAAACATAGGATAAATGCTTTAGTGAGCCTATAATGCCATTTATGGCAAACGTGACGATAACTTTCATAATCAATATGAACGGGATCCTTTTCAGAGAACTTGGTTACGAATCCTGGATACTTGGCACATTCTTCTTCGAATACCTTCACATCTTTATGCCAACGCATTGATATTTGCAAAATTGAACAAAGAAATCGTCCATAATGATTAGCTTCATTTTCAGTACACGAACTCATTGTATACGAAATATCTCCGAAAATCTGTCCAAATAAAAGATTTCTAAAATTGGGTTTTCATTATCTATTTTATAACTTACTCTATCGAAGCAAATTAAGGTGGAAAAGTTTGGTGTTCTTAAGCAATGGAGAAGGTGCACAAACTTTGAACAGTATAGTGCATCAGAAGCAGTGAATTTACATCGTGGAAATAAACAATGTTGCAAGAAGTTAGTCGTCACATCCATCTTGTTGATGTTTGGTTCGAACCAACTGGTCTTCTCTTGATCCAATCGATTTAAAATTCGTTCTGTATGTTCGGTTTGTTGTGATGCTTCGTTATAAAGCTTTGCTGTGATGCTCAAGAAACGTTCGCGTTCTTTACGTTTTTTGCTTGGAGCCATATCTTTATTATCTTCCAACACTTGTAATTGTTGGTTGATCTTATTACGCTCTCGAAGGTAACTCTTTTCCGGAACTTTTAAATCATACATTGTTAATGTCCAAAATGTGACGAAAAATCTTGGACTAAATTATAAAAGAGTTAATAATGTTCAATAATAAAATGTATACTTACTTCAAATCAACCAAATATTTAGTAGTTAATGCTGGAATAATCGATTCGACCAAAGGAGTTAAAACGGTGTCACTAGCCTTCAAATAACATTCATTTAAAATTGATTTTGTCTTTTCAGACTTGGCATTCAAAAATTCTTCATATATTGACTAAATAGGAAAAAGAAACAGATGAATCTCTACTTTATAATTAATAGAGGACTTACATTTATATCATGATTGATCATTGGTCGAGCAAGGAAGAACGTTACATCAGGACTAAGATTAAATTCGACCAACATCTCTTTAAGCAATGGCAATCTTCGTTTGTAATCATCAATCGTAAGTGAATATGACAAAAAGTTGCCATATTGAATCAATGTTTCCTGACATTGATCATATAATTTGCCAACCAATTTTAAATGAGTGTTGTCACTTTGAAATAAAATACAATTTCGTTGTTGAGACATTAGAATGCAAAGAGACATGGCAAGATCATTCTCTAATAATGCATCTTTTAATCTTAGTGTAGATTTTTTTATGTTTCGAACTTGATTGAATGTTCCACCCTCTGATTTCAATAGTTCTCCGCCACTTAATGCTTCTAATTGTTCTTCGGTCATTTCTTCTGTCGTTTCAATTCCGGTCATCTTTTGTACAATCTCTTTAAGAATCAACAAATCAAGACATTTTCCAAGTTTCAATTGATTTGCAATAAATTGAAGTAAACCAGGCAATTCAATAGAATATTTCTTCACAACTGAACCACAAAAATTTGCTAAACTGATCAACCATGGAGAGATGCTGGTTCCTTCATGTTTAGATTGCTCCTTCATTGGATTTGATAAAACTTCCACAATACAAAACAAGAGAACATCATATGATACCGAAGAGAGATATTTAAGAGAGTCGACAACTGGTCCAATTAAATTGTCATATGATTGAATTTGACTAAGAATCTAAAAAAGATCAAATAGGTTATTAGATTAAATGGATGTACAATTCATTAAAACTTACATATTCAAATAGATATGTCGGATTTGAATGGCTCAACTTCCCAATCAATCTACCTGATTGTTTAATCGAATCTTTATCTTTGCTAATACGTTTCATGATGTAACGAATCCTTTTCATAATGTAACATTTCATTTTGATCAATAGAGGGCTACTAGGTTCCACCTTCCATATGTTGTATAGATAGAATCGTTCGTTGTATGGAAATAGGCTCATTAATGACCACAACTCTTCAGCCAAAGCAGAATTGCTTTCCACCAATGAGAATGCCGGCAAGATGGCTGCATTCAATAAGCTGATAATGTCAAATCGATTATCTCCATTGATCCGTATATAACTTCGACAAACGCGGATAATCTTCGTTATCAATAATGTGTCACGAAATAAATATGGTCCAATAGCATAGATCATTGGAATAAACAAAGTCTTGAAATCGTGATATGATTCAATTTGTTTCGTTTTTGAAATCAAATTTTCCAATTGGAATGGTTTTATGCGTGAAGCAAGAATAGACGGTAATCCGGAATTTCCCCGATAAATTGGATCAATAAGATAATTCATAAGTTCACATAATGCATTGCCAATTGATGGGTAGGACACAGCAAAGTGTTCTGGTAGACGATCAAGCAACTTTGAAGAATTAGTCCAATCACCAATCTTAATTAATGATTGAACTAAACCAAGTTTTTGATTCGAAGCAATTGTTCGAGATTTTTCATCTTCGTAAATGTTGATATCTTCATGTTTTGCTCCTTCAACCGACAAAATCTCTGATATTCTCTTTGGAAACTTTTTAGCTTCATCAATATCGGATTTATGCATTTCACATATTTGCGAATCAAGAGGTAGCAACTATTAAATAAAGAATTTTAAGAATCAAAGATCAAAATAAAAAAATGGAACTTACATATGGATAAATATTTTCAATTTGAATTAAATTATTCGAGATCACCAATGCAGTAACATCGTATAATGCAATTGGAATATCTATGTCTATTTCGGACTGTTAAATGAATTAATGTGAATTAAAAAACTATATTATGTTTAAAATGTTTTACACTTACATGATTATAAAAATTAAATTTGAAAGCTAAAATCTGATTCAGGGTAGATGGATTGTCCAAAAAATTCATTATCAATGGTAAAAATGAGTCTTTTAAATATAGACGAGCTTCGAAACATTCCAAAATAATATCTAGGACACGATTAGGATCCAAATTGAAACAACCGATTAAAGATTTTATAGCGTTTAACATGTAAACATGATCGAAGGTTCCATTTTGACATAATTCCGTTAATAATTTACTATAACCTTCGCTTTCTTCACGAAAAAGATTGAATTTTTGTTGTTTGTAGCTTATAATTTAAAGAAAAAGATTAGAAAAGTTTGAAAAAGGATAAATTAAGATTGAGCTTACTAAAGTTTGGTTTTAAGCTTAATAAATTTGGTTTGAGAATTCTTAAAGTTGTTGATTATACCCGCTTCACCAATGGTGGAATATTCTAATCTCTCCTTCAACATCCAATCGGAAATGAGCCTCTGTAAAAAATGTATTCTATCAGAATACATAACTATATTTTAAAAAGATATAACTCACATTATTGGCCAAATTAAGAAACGAAATAAAATTATCTCGATAATTTTTATCCATAACTTGGCTTTCAATATCCAAAATAGCTAATACATCAGATAATATATTAACAATGGCATTGTTTTTCTTAACAATTTCATATAAAGTTGTCACAATTATATCTGCAGTGGCATCTCCGATAATTACTTGCATACCAATGCGGTAAATGAATTCTCGCAATTGATTTTTATCTTCGATTGAGCAGCATTCTTTGATACTAAAAAAGAAAAAGATCATTAAACAATTAATAGTTACAAACCAAAATAAATTGACTTACATTTCCAATTTATTGGTCTTGTCAATGATAGGTAATGTCATTGACAAAGCCATCTTTAATTGAAAACAAATTAAACTGATGAACTTAAATGAAGTTGGGCAACATGAATATAGTATTTCGAAATCAAATTTTTGTTCAAATTAAATAAGAATACAAATAAGTTTTCGAGTTGATGATTGCCACTGGACAGCGGTGGAACAGTTGAGCGAACAACTAAGATCCGGTAAACGACTCAATCTAGTTAATGCCCAATCTATTTGCTTTGTTGATAATAGATTAAATCAATTATCAAACAAACAATCTTGTTTTTGTATCACAACTATAAAATAAATAGAAAATTCAGTGAAAATGAGCATAAAATTAGCTAAACACGACAAAACAGAACCAGAAAGCAGCATCAGTAACACACTTTTGTTAAAAAAGTTGGTCTTTCCCACCCACAATAGCGCGAATATTTACATGAATTTTTTCTAAATAAACTGCAAGTTGTGGAAAGCAGTGCCCAAAAAATGCCCGTAAAATTTTCAGTGACACATTTTCATTGCAAGTTTGGGTGGTAATACCCATAATTTTTTTCAATTTTGCATGGTAACTTTGTTTAAGAATTGCTCATTGCAAAGGCCAGTAACTCATACAAATGTGTTTTAAAATCTTCTGAACATATTGCTATTATGATAAAAATTCCAAAAAATTTTAATCTTGATCAACTTTGGCCGTAATTATCTAAAAAATATGTATCATACGAAAATAATATTAACTTTAGTCGACTGGAAATTTTAAGTTATATCGGAATTAATGCAAAAATCAATAAATTCGGTTATATAATTGCTGAAATACAGTTCAGTGAATTCTATATGTTAATTCGACCATTCAAATTCAATTGCAATACATTTAGAAGGGAATACGTTTAAAGTGTGGTAAAAAGGCGATCAACTCAAAAACATTGTGACACACAAAACTGGAAATTTATTAATATTGAACATCGAGTTACATTGCCATTCTTTTGAATAAATTTTATCGATACAATTGTTTATTTGTGTGAATTATTGCGTTCAACTTAAGAGCGTTTGACAACATATGAACATTATCAGTGTTACTGAATAAAAAATGCCATTGAAGTTTTCCTTGATTATCAATCCAATGTTTAAGTGATAATGGATCAATATTATATAAATGATTGATTGGTTTCAATTTAAAACATTCGTTACGAAGTATTCCTGTAACATAAACATCATCTATCCAAAAATTTTTACTAAAATTTTTTTTATTACAGAGAATCATTTTAATAGCTTCAACTGTTCCCAAATATGCCCATCCAGAACAAAATTGAGGGTATTGTGCAAAAGGAAATTCCAATTCTGTAACAAACCATTTTGATTTTGGATCACGTATTGTCTTCATCTTATTATGAACATAGCCAACAACATAGTATCCTTCTTGACGAGACAATACATTGTTGATAAATTTGTTTAGTAAATAATAATTTATGAAGATATCATCATCGATTTTCATAATAAATGCAACTTTTGGAAAATGTTCAACAGCCCATTTTAAACCGAAAAGGTGTTTTATCGTCAAATTTCGATACGAGTCGATAAATTGGCCTTGTATAATATCACGATTGCTTCTGGATTCAATTTGTATTCGTTTTTCTATATTAACATTTTGTGACATTCCTAACACGAAGATGAATTTCCAATTAAATGTTAATCGACGTATAAAGTTTCGGATCGTATTTCTGTATTCCCAATGATCAATAGATGAATGAATTAAAACTACCATTGAATGATTATCAAAACTCGATATATCTTGATTCTTCATTATAGTATTAAAAGAACAATTGTTACATCGTACAACTGGAATAGTTACAAGATCGGGTTTCCCGCCTTCTTGTACAAATTTCCAAACCAAAAGGTTTGTGGAACCAATAATAAAGATCACAGCAAAGAAAGTACGACACGTCTTGTTCATTGTACCATGGCATATTCACATTTGACCACTTTCACGTCATATTCGACTCAACATATCCTTTTATGGAACTATTTGATTTATTTGAATAAATAAGCAGTTCAATGTCAATAGCAATTTCCATTATCACCATCAATTATATGCACTGAAAATGGGCTTTCCCACTTGTGTCACATTTTTGAAACATGTTTTACCCGGGAAAACAAATCCAAATTGGAGGGAAATGAGAGGAAAGCAAAAAGGGCAAGTTGGGAATGCCCATTCGGATACACCGGGCGCGCGAGTAAACGCGAATGCCTGCTCCCGAAAAATTCGAGTGTTTTGGAACAGTCTACTGTTTTTAGTTAGCACAGTATTCGCTGTGACGCCCGAAAGAATCGTAACAATTAACTATTATATCACGAAATGATTTCTCGAACATCAATCGTCTCAAAACAACAACAATGTTTAGAACAACCCAAACCAGAATCAGTATTCTCTTCTCCTCGAACATCACCTAGTTTAATTTCGCCAGCATTATCTGCTGGAAGATATTTTTCAAGTGAAACCACAAGAAATCGTATTATACAACAATTTCCCAAAGTTGGTGAATCATACATCAACCATTTAATGCGATTGTAAATAAATCTTTAATTAAATATTTATTCAAATTAATCAATATGATTGAATTAATTAATTTTATATTAATTTAGATATCACAACCGTGAGAACCTTGTCATTAGTGCATTATTGTCCGAAGGTCACTCTCGAAACAACATTATGTTAGATGAATCATTATTTTATAAGATAAAAGCAGCATTTCCCAATGTTGAAACTGAAGTCATCAGAAAATTGCTTATCAAGTATGATAAATTAATTTGAATAATAATTTGTATGAAAAAATTAACACATTTTTAAAATAAATATAGGAATGATAATAAAGAACATCGAACAATTCAGGCAATCTTAGGCCTGTTTGGATTGTTCAACACAGCACGATATGAATATTCACAATGTCCGCAAATGAAATTGAAATATTTGAAATTTGCTTACCCAGATGTTGATGAAATAATTCTTTTGGATCTTCTATTTAACAATGATAACAATGTGAATAAAGTGATTGAGCATTTAAAAAACTTAGGACACTGTACGTCCGAGTTAAAGGTCAAGATATTGAAGATTTCCGAAACAGCAATCGTTAAAGAAGCAACTGAAAAGTTGAATGCACCAAGACCAGTCAGCTTGCCGATACGAACTAAACATCATGCTAATCTAGAAGAACAAGAAATAAGTATGCTTGCTCATTGTTGTTTTAATGATGATAAAACTCAGATAAATAATTGGTTTCATAGTTCGAAGGAAATTTATTGAAAAATTTCCTGAAATCGATACAACTATAATTAATGCAGCACTTGAAGCATGTGGATTTGAACATGATCTCGCTGAACATTTTCTACGTTCAATGACACCTCAAGATTCTGATAAGTATTTTATTAGAACTTTACCAGATATTCCTTTGAAATTATACGACAAACAATTAATATCAAGATCAACGCAAACCAATTACAAATTAGAGGATTTATTTGGACAAATTGAAACATTTATTCCGAATAATAATGAAAATTCTAAAGAGGCAATAGAAGATAAACAAACATGGACAAAAGAAGATGGAATAATCATACCAAAAGTAAATAAAAGATCCAAGGGACCAATTTTAAAAGCAATTGGAGCAAGTAAACCAAATCCAAAGTAAAGATTGTTTTCATTTGTTTAAACACGTAAATTTTAATTTCAAATTTTTCAGTTATCGATTAGAAATTATCAGATCATCTCTGGAAGCTAAAGGACCAGATCCGAATCTTAAGATTGCAAATAAAGGGTCGAATGAATCTTATAAAACTAAAAGTATTGGTTCACAATTGTCAAATCGTAAAGGTTCAATTGGAAAACAAATCAAGACGTTGAAGGAACAATTTCCAGATGTTGATGAAAATGATATTTAATGTAGTGACACAATAAAATAAGAATAAAATTCTGTTTTCGAAATAAAAACTAAACTTCTTCTTCGTTACATAACATATTGGGTATTCCATCTTTTATGTTGAATTTTCTGCCAGTTTCGGGACAAACAAGATCGCCCGAAATAACTTCGATTTCCATCAAAGCATGGTGTACTTTGTTTAAAAATTCAGGATCATCATCCTTTTCCATTTCCAATGGCAATTCAACTCCAAGCTTTATGGGACAAAAATGAAAACAAAAATAATTTCACTAAAATTAAACAAGAATCACTAAAAGATACTAACAGACAGGGCCGTATTTCGCAAGACTTCATAATCCAATTTTGGTAAAATTCGTTTAACAAAATCAGCATTGAATTCGACTTCAACATTTTTAACTTCGTTTACCTTCCAAAGAATAAATTATTGAATTAAGATGAGAATGAATTCTTACTATAAACATACCTCCAATTTCAATGGATAACCATTGACAACACCTTTCAAACACTTGGATGTCAACAAATTGTGAGTTATAAGTTTCATTTTAATTAATTTTATTTAAAGAAACGTCAATTTGGCATTGGTTTAGATTAGAAGATAGTTTGCTTGATGAAGATGTAAAAGCAAAACATCCAAACATGTGCAAGTATAACATGCCCAATTTAGACCATGCAAGTTATACAAATGTATAGGAAACAGATAAATTTTGATTAAAAATTGTTCTTTCATTTTTGCTCCAAGAAATATCGGTGAAAACCATTGACAATATAGTCAGATAAATCATAATTGAGATTGGACATCTTCCAGAATAGTGGCAAATCTTCATACATTGATAGATAATTTGATGAACTTGAATAATCATTGATTGACAATAACTTATTGATTCGTTTTGAAATCAATTCCTTCTTAAATTCTATCCCAATGATTTGTATTTCATATTGTTTTTCAACTTTAATTGGTTTTGTTATTTTGATATTTCTAGTAACATTATTTGTTATGGGTTTTCGAAGTTTTATACATGACCGTAACAATTGGATAGTATTACGTGGTTTTAATTTATTTTCATTTGCACATTTTTTGATATGGTTTATCCGCTTATAACCTTTGCTCATGCAAATGGGACAATTTAAATAAACGTTATAATATTCATAAGGACCAAGCTGAGATGAACAATGATCATCATTGATGAAAGTTTCAAATTCTTCCTTTAATTGACTGTCAATTTGTGATAAATAAGTTTCGGGTTTAGATGAGGTCGATCCTTTATCTTTAACTTGTGAGAATAATATCGAAGATGTTGGTTTGCAAAGAAAATCATCATCTTCAACTAAATTAATGGATTCAGATGATGTTGACGACATTGTAAAAAAAAAAACAAAATGTAAGTCACAAGTGTAAACATAATCGGAAGAAAGTTTCTAAGCTTTTATACCAAGAACATTTGAAAATATTTACAAAAAGTTTCTTTAAATTTTTATGACTTTTTTGTCTTTTATTGTTTTAAGGATAGAAGAAAATATAGTTACTTTGGCATAATAATATAGTAGATAACAATAAATAAATAATTCAAAATAATATAAATAGATTGATAAGATGTGTGGTTAATCATCAAACCATCAGAAGAATTTTCTACTTATCTTTGGCTTGCGATTGGGCCATCGCTATAGATAGACATTGCATCCATTCTTGATTGTTTTGGTTATTCTTAGCTTTCAATACAAATGTCTTATCATTTGCAAAGATTTCGAATGCTTTCGGAATGGTTCGACCACGAGTGTTGCCAACAGCACGAACACTTTGTACTTTTCCAACTTCAACAGGTTGTCCATCCTTTTCTCCATTCTAAAACATAATTAAAACAAAATTTAGATTTTATTTTTGTTAATCAATCAATATGAAGATAACAAACCTCATCTCGATATAAGTGAACACCAGATAATGTAAAATATCGTGTTCGCCATCTTCGAAATATTTTCCATTTCCCTTTCTTTTCCTTTAATTGTCCTTCGATAACGGGTTCATTATTCTTTAAGAAGCCATTTGCCTTATCTGGATGATTACATAGATAACATCCCCATAATTGTACGATTGCATTGAATTTGAATACATCAAAATAACGATATGAACGTAATTCTTCGATCAATATCTCCTGATCTTTTGCTGATGGAAATGAAGATGTAACCAAGGTTAGGAAGGTTCGATTATCCAATTTTAGTGTCTCCCAACAATTTTTCAATGCATTTCACCGATGGCTCACGTGTGCAAAGTGCCGATTTAGCACGAGCTTGCAATGCAAGAAACATCAAATGAATCCATATTCGTGCATTTTTAGTTTTCATGACAAAATATGTCTTTGTATATAAACAATTATCATTCTTTGTTTGACATGAGAAATAGATTCGCGCCAATTTTTTCGATTTCTTCTCTTCGATTGTACATTTTATGGGTAATGGTATCTTAACAAACACCTTTTGCATATAAGTTTTAATTTTATCAATATGTTTTTCACAGAAATGTTGTACGGCATCTCGCATTGGATATGGTTCAAAGACCGACATACGATTTTCGTTTGTTTTCGACGTTTCATTCAAATCATTTAGATTGGTTTCAATCGGAAGTATTGGCATATTTCCAATTAGATGGTTTGTATTCTTTTCACGACGTGATGATCCACCACAATTATTAACATGAGACATAAGTTCATTCTTTGAATTCTTTAAATTATAATGTGATGATGAGGATGAAGACGATATGTTCATATGATGGATCTGTTGTTGAAGCTGTGAATCAATTGAGCTGTTTACATTTTTCGATGATTTAGAAGCCAATTCTTTTTCTTGCAATGCTAACAAATAGGATGATGATGCACTCTTTTGTGAACTTGATGGCGTAGCTGCAGTGGACACCGATTCGACTGACATTCGATTCACACCATGGCGACTGTTCGATGTTGAATATGAATTTGAAGCGACCAATGCCGTTAAACTTCGATGAACATTCGAAGAATTTTGCTGTTGTCCAGAACCGTTGCTGACTAAATGCAGTCGTGGTATACTTCGATGTAGAATATGAAAACCATTGGTTGTCAATTTACCACCCGATTTGTGTCCAATCATTGGTTGTTGTGGATGTTGAGGTGTTGATATCAAACTTGAACTTATATCACTACTAAGAAAACTATTCTTCACAGAATTAAGATTTAAATTGTTAACATGATGGGTGCTCGATCGATGTAACATCAATGGATCGTTTGTTATGGCATGTCTAGTGGTGGTGGCGGTTAAACCATTCGATGATGAATTGAGGGTATTCAATTGTTGTAGATAGGATTGTACTGTTGATGAGGTGGAATTTTCCGTTTGTGCAATAATTCCTGATATAAATGTTGGCAAGATAGATGGATAAACTTCAACGATCGATTTAATTTGCCTCAACAATGTGATTGTTGTTCCAAGGTCTGATTTGGCCAATTGTCCCGCCAAAAATCGTACACAATCTTGTGCTTTGTTTATGCTCAACTTTCCGACGATGCCTAAAAATTCAGCTGCAATTGATACCATTCCCGATTGTATCTCACATGCGGAAATAACTTTGTTGATATAATCAACGAATGGTCGACTATTATTATTTGCAATGTCCAAGAATATTTGTAAGGTCGTATATGCAGTTTGTGGATGGGATAAACAATCACTCAATTGTGGTAGATTATATTCCAAGATCGATGACTTATTCTTCGATATCAAGGCGAATAAATTCAATAATGATGATTTTTCTGAAATGCCACATTGTGGAAGAAGGCATACCAATGCCATTATATGATCATGTATGGCATCCTTATTAATAACATAGATCTTTGATAATACACGAACTAATGAATAGTTTCCACTAATGATTGAATCAATGATTGGTTGAATGTGTGGCGCTAATATGTCAGCATTATTAATTGCAGCCAATGATAAATAGCTTGATAAATTACGACTTAATTCCTTGTTACCTCGATGCAATAGTTTAACAGCAACAGGTACTGCTAAACACATTACCGATTTTTTGCTATGATTCTGTTTTAAAGTTTAAAATAGATTACTTTAGATGATAATTGGTAAATATAAATCGATACTACCAGAAAAATACAAGAAACAACTTCGCTTGCAATTTTAGCATGCGGTGGATCTTGGTCACGATTCGTTGGCGTTAGATCATGTAGTAAACAGGAATCGAGCAACGATACAAGAGCACCTGAATGTTCTTCAATTGTATTTGTATCTCTGAAAAATTATTATAACATTAACATTTAACATTGTCATCCAATGATTTACATACCTGATGGCACTGATAATTCGAGTTAAACAAATCTCGACCACACTTTGATCATTATGACGATCGATAAAATTTGGTGAACTACTTATCCGTTGTATTGTACTAAGAAGTTCCGATAAATCACCAACAATAGATCGGTCATCGATTGCAAACAATTCGCCGGCTCGACTGAGATCTTTCTTACTAAGAACTTCAACAAATAGTTGATGCATCGTGATTCAAGCAACTGTCATATACAATCAATATAAAAACGAGACAACTTCTTTGATTGTTCACAATGAAAATGATCGACAAAAGTCTTTGTTGACTTTTCACTCGTTTCTTTCACCAATGTATGGTTTGAGATGTCATCAACAAGTATGGTAACAATGTATTCGATTGCCGATGTGGCTTAATTGATGCCTGTTGATTTAATTAATTGTTCGCTTATGATTGATTTGTCAACTTGACCTATTCCAATGAAATCTGGAGAGACTCCTGAAGATGAAGAAGAAGAAGAAGAAGAATCCTCATGTTGTTGATGCGCGAGGGGCATACATACATACACATACATACATAGATACATACACACATACAAGGAATTGTGAGCTATAGCTGCGAGTGCGAGAGGGAGCAAAAGAGCGAGTTGGGGGATAGCAATCCACAACTGTTTATAGGCGACGACCACGACGATGACGACGAAGCCACTCTTTGGATGGAAAATCAAGTGGCAACTTGTCTCACCATCGATCGACGGTAATGGGTCATCACTATATGTACCTCCATCGACCGGACTAAATATAGTCGTGAATCTAGCAAAGACAAACCTGTCTTTACCATCATCATAAGTTGGATGTCTCTTGATTTACCATCACAATCAAATGAAATCGTTCAATGATCAAGCAATATAAAACTAAATGTTAGGGAAACATTGGGTTTCACAAATAAAACCAATAGCACAAAATTTAAATGATGATCATTTGAAGATGCTGATGAGATTTTACTTTATGGTATAATTAGATGAATAATATATTACAAACACCATTGGAACGGGAGGGAAAGATTGAATTGTCATTGAATTAAGACTATATAATTCTTGAAAAAAATAGTTAAATTCTATGGATTCTACGGTGGAGTTATCTCTTTACAATTATGAATCGATATTTGAACATTAATTGTAAAATTAATTGCGAGCTTCCGCTTTATGTTTCGGTGGACGAATATCCTTTCGTGCCTTGTTTTTGGTCTTTTTCGAAAACGAATGCCACGATTGGACTCGATTTTGTCGACTTTCTTCAAAATTTTTTTGCCACTCTTGTTGTATCTCTTTTGCTTTCACTTCTTCTAACTCTTCTTCACGTTTACGTTTGCGTTCCTCTTGAGCACGATCCTCCAAAAGTCTACGTTTCCTTTCATATTCAGCAAACAGTTTCATTGTCATAGTTCGAAGTGATTGTTTATACTTTTCAGGATCATCTTCATCAATTTTAGGATCTTTACGATTCTCTAATCGTAGTTTACGTCGTTTTTCATCCATTGTTTGTTTAACTTTGAATTTTGCTTCTTCCACAACCTCCAAAGCTTTCTCTCGAGACTTTTCATCTTCCAAAATTTTATATGCTTTATTCAATGCGTCAAATGCCTTTTGTGCACGTTCTCGATCATTCGGGTTTTTATCTGGATGTAATAAAATTGAAAGTTTCCTATATTGTTTCTTTGCTTGATCTATTGAATCGTTTGGATCAACCAATAACACTTCAAATGGATTCAAGTTGGCATATGTCGATCCTGGACGTAGAAGACGGTTGATTTGATGCTCCGATTTGTAGATGGAATCAGCTTTCTCTATGCTTTTTACTTCCGAATAAAAAGAATTAAATTCATCACCCATATTGAAATAACTCGTCAGAATAAAACTATGTAATACGAGATCAAAGATCAAAATAGAAATTTGTAAACAAATTGATTCTTTGTATTAAAATCAACAAGAATTGGACATAAACAATAGTTGTATCAACGGGGTTGTTCACAAATGACAAAACTGAGTCAAGTTCGTGGCTTGAAGACCATTGCACTTTTATTATTTACTACCTTTATTATCTTAAATTCAAATCCAATTTAACTTCATATAACAAACTTTATACAGTTTGATTTAATTGAAAATGATCGGATATAATGATAATAAATTTGATTATATGATTGATAATGAAGAAGATTTCAAAGAAGATTATTCAAAAATTGTGTTGAAACCTATTCCACCAGAAGATATTAAATTATATAAATTAAAAAGAAGGTTACCGACAAAGAAGACAAAATGCTTTGTTATCGATTCATGTATAGAATTGACTGACATGCAGATTAATTTACAGTTAAAACATTCTTCAGATACGTTGATTAAAGTTCCCCCTAAATCTGCTTTCAAACAAAATCAAAACCAATTGTAAGTTTTTTAAGTATAATTTAGAATGAATATTAATTTTATTTGCTTTTTTTCTTTAATTTTTCAGAGATAAAGTTGAAAAATTGATACAAAATCCTGAACGAAAACTAAAGCCAATATTTGAACTATATTTCATAAAAAATCTTTGCCCTATATATAATTGGCCATCACAAGAATTTGAAGTTTCATACGATGAAATACGTGATAGTATTAAAAGTAAAAACGCAATCAAATTAGACAATAAAAAAAGGCCTAAAATTAAATCTGAATCGCCAATTTCTTTCATGAATCAAGATTTTTCGGAAGATTTATCTTTGAATAAACGAATTAGCAAATCCCGTGATCATAGTACAATTTTGAACAAAATTGACATGGATTTTAAACCCAAAATGTTATTCAGCACTAAAACATATACTAGAATTTGTGTGTTCAAACCGGAATCGCATTGAAAAGGAATTGATGGTTATGTGCATAAAAAGCAAATTCAATATCATGACACAATCACAAGTTTGGAACATTTCTGATTGATTTATCGGTATAAATCAAGTTAATACTTATTTTTTATCGACACCAATTGTAACACATAACACTTGTTCTGTTTTATTCACCAATTTTTTCTTAAATAAATAAATTTTTACTATTGTAATGAAAAGTTTTTTAAATCATTGATCGATGTTAAAGTTTGACACTTTAACTATATATTTAGTTTTAAGATGGCGCTACACGACGTATATAAAAGGATACTCTCGACGGAGTATTGGTGGAGTTTACGAGTCCCGGCCCCATAGCATAGCATCTGCATTCGCTGCCTTGATCGGCTTGCTTGCACATTGTCTTCTGTTGTTGATTTTTGTTTTGTGGTTTGTTGTTTGATGTTCAACCATGGCACCCAAAGATGATGAAACCGATTCGGAACCAGAAACGAACCAATCGTCAGGCGATTACACCAACCAAAATGGTAAGTTCAATCAAAGATTATCTTGTAACTAAATTATTATTAGCTTACTTGTCAAACGGTTTACATTTTCAAATGGGCGAAAAAAGCGCTCCTTTTTTTTCCAATGATTTGAATTAAATTGATACACGTGCCGGCATTTAACTACATCACGTGACGATGTTTTCAACTATTATCTGATTGAACATATTGATTATAATTGTTCGAATTAATTAAAATTGAACCATTATAGCTCATTTCGAGTCGGTAGAGGATAACTATTCGGATAACTATAACTACATAGAGTAGCTCCGCCTTCATTGGCGAATGCTAGACAATAATGATGAACGATTTAGGAAAAAAATGTCTTGGCGTAAGGTATCGATTGTTATCGATAGTCAAAACTGTTTTTGAATTATATTTAATTTATCAAATTAATTTTTAAATTAATTAAATTTAAGTTCCTAATTAATTTTATTTTATTTCCCTTCATTTTAGTAACACACGGCAACAATATTTATGAGGAAAACCAAATTGATGATGAACAAGACGATACTGACATGGAAGCTAATGATGAGGTCTTAGGTGCAACGGAAACCGATGTAAATTATCAAGATGACGGTACAGAATATCAAGGTGAACTTGATGATGGTGGAAGATCGCATAAAAAGAGCAAGAAACGTAAACTTCGGGATTCATCATCAGACAAACGTAAATCGAAGAAGAAGAAACGGAAACGTTCCGAATATGATGATGATGATGATGATGACTTGGATGAGATAGCGCCTTCATATCATGACGAGGATTATAATGCTACTAATGTTAGTGGAGGAAGTCAAACGAAATCGCGTCGATTGAAGGAAAAATCGCAAAAAACGGTTCAAGAGATTTGTGACGAATATGGATTGGAAGATGTGTATTATGAATATACTGATGCCGATTATCAAAATCTAACATCATACAAATTATTCTCTCAACATATTCGTCCATTGATTGCCAGATCTAATCCAAAGATTCCAATGAGTAAGATGGTTGTCATGATTTCAGCTAAATGGAGAGAGTTCTCAGCAAACATTCCTCAATCAATGGTTCCTACCATTTCATCATATGTCGATGAAGGTGAAATGAAAAGAGGAAGTAATAAAAAGAGTTCAAAGCAGCAGCAACAAAAATCGGTTCCATCAATTAAGATCAAACTAACATCGATCGGTAAACGTAAGAAGCAGAATAGTTCTGAAGAAGAAGAAGAAAGTGGTTCGGAGATGAATAAAAGTGATGTTGAGTTTGAAGCAGCATTGGAAGAGGCACAGATGCCATCGCCACCATCGAAAGATAGGAAAAAGTCAAAGAAAAAGTTGAAAAAGAGAAAAAAGACTAAAACCACTGATTCCTTTCCCGGAAATGAATCAGATGAAAATGGATATGAAACTGATCATCAAGATTATTGTGAAGTATGTCAACAAGGTGGTGAAATCATTTTATGTGACACGTGTCCTCGTGCATATCATTTGGTATGTCTTGAACCGGAATTGGAAGAAGCACCCGAAGGAAAGTGGAGCTGTCCACATTGTGAGGGTGAAGGCATTCAAGATCAAGAGAATGATGAATCGATCGAGAATTCAACCAATGATCATCATATGGAATTTTGTCGCGTTTGTAAGGATGGTGGAGAATTGCTTTGTTGCGATGCATGTCCACTCGCCTATCATACCTATTGTTTGAATCCACCATTGAACGTTGTTCCTGCTGGTGAATGGCGTTGTCCACGTTGTTCGGTCGAACCACTCAAAGGAAAAGTTGCTAAAATATTGCATTGGAGATGGGTGGAAATTCCGGCTGCCTCTACTGCTGATTCAAATGGCGATGTTGGTAACAAGGATGGCAACAATGGTGCCGCCGCATCATCAAACAATTCGAATAGAGTTCATAGAGTACGAGAATTCTTTGTCAAATTTCATGACATGAGCTATTGGCATTGTAGTTGGATCTCTGAATTACAATTAGAAGTCTATCATACATCGATGCATCGAAACTATTTCCGTAAGAATGATATGGATGAACCGCCACCATTGGATGATGGTTCCAGTTATGGTGAAGTGATTATCAAGGATGAAGATAAAGAGGTTACGGCTGCGACCGGAATGAAGAGTAGAAAACATCGTCGAGCCGATCGTAGTGATGTTAATTTGGAGGAAAAGTATTATCGTTACGGTATCAGACCCGATTGGTTGAACATTCATCGAATCATCAATCATAAACAACTTCGTGATGGCCGATATACCTATTTGGTCAAATGGCGTGATCTTCCATATGATCAATGTTCGTGGGAATTTGAAGAATCACCCGAATTTCAAATTTCCGATATGAAGAAAGCAATTGAAGAGTATTGGGATCTTCGTGCTGCTACCGAATATGCTTCTGGATTGAAATCGAAGAATGTTCGTAGTAAAGGAAAGAGTAAGAAAAGTCGCAATGAATCGAGTCGTGATGATAACTCAGGATTGGAGGTAACCAACCATCATCGACGTTATAGTCCACCACCGGATAAGCCGACAGTGGATCCAAAGAGAAAGTATGAACGACAACCAGATTATATTGATCATACTGGAATGGAATTGCATCCATATCAATTGGAAGGTATCAATTGGCTTCGTTATTCGTGGGCACATCAAACCGATACCATTTTGGCCGATGAAATGGGTCTAGGAAAGACGATTCAAACAATCGTTTTCCTTTATTCACTTTACAAGGAAGGACATTGTCGTGGACCATTTTTGGTATCTGCTCCACTCTCTACTATCATCAATTGGGAACGTGAATTTGAAACATGGGCTCCCGATTTCTATGTTGTCACCTATATTGGCGATAAAGATTCTCGTGTCGTCATTCGAGAACATGAACTTTCATTTGAAGAAGGAGCCGTACGTGGTGGTCCAAAAGCATCCAGATTGCGAAAAGATGTTCCAATCAAATTTCATGTTTTGCTTACCTCATACGAATTGAATTGTATCGATGCTGCAACTCTTAGTTCAGTTGAATGGCAAATCTTGGTGGTTGATGAAGCACATCGTTTAAAGAATAATCAATCTAAATATTTTCGTGTATTAAACAATTATCGAATCAATCACAAACTATTGTTAACTGGAACACCTCTACAAAATAATCTGGAAGAATTGTTTCATTTACTCAATTTTTTGACTCCAAAAAATTTCCAGTAAGTTTTTTGAATCATTTCGTTAACATTTTAATTAATATTTCAATTCTTTTATAGTGATATGCAAGGATTTTTGAATGAATTTGCAGATATTTGTAAGGAAGATCAGGTAAAGAAGTTGCATGATCTTCTTGGTCCACATCTTCTTCGACGATTGAAAGCTGATGTCCTGAAAGGTATTCCGGCAAAAAGTGAATTCATTGTTCGAGTGGATCTTGCTGCAATGCAGAAGAAATATTATAAATATATTTTAACCAGAAATTTTGAAGCATTAAATTCAAAAGGAAGTGGACATCAAGTATCATTGGTTAATATAATGATGGATTTGAAGAAATGTTGCAATCATCCATACCTATTCCCGGGAGCTGCTGCAGAAGCGCCAAAACTTGGCAATGGACTTTATGAGATAAATGGATTGACCAAATCATGTGGAAAGTTGATCTTATTATCAAAGATGTTACGAAAGTTGTATGAACAAGGACATCGTGTTTTGATCTTCTCACAAATGACCAAAATGTTGGACATCTTGGAAGATTTCATGGAAGGTGAAGGATATAAATATGAACGTATCGATGGTGGAATTACGGGATCATTAAGACAGGAAGCAATCGATCGTTTCAATGCCCCTGGTGCACAACAATTCTGTTTTCTACTTTCAACTCGTGCTGGTGGTTTAGGAATCAATCTTGCAACTGCTGATACTGTTATTATCTATGATTCCGATTGGAATCCTCACAACGATATTCAAGCATTTAGTCGTGCTCATCGTATTGGACAAGCTAATAAGGTGATGATCTATCGTTTCGTTACGCGTGCTTCCGTCGAAGAACGTATCACTCAGGTGGCGAAGAAGAAGATGATGTTAACCCATTTAGTGGTTCGTCCCGGTATGGGTGGACGAAGTGCTGCAATGTCCAAACAAGAGTTAGACGATATTCTTCGTTTTGGAACGGAAGATTTGTTCAAAGATGAAGAAGGCACTGAGGATAGTACAATTCATTATGATGATAAAGCAGTTGAAGAATTATTGGATCGTACCAAAGAAGGCATCGAACAGAAGGAACTTTGGGCTAATGAATATTTAACATCGTTCAAGGTTGCCTCATATCAAACGAAAGATGCTGAAGAAGAGGAAGAACCGGAAACGGAGATCTTGAAACAAGAAGTTGAAAGTGCCGATCCAGCTTATTGGGAAAAGTTGTTACGCCATCATTATGAACAACAACAAGAAGATTTGGCACGAACATTGGGTAAAGGAAAACGATTACGAAAACAGGTGAACTACAATGATGCAATGGGAGGTTCACAAGAAGATCAAAATTGGCAGGAAAATGTTTCCGATTACAATTCAGAATTTTCTGCTCCATCAGGTTCGATCTGGTTTTTTATTCGATTGGTTTCAATAATTTATTTTTTATTTTTATTTTGCATATATAGATGACAACGAAGATGATGAATACGAAGAGAATCGTGATGAAAAGTTCTTCCGCCGAAGAAGAGAACGAAACGAGAAAGATCGTCCACTTCCGCCATTATTGGCTCGTGTTGGTGGCAGCATCGAGGTGAGCGTTTCAAAAGTTTTAAAAGAATTAAATTGACATTAAAGATCAATTATCGATTAATTGATTCCATATGGAAATGATTTATCAATTAAAATCATTTATCCATTTTGTTTAATGTCATAAAATATAATAGTGAAGGAATGAAAATGGAGCATAAGCATTTTTCTAGCCTCTATTTTAAAGGTGATCACTGACAATCCATTTAATTCTTTACCAGGTTTTGGGATTTAATGCTCGTCAACGTAAAGCATTCTATAATGCAATCATGCGTTATGGAATGCCACCACAAGATGCATTCAATTCTCAATGGTTGGTTCGTGATCTTCGTGGAAAATCTGAAAAGAACTTTTGGGCCTATGTATCATTGTTTATGCGACATCTTTGTGAACCCGGTGCCGATACGTCGGAAACGTTTGCTGATGGTGTGCCACGTGAAGGTATCTCTCGACAACATGTTCTGACACGAATCGGTGTCATGTCACTTATCCGAAAAAAGGTTCAAGAATTTGAACATATCAATGGACAATTAAGTATTCTAAACATGTGGCCTATTGAAGATATTGTGAACGAATCGGATAAGAATGGTCTATCATCGATGGAAGATTCCAACTCAAATTTAGAGCAACAACAAATTACAGCTAATGCTGACAAAGAGGACAAAGTGAAAGTGGAAAAGTCAATGACGGATGATCTAACAAACAATAATAATGAAAATGATGGAGATGAAAAGGTGAAGAAATCTAAAACCGAATCACTCGAATCATTAGATAAAGATCGTGATGATAAGGAAAATGTTTCCAATGAAAATATTATTTTAAAAGGAGATAAAGATAATAATGGAAAAGATGGTGATGAGAAGAAGATTGGACGTTTCATGTTCAACATTGCCGATGGTGGATTTACCGAACTTCATACCTTGTGGACGAATGAGGAAAAGGCTGCCGTTTCGAGTCGAGAATTGGAAATTTGGCATCGAAGACACGATTATTGGTTGTTGGCTGGAATTATCAAACATGGATATGGTCGATGGCAAGATATACAAAACGATCCCATGTTTTGTATCATCAATGAAGTATTATTTTAATCAAATTATCTTTATATAATTTCCTATTAATCATTTTCTTTATTTTAGCCGTTTAAAATGGATGTTGGAAAGGGAAATTTTATTGAAATCAAGAATAAATTCCTTGCTCGACGATTCAAACTATTGGAACAAGCTCTCGTGATCGAAGAACAACTTCGCCGTGCCGCCTATCTCAATCTAACACAAGATCTCAACCATCCGGTAATGGCATTGAATACTCGTTTCTCCGAATTGGAATGTTTGGCTGAATCGCACAAAGAATTGTCGAAAGAATCACTTTCGAATAAGCCTGTGAATGCAGTGTTGCACAAAGTGTTGAATCAATTGGAAGAATTATTATCGGACATGAAATCGGACGCAAGTCGTCTACCATCGGCCTTGAATCGAATACCATCGGTTTCACAACGACTACAAATGTCGGAACGAGGTAAATTGTGTTATTAAATTTAAATAGGAATATTTTTAGCTAACATGTTTTTTCTTCCATTTTTTAAAATCATAGTAATTCTATCCCGTTTAACAACCCAACCTCAACCGCAACCATTTACCGGTTCGAGTGGTGGTATCTCGAATCCAATGGACTTGTTTCATCAACAGGCGCCTGCATTTAACAATTTGGCGTCATCGAAGTGAATCAAAACAAATCACTAGTTCCTATTATTCTGGGAAAATATTAATTATGTTAAAAAATAATTAAGGCTAAGGCGGTGTTTGTGTGATATACATTCATATACATACATGCATACATAACAATTATTCTATTTATTTATTATATCTATATTTAAATATATTTACATAATCATACACAAGTTAGATCAGTCACATTCACATTTTTGACAAAACATTATGATTCAAAACAAAACGAAACGAAAATACAAAAATAATTGACGAACATTATTGAAGATATCGATCATCCATTGAATTGAATTGAGACATGAACTAAACAAAACTTTTGTACCAAAAAGGATACTATTATATAAGTATATAGTAGAATTAAATAATAATTCTAGTGTACCTGAAATTCGTGCGTGTCTGTGTTTCTCATAATAAACACGTTTCGATCCATTTTTATATGGAACCAAATGGGAACTCTATCATTATCATTGAATGAATGATGGGTGGGTAGGTTGGACCAGGCGGGTTGGCATCGACAAATTGTTCTTGATGGTCCACCATTGTATTCTTGTGTGTGTGTGTGTGTGTGTCGCGAATTGAGTCGAATTAACATTGTCAGCTTGCTCAATACATGGAATAGTTGACGTCTATTATGAATTATTGAGAATAATATATTCTTTACTACTGGTTCATTAGCTTAATTGTTCTATCTGTCCGGTTTCGACCCCAATTTTTTTCTTTGGGTTCTATTGTAGCTTTGTCAGCCGCCTTGATTCACAAGAATGGATCACCCACGGTTGATTCCACCGTTTTGTGTGTTTCGTTTATTCGATTAAATATCGTGTTGAATCTTTGCCACTTCTCCACTTTGTCGAGTTTATCGTTCAAACATATATATATTCTTCCAAATACAAAATCTAATAAACCAGTTGGTGGCATTCTTTTCACTAGTTTATCCAACTGTATATTTGAATGGGAGGGGGGAGGGGGAAAGGAACCTTTTCATTTTAGTTGGACATGGGCTCGGTTGTCAAGGTGCCGGACACAAACGGTAACCTCTTTTCGAGTGCACTTATCCGGAAGTTTGAGTATTGGGTAAAGTGAACCCACAATGATTCATTGTAGGGTCATCATTTTATTTTGGTGGTTGAGTCATCTTGCCAGTCACCATCATCATCACCACCACCAGCAGCAGCAGCACCACCACCACAACTACAACCACAACTACAACCACGGATCATTGTAATTGTTCGTATAGTGCAATCATACCCATTTGAATAATCTCATTACTGGTTGGTTGGTTGCCATTCACCAGAAAAGTACTATAGAATTAACCAATGTAAAAAAAGTACAATTGTTTGCCAAAATCAGTCAAGTATGAGTGGTCACTTGGGTTGTTGCAAACCTAATTTGGTATCGCAACGGTACAGTTGCTCTTCTTCATCTTCAACCATTAATAAACGAACAATTAATAAAATTGATCAAAAATCAACATTAGTCAACCTTATCAACCATAATCATATTTGGTATCTAATCATTGGGAAACATATTGATGAATTCATTACCAATTTATCCTCAACATCACAATGTTATTGGTTCATCACGTGCCTTTAAGGAGGCAGCCGGTCGTAAGGCAAGAAAAATTCATTTTTATCAAAATGGTAAACCATATGTACCAAAGTTGGCAATCTCATTGATACCGGGAAAAGATTTTCATTCATTTGAACAATTATGTGAATTCCTAACTGAAAAGAGTAAACTATTGAATGGTGTTCAATACATTTTTACCACTAATGGACGTCGTGTGAATACGATCGATGAATTGGAACATGATCAATCATATGTGATATCGGGATCCAAATCGTTCGTCTCCTGTCCATATGGTTTGATCAAACGAACCGAACCAAAAGTACCGAAAATATCAAATCGTTATCGATTTATACGTGAAGATGATCTTAAACTTATTCGACCATTATCATCCAAATATAATAATATCTATTCGACAGTAGATCAAACAAATGCTGCTTACGCCAACAATGCAGATTCACGTATTATTACGGTGGTAAACAATCGAAACCATTCAATACAAAGCAATGTGATCTTGAATCTTAAAAGTCCAAAATCATTTACCAATTTATTAAATGATTTAGGACAATCGGTTCGATTATATCTTCCAAAACGTATGTTTACCTCATCCGGGCTTGAAGTCAAAAGTGTATCACATCTAAAACATGATCTAAGTCATATTAATCTGTTTTATATTGATTCGGAAAAATCTAATGAACAATTACAATTGATTACAAAGTTTCCATCATTGGAATCGATTGAAAGATTTATGGAACAATCGGTTCAACGATTAAATCAAATCTCTAGTTTTAGTAGCAATATTGACCTACGTCCACATGAAATTGCATTTGAATCATCGCTCTCAAATGCCGATTTAGGTAAGTTTGATTACTTCAATGCAATACATTGAAAGTAATGGGAAAAATACATTACAGTGAAGCCAACATTTGTCACATTGTATCAAAAAAGTAAACAATACTATTTTCTTACAGATAAACAATGGGAATGTTCTGACGGCGTAACTACAAATACCGTTTCAAAACTTTCTAAACCTAAATCAATAACGCCAAAACCTACTACAAAAAGTACCAAAAATGTTTCTGTTACAAAAACAAAGAAATCAACCGATTGTTCAAAAGTGTCAGCAAAATCAACGCAAAGTAAATTGCCAATTCCAAAACAAAATATTCGAAAAAAATCAATAACAAAATTGAAACCAGATATTGTTGCGAATGATGATGAGATGAAGCAAAAAATTGAACATAACAATGAAGAACCTTTAAATCTATTCCCTATTGAATCAATTAGTGATACAAAATATGAACAAATTCAAAAATATGCTGAACAAATGTTAAAAGAAACGTCAGATCAGATTCGTAATGAAGGTTTACTTCAAAAACATTCAATAATAATCACAAACAATTGTCCAACAATAGCTTCTTCTAATATTCCAATTGCTACTACAAAAGTAGTTAACGAAACGAATGACAATCCATCACCTCAATATCATTTATCAAAACCAGAAAAGAATGTAAATCAAAAAGTTAATTTTAAAACACCAGATATAATACCAAAAACTACAAACACTAAACCAACCACAAAGAAAAATAAAATTGAGATAGGTGAGATGTCAAAAGAGATTGATCAATCAACTCAGATCACAAAGAAACTTAATGGCAATTCTATTCAACCAAAGATGTCTTCAAGTTTGAGGTCGAATGTCAAGAATCCGCCAAAGAACAATAAACCGATTATAAAAAGATCAACAAAAATAACTAATCCAAAATCTACACCAACACCCATACAAGACAATAAAGTCCAAACTAAAGTTATCCCAAAGCCAATTCATTTGGAACAACATGGACCTACATATAATTCTAATAATTATCTGGTAAAAGGAAGTAATGTTCCAGATTATCATTTGGAACTCTTTCGAATGTAAGTTGTAAATAAAACACTTGCTTGATTCTATTAATATATTAAATCCATTCTTTTAAAAATAGATTTGGTTTCAATGGCAAAGGAAACAAAAATCTTTTATTTTTACATAATACAGGGGAATTGGCATTCTATTCTGGTGTATTTGCCATTCTTTGGAATGTACAAAATAATTCCCAACGATTCTATATGGAACATGACGAAGATATTTATTGGTATGAATAGTTTCAAATTTGCTACCAAAAAATATTAATTTTCTTATTTATCTTAAAATTAGTATGAGAGTTGATAAAAAAGG
This sequence comes from Blomia tropicalis, assembly GCA_029204025.1. Classification (NCBI taxonomy): domain Eukaryota; kingdom Metazoa; phylum Arthropoda; class Arachnida; order Sarcoptiformes; family Echimyopodidae; genus Blomia; species Blomia tropicalis. Next base: position 13,633,498 of record CM055089.1, on the reverse strand, counting down.
AGAAACTATTGCAAGTTGCCAAATGTTAAATTCATCAAAAAATTCACTTATCCGTTTATGGTCTGTACGAACCTTGTCGACGCTTACCATCTTAAAAGATGTTAGCATAACCAATGTTATTGATATGGAATTTACGATTAATGTAAGTTTATTGAAACTAATTAGACCAACATTTAATCAATCAACGTTGTTTATTAGAACTTGATATTTATTGTTACTTCTGAACCAAAACTAAACATCAGCTTATGGGAATGTAATTCATCAACAACAAAAAAGTGTCAAATGATATCCAACGCAACAGTAAGTAAAATTATTTATATTGTATTTAAAAATTTAAAATATATTTTATTAGAAACAACTTGAAAAAGATGAACACATTTTTGGTGGAACTGTCCATCCATCTGAGAATGATATTATGGTTACGTATGGAAAGATGCATCTTGTGGTTTGGCATCTTAAGTCAGACAATTCTATTGAACATCGAACAGCACTTCAAACGCATTCGAAGATAACCAAAACCATTTGTTGTGCCGATTTTCTAGGCGATAATAGTCTTCTTACTGGTGATTCCGATGGAAACTTGACTATTTGGGCACCATTCGAAGTAAATCATGTTCTCGAGTTTGCAATCAAAGAAGTTAAAGGGCACGAGGTTTGTGTGATATGCTTTATTTTATTCATTTTAATGTTTATTTGCTTTGTGTATTTATACAGAATCAATTATCATGTTTAAAGTTAACAAAGAATCATATCTTGATTAGCGGTGATACCGATGGAACCATCAAAACATGGGGCGTTGATGACGGAGAATTTCGTCTTCTTAATGCAATTAAATTGCCATCGTTTAGTGGAACGATTTGTTCCATTGCCTTACCTGATGAAACTTTGGAAAATTTGGATATATTTGTTGGAACATCGGAAAATTTTATTCTCAAAGGAACCGTTTTCACCTCAACTAATTATGAAATCTTATTCGAAGGACATATTATGGCAATAAGAACCGTATCGGTTGATCCGTTGAATGATTGTTTCTATACTGCATCGTTAGATCAAAAAGTGTGCAAATGGAATCAAGATTCATTGATTTGGAAAAGTAATCTTGATGTAAGTGCTGATTTGTATAGTGTTCTATTGCTTGATATTTATGGGTTGTAATTTACAACAATCATTTAGATCCAAGCAATCTCTTCCACCGTTCATCCTTCTGGTCAAGTGCTAGCAATTGGATCAGTGAGTGGAATCGTTTCAATACTTAAATGTTCTGATGGATCGATTCAACAACATCTTGAAATTAGTTCCATTTGTATTGGATGCATGTCATATTCACCTGATGGCTTATTTCTGGTGATTGGTTGTCAAGATGGTAATCTTCACGTTTTACCAACTGAAGATGATGGAAATTCGTATAGTAAGGTATCGACACTGAAAGGACCATTACCAATATTGACCTTACAGTGGTCGATGGACACTCAATTCATATTGACCTCAGTCGATGATAGTAAGTTTTTGATCTATTACTATTACTACAGATTTAATTAATATTTCATATATATCGTAGATAATTATCAAGAATTAATTTTATGGGATCTTCACAATACACGTTACATTCGAAATGTTACAAATTTTTCTGACAATCTTCGATGGTACAATGCAACCTGCAGTGGTCTTGATGATGCTCGTGGTAAATCATTTGAAAATTTGGAATTTTTTTTATTTAAATTGATTATTTTTTATTTAAGGAACTTGGGATAATCAAACATTGAAAGATGTGATTAACATTTGCAGCTTTTATGGTCCCTCAATGGGTTACATACTTACTGGCGATGAGATGGGTTATGTTCGTCTTTTCTCCTATCCATCCATTCAATCTGATGTTAGTTTTGTTTTAATGTTTATACTTCCACTTTAATACTTTAATTAATATTAATATTTTTTTTAGTCATCTTATTATCAATACAAGCAAGGGGGTGGAAGTGTAACCGATATTAAAGTTGGATCGAATGAAATGTATGTTGTTTCGTGCAACTTTGAAGGTTCAATCATAATATGGAAACTGATACAAACAATAAACAAAGATGCCAACAAATCTGTATCAATAAAATAAAATAAAATGATAACAATAAGATCTATTGTATTACTGAAAGTAATGAATGAAATAGAAGTAAAGTATTCACTGTACAACTAATGATTGGCTCTTCCCACTCATCTATTGTTGTACATGATTTGACATAGAGTTCATGTTTACCCTATAGTGTATTGGCAACATGAAATTATCAAAGTTTAAACTCGTGCGCCTAACGTTTCTTGTACTACTGTTCAATCGAAGTTTAAACTGAAATGACTAACTTTGACCCTACATACCACATTGAACATTAGCAAATGTGTGGCTGATGTAGCATAAAATTTGTATATAAGCTCAATCAAAAGCTAAGCAGATCATCAATCGGTTTTAGCTTTTCATCAAGCAACAACAAACCACCAACCACCAACCACCAACCAACAACAAACCACCAACCAACAACAAACCACCAACCAACTTTTCATCAATTATTTTATTCATCAGCCAATTTATCAACATTTATGATCATCAACCAACTTTTTATGTTTTTCCGATCTTCATTATGGCAGCCGATCTTCCAATATCCTGCTTTTGTTGGATTTTCATTTAAGTTAAGTATTCTTTAAAGTTAATAGCTTTGATCATTCACTGACATTTTTTTAGTTATTTTCACATATCATCTTTGTTGGATGGCAATGGCAATGGCGGTGGCGGTTTTTCTTTTGATGGACGATATCAAACGATGGACGATATCAAACGATGGACGATTTCAAACGAATGACGATCAAATACCAAACGATGGGCCAAACGGCACCAAACGATGGACGATCAAGTACCAAACGATGGACGATACCAAACGATGGAACAAACGGAGAATCACCAAACGATGGACGATCAAGAACCAAACGATTGAAGATTAAAGGTGCCAAAACGATGGAAAATCACGAGCCAAACAATGGACCAAACGGCACAAAACGATGGACAATCACGTACCAAACGATGAACCAAACCTCACCAAACGATGGACGAATTTCATTCAAGTTAAGTATTCATTGAAATTAATAGCTTTGATCATTCACTGACATTTTTATTATTTTTATTAACCAAACACTTTCAATATCTTTGGATTGCAATGGTGGTGGCGGTGTGTCTTCTGATGGACGATTTCAAACGATGGACAGTCACGTACCAAACCATGAACCAAACCTCACCACGATACCAAACGATGGACGATATGAAACGATGGACGATCAAGAACCAAACGATTGAAGATTAAAGGTGCCAAAACGATGGAAAATTAGAAACCAAACGATGTACCAAACCTCACCAAACGATGAACCAAACCTCACCAAACGATGGACGATTTTCATTTTAATTAAGTATTCAGTGAAATTAATAGCTTTGATCATTCACTGACATTTTTTTTATTTTCTAATTTCAATATCTTTGGATGGCAATGGTGGTGGCGTGCGTGTGGCAATCACAAGACAATGTTATCGACATTTATTGGTCAGGGGGCGGCACTCTGGGACATAGATTTGACCGCCGATCATTGGGGCGAATCACTGAAACAATAACTTAACCGCCGATCATTGGTACAGCACTCTGGAAAATGAACTTGGCCGCTTATCATTGGAATCACCTTATGGAACATCATCTTGGCAGCCGATCATTGGGATGACATTCTGTAACATTAACTTGGGCGCCGATCATCGGGACGACACGTTGGAAGAATAATTTGGCCGCCGATCATTGGTACGACACTCTGGAAAATGAATTTGGCCGCTGATCATGGGGGCGGCACTCTGGGACATAGATTTGACCGCCGATCATTAAGACGAATCACTGAAACAATAACTTAACCGCCTATCATTGGTACAGCACTCTGGAAAATGAACTTGGCCGCTGATCATTGGTACAACACTCTGAAACAATAACTTGAACGCCGATCATTGGTACAACACTCTGGAACATCATCTTGGCCACCGATCATTGGGACGACATTCTGAAACATCAACTTGGCCGCCGATCATTGGTACGACACTCTGGAAAATGAATTTGGCCGCTGATCATTGGAACGAAACTCTACAACATCAACTTGGCCGCCGATCATTGGAACGAAACTCTGGAACATCAACTTGGGCACCGATCATTGGGACGACACTCTGGAACATATCATTTATTATATTTTTATTGTTTGTTGATTATATATGTATATGCCCTTTGGGTAATGGTTCCACGAGACCTGTTCGCCCGTTAAAAAAAGAACAAACATCGTGGACCGCGGAAGCTCTGTCCATTTTTTTTGGTTTTTTAATAAAATAAACCTAAAAAGTTCCCTCTCTTCTTAACTCACCTTTTTCTTCTTGGGCCATTCTCGATGTTCTTCTCATCCTCGATTGGGTTCACAACGTCGTTCAAACGGGCCCAGGATAGCACAAGCCCAATGTTTAACCCCGACAGTCTGATTAAGCCACTATCTTCTTTTAGTTGCACCAAAAGGCAGGCGAGTTCAGACTGACCCATATCCCTGTTTTGGGTAGAATCCTTTGGATTTTCAAGCTGAAATTTTCAGAAATGATTTATAATTGATCAATTAATCATCCCTGAAATGTTCATCCCGATCCAAGCAACTTTAATTTTTTCTTAAAAATTGAAAAAAAGCAAAGGCTAAAGCCTTCATTTTTGATGAAAATCGAGCAAAAATTAAATTTGCTTGGATCGGGATGAAATTTTCAGGAATGATTAATTGATCAATTATAAATCATTCCTGAAAATTTCAGTTCGCAGATCCAAAGGATTCTACCCAAAACAGGATTCAAATTGATTGATCAATAATCGACATGACACCAAAAAACCAATCAATTTGAACCTTGTTTTTGGTAGAATCCTTTGGATCTGCGAACTGAAATTTTCAGGAATGATTTATAATTGATCAATTAATCATCCCTAAAAATTTCATCCCGATCTAAGCAACTTTAATTTTTGCTCGATTTTCATCAAAAATGAAGGCTTTAGCCTTTGCTTTTTTTCAATTTTTGACAAAAAATTAAAGTTGCTTGGATCGGAATGAAATTTTCAGGGATGATTAATTGATCAATAACAAATCATTCCTGAAAATTTCAGTTCGCAATTCCTAATGATTCTACCAAAAACAAGGATTCACTATTTCCATTACACCAGCAACTGATTTCAACATAACTGTAGCGGTGTGCTTTGTCTATACTCATTTCACTTTAAGACATCATCAAGTGAGCATCGTTTTAAATCCGCCTGGTATCGATTCCTTTTAATTTAGAGTTTCCGAGTCCAATAAAGCTAATCTCGAGTTTGTACAGTTTTCGAGATAATTGAAGTTAAAGTGAAATCGATTGTACATTTACACCATTTCCATTACACCAACAACTAATGTCAACATAGCCGCAGCGGTGTGCTTTGTTTATGTCTACACTCATTTCACTTTGAGACATCATCAAGTAAGCATCGGTTTTAAATCCGCCTGGTTTTTGGAATGATTGAATACAAATTCTTTATATTCTTGACCTTAAACTTGACAGTCCAAAGCCTGTGTAAAGTGATGATGGTTGGAATCATTGGATCTGTGACCAGTGATTCCGTAAAACTGCTGACTTGTATTGCTGACGAATATCGCATCGAAGATTTGATTGCGACTCAATAAACGTGTCTTTTTATTCAATAAATACTTAATGTTTTTGGGATGACGGACTCGATAGACTCTTGACCATTAACATTAATTTGGATGGCGATCATTACCGGATGGATTACAGCCCACCTTTTATATTAAATACTTAATGTTTTTGGGATGACGGACTCGATAGACTCTTGACCATGAACATTAAGTTAGGATGGCTTTGGATACCTGATGGATGGCGAACATTTCCGGATGGATGGCCTTCATTTATTTTTATTTTATTTTATTTTATTTTGTTTTATTTTATTATTGTAACACACACACACACGGTGTTCTCTCAATTCTCTCTAGTTCTCTCCTAGAATCGTTGTGTGTGTGTTCTTATTTTAACCTTTATTTTATTTTTATATAGACCGATTGCACCTTGGATGCACCGGTGAAGCACCGGCCCGCAGAAGAAGTTCGCTTGAAGGGTTTTGGTACGCTTGACCAGCCGACCTTCAAGCAACTAAAAGAAGCAACCGGCAACGCATAGCAGTCTGGAGCAACAAAAGGGCTTGTGTCTTAACACTTTGATTCTCTCTGTGCCTGGTTGCAAGACTTAAAACTCCCACAAACAGCAGAGATATAATGAGTCTGGGGCGACAAAAGGGCTTGTGTCTTAACATTTTGATTCTCACTGTGCCTGGTTGCAAGACTATAAATTCCCAAAAAACAGCAGAGATATAATGGGTTCGCCGGGGGGAAATAGGCTCGCCCAGCCTCTCCTGCCTACCGGCAACGCAACCTAAGTGGGGGAATGGGTAGTCTTGGACGTACAATAGGTTTCTTTAGCCTGCCTGTACCTGTACGTGAGACTTTAAGCCTTATAAACAGAAACTTGGCGAAGACATCGCGGGGGGAGAAGAAAGGTAAGTGTATCGAAGGGGGGAGAGGAGAGAAGAGAGAGAACACCTTTTTTTATTAATCAATAAAATTTTTATTTTTTTTTGTATTTTATTTATTATTATTACAATAAACTTTTCATTTTCCAAACCACTTGTTTTTTCTTCTTCTCCATTTGTTTTCTCCATTTAGTTTCTCCATTTAGTTTCTCCATTTGGTTTCTCCATTTGGTTTCTCATTTGTTTCTCCATTTGTTTTCTCCATTTGTTTTCTCCATTTAGTTTCTCCATTTGGTTTCTCCATTTGGTTTCTCCATTTGGTTTCTCCATTTGGTTTCTCCATTGGTCCTCGCCATTGGTCCTCGCAATTGGTCCTCGCCATTGGTCTTCGTCACAAGAACGCATGCGCCAGTCAGGTAATCGGGCGTCAATTTATATGACCATCAAGTTAGTTCAATTGTTTTGGTTATGTCCAACTAATGGGGGAACCGGCATGGTGTGTGCCAAAACCCATTAGCGGGCGAGAGAAACACTCACATACAATGCATTGAGACATGCAAAGAAGCCTACGATATGATCCAACGATATCAAGCGAAGGGCAATGTGTAAAGACATTGCAAATGAATCTAATTAGTTAAACAACTCACATACAAGATGCAATGCAAAAAGAATTTGCAAATGAATCTAATTAGATCAACTACTCACACACAAGATGCAATGTAAAAAGAAATTGCAAATAGATCATTTCGGGTAAAGATAAACAATCAACCATACAAGAGGAATGCTGATTGAATATAAAAAAATATTTATTACAACTTTCATTCAATAGTTGACAATGTAAAACTAAATTGATAGAGATAGTTGAAAAAGATGGATCATCTCAAGTGAAACACTTTCAAACATAGGAGCTATGACTAATGATAAACAATCAACCATACAAGAGGAGATCAGATTGTATATAAAAGATAAATATTGCAACTTTCATTCAATAGTTGACAATGTAAAAAGAAATTGCAAATAGATCCAATAAGATCAACGATTCACATACAAGATGCAATGAAAAAATAAATTGCAAATAGATCATTTTGGGTAAAGTTAAACAATCAACCATACAAGAGGAATGCAGATTGAATATTAAAAAATAACTATTACAACTCTCATTCAATAGTTGACAATGTAAAACTAAAATGATAGAGATAGTTGAAAAAGATGGATCATCTCAAGTGAAACACTTTCAAACATTGGAACTATGTCTAAGGATAAACAATCAATCATGCAATTCTCTATCAAGAACGAACTATTTAAACTTTCAATCGATAGAAATTGATGATAAAGAGTTACTAGATGCAGAATAAAATAATTCATTGATCATGAATAAATTGAAATAAATTGAATAACATGAATCACTCACACACAAGATGCAATGTATAAAGACATCTAAAATAGAACATTTCGGGTAATGATAAACAATCAACCATACAAGAGGAATGCAGATTGTATATAAAAAGATAACTATTACAACTCTCATTCAATAGTTGACAATGTAAAAATAAATTGACAGAGATAGTTGTAAAAGATGGATCATCTCAAGTGAAACACTTTCAAACATTGGAACTATGTCTAAGGATAAACAATCAATTATACAAGAAGAATGCAGAATGAATTAAACAAAATAAAATTCTCATTCAATAATAAATCTAATATAATAGAGATGTAGATGAAAAAGAAATACTAGCTAGAAAACTAAATAAAATAATTCATTGATCATAAATAAATAAAAATAAGTTTCTAACATAGATGGATAACATAAAACTCACATACATACATACATAATTAATAAAAATGTTAGAGATAAAACACTAATTGATTACTGATCAATGAAAATATACAATTATGCTGATAACAGCAAAGTTTTACTGGCTTTGATGGCTATTCCATCGTACCACACCCTCCTCATTACGGACCCAAAAATCGGGTCCCAAGGCTTGGGACTTGTATCAAGGATCCTACTTGCAGATGCAAGTCATCATCTCCAAGATAGCTGAGTTATGTGGTAAACGAAAGAAGGAAAAAGTGAAAATGAACATTATGTATATGGGGAATTGATGGCAAAAATAATGTAGCACAGAATAAATATTATAAATGGGTATGGATGATTGAGAGATGATGATGCCAAAGTGGTGATCGAATTAAATTTCACAATATCCTAAAAAAGAAAGATGGGATTAATATGTGAACAGAAACGAAATCGAGCTTTAACTTTCCTGGAATACTTGCCGTTTTAAATTGGTATCAAACCAATCCAACTTGATGACTTCATTATAAAACGCCAAAGAAAAATTGAAATTCATTTAAAATGAAAAGAGAACATATTTTGTTGGTCATGGCATATAACAAAAGAGCACCAAAATGAGTCAGCAGTGAGTATGTGAGCGTGTACGATGAGGTATAGTTCATCTATCTCTACCTAATAGTAAAACCAGGACTTGGGTAAGTAGCAATAGCAATAGGTAATTAACAAAAATAATGCTAAGAGATTGAAACTTTTCGAGACATTAAGGGAATAATGAAAATGTATAAAGAAAGATTCTTTTAAACACTAGAAAGGGTAACACTAAATAATGCACAGCAGAAACAATATCAAATATGAGGGAATAAGCCAAGTGGTCAAGTGAATCGAATCGAATTAAAATTAATATTGATAGCACTCGATAGTGGACACGGAAAAAAATATAGAATCATAGAAAAAGATTTCAATATATCAAAAAGTGCCAAAGAAAATAATAGTAAATGAAAAAGAAGTTTCCAAATTTTGATTGGCAAATACAACAAATCAAACTAGGATAAATGATGCAAACACAACTTGAGTAGAGCGATCTGTTCAGAAAGAAAGTCGAACAAGAACAATGAGTGAGCAACGTGCTTGTCAGTGGTGAATGATGGAGGTATAAACTAGCGACATCGGTGGTTGTGAGACGATGTACAATGTATGATTTGCTGTACAATCGATACAATTCGAGAGCAATCGATATGAAGACGCCAACATTTGTAAAATAGAAAACTGAATTTATAAAGTTTGAATTGAACGATCTGTTAGAATGAAATGAATAATGTAAACGTTAGTATTATGAACCATGAACCAATATACATGTATGAAAACAAATAATTAAATGATTTAAAATTGAAATCAAATTTACCTGTTACGAAAGGTTCCGACTTTAACATGAGTATCATTGGAATAAAGGTACTAAAATTTTCAATTGGAATGAAAATAAAATGTTTTGATTGTTTGAGATGTTTCCGTTTTTAATTGAAAATGCAAATTGATACAAAGAATAGAAAACCTCAATGTATAAAAGATGTAAACAAAACAAGACTGTACAGTGTACAGAAAAGTGGACACAACACACGTTCATTCATAGACTCCGTTCCTTTGCCAAAGTTTCAATTTGTGTATATTCAATACACTGTGTTTATACGAATAACGTGTTTATACATTTATTTCCCGATTTGCTCCTTCCCGAAAGTTTTCAAAATTTTTATTATTTTGTATTTCAATTACAATTCAATAGTTATTATTATATTATTATACAATAAAATATAAAATGTTATGTGTTTTTAATTGTGTTCTCAAATGTGTTCTCTCTCTTCTCTCTCTCCCTCCATCATCATCTCATTAAAAATTGAACGTACCTTGCTAAAAAAAAATCTTCGCCAAGTTCCGTTTTTAAAAATTTTAAGTCTCGAATGGGCAAAAAGGCAGGCTAAGCAAAAAACCCAAAGTGATGCGGCCCGCAGTTATGCAAGCTAGGCACACCACAATTCGATCGACTATTCAATTAAGCCCGTAACTTCTTTAAGTTGCTAGCGGGTGGGCAGGAAGAACGTACCTAGGGTCCTGCTAGCGAACTCATCGATTCTGCCATGTTTTGGGTGTTTTATGTCTTAGGAAGTCAAGTAGGCACAGGCAGAATCAAGTAAAAAGATTCAGGCCAGCTCGACCCAGACAATCCATTTTTCCACTTTCTTCGTTTAGTTGCATGGAGGCAGGACGGCATGAATAAACCAGGCTCCTCCATGCGAACAAGCCGGGCTAGTCTTACTGACTAGTCTTCACCGTGTCTCCAATGACAGACGGACTGTAAAAAATAGAATAAAGAAAAATTAGTTAAAGTTGAAACACACAATACGATTCCGGGAGAGAGAGAGAGAGAGAACGAGAGAGAACACAGGTGTGTTTGTGTGTGTGTGTGTGCATGTTTACAAATAAATATAAAATTTAAATCTTGAATTGAAATTCGGCCACTCTTCTATCCATATTCGCCATCCATATTATTTGGGTAATGAAAACAAATATCTGTGCAAACAAGAAAAAAGCATGTAATTCAATGTATTAACTTTGAACATTTTCAGCTTTGCCATTTTGTTTTCCTACGAACAATCAAGGTGTCAATAAAAAGATAGTTAAGTTTCTCTTTAATTCAAATGGAAAGGATTTTTGATAAAGATGATCGTTTTTTGTAAAAGCAAAAATAATGACTGCCCATATGCATAGACTATAGCCCAATTTAAAACTACTTTCAAAAATCCTTTCCTTTAGAATTAAAGAGAAACTTAATTACCTTTTTACTGATACCTTGATTGTTCGTAGGAGAACAAATGGCAAAGTTGAGAAAGACAATAATTGACAATAAAGATACAATTATGAACAATTGATTACCGTGTTGGTTTGGTTTTGTCTAATAGTTGATTGGAATCATAATTGTTCTGTAGAATAAAGTATATAAAAATAATAATTAGTATAAAACTGATAAAGAATAATATCAAAACTTAATTGAAACATTGAGATGAATGTTGATCGAGCTACAATAGCTCAACGATCAACGTAGCGAGCACATGGCAGGTTGAACAATGGAAGCAACTATTGGCGCTGGTCAATGCGTTTAGTGAAGCTCAACGTGATAAGCAACCAGAACAATGCATCAATGTGATTTGCAGCGGCGTGCACAAACCTGACGCCCAACGTTGAGGATGACATGTCTGGCGTCATCGATGTGAAATTGCGATAAGAGCAAACGTTTGTCATGTCTGGTGATTACTAATTGAACAATTGCCATCATCACCTTGCTGATGAGAATGTCAAATATACGTCCATTGAAGATAACTGTGTAATATAAAAATGCAAGAAAAGAGTTTTACTAATAAGTAAAAATGTAAACTTACAATTAAAATTGTTGAAAAAACACACTTTTTCTTCAATTATCTGTGTAGTTATGTGTTCATTTCATTCATGTAATTCTTCTGTTTCCCTTTTTGTACAAGATTTCAATTTTCTTTTTTCAAGATTGAACCAAAGACATTGGAAACCATAGGAACTACTGATAATAAGAACTTCCATTTATACAACTAAACTTTGGTTGTATTTGGTGGTTAGAACTGTTTCATTCTTTTTGGGTAGCTAGTGAGAAAGCCAAATATTCGTCCTCCGAAGATAACTGTGTATAGTGAAAGTGTAAGAAAGGAGTTTTACCAATAATAATTAAAAATGTAAATACTTGAACCTTAGATGTTTTCGAACCCAATATAGTGGTGCAATGAGATCTTCCAATGTTTTCATTTCGATCCGAATATATTTGCCAAAGAACAGAAATCAGAAAAGTTCCATATAGCGTTTCGATATTAGCAACGAAACAACCATATTCAATTTTCTCGACCTTTTTCATTGAATGGTCCGACAAATTGACAAATTTGCTTGGGTTCTCATCCGTTAAATCAATGTTTTCCTTATCGATATTGGTTGATGTATGATCGACTGGAGTCTCGTTTGATTTTTCATCGCTTTGTACAAGAATTTATGATCGGCGTCGATTGCTCACGTTGACCAAAAGACAAACGGAACGATCATGATAAAGGTTCGACACAAACATAAGGAAAACCAATAACAAATGTAACCTATGTAAAATAAAATTGTAATATAGATGTTTTAATAAAGTTAAAAACTTACAATTAAAATTGTTGGAATAACACGTTTCATTATTTCATAATTTCTTTACAACGTTAACGATGGATACTCTGGTGTAGAGGCAAACTGTTTAGCAAACTTGAATCCAATTATACTTTCTAGAACTCTAGAAAAAAAGAAAGATGTAACGAAACTGCATTCTTTTGCAGTATAATTTTATAGTAGACGAATGCTTAAAATAGATGATGGATTGAAAAGGTGACCAAGTAGATGACATCAATGCTTTCGAGCAAACCGTTGCTTTTGGAACTTGTTGGACCTTTGGTGAATAGAAAAATGTTTAGTGAACTTGAATACAATACTACTTACCTATTGAATTAAACCACGATTGATACAAAAGCTTCATACTAAAGAGTTATGGCGATCAATGCTGTGAAACAATATCAATACAGCTGATTGACCTTTTTAGGTGGATACAGGAACATCGTTGGCTATTTTCATTGACTTGTATCTAACACTAGTATTTATTAACCGATTTTGATCATTTTTTCATCGATTTCGGTAGGTTTTTAAATTATGAATAGATTGGGAACATTTTAAGTTTATACCATATACACTTTTTGAGTTGTTCGAGGTCAAAGTTCAATAAAATACTTAGTTACGTCGTATCCAACTCTGGAATAGGAAATCGCATGTATTTGTGAATGCACGACACATTCACGTCGGATTTGATTCAAAGTTCAATATTTCAAGAACCAGACAGAATTAAACTTTGAAACTTTTCACATATGTAGATTATAAGATCCTTGATCGATTGAGTTCATAATCAACTTGGTAAATCTTATCGTTCTTGAAATATACGCATTTTAAGCGTTTTCTACATAGTCTGTTATAAATTCAATATCTCAAAAACCGCAAAGAATTAAATTTTAAATCTTGGCACACTTATAGATAAGAAAATGCTTTATCAAATAAAATTATGATCAACTTAGTAGATCTTATCGTTATTGAGTTATAAACGTTTTTGATGTTTGTTGTTTATATTTCGTTTTAATCTCAATATCTCAGTAACTACAACGAATTAAACGTCGAAACTTTCCATGTTTATAGATTTTTATATTCTAAATCGATTGAAATTACGATCAATTTGATAGATCTTATCGTTTTTGAGTTATACGCGTTTAAAGCATTTTTTACATGGTATGTTATAAATTCAATATCTCAAAAACCGCAAAGAATTAAATTCTAAATCTTGGTACATTTATAGATAAGAAAATGCTTTATCAAATAAAATTATGATCAACTTATTAGATCTTATCGTTATTGAGTTATAAACGTTTTTGATGTTTGTTGTTTATATTTTGTTTTAATCTCAATATCTCAGTAACTACAGCGAATTAAATGTCGAAACTTTCCATGTTTATAGATTTTTATATTCTAAATTGATTGAGATTACGATCAATTTGATAAATCTTATCGTTTTTGAGTTATACGCGTTTAAAGCATTTTTTACATAATCTGTTATAAATTCAATATCTCAAAAACCGCAAAGAATTGAACTTTAAATCTTGGTACATTTATAGATAAGAAAACGCTTTATCAAATAAAATTATAATTAATTATATAAAACTTATCATTATTGAGTTATTGATGTTTAAACATTGATAAAAATAATAACAACAAATTAAAAAATTGAATTTAATCGAAGTGATGAACGACTTAACTATCGATACTATCGAAAAAAATTCATTTTTGTGATTTTGAAAATATGTAAATGTTTTAACACGTAAAACGTGAAAACTACACCGAATTCAACCAAAAAATTATTCCGACTGATAGATTTCAAGATTCTGAATCGATTGACACCATGATCAAGTTTGTACAATTTATCATTCTTGAGTTATCGACGTTAGAACACGCTTAACTATTTCCTATGAGGAAGTGTTCCAGATATGTAATATGATGATGTGTGTATATTAAACTGTATACCCAGTATATTTTTAGTAGAAAAAAAATAGTTGATATACAAGTATATTTTTAGTAGAAAATAAACAGTTAATATACAAGTATATTTTTAGTCGAAAATAAATAGTTGATATACAAGTATATTTTTAGTAAGAAATAAACAGTTGAATGATCGTACGTGTTCAAAGTTAATTTACTAAGACTCGTTTATCTCAAAAACGATACATCGTACGATGATGATCATGGTTTCAATCAATCGGAAATTAAATTTTCCGTTGATTACAAAATAAAACTTTATTAAAAATATTCACCGTTTCGTTGTATAATCACTTTTTCTGTTGACGTTTTCAGTTTTTACCGTTTTACAACAAAACCTTGCAAATTATAATAATAAAGGCAAATTATTAAAATGGAAAATTAAATTTCCGATTGATTGAGACTGTTGTACGATGTACCGTTTCTGAGATATTTGAGGTTAAAGGTTAAATAAATAAAAATTTAAGCAATGTGTTTAGAATAGTACAAGTGGGCAGTAAAGCCCACAAAAAGCACACAAAATTAAAATTTTACAATGTAAATTTCAATGTTATTGTGCGGTAGAGCCCAAATTAGTAGAAAAAGTGTCACTGCAAGTTGCTATATTGTCATTGCTACAGATATACCATTAGAGTTCCTCATTCATAAGTTGGAATCACGCAAACAAATCGATTTTTAGTTCCAAAGTTCCTATTCTTTCTTCCCGGGGAATACAACAAAGAATGGAGTGAAGAGATTTTTATGTAAAGAAGCAACGCTAAAGGAATTATCGACAAACTGGAAAATCGAATATGATTTTAAACCTAACCCATTAGTTCAATACGTCCATTACTTATGATTTGGCGAAAAGAGTAACGTTACAATGAGAAACATGTCAAAGACAAAGCCCAAGACGGAACATCAAGGAATTTCGAAACAGAACGGATAAGCAGACGAAATGTTTGACATTGTACACATTGACACGGTAAGAGGATTGATTAAATACGGATCAACAAAGCATTCGACGGCAATCGACGCATTCACTCGATTTGTGTGGGCGGTGACATCGAAGACAACAACTGGATTCAACTACGTCAACCTGATTCAACAAGTAAAGCAAATCGGCAAACAGAAAGTTATCGTTGAATTTAAAACATATATCAACACCAACATGAGTAAATCAGGAACTAGTGAAACGAATAACTGGATAGATGAACGAAGCAAATGGAGACAAGAACTGGACCACTCATGCAAAATATTGTGTGAACGAATATAATTCAACAATCTATCTATCAACATTGAAACTTGTATTTGGGAAAGAACTGGACTTTGTATACACAAAAGGATTGATTAATGACGCATTCACTCGATTTGTGTGGGCGATGACATCGAAGACAACTACTGGATTCAACTTTGTCAACCAGTTACAAGAAGTAAAGAAATTGGCATTGATAATGGCAAGAAAAAAGGGAACTATTTGCCCAAGCACCTTGTGAACGAACTCATCAATCTGACAAAGGAACACAAACAATCAAGGTCAATGGAATATACCATACATAGGAAGGAAAATGTTCCGATAACAAAGAATAAAGTGATTCTTATGTAAAGAAGCAATGATAAAGGAATAAGCGACACAATGGAACCTCAAATATGAATTCAAACCTAACCCGTTAGTTCATTACGTCCAGAATTCATGAACTGGCGAATAGAGTAACGTTACAATGTGAGACATGACAAACACAAAGTTCAAGACTGGATACCAAATATTTTTGGAACGGATCTGATTGGTGGACGAACCGTTTGACATTGGCACGGTAAGAGGACTGCATTAATACGGATCATCAAAGGAAGTATTGGCATCTGGTCATCGACGCATTCATTCGCTTTATGTGTCCAACGACATCAAAGGCACAAACTGGATTTAACTTGGTCAACTTGATAGCACAAGCAAAGCAAATCGACAAACAGAAAATCATCGTTGAATACAAGTACATTGGAATAGATTCCAATGTTTGAAGAATACGTGAACAATGCGAATATAAAACAGATATCCACACAAAAACGGGACCATTCATGCAAAACATTGTGTGAACGAATTGAGTTCAACAATCGACCTGTAAACATTGAAACAAAGACAGTCGGGACTTTGTTTGCACAAACACAACAAGAGTGTTTCTATGTAAAAATGGGCAGGAAAACAGTAACTGACACCCGAGTTGAAAATCAACGTTCAGCGGAATGCAACCATCTTCGATAGAATGGATGGATAGTATTAGCACATTCCAGAATGAAAGACCAAATAGTGGAAGACAGATGAGAAATATGATGATGGTGAAGATCACAACGCTGATCATGATTATAAAACACAAGCAAAATTTCATACGAACTATCACATCATCTGGCACACGTGGACCATGGCAAATAGACAATAATACAATACCACAAAATAACAATTCATGATGGTAGTGTTAAAGATGAACAAACTTACATGTTGTTGATGATCGTCGATGATGAGCTTAAGGGAAAAAAGTTAGTGAATAAATGTACACAAGGCAAAAAATTATTTTCTTTCATAAAATACAATAGTCAAATTTAAAAAATGAAGTTGTTTCTGTGATGTTGAAAAACGATTTGGTTGCAAAGCTAGAAAAGCTTGGGCTTTTAAATCTTGACATCGACCACCATCAGCGCTATGACACATTACTGGAAACAGGAGCGCCATCGCCATAACTATTGAAAGTTAAAAAAAAACTTGATTAGTCAATTAATCTTAACTTTTTTAACAACGCCATTAGCCAAAGTGGCGGAGATAAGATAAGGATAAGGGATAGGATAAACCAGAACGAATGGCTAACAACTCAGGCCCTCATGGGTGAAGGGCATCTCACGAACTCGATCACACACAACTTATTAGGAAGCGGTGAGATTCGTGGAGTACGCATTCAGTTTTGGATGGAAAAAGAAAAGAGGAGATAGATCCTCGACGAATGACTAACAACTCAGGCCCTTATGGGTGAAGGGCATCTCACGAACTCGATCACACACAACTTATTAGGAAGCGGTGAGATTCGTGGAGTACGCATTACGTTTTGGAAGAAAAAGGAGGAAAGGAAATAGAATCCTCAACGAACGACTAACAACTCAGGCCCTCATGGGTGAAGGGCATCTCACGAACTCGATCACACACAACTTATTAGGAAGCGGTGAGATTCGTGGAGTACGCATTCAGTTTTGGAAGGAAAAAAGAAGAGAAGATAGAACCAGAACGAATGGCTAACAACTCAGGCCCTTATGGGTGAAGGGCATCTCACGAACTCGATCACTCACAACTTATTAGGAAGCGGTGAGATTCGTGGAGTACGCATCGCGTTTTGGAAGGAAAAAACAAGAGGGTAAAGGATAGGAAGTAAAGGGTTGTATAAAGATAAAATTAAATTTAACTTAGCTTTAATACTGGTGTCCATTGTTGAATGATGTCGTCAAGTCACGTAGTCACAACTTTCCAGTAGTTGAGCCACCTGTTGATATACAAAAATCTGTCTTGATTGAATCGTATAAAGAAAATTTGCACCCAAGAATAAATATTAGTATAAAGAGTTTAAAAAATCGAAATCAAATCAAACTATTCATTTCAAAATGAAGAAAAAATCATGTCATCACAATTCAATGAAGCATCGAGAACAATGAGGTAACACGCTGACTGATAACAAAAGACAAAAGCTGAAAGTCGCCCAACGCCGGCGCTGAACCAAAGTCGTAGCATAAACGATCGAGCCGCTACCACAAAATTCTGGTGGTTGTCGCCTATCGGCTCCTTCCCCTATGTTCAACTAGTAAAGTATGGCGCCTAATGAGACGAATCAGTAATGATCGCCACCAGCGTCCTTGGCTAACTTCTACACTAGAATGATGCAATTTTGATAGCGCTTATCGCCTCTTCCTATCGGTTCAACTAGTAAAGCATGGCGTTCAACGAAATAAAACTTAACAATCAGCCTAGCAATGTTCTAACTGATTGAGGTAAAAAAAATGGTAAATGAGTTTACTGAACGAATCTAAAGATTGAAATCGAGAACACTCGATAAAGAACACTAGAGAAAATACCGAATTCTAATGGGGTGATATCGATATAAGAGTGCCAAAGTGATCAATGATCAAATGTAAATAAAACTCATTTCGAGACCAATCGATAATGGTCACAAAAGACAATATCGAATCAGAGAAACAGACATCGATATTCAAGTGAAAAGATCGATAATGATAGATTAGAAATAAAAGAGAATCGAGAGCACTCGATGGTAGTCACAAAAAGTAAATATCGAACCAGAGAAATAGATATCGATATGAAGATGCAAATTTTTGTAAAAATGAAAATTGAACTTACAGAATTTGAAATGACCACCCATTAAACGGTCTGTTAGAATGAAATGAATAAAGAAAACGTTAGTATGATGAACCAATATACAAGTATGTAAACAAATAAATAAATGATTCAAAATCGAAATCACATTTACCTGGAAACGGTTGACGCAACTTGAGGGAGAAGGCATCCGCCAAAGAGGAGAGTCCAAACGAGAATGAGGATGAGGTTCTATTGTTCTACTTGATCCTGCGCAAATGTTCTATTTGAGTCAATGGACACAATGGCGTCACAAGATTGGGTCATGCGCATCAATTTGATGGGAACATAGTCACTTGGGTTCTGATTCTAATATGAGGCATCATAGGAAAAGGGGTACTTGAATTCTAATTTTCAAATAATACAATGTTTTGATTGATTGAGATATTTCCGATTAAAACTAAAATTGAAATAAGTAACACTCTATATCTCAGAGATTGATTCGAATGTCGATTTCTGTTTATTCAATTCTTTTGGTAATATTTTCATTACAATTATTTACAATAATAGACTTTATCTTAAACACTTCGACCATATTATCGAAAGTATCAAACCAAATTGTTATATAACAAATAGCATTACGAACTGTCACAAACTGTTAAGAAATATAATTAATCAATAGATTTGGTACAACAATAGACCAAACGTAGATCAGCTCGTAAAAAATCGGTTATCGGTATCGCTTGTTTGACCTCAATTTGGGTTCAGAACAAACGAAAACAATGTTTGCATTCACTTTCATTAATTAAGTGAAATTCTAACATAGAGATTCACATTAAATTGATTTTATACATACTTGTGATTATCTAAATGTACATTTATTTTATGTGCACTCTTATGGACTATGTTAAATTGTTCATACTTTTTGTTTCCTCCAGTTCTGAATCCGATTTAGATGTTAATTCATCATTTATACTTTTCGTCGGCTTTTCAAATTGTGTTGTTATAGATTTGGAACTATTTTTCAAAAGATCATTATCCACCATATTGTTTGCTACATTTGACTGATTTGTTATTGGAATATTCTTTGAGCCATGAAGCATATTCATAATTTTTGTTCTTGTTGACGGTACTGGTGACATTGGGCAAACATAATCGGTCAATTCAAAATCAGAACGTTTTTTTCTCATTAACGAAAAATGTCCCTTTTTGTATGCCTAAAGATTATATACATATCAAAACATAAATCAAAAATAGTAAATCAAAAAATTAAATCTTATTGTACCTTAATCTTTGATCCAGGAATCATGGGAGAATAGTTTGGTTGCAACTCAAAGTCACGTTTCATCTTGTTCAACTCTTCGCCGATTAATTGTTTAAATTTGGCTGAAATGTGACGTCGTAACAATGTTTTGGTGTTTGGAATGCTCAACAAAGTGGCAAATAGATCAGCGTTGAATGCATTCTCGAACAGGATCAATGCTCCATGAACACCAGAACCGCGTAGATTTGGTGCATATTCTGATAAATCGATTGAACGTAACCATTCCATCACTCGATGCGACGACCAAAGTGCAACTTCTCCCGGTGACCATTCACCATCGTGTGACTCTTCTGGCGTTGCTCGACGTTTTAAACATTGGCTATTATACTGTTAACATGAATAAAATCGTGTGAGATAAAACAATGGAACCAAATAGAAATATAGGTCAATAATTACATTGTTTTCCCGTAAAATCCGAACGCCAGCGCGAATACTTGCAAAATGTAGTTGACTGACCACCTTTAGATTGAACAGATCCTCAATGGTTAGGTAGTGTAACACTCTTCCATCGATTCGAGCATCAACGAATGCGTCCTTATATTGTGGTAAGCCGATATCGTCGAGCCATCGTGCAACCCATAGATAATCCAAACGTCCTGCATTCTTCAACATGGTATCCTCTTCGTCATTCATTGCCGCCACTGCCAATCGAAGCTTCTTTCGGTGTAGGGCATTCTTGATTCCGAGATCTTTCTCAACGTCGGCCGACGTGGCGCGCATCAAATGTTCACCATTCTTACACCAACGTTTACATTCGTTGGCATACATTCCAAGTCCGATCAATGCGAACCAATCGGCCACAAGATTGGTGTCCCATTTTGAGAATGGTAAATTAAGACTAGAATTATACATATCATAAATTAATCATCATAGATTGAATCAAATTAACAATTATTTTATACTTTTGAAACTTTTTCTCGTTTGTGACAAAACCAAGTCGAGGACCGGAGGTTGCACGCAATCCACCACGTGAAAATATGTCGGACAAACCGGATAATGAAGATGTACTTCGTTTCCTATTATACAAAGTACAAGGATAAGAATTTAACAAAAAAATGTGATTAAGTAGAAAACGAACCTAGAAAATATTCTTCGAAAACCTTTTGCCTTAGATGTTTGTATCAATGTTGATGATTGTGGTTGTGACTGTTGACATACACCATTCCGATTCAATTCCGACGCTGACGATTGCATTGAAATTGGGATAATTTCTTCATCTTTGGCTACAAGAAATGGGAAAAAACATGATTATATAATAGCCAATTATAACAAAAAAAGGGTGATAGCAAAATATAAGCACACGCATTAACTCTCACACGATTAGCTAAACAATGACCAACAAAAGAGATAGCAAAGCAGAATAGGCAAGTTAAAGGAGGAAAAAAGTGGAAAACCTAATTCACCCAATTCTGGTGCACTTGTTGCTCGTTTACTTTTCCTTAACCAGAAAAATGTTTTACCAAATGTTATTGCACCCGAAGGTTGTCCATGAGCTGACGACTTGAAATGGATAATTGGAGATGATGGCATCGAGATCGATGGTATCCGTTCGCTAGGTTTATCATTGGTGGTCAATTGATCGTCGATGAATGATTGTGACATTTGTCGAAATTCATTTTCCCGTTTACGTTGCGATTCACATTCACCATCATTCAATTGTTGTTGAATTTGTCGCAAGGCACGAGCATTGTGCGGCATAGTTGAATACGAATTCTTGAATCGAAACGAATTTTGCTTATCCTCCGATCGTGCACGATGATTATCCATATTAATAACGTTAGACGACGAATCATTCGATCCATTGTGTTCATCACTGTTCATCTTCACATTTTCCGCTGAAGTTGAACGTGACGGCATCGTATTGGAGTTGACGATTGGTAACGTTGTCCCGTTCGTTCCATTCTTCCCTTGCCGAAATGGTGGTGTAGAAGATGGCGACGGATGGGCGGAATGATAACGAATGGGAACGATCGGTGACGATTGACCATTCGGTCCATTATTGCTTGAATAGCTTTCACGTCGTGACGATGGTTCCGAGTAGAATGCATTGCCACTCTTGTGAGCCGACGATTTGTATGTTAACTCAGCATAATTATCCTTTGCTAACTTCTAGATGTGGAAGAAACGAGAGGATACATTTAATGATTTAAGATTAGATCGATCATCATCATTATCATTATCAACAATGACGACCACGACCACGACGGTGTCATAATAAACCAATTAAGATCAACTTACATCTTTAATGAAATCGCTGGCTATCGTTTTCCCACGTAACAATGCCAACTCATTATCGGAGAGAACATAACCGGTCGAACGGACAATCTTGGCCAACGTCAATCTCAATGATGATATTTCCGTTTCTTTCTCCAACAAACGTGTCTTTATTGTTTCGATATCGGCTTCAATTCTTGTATTATGGTCTTCAACCAATTTACGCTTTCCCTCTGAATGGGTTAGATCAAGTTTCAATTTATCGACAATAGTTAATAGATCACAGTTGGCACCCTGCAACGTTTTCTTCGAAAGCAATGCCTTTTTGAACAAATCTTCAGTCGTTAGCAATTGATTACGTAAAATGGCAACGATCGATTCCAATTGAGCACATCGTTCCATTGTCGATGTAGCATGTTCATGATAGTGTACCTGTTCGGTGTTTGATGATAATCCAAGCTAAAACATAATAGAAAAATAAATTCATGTTAAAATTAGATAGAATTGATGTTGTAATCCATAAATAGAGTCATGGTTGGTGCATTGTCAATCAATTTAACATTGGCAAACAACATGGCATTCAAATTGAAATTGATCATGTGCAAGTTAATGTTCGTGTGTGTGTGTGTGTGTTTTTGTGTGTAGGGAGAAGAACAAGTTGTCAAACAAGCTCGTCATTGGAACGGAGGTCAACTGTTTATTTCTCCCAATTGGTGTACTTTTGGCCCATCAGGAGAAAGAGAGAGATAGATGAACAAACAGGTGGCTTAGAGATAAGTCATATTTAAAGTTGACCGCATTCGATCGAATCCCTTTTTTTCAATCTAAATCTATCTTCAACGAATTGTTTTATGAAATAGGGAATGCGTTTGTGTGTGTGCACTAACCAGAAATGTAAAAAAGTTTCCATAGCAATTAATCTATTCAAATTTACCGCTTCGGGGTGCCAATATCTAACCGAATGAAGAACTATATTCAATACATAAAAACATTGAATGACGTAAAAATGTTGGTAAACAAACGCCAATACATGAGCGACAATGTATGACATAAGATTGATTAATTAATTAATGTTCAGAGGCTCAATATTCATATACATTCATTTCATACCTGTTGTAAATAGTTACTATTTCGTTGATCTTGCTCAGCTGCCGACGCCGTTGAGATATCAGTCATTAATTCGGGAGAGTGGCGGTAATATTCGGGCGTGGATGTTGGCGTTGTCGACTTGTTGTCCATTGGACTATTATGTTGTGGATGATGATGATGATGATTATGATTGGGATGTTGATGATGGTGGTGTGGTTTGTTGTCCATATTCTCAATCGAGACTTGATTTGTGGACGACGATGGTGAACCATTTCCCGAAATGGAGTTGTTGTTGTTGTTACTACCGCTTGACGATGGCGTCAGATTCGGACTTCCATTGCTGTTATTGTTTATTGATGCCTAAAAAAAGTATAAAAAACGAGAGAAAAGTGTGGTTTTAATAAATGGAAAACAAAAAAACGTGTAATAAAGATAAAAACCGAACAAAAATCAATCGATTGATGGAAAGAACAATTTTTATCCTATGTTCTGTAATGCTCTTAAAACTTGATACCAATTATAAACTATTTATACATTTATGAAAAACGAGTAGAAGGAAATAAATCAAATCAATGAATGTGTTAGCGTGTTTAGCGAACACCTCCCCTCCAATCAAATGAACGACGATACAAAATTATACTATGAGAACAAAACGATTTTGGCGAGGTGTCAACAACAACAAAAAAGAAAAAGAAAAACGTTCAATGTTAACCTTTCGGTGATGTGTACCTCCGCCACCGGTTGATAGCATCGAACCAATTTGATGTCCAATTAGATTGGGATTACTGGCCATCAATAACGATGTTGGATAATCCCAATATGGACCCATTAGATGATGTGGATGATGATGATGATGATCATAGGCATGATTAGACATGTAGTTGGTCAATGTACAATGATCACAACCGATCGTACGACACATTGATGCATAGTTGGCACGTTGATAAGCATTTGCTGTTGATTGTGATGGTGGTGGTGGCGGTGGAGGTGGTGGTGGTGGTTGCGATTGCATCATATGATAATTTGCCATCGATTGATGATGATTCATATAGATTGGTCCCAATGGATCGTATGATCCATATGGTCCCATATATTGTGGTGTATGAACTAAATGTTTAGGCACCGATTGTTGTTGTTGTTGTGGTTGTTGATGATGATAATAGCGTGCCATATTCCGTACAATATCGACATGATCCATTGGATGATAATCGGACATCGATTGACGATAGACATAATCCTTATTTGCCAATGATTGTTGTGAATGTGAATGTGACCGTAAACGTAATGAATTGTAACCGATATCATCGGATACAATCGATTCACTCAATGGACGCGTAATACGTTCACCACCTCTGGAACATTTCTTCGTCCATGTTGAAACATCATCGATCGTTTCTGATATGATAGCATTTGTCGATAACGATTGCCGATTCGTGTTTGATGATTCCAATGTTCGTGATGATGAATTTGAATCATTATCATCGACCGTATAGTCTACATCATCTTCATTTGAAATGTGGTCAATATTGCTATCATCGGCACCACCACCACCATTACCATTGTTGCCACCGGTTCTTCCACATGAATGTCGTCGAACATGATCGATCGTTTTACGATTGTTGTCATCGGTATTGTCGTTATCTTCCTCCTCTTCATCATCATCATCATCATCATGGTACGAATCATCACGATTCGTCGACAATGAAGTACGGTCACAATTTTTTCCACTCATTGATCGTATAAACTTGTTGTTGTAAATGAATTGTTCAAAGACGACCACCACAACACCATCTTATGGGACATGTTCACCTTTCAATGTTCGAATAAAGTTGACGACGACGGCAAATGATTGTGTATTGTTGAGCAATGATAATCATTGATAGGAGACGATTGTAACGTACAAAGGCACACATACGATCACTGAATTTGATCGTAACCAGAGTACAAAACAAATGAGAGAAGAAACAAGAGTTATGTACTGAACAATGTAATTGAACCTTTTCAACCAATATATAAATATGGTATAAAGGGTAATAATTTTAGTAAATTGCCCGGCACATTATAAATAATAATAATAAAAAGATGTAGACTTTGTTCACCGAGACGAACATCAAAACACACGCACTCCACACAGGAACAACCAGATTCGAGAATGATGGTTTACGTTTCGATGCCAACAATAAAAAAGGATGAACGAAAATGAACAATCCGGCATCAAACCGAAACTGATGATGAGTGAATTCAGTTTGTTTCGACAAACTGAAATCGTTGCCTCATCATTTTGATGCTTTTCCCGCCGAAAAAAAATGTTTCTCCCCTTTACATATCCTTACACATTACCCATCGACGATGGAAGATGCGATAAAATGAAATAAGAGAATGAGAGAGAGAGAGAGAGACTGGAAAGCATCGAGCAATGAATAAAGATCCCCTTTAGACAGTGACAGAGAGTATGTGAGTGGATGAAAAGAAGAGAGAGAGAGAGAGAGAGAGAGAGAGAGAGAGAGAGAGAGACCGGCAACAACATCACATTGTACACTTGTTGATGCATTTCGGCCGAGGAAGAAGAAGAAGAAGAACTAACAACAAAACGTGAGATCACAACAGAACGGTCGCAAGAGAACTTTGGCGTGGGTTAGTATTCGCCCTTTTCATATTTATATTTAGACTCAACCACCAAGAAAGAGCGAGAGTACGAGTAAACTTGTCCAAATGAACGATAGAAACGAAAGGAAGAGAATGATGGACACCATCAGTAGTTGTTTGGATTGTTATTGTGTATGTGTACCAAACACCATTGCCACTTTCCTAGTAAAGAACATTTCATATTATATATGTATGCCATGATGATAAAATATGAATTGTTTTGTACTGAAAATAAAAAGGAAACATAAGTAAAACGAGATAATAAATATGATGGTGTCGATGATGAAAGCGTCATGTAATGCTATATCTGGTTCAGTTCAGATTATCATACAAAGACTCTTTAGTTTAAGTGTCTGTGATGTACGGATCAGGGTTCATCCTATTTCGAGTCAGAGTCGAACGAATCCAGTGAACCGGAAATGTGGCCAATTTTCTCCAGGGAGAATCAATTAAAGCCAATTAATTTAAATTCCCTTCGGTATGGATAACGACGGAAAAAGTGATTAAGGAAAATGGTTTGACAACCAGATGGTGGTGTAGAGGTCATGGCACCCATCGTTTGTTAGGTTGTTTGGACAAAGATAACACTGTTCATTTGACAATTGAGACAATAATTTTGATCGACCATCTCTCTCTCTATATATATTTGCTTCAAAGAAACAGAAAGGAAGAAAGAGAAAGAAAGAGCGGATAATCATCAACGAACATTGACTCTCCAATCATGGTTAGAATGGAAAGCAACAAAATTACCGAAAATAGAGTTTTGCTTTTCGAAGAACTTATTTTTGTTATAAATAGAATGCAAGAACGCTTTAGAGACGTGAAGTTCTTCTCAAAACTCAATCAAAGCTACTTAAAGACTAAATGGTAAATTATCCTAATATAAACAAAAAATGGTTCGTGTTAATACGTTGATGATTGTGAGATTTGTGTGTGTATGTGTGATTCTAATGCAAGAATTCATCATCATTATCATAGTGGTAACCATCAAAAGCAACGGAATTGGAAACGACGAAGAGTTACGAAAACAAACTAAATTAAAATGGGTGAAAATCTGAATCTTACCCAAATTAAAGTTTACATAGCGTAACATCGTTAATGATTGAGTTACACTAAAAGAATTTGAATTCAGAATATAAAACGGGTTTGTACAATTGACATTTGAAGCTTACTGGCTCGTAATATTTCAACAATGTATATGTTGATTTAGTTTAACATCAACAAGGAAGGTTAAAGACATTTTCTCGACAGATTTAGGTCGTGAAACGGAAAACATAACCAAATGAAAACATTAAAACTAACCTCATGATTGTTTGAATCCATTGTTTGATTTTGATGATTGCTTATGTTTCCGTTTGAAGAATATGGGTTTCTTTGATTCCTTTGAAATGGTAAGCCATTCGTGTCATTGTCTAGTTTTGTGTTGCTTTGTTTAATAGCCTTTTGATTATGATGATCGCTTTCACGATTGCTGTTCAAATTGCTTTCATCATTCTCTTTAGAATAATCTTTCAATTCTTGAAGTAAACGATTTAGTTTATCTTGCTTTTTATGATGTGGCTCATGATTTTTGTTATCGATTTCCAAAGTAAACACATTTTCAACATTACGATTTAATACTTTTCCATAATTATTATTATTATTGCTGTTTGCTATTGGTGATATCGGTATCGACGGTTTTGTATTGATAGATATATCGTAGCGAACATCTTCGGATGATAAAATCAATGAATCAGATTTGATACTCAACGATTCGGCGTCCAAGTTTGCTAGAAAAAAGAAAACAAAATAATTAGCAAAAGAAAACGTGTTTATGAATCCGATTAAATGGATGAGTGAATGAGTTAGAAAGATTAATGTAGGTTGAACAATTACTTGCAATAATTCCATCCATTTTTTGCAATGCTAAATGTAGCATTTGTGATGCATTCAACGTGTCACCATCGTTGCCGCTGGGATTGACGGACAATTTATCATTAAAAACATCCATCGTCAGTAATGATAATCAAAGAATCTTGCCCAGTAGAAAGATTAGCAGTGTTTGGAAAGATATGGTTGATATGACGATTTTACCGACACAAAACAAAGAGATGGCGAAACAATTTTTTGTTTGGCTAGTTCGGGGCATACTACAGTCTTCTTGATTGTTAAACCATATGTTTTTGGTTGGCTTGGAAGTCGATTGGCACAAAAAATATGCTTCGCAATCATTCAGAGATCATTTGACGGGGAATGTCAACGAGAATAGGCTTGGGTGGCGACCACAATGATTGGTATAATTCCACTGGTTGCTCGGTTGATTGTTGTACATGACAACGTCCAATGTATGAGTGATATAAACAGGTAGATCGTAATCGTAGGTCGCCTGTTTCTGTCTACGGTTGCAGCGGCGTTGGTCGATTTACGATCAATGACGTCGGAACACAAAACTGGCTGGTCGAGGTGGACGACACATATATAGGAAGAATATAAAATAATTTAGCTCACTCGTTGTTTCGGTCTTACAGTGAAGTTTGATGTCTGGTCATCGACTGAATGATGGAATACCGTAAACGTCAGATCGAGATCGTTCTTCAATATAACTTAGGACGCACCCAAATCGAAACCAAATGGGCCAAATGATCTTGTAAACAAGTTGGTATCATTCATAATGGTACGGTCCTTTATGCTTTCAACAGATGGTGGGGGCGCCATTTATCGAGCGCGCAAAGACCAAACGGTTGGTGTAAATAGTCGACTTTGTTTACATTGTTCAACTGTCATGCAAAGTACAATTTATCGCCAGATGTTACCATAAATAAATAGTAACAACGTTTTAAATGATATTAGTTGATATTGAAATCTAATTTGTTCACATAGGAAAGAAAAGATAGTGAAAAGATTTTCATCTATATTTACCTTAATGGTTATTAACAACTTATATTTTTTTAGCATATTCAATGTTTTGGCGCCAATAGTAAACAAACTGCATAATGAATCTTGAAATACCCAAATTGAAATGTTCAATAATCATTGAAAAATTAAATCCAAATGGAACAACTGGATTTAAAAGTTCTCATTCTAATTCAAGTGTAATATTGGGTCGTAACCAAAATGGACAATGCGTTTTATCGATTGTGGATAACAAATCGGGAAAACAGATTCGACAATTTTCATTCTCGAAAACTCATATGAATTATCAACTTGCAACAAAATTTGTACATGAAGGAAAGGCTTCAATGACGATCAAAGATATGGACCAACGTATTTTCTTTTCCAATTGTCCGCCAAATGATCTGTCATTATTTTTGAAAGGATTCGCTTTGAAATGTAATAATTATGGAAAGATCAATCCAAATTTAGATCAATCATATGGTTTAATGACAAGACCTGTTACAAAACTGCTTCAGAATAGTTTGCAACAAAACTCAACAGTTGAAAAGATTAGTCCATTGACAACAAAGGATTTGATAAAGAATTTAGATAAAAGTAAATTGTTGCAATCGCCGGTAACATCAAAAAAGACATTCAATAAAAGAAAACTTGAAACTGGTATGTTCCACAGTTTGAGAATAATTGTTTACTTACTTTTGTTTTTATTTTAGCACTTAATACAATCCAAGACTCAAGTCCAAATACTCGAAAACGATTAGTTCAATCGATCATTCCATCACCAGTTCGAGCTTTGAAGCTATTGAACACAAATAATTTAACCGACGAACAACATAGCGTTTTAAGTTCAGTATTACGAGGAACAAGTTTGTTTTTTACTGGAAGTGCTGGAACGGGAAAATCATATCTATTAAAGTTTATCATCGATCGTTTACCACCTGAATCAACATATGTGACTGCTAGTACCGGAATTGCTGCTTCTCACATAGGCGGGATTACGTTACATATGTTTTCAGGAATTCCGACCACTTGGCTGCAAGAAATAGAGATCAATAATGTGAAACGTAAATTGACATCAAAAGAGATTGCTCAACGAATGTTAAAGAACGAAACCAAAGTACAACGATGGAAACAATGTAAATGTTTGATTGTAGATGAAATCTCAATGGTATCCGGTTGCTATTTCGAAACATTGAATGAAGTGGCAAAAATCATTCGGAAAAATGATAAGCCATTCGGAGGAATTCAATTGATTCTATGTGGTGACTTTCTACAACTTCCACCGATTCAAGCTAGAGGAGAAAATAAGATTAAGTATTCGTTTCAAACCAAATGTTGGGATGAAACGATAAAACAATGTTTTGAGCTAAGAAAAATCAAAAGACAAACCGATCAAACATTCATCAATGTACTTAATTTGTTACGAATTGGACAGATGACCGATACGATAAAGAATACTCTCATAAAGACTTCAACCAATGATCTTCGGAAATCGGGTATTATACCGACTCAACTCTATACACATCGAATCGACGTTGATCGTGTCAATTTAACTCAAATGTCATTGCTAACCAATCAACAAATGATTACGTTCAATGCAACCGATAGTGATCCAGCTTATGCACAAATGTTCGATACAATATGTCCAACACCACGAAAATTGCAATTGAAGATTGGTGCACAAGTGATGATCAACAAGAATATCGATATCCGACAAGGAATAGTAAACGGTTTAACTGGAACGATCATAAAGTTTGAACGAGAAGATAAGAATAGATCAGATCAACAAGTATTACCAAAAGTAAGATTTGTCAATGGAGTTGAACGATTGATTGGAATGGAGAAATGGTCCATCAAATTGGGAGTAGAAGGTCGATCGATTTCAAGAACTCATCTACCGTTACAACTTGCATGGGCAATATCGATCCATAAATCACAAGGAATGACAATCTCTAATGGTGTAGAAATATCGTTAGCAAAAGTATTCGAATCAGGACAAGCTTATGTTGCATTGTCTCGTGCTACGTCATTGACCAATGTAAAGATAATCGACTTTAATCCGGATAACATCGTTGTTGACAGTGAGGCATTAGATTTCTATAAGAAACTAAAGTATGTATCTTGATTAATATTGATTGTAAATATATTTTATATTTATAAATAAATTACCTTTATTAAACTATTAGATGACTTTATTGGTATAATTTATGTTGATGTTTATAGTAGTTCTTCATTCGTTTATCAAACTCTTCAATGCGACTTCCATTACAATGTTCAACTTCATGATTCGGCAATGAAAAGGTCATAAGCCCTGAAATATCCTTCAAATATTCTCGAAGATATTTTCCACAAAAAATTGCTGGTGTATCAGCTCGTTCCAAATTTTCCGGTGCAAACTTGAATGATGGATTGATGTGCAGTTCACCAGTCCTTAAATCGATTTTGATATTACCAATATCTTCTTCTGTTGGCATTCCATTTGGAAACTTGACTGGTTTTAAACGAATCAAATGTTTTATCTCCCAAAGCATTTGATTATAATGTGGGGTATTCGGTAAAATAACGGGAATATCTGAAGCCCTTTGATGCAATCCAAGTCGCCTCATAATCAATTTTTCTGTCCATACCGTTCTACCAAATGATTTGTATCGCCAAACAAGATGAAATGGTGAAACTTCATCTTCTTTCAACGTTTTTTCCCGAATTTGTTTGATTTCTTCAAGTTCATTCTCTAGTGTTTGATGGTTGCAGCCGAACGGAAACTTCACCATCTGCGGTTCACGTTTCTTGTATTCAAATGGACCTTTATAAACTGGGTTGTAAACGTATGATCTAATTTGGGTCCTAAATTGATTAATGAAACTCATCTTGTTATATTGTGAATGGTAACTTGAAGATTTAAAGAAGGTATAAATGTTTAAATCACAGCTGGGAAAAATGTGTTTTGGTCGGCCATTTCTACACTGCTAGGAACTAAGGTAGAAATAGCAAATCAAATTTGAATTTTCATTTCGGCGAACTTTGGAAAATAGATTTGTTTATTAATAAGAAGTATCCGGTTCTAATTATTTTTATATTTCTTTTAAAACTATTGCACTAAACGCTTCAATAAATTAAATTCAGTTTAATATGGCAGAAAATAAAGCGTTTCAAGTAGAAAAGACGGTTAACATGATGCTTCGAATGCAAATGTTACAGTTTCGTGATTTCTCAAACGTAATCTTATCTCCGTTTTCATTAGAAGTTTTGGTCTTTAGTCTTTTGCCAGGAATCTCTGGTAAATGTTTAGAAGACGTGTCCAATTTTTTGTTTGGACGTGTAGTGCCAATGCAAGAAGTTAACGAAGCAATCCGTTGCTACAAGTTGGCAGTGAATCACATTAATGCATTGGAAAAGGTTGACTTTAAAATGAACAATTACATTTACATATCAGATCAATATAACGTAAATCAAAATTATGTTGATTTTGTTTATACCAATTTGAATACCCGAGTAAAGGAGATAAACTTTATGGATGAGAATCTAGAATTGTACAACATTATCGACAAAGATATTCGGTAAATCCGAACATAATAAATTAATAAACAAACCTTGATTAATTTGTTTCCATTAAACAGAAATGCAACTCATGGACATTGTCAACGTGTATTGAAATATGTACCGACTGTTTCAAAATTTTTGTTAGTGAATTGTATTTCGTTTCAAGGTGAACTTAAATTTCGACCATGTAAACAATACGATGGCAAATTTCAATCAAGCATCGGTGAACCAATGGTTCGATATACGGTTCAAATAAGTCATTTCAAGTTTTGTCAAGATAATCCAGACTTCTACTACATTGAAATGCCGTACAAGAATGAGTCGATGAACCTTTGTATCATACTTCCAAAACAGGGATATACACTTCGAAGCGTATTGAACAATCTCAATTACAATACATTGATGAATTTGTTCAAGACTAGTGTGTTGACCATGTGTGAAGTTCATCTTCCGGATGTAAAATTGCAAGCAAACCTTGATCTAGCATACGTACTTCAGATATGTGGTTTAACGAAGGTGTTCGAAGAGGAAGGTGCCGATTTTAGTAAGATGACCACAAATCCAAAAGGATTATTTCTTGAATCAGTGATGACCAATTCGGATCTGTTTCTTCAAGATCTAACACAAATAAGTACATCGATACATATGTTACCGGAGCCGCCGCCACCAACCATTGCTCCAACGATATTAATCGATCGTCCATTCATGTACTTTGTAAATTGTGAAATGAAACAACACACTGCGGTTTTGTTTTCCGGAAATGTTAACGTTTATGAATAATTATCCATGAATTTGGGTACACTGATACAAATTATCTTTCTTTTTTTGTTCATTCATATATTCAAACATTAAAATATATTGCCTTCGATTAAATAGATTAATCTTCAAACAGATATTTAGAGAATGCACCTTTATAAAATAATAATTATTAATTAAAGGTAAAAAATAATGAACTAAATCATACCAATTGGTGAACCAGTGGGAACGCCAGGAAACGGACCAGACGAACCAGCAATGTCAATATGTGAAAACGGAATTGGTCGTTCGGAATCGATTCCATGTTGATCCAATTTTGATACCTGAATCAAAAAGGCTGCCGGAATTTGATGACCTCTCGGCGTTCGAGATGATGGAGCATTATTGCACTGGAGAATGTCTTCATACTCAGACTTTCCTTCGTTAAACTTGTAATCCTCACGACGAATGGTGGAAATTTCAAACAAATCACCAACAAGATCACCTGATTCTTGAATCGTTTGGGCTAAATCATAATATAAATCAGGTTAAACAATGAAAACAATTAAAAAATAATAATATACCGGTTCGTTTGGCTCGCGCCGGACCATTGTCCAAAATGATCGAATAGTTGAAACCAACAGCCATACAACAATGTCCGGTCAATGTTGCAATGGTAAACATTTCCGGATTTGGAATATTTTCCGAAACGATCTTCTCCTTGTAATATGCCAATAGATCGACCATTGCCATACGTCCTTCGGCGTCGGTATTTCCAACACGAACGCGAACCCCAGCTCTTGAAACAATCAATTCATCGGCCACATAACTGTCTGGACCGATACTGTTCCGTACCATTGCCATTGCACCGAAAACTCGAATATTTTTCGGTTTAAATTTGTTCAACGTCTCAAAGAATCCGGCAACGGCAGCAGCACCACATTTATCACGATGCATACCAGCCATGATTCCACCCGATTTGATATCGGCTCCACCGGTATCATAGGTTACACCCTTACCAACCAAAAATATGTTACGAACCGATTTATCGTTGGTTGGCGGTTCATATGTTAGAAAGACAACTCGTGCATTATGGCGATCGGCACTAGCACGATTAACGGCAGCTATAAATATCATAAATCAATTAAATTTTAAAAGTAAACATCAAACAGTTCATACCGAGA
Organism: Blomia tropicalis; assembly: GCA_029204025.1. Lineage (NCBI taxonomy): Eukaryota > Metazoa > Arthropoda > Arachnida > Sarcoptiformes > Echimyopodidae > Blomia > Blomia tropicalis. Next base: position 13,599,019 of record CM055089.1, on the reverse strand, counting down.
CATGGAAACTCTTTCTCGATGACGGCCTGATCAGAGATAACTTCGACACGAATATTTGTATCACGAAACAAATCGACAACATATTGAGAAACTTTTGGTGCACACATTCGTTCCGGATCGGATCCACCAATATCACGAGCAACGGCACGACCACATTCAATTGCTTGTGCTAAATGGAGCATCGATTTTTGTCGCGCCAAATCGGAAAAGTTTACGAAACCAACCGAATCAATCTTTTTGATATTCTTAAATTCACGATTTTCCAACGGAACATAAAGAATTTGATATACGCCAAGAATGATTGCCAAATCATAGTATCGATAACGTTTCGGAAGATCGCCACCATTTGGTAGAACGATCAATGGATTGAGAGCACCAGCTTTCAAGGCACGCGAAATTCCACGAACGGCAGCATCCCTAAACCAGAAGAAAAGTGATTATTAACAAAAGACATCAAGATCAACAAGATCAATACTTACATTGCACACCGGATATCATCAAAATCGCGATCATATTTACCAATTGGTGCATAAACGAATCGTTTGAATGGACTATCGGGAAAGAGGATAAGGCCACCTTCGGTATTGAATTTTAAATCAAACTTTCGTTGTTCATCAATCTGTTTTGAATATTTGGCAACCGATTCGTTGAAGGTGACATTGCCATCAGCAGACACAACAATCAATGCATCACAATTGTCTTCGGACAAATTGGACACAGGGTTGATACCAAATCTTTAGTATGAAAATCATTATAAATTGTGTTTACACTCAAAATGAAACAATTATAATGCTCAAAATCGTCAAACCTTTGTGGCATAATGCTGCTGTTTAATACAAAGATTCAAATTCTATTAAAAAAGGATCAAAAATTAAACAATAATCTATCTCTTCAATTGATGAAGTAAAAATTGAATTGGTACTTTCAAACTAGCACTAGAAATGGAACTGGATTCAAACTTGCGTGCAAACTAATGGTTTGATGTTTGTCATCTATCGCCTGGGTGGTTTTATTGGTTTGAGAATGGGAATGGATAAAAGAAAAGTACTAACGGGAAGAGTAGAAGAACGATTTAGACAAGAGAGTGGTGAATGAGAGCTTTCATAATATAAGTAAATAATATAGATGATAATGGAAATGTCCATACAAATATAGAGTGAGAGAAAGAGGGATAGATTGATAATGTCCAAGCAAGAACGCCCCCGCCCGTTCATTTATCCACAAGTCTATAGATGATGATTGTGCCGTTCGCCGGCGACAACTTTACATACGATTATCATCAATATCGATAAAAATTGTGGCTTGTCAGTGCATTGGCATGGTGTTACCATGACGTAGCAACGTTGTTTTTATTGCTACTGAACTAAAAAAATAAAAATAAAAAAATAAAATGGAAAGAACATTAATCTACGATTTGCTATAGTTGATGGCTGAATGCCAGACACAAATACATGATACAATTAATCATTGGTTATGGTGATACACAAGTATGAAGTTGGCCTCGTGACATCGCAACCACAATCAGAACGGAGGTGAAGAAGAACAAAGGTCAAGAACAAAACTTTACTCTTCTCCTGTATGTCCGATTGGAACCATTTTGTTTATCAATAAATGAATTATTGAGAAATGGGCGATGATGATGGTATAGTATGCAAAAGTTGATGGGGGGAGTAAGTGTCTAATGATGATAAAGCAAGTATCATTAATAAATTAACCCAAACATGATATAAAAAAGTTGATGAGATTGTCAAAGTGATCAATGTATACATACTAAAACATACCCAAAAAAATGTAAATGTTGAAGCACAGTTTTTGTTGATAGATCCAAATGTTTTGATGACTATTAGATTGATCTTTGGATGATCTTTACCAATCAAAAAAAAGTGTTGAAATTCGATACAACAATTTCAATGCAATACGATCGTTAAGATGATAGTTAAGTAGAGAAATAGATAATTAAGATCATTATAACGAAGCCTCTTTAGCATTCTTCAGGACCATTACCAATGACTTGTTGCCGACGTGACAATTGTCAACCACGTCGCTGATCTTGTGTTTATATACTATTTTAGTGTGAATGGAGATCGACAGATGGCGGGTGTGACGAATTATTTCAATTAAAACTGGTCATTCAAAAGTAGTTTCAAGTGCCAAATCATTATGAAAAATTTCTTTCCGAAAAGTTTTTCAAATGTGAATGAATCTATGCGTCTATTCACTAACTTTTAATTTAAAATTGCAACTTTTAAAGAATGATTAAGAACAATTTCTGTAAGTTAAATTTTCCCTAAATTACCTTGACCTTCGAATAAACACTAACGATTGCTCCAATTCTTGGAATTGAAATTGCTTCGATTTATGTCTATGGTTGGTTCTTATTTTTCTCGTTAAAATATATTGCACTTGAAATTCAAAGTCAAAAGTTCAAAGTTCAACGAAAAAGAGAGAAAGAAAGAGGATCAACTATTGAAATAAATCTTTATTCTATAGACAAAATACTTGGAATAATGAACTTGATCAACAAGATCGGAATGATGATGATGGACATGTTTAGTGTTTTTGTTGTTGTTGTTGTTGTTATTGGTCTTGTACGAGTGCAATAGGACACAACCATTTAGAATTTGGCATAACTATCATCAAATGGACGAGGCAAATTGAGATTCAGTGCAAGAGTTGAAAAGATCCCTCATCGTTTTGATGGTATAGTTACGAATGGACAATCCTGTGTTCGGTTACGACTAATTGCCTAATGAGTGAATTACGAAGAATTTCAAGCACTTTCAAGTCAAACATTATAGACATATTGGCCAACACACGAAAGGAGACGACGACGATCAACGACTTCTTCTTGGTATTCGTCGCCATCATCACCATCACCACCATCGACGGCAATAGTCAGTCATTCAATGAGTGTCGGCAATTACCCAAGAGTCAAAGATTAATGAGAGCTCCGAACTATGTCGGGGTAAAACAATTTTTGTTCTTCCCTTCATTCGTCCACTTCTTCAATCATGAATGTTTCGTTTTGCTTCGTTCGATCCACCACCAAACATATAATATAACAATCATAAATAAATAAATTAGGGAAATCCATACAAAACAAACAAGATTTTCATATATATTGAGAAATATGTTGAGATGATCCTAAGCCATATCGAATTTATCCTCAAATGATGAAAATTTGTGGATAAATTTCCCAAATCAAAAGAACAAAATAAGCAACAAACAACAAAAATATAACTTACCATTGAATCCTTGGGTCGAAATGTTGAACATGACATTGGCCAACAAATCTTGCATTATATACGAACAAGACAAACCTTCTCTTAGTCTTCATCTTCTTAGTCTTCTCGTCTTGCTTGCAATTGTAAGACTAGACAAGATAATAAATGAGTCTCATTTGCACGGGAGCATTTTGTTTTTTTATACTTTTCTTATTATTTTTTTTACTTCTTCTTCTTCTTCTTGTTACTCTTAATGCGTTAATTTCTCGTTCCGACAATGGTGTGCAATTGTTTTTTTGCCACCGTAAAATGTTTTGATCATCATCTTCATCAGCATCCTCCTCCTCATCATCTTCATGTGATGTTTGTTGTGTCGTTTTGTACGGCAATAGCCGTTCAAAATGATCGTTGACGATTAAATTCATTTTAGGATAGTAATCTACAATTAGTAAATGAGTCTATTAACCCTCTAAATATCTTTATATTCTTTTTTCGGTATGATACGATTCCTTCATTCAATTACCTTTGGGTAAAGATCGGAAACAAAGATGAAGAAGAAGAAGAGGTCGAAAATCTTAGAAAAATGTAAGATCTTTTTTTTTATGTAAAGATGCCATTAAAAAGTGGTAAGGAAATAAAAGGAATCTTCCATATCATGTTTGATCAGGTGTCAAATTTTCAAATATATCAAAAATAAAATGTGTGGCAGTTGATGATGGTCGATTTATACGGTAAGAAACCTAAGAAAAAAAAAGAAAAGAAAAGAAAAGTCAAATACCAATTTAAATAAAATCAAAGATTTGGTTTTTGATGATAATGATGATTATTATTATTATAATAATTATTTATTTATATACATTGTAACATTCCAAGACACCTTATCATCATCTCAATTAATAAACTTTGTATTACTGAAAAAAAAGCAAGATAATTATAGATCAGATTGGATAGCTCGATCTTTTCAGATTGCTTTTTTTTGCTCGTACAAATGAACCCGATGAATAATTGGTCAAATTAGAATAAAACCTTGAACTTCTCACCACCCTTTACTTGACCGGCACGAAGATTATGCCGTTGACTTGCACCGAAGAACTGATAAAAGCTATGAAATGAAGAAGAAGAAGAAGAAGAAGCTAATGAACACGAAGATTGTTACGTAACATCAATTGATACAATGTTATAAATATCTAAATGAAAAAGAAGAAGAAGAAGGAGACGAAGACGAAGGAATGAAAAATATCTTCTTGAATGAACAAGGCCATTTGGTTCATATCATTGGCTAATATGCACCGAAATGATTGAGTTTGATTTTGCTTTTTTTATGGCCAAGTTCTTGGTGGTTTGCTCGACAAAATGAAGAAAAAATGGGGAGAAAAAAAAAAATGTATGCGAGGGTAATAATCAACCGAACAGAAACATCAATCGTTTTTTTTTCTTTCGTTCATTTTTTTTATTTGGCATTGAACATTGAACAACAAACAACAACTAACCAAATAACAAGAACAAGAACCTTCGGAAGAGGGAAATTTGATGTCGATGGTATTTGTGAGTCGAAAGAGGCGAATTTACTCTTTTCTTTCCTTAACCAACTAACCAACCAACGAACCAAACAACCAGTGTTAAATGTTGGGAGACACGGCGTAATTCGTGGGCCCCGAGGATAATACAAATTGATTTCAATTAACGTTTGGTTCAATCAAATCAAGAGAACAATTTTGTGCTATTTCGTCTACTTCTTATCCAAATTTACCCTCAATCAAATGAAAATCCACTCATTATTACAACACATACATATAGAAGAAATTTGCCAAAATGTAGACATTGATCAATCAAGAAGAAGAAGAAGAAGCAGACAAAAAAATCTGAAATGAATAGTATCTAGAAACCGCCCTCTTTCTCTCTCTCTCTCTCTCTCTCTCTCTCTCTCTCTCTCTCTCTCTCTCTCTTTCTCAACTTTTATTCAATCAAATTCTTCCAATTTAGGTTTCAAGATAATTGAGATTAAAACTTTTCAACCAAATATTTGTGTGTTTGCATTTGTGATCAAAGTATCGTAATGGTTATCCATTATCGATAGGCGATTTTGTTCAAAACGAATCTTTCGTAATCTTTTTTTTATAATATATATATATTAGTTCGTTAATTTTTGCTGATACAAAAGCAAAAATACACACACACAAATCGAGTACTCGGCAAACATAAAACATCGATTCTTCCATCAACCCTTTTTTTGTTGGTTTTGTACCTAAATTACGATGATAATTTAGTTAATGGGAACATCAACATCGAATGCCATTTAAAAACATCAACAACAAGATTGCCAACAGCAAGAATAGCAAATAGACAAACACACAACTTTTATGGGAATAGTCGACTATCAACAAACAAACAAGCAAACAAAAAAAAAGATTGGCCCAATAGAGCAGAATGTCGATATTTGGAACTTTGAATGAAGAAAAAATAAAGAAAAATAAAGTGGAAAAGACATTTAGACATAAAATAATAATTGGATTTTCCATTTAACTCATGAATGCGACAAACGATTGATGATGATGATGACGATGACGATGATGATGATTATAATTAGATCCCCTTTTACATCTACTTGTACAATTATTATTGGTACATTGCTTTCCACCCAATTTTGTCTTGGTTTTTTCCTTCACTTTCATCTTGCTTTTTGTAGACATTCTCTCGCCCCGAATTCTGACATACAATCATTGGATGTCAACATATAAGATGTACCGATGAAGTGAAAAACAAGAAAAAAAAAAAACGAAATACAAGAATGATAGATTGAGAAAGATGAACAATTTCCAGTGAAAGAGTGAGTGGGTAAGTGTGAAAGGTAGATGTACAAAACAAAAATGGAATCAATGTCAACAACAAGTAATTGATTGAATCAAATTGATCTATTTAAATTATAATGGTCTACAAAACATTAAATCACACGAATTCCATGAATGATTTCATTGGAATTCTTTCGCCAATTGCTCGCATCTCAATCGTTTTTCTATTCTTTTCTTTTCTTTTTTTCTCTTATTGTACATTCGTTCATTCACATTTTCACTTCTATACACTTAGATTTGGTTCGGTCACGTGTACTATGTGTTCTGGTATTGTCTGGTCTGGCCTAGAATACGGATCAGTTGGTACGGGGTTATCATGATCAGACGTCGACCGATTCCCCTTCTCAATGGTATATATATATATATATATACCAATTGAATCATACAATCGTACAATTTGGTTGTACAAGTACAAAAGTGTACAGGTGTACGACAGTATAATAATAATAAAAAAGGAGAAGTGTTATACACAAGCTTGTTGTCTCGTTCCGTTTTTTTTTTCTGTTTAAGGGGTAAGGATACCACTTCTTTTAGGTTATCAAAGAAGTGTACCAAACCAAAACAATAAATAAAAAAAAAGTAAAGTGAATTGAAACGAGAAGTGGTATTGGCTAAAGTGGTAATATCGTACATTGTCGGTCACTCTCTCTCTCTCTCTCTCTCTCTCTCTCTCTCTCTCTCTCTCTCTCTTTCTCTTCGTTCTTTCATTCATACCCTAAACCTAAACTTGAACATCGACATTGTCGGTTGAGTAGCAACTTTTTTTTGGGTGCCAGCATTTTGGTGGCGTCCGCATCCGCGCTTGCCTACGATCTCCCCCCGGCAAAGACACATTCCACATAAGAGAGAGAGAGAGAGAGAGAGAAAGTCGTCATCGTCGTCTGCCTCAAAATCGTCCTGGTCTCCATTGATATCCAAATGGTATGACTACTACCACAACTAAACATGTACACATGTGTCTGGCTTTGATCTTGGTTCTCTCTCTCTCTCTCTCTCTCTCTCTCTCTCTCTTTCATTTAGTTTGAATTGATTCTTTTATACATTCGTCTGCACCGTTTGTGTATGGCGTGTGTTGGCGCGTCGTCGTCGTCGAGACTCTTGGACGCCAACGTGCGTCAAATGGTCTGCCACTATCCACGATGAATTTTTTTTTCTGGTTAATGTTGAACTATGTCGTAGAGATCAGTCGCGCCAGAAGCAAAAGTCGGTTGAGTTCTCTCTCTCTCTCTCTCTCTCTCTCTCTCTCTCTCTCGCTTTCTATCTCTCTCCCTCGCTTCTAACACTCATACCGACTGGTTATTGGTTCGTCATCGTGTGGCATCAAAGTGAATCGTGTCTGCAGACTGTAAAGGGTGTAAAAATATAAGGAATGTGCCGCCGTCTGCTCGTGAGCCATCATGTCAGCCAAAAGGGAGAAGGAGAGGGAAAAAGAGAGAGAGAGAGAGAGAGAGAGAGGCAACCATCGTACCAAACCAGCCATAGCATCGGTCTCGATGGCGCGCGCGGCAGCCGCATCCAACCTCTCTCTTTCGTCCTCTCTCTCGCAATGCAATACGAACCAGCATCACATCACTATCTCACTATCCGGCATTAAACTCCCCCTATCTCTCACTCACATACTAATAAGATGAGTGAGAGATGCTACCACCAGATAGATGTGAGAGTAAATTTTGGGGGGGACTCGTCAAGTCGTTCGAGGTCCCAAAACATACACACACACACACACCAATACTGGTAAATGTGTGAGAGTAAACTGTATGTGTTTGTAGACTCCGTTTTTTTTTCTTTCTTCTTTCTTCAGCTTGTTGTATATCCCCAACCACACAAACCAATCTCTCACTCTCTCTCTCTCTCCCATTTTCAATGTGATGTTTCCATGCTCCTCATATGTCGAACCACAATATATATGTTTGTGTTGGTTGAACCCAACCATTCTCCTCATCCCCCTCCGTTCGATCACACACACACACACACACACATAGTCGCTGGTTTCTGGTTTGACAAAACAACAAACAAGACACCACCACCACACACATCACCGAAACATGCATGTATAGACATCCAAACACGAGAGAGAGAGAGAGAGAGAGAGAGAGAGAGAGAGAGGAAAATGAGTGAAAGAGAGAGAAAGAGAGGGAGAGAGAGAGAAGACCCAAAACAACAACCAACAAACCAAATAAAATAAGAATCTAATCATAGATCAATCGACATGTTCAATTCTATTTGAAAGCATCATCAGAAAAAAAAGTAATCGTTCGACATTGAAATCAACAATCATTCGACATCGACACCGAAGCAAGAATAAAATCTCGAAGAGGACAGAGTGGATAACTTTTCAATCGATGGAAGAGATGTATGACATAGACAGACCACTCTATTATCAATTAGAGTGTATATTTTGATTGTTGATAATTGAATGTATATAAAAATAGCAACATTTTAAAGCAAAACGAGAGAGTAAGAGAGAGGAAAAGATTGGTGTTGTGTTAGTAGAATCTAATCTAAACGATCAACGAATTTGAACATGGATTTTGAATCGAGATGGCAATTCGATCATTCACGACCATGTCAACATGATGGAAGAAGATGTCATCATCCTCAAATACAATATTGGTGTACAATATTATGATGTTCAACCACAACAACAGCAACAACAACATGGCCAATGGGATGTTTACGAATCAAACGATAATAATGATGAAGTCGATTGGTGTAAGTACGAAACGATCGTCGACCACCAAGACGTACGACAATTATCAACTTGTCTGATGGCATTGGTAAACGTCAACCGAGATCATCGTAGCAATCGTCGCCGTCGTCGTCGTTGTGGTTGTGTTGGTCGTGGTCGTCGTCGACGTCGACCTCGTCGCCGTAATCTCATCACCTGCCCTAAGGGTTACCCGACGAATTCGATGGTGTGGTGTCGACACGGTGAGCATCTGTTAATGGTCTGTGTATTCTCTAAATGCAATCTTGCTTGCTCTTTCACTCGATTTGGTTGCCTCTCTCGCTCTCTCTCTCGCACTTCTTCACTCACCAGTCTCTCTCTCTCTCTCTCTCTCTCTCTCTCTCTCTCGCACTCTATGTGTATGTCGTGTGTTGTTGTACGACCCTCACATCATTCGAGCACGACGATCGACAACGACCAGAAGTCAACTCTTCAAGTCAGTCAGTCAGTCACCGTCAGAGATGTGAACAAGCAATGTTTTTTTCGACATCTTCCTTTTAGTGTGTGTGTTAAATAATTTTTCTTCTTCTTCTTCTTCTTCAATTTATGCTTTTAACTGGTGATAAATTCCGATGATGATGATGATGATTTTCCAAAAAAAAAAGTGTACGACATGTGTAAATGAACGTAAATGATCTATGAACGATCATGAATCAATATGAACATATAAATGTTGTTGTTGTTATTGTTGGTGGTGGTGTAGGTTGTGATGATGGTCAACTACACAAACCCATAAACCGATTGAAACATTTAAACAATCTTTATCAATATCCAATTGTGATCCTTCTTCAATTTTTAATGTTGATCCAAAAAAAGCATAAACAATAATATCTGTGTTGCTAAATATTTTCTCCTTTTGCAACGTTTCTTGATCAACAATTGACAACGCACATTTGAAAAATAATTTGATACAAGAATTGAATGGCAATTAATTCCACTAGCTTCAATAATTCTTCCGAATGACAAAATCATCTTCTCCTAATTTTTTTTATTATCCTCATATATAAAACTATTATTATAAAAATAAAAAATATAATATAAAGGATATAAAACGTAAGTTATTCAACCGTATAAAACTAAATTAGAGAAACGAAACGTGTTTCAAAATTGTAGAGACACAGTTTAAAACGGAGATTGAATCCTATTGCCATCCTATCTCCTAAGTGAATCATACCAAAAAAAAAATAAATTTAGGTATCATTCAAACTCCACCTACATATAATTCAATTTGAAATTGATTTGATCCAAAGTTGCGATTGCATACATAACACGAAAGTTTGGGTAACAAAAACAACAAACACCCCAAGAGACGCACAATTGTGAGAGTCAACCAACCAACCAACCCTCCCCGTGCGAGTAATTCCGCCAAATTGACACCAACCGTGACCTATGACCACGTCGAGAGTAAAGGTTAGGGGAGAGAGTGAGAGAGAGAGAGGTGGCAAGCCAAACGGCTCAACCACATTTGTAGTGAATCCAAATGATCACAAACAAACAAACACAATTACCAATTAGTACGAAAAAACAAACAAGAAAGAAAAAAATCAAAACCAATTTGGTACTTCAGAATTGTACAAAAGGCATCACCATTTGATGAAATATAAAAAAAGAAGAAAAAAAATATTGCCATGGAACTATCCCTTTATTCAATTGGATCATATCTTATCAACCTTGTCGTCGTCGTCGTCGTGTGATCACAATCCACCAATGTTCGCTTGATTGTACAAGACTTTTACGGAGAGACCATTGGTCTTATCAATATTGAAGCTTAAATGAACTTAGTGTAAGAGTAAGAAAGAAAAAAAAATTGTAGACGACAACAATCATGTCCAAACATCATTGACATCGACAACCATCACCAGATCATTGACAAAAGAAGAAGAAGAAGAAGAAGTAGTTGAAGAAACAGTACCTATTTTTGTTTGTTTTGTTTTTTTGGTAAATTGTACAGCACATAGACATACATACCAAAATGTAGACATACATTTTATGTATAAGAGAGTGAGAGACACGATTATCATTATCAGCCAGACTACTTTATCATCTAACTCTCGGTTTTACTCTCTCTCTCTCTCTCTCTCTCTCTCTCTCTCTCTCTCTCTCTCTCTCTCTCTCATATAATCATTACCATCATTGAATGGGTGATCATAATTGTCTGCAAAATGTTAATAACGTACTAATTGTAATGTTATGGAATGGAATACATCACACCAAGATTATAGAGTTTTGAGTTTGAAATGAGGCTGAAATTGTCAGAACAAGTGTAGTGGGAGTTGTACAATCTAAATTTTTCTGTTTTTTTTTCTTCTTCTTCTTCGCTTGTTTTCCCAATTTAACAATATTCATATTCATTCGTGTAGTCGTGTTCTCCTTTAATTGTCATCATCATCATCATAATCATTATTAGATATCATGGATGAATGATTTGTGTCCACGGAGACAATAATCCTAGAGCAAGAAAGAGCCTAAACCAATGTAGTACAATAATAAAAACCCCTTGACGCCCAAATAGTTTAGTTAGTTACTGAAAGTTCCCTTCAGATCAACAGAAAGTGAACAGAAAACAAACAAACAAACAAATAAACATTAAAAAAATCAATGATCCAAAGCTATCTTCCCTCCCCCCACTTCCCACCCCTCAAACATGATGATCAACATCTCATCAATTTTGATAAGTTAAATTATATATATACTGATAATATTCTATGACGACAAATTAACCAATTAATTCTCACCTGAGATATTAGATTGTGTCCATCGTTGTCCACAAATTGTTGGTGGAAGGTGTTGATCAAAATTTTTTGTTTTATGGAATGGTGGTCGTGGCCAAATGGATCATACTTTAATATCTTGAAGGTGAACATGAGAAAAAAAAAGAGTAAAATAAAGGCAGTTACTTCATGGTTTTGTAGATATATCCTTTTTTCTTTTTCACCATCACCATCATCATCATCATCATCATTATTATTATTGTTGTTGTTGTAGTTGGACACAACTTTCATTTCAATTTTCTTTTATGTTGGACTTGATCGTTGTTCAAAGCTTGTTCAACTTCACTAATCATTCGTTCGCTTACGACATTACTCAACTTACACTTATCATTTTTTGTTGTTGTTGTTGATGATGGTGAAGAAGAAGTAGTAGGGGGAGGAGATGGATACGATGAAATGAACAAATGAAATGAGAGAAAGATTTCATGTGAGAGAGGGAGAGAGGGAGAGAGAGAGGGAACTGAAGAAGCATTTGATCGTGCATTTCCTTCGGGTAAGGTGAGATATAAGAGTTATAAGTGAAATGATGATGGAATAAAATGTGTGAGAAAGACCATCGACATCAGTATACGAACAAGTTAGATTTGTCACTCATCGACATATCACATGTGACTCACTTCACATTCACATTAAATTATCATCAAATTCCATCACAATCGACTATATAAACATCAACAGTTAGTTGATAGTGTTTATAGTGAGTTTTCCTTCAATTAATCGATTGTGAACATTCAATTTCATCATAACTAATCAATTTTTAAAACAAAAATTGAAATTGATTCATTCAATTCTAACTGTTTCTATTCTTTTTCTATTCTTTTATAGAAAACCTTTAATGGCGCTACATGAAATCGAAACATTACCAAGATAAAAATTGATAATTCTTCTTCCTGTCCTTTTTTTTGAACAAGAATAAAATCAAAAATTACACCTAAACGGAAGTGAGAAAAAAAAATTAAAAACCCAACGGATAGTACAAAACGATTCAGGTTATATGATAATCGGTTTCCGATTCATCATCTTCATCAACTTTTCTATTGTATAATTCTGGTATCAAAAACCAAAATCAAATATATATAATGAACAGGAACTAAATCTAATATTATAATTGTATTCGACGTGTGAGCCAAGTAAATTTTAGATATTACACTGAAATCAGATATTAGATTAGAATTGAAACGAATCAAAATCAGTGATTATATATGAATAAAAAATAAAACCGATCAACTGAAACTGAATTTGAAAATTGAACAAACCCAAAACAAATTAGCCTAAACAAGATCGAGATTGAAGTGGCTTATCCCAGATTGAGCCATAAGAAAAGATCGGTTGCGTTTGAACGGCGATGTCCAACAATAATTCATTGTACAAAAAGAAGAATGGAAGCAGCAGCAGCAGCAGCGGTAGCAACATTAGCAACAGCAACAACAACAACGCAAACAACAACATCAGCAGCAGCAACAGTACCAACATTGGTTTGGACGGTGACAGTGGCAAATTACATCATCATAATCATCATTCACAACATTATAACAGTAACGGCCATTATCAACATCATCATCATCATCATAACAATCATTACAATCAATCGCAATTGTTCAATCGATCATATCGAGATTGTGGAATCGGATCCAACAATTGTTTCAACGACAATTCTACCACCAATTCATCGACAACATCATCGTCGATGTCGTCGTCGTCGTCGTCATCGGCAATGTCGAACAATCGACGTACAAATAATTTCGATAACAATTGGTCCAATTATTATGATGATGAGATACGTCGACCATACATTCGTGCGCCGCCGAATCGACACGCAAGTGAAGCAGGAATCGGCTCAACAATGGATCATTACAATAATCATCATCGAACGATGGGAAAGTCAAGTTCCAATCCATATGGAACATTATCATCCTCAAATTCCAATTGTAACTTTTTATCATCGGGTTCCTCATCATCTTCATCATCATCGACCTCATCATCGCCATTCTCTGGATCATCATTTGGTTCAATGTCCACAACCGCCTCCGCCTCCTCTTCTTCTTCCTCTTCCTCATCCGCTCGAAAATGGTCACCATTCTTCAATAGTGGCCAAACGAAAAGATGACATTAGGCAAATTATCATTCAAGAATTATTTATCCAATTTTTCAACACATTTTGGTACAATTTGTTCCAATGTTTCCATTGCTGCATTCTTTTCATCCACCTGCTGCACCATGTCTTTCATCATCATCATCATCATCTATATAATCTTCATCATTATCATCGTGTCTTTCAACACCAAAAGATTGATCATCTTCATCAATATGGTTCAAGATTCAATTGGATTGAGATGACGATAATATATTATCATTGTCGAACATTATTATATTTCCATCATCGAATAGTGTCGATAGCATTTGAAAGATGATAGAAATTTTTTTTCACTTTGTAATCTTCGTTGTGTTCTGTTCCATGTGTTTCAATCGTTCCACTCTAAAAAAAATAGGAAAAAATCTCCTTTTTTCCATTTTGTTGATGAAACATTTGAAAACCATGCCAAATACCTTGACCCCCTCTTTCCTATCTTCCAACATAAGAAACCTCGATCGAAGTTGATCAAATCAAATCATTAATTCTTTAAGCAAATTCAAATTTCATCCCCTTTTTCTCTCTCTCTCTCTTTTTTCTTCTTCGCCGTTTTGAGTCTTGTAATAATATTTATTATTTTGTTTTTAATTAATTAATTATTGATTATTGATTATTATTATTATTAATTTCTTATCTCAATTTTTGTGGAAAAAAATTCTTTTTTCAACTTGTCATCCAAGTTTCCCTTTCTCCCCGAGACACAAACCTTAAAACAACATAAAAAAGCATTCAAACAAACAAACAAATACACTTCAATTTGACCATTCTTATAAGAAAAATGCTGATTCTTCTCCTTCTTTTTCTTCTTATTATAATAATAATATTTTAAATGCTACCACTCCCTCATTATATAAATATATTTATTTATATATAAATAATAAAAAAAATAACAGCATAAATCTAGTTTAAAGCGTAAAGAATTTGATAAATCGGCTTTAAAATATATAACAATCGTATAATTCAAAAGGCTCCATTTTGATTGAACAACAAAAAAACATAGTTACCGAGTAGTCGGAAACAATCTATTAGAAGGCAAAATTCCATTCTTCAAGCTGATCTTCAACAGCAGCGGCAGCAACAACAGAAAGTGTCTTAAAACTATCTCGAGTTGGTGATTGATTGGCAGGCTTGGCGCAAGCCAATCCGCATTTCCATGTCTTATTCTTTCACCCTCAACCAAAAAGCAAAAAAAACTCCCTATCCTCTTTTTTTAAAACATTCGTAACATTGATATCACATATTAGAATTTGTGTTGGCTACCTTTATTGATTCAAAACCTCATCTACAAGTCTACAATCGTCTTTACGGCACGTGGACATCAATCATCTTTTTCTTCTTCTTCTTCTTCTTCCCGCTTTTGGTGATTGGCCATGATGATTGAATGCGTACAGCAAATATGGCAAACTACACTAACAATCATCATAGTAGTTGCCGTAAATATACAAAAAAAGTTGATTTAACTTTCGTTCTTCTTTTCTCGCTTTCATTGCCTTTTCTCCCTCTTCCATTCAATTCCGAATCGAATCGATTGTATGCAAGTATGCTCAAACAAAGCATAGCCACACAGAGAGAGAGAGAGAGAGAGAGAGAGAAAGAGACAAGAACCAACCGACAGACAAGAACGTATACGATTGTTTCGAACAATTGGCCACAAAAGTTCTGAAGTGTAAGTGCTACAATCCATGCAACAAACGGCTACGGTTGTTCACGATCATGAACAAGCAAATGATTTTATTTGTTGTTGTTCAACCCCTGTCTACAAGATTTGTGAATAAGTGTGAATGATGCAACACACAAGATGTGATGTTTGGAGTTGTATACACACACACACACACATCTCGACACATCAAAAATCAAATTCATTTTCGCTACAAATCAAACAGATAGTTACACACACACACAAACGAAAGACATGTCTGAAGATGTCTGGAAGATGAGGGCAAAAGGCAAAGAACTACTTGGCTACATTTGGTGAGGAAAGGCCTTCAGCATATTTTATTTTAGTGTGCGCAATAAAATGAAGTGAAAAGTAGGGGGGCAAATGATTGAAAACGATGTAAAGTTTAGTTCTTCTCCTGGTTCGAATTGCTACAACTATTCAATTAAAACATGTATAGACCGACGAATGAACGAAAAGAAAAGATTTCGAGCGGCAGACAAGCTCATCTCCCATCCCAAATGCTACACAAGACACAATCGGTTGAATCATGTTCAATGTCTAACCAGACATTCGGGTTTGATTTGCAAATTTTTTTAAAATATATTTTAAAATTTCAGTGTACACAAGACACAATCGGTTGAATCATGTTCAATGTCTAACCAGACATTCGGGTTTGAATCCAAGTATGAGGCAATCGGAAAAAAAAGTCAAACGTAAATGTGAATGAACGAAATTTTTCGATACATTACTTTGATGAAGAGAGAGAGAGAGAGAGAGAGAGAGAGAAAGGTGACAGTTTGTGATTTTACAATCATCATGGAAAATGTAGACGATAAATTTGTGATAGGAAACTAAAGAGTCAAAGTGTCATTGCTTACACAAAGTCGTTAATCAAGAATTCATCAAAAAAAATTCGAGCAAACGGGAAAAAAACTAAATTTTTTTTCATTTGGTTCATTCCATTTCCATTCTCTTTCTTTTGTTATAACTATATCATTAAATAAATAGTATTTAATTATGAATTAACATAAAAATTATCAAAATGTAAATGTTTGGTAGTGGTGGTGGTCGACGAGACACCAAAACCAACAAAAAAAATGTGTTCAGTGAAAAAAAAGGTGCAAACGCGACAATAACTTTTAGCAATTTAGCAAAATTGCCTTTCCATTCTTTCCATATATTTGTTTAGATGATTTTGGTGTACTTGTTAGGTTCAGACATATTCATTCGGTATAAATCTCTTTCTCGTTTCATTCGTTCACCATTCATTTACAAATCGAGAATCTCTGATTTAGGTTTGCATTACATTAGTTGGTTGGTTGGTTAGTTAGTTGGCTAGTTATTTGGTTTGGTTGTTTTGGTTGTGATTCTCCTTCCTTAATCATCATTAAAAATGTCGTTGTACATTGTGTTGTACTTTGTTTGGTTGTCGCCGTCGTCGTCATCGTTGTCGTCGTCGTCGTCGTCGTAGTCGAGACATATTAATTGGGACTAGACTATATGACAACTGGATAAATCATTTGGTTTGGCGGCAACGAATGGAAAGAAAGAAAGAAATAAAAAAACAAAAACGAAAACGAATGACGAAACTGGCAAACGATCGCAAAGCATAATAATCCATCGGAATGGGTTGCTTTGGTGTGTGTGTTTGTGTATATTGTTGGGTGTTATTTGGCCGTGTTGTGTCTACATTTGCAAAAGTGGTCTATTCTCGGTTGTTTGCCAATTTCTTTCGTATACGATTGGTAACGAGACACACGCCATCACACGCCAACCCCAAAAAAAAGAATCGATTATTCTGGAACGCGCGCGAGGAGGATTGGGACAAGGAGGGACAAAAGGAGACTAGAACCGATGCGGTCGATTGTTTGGAAAGGGGGGAGCCTTTGATTCTGTATTCCATTTTCACCATTGATGACGCCACTTTTGGTCTCTCTCTCTCTCTCTCTCTCTCTCTCTCTCTCTCTCTCTCTCTCTCTCTCTCTCTCTCTCTCTCTCTCTCTCTCTCTCTCTCTCTCTCTCTCCTTCAATAGTAATTGATTGACAACAACCGTTTGTTTGCTTTCTCACATCTCGATTAGTTTGGTTGTGTGGTTAGACATCAATTTAATTTCATTCTTATTATTCTCAATTTCCATCTTCGGAATATTTACTACTCTCTCTTTTTTCATTGGCGTGGGTTGTCGAATCAAAATTATCGAAATCGTTTACCAAATAAATATTACAAGATGATAGAGAAAGGTTACAAGAATGGCAAATATTCTTGTAATACGGCTACAAACCAGACGTTTTGGTTTTATTTTTCTTTTCATAGTCTTGTCGTACAAATGTACAAAAGCCGGAGGCACCAATGAATTGACGGCTTACTTTCATTCAATAATGTGTGTGTGGATACAAATCGCCCCCATTCAACCCTGGTTTTCATTGCAATTCAATCAAATTCGTTCGAGAATGTCTACTCTTTATTATGTCTATCATTGAATGTGGTGGGGGAAAACGACGACGACGACGACGACGAAAACAACAAAAAACAACAATAATAGTAAATAAAAAAAAACGAAACGAATCATAGCCTCATATACTCATAAACTATGGTTGGTTGGTTGGTTGGTACTTGAATCAAAATGTCTGGTACCCATTGCTTTACCATTAACGATTATAGAAGTGGGGGTAAGTCAATGCCATTTTCGTCAATGTTTTCCCCCTTTCAGTTCATCGTCATCATCGTCGTCGTCGTTATTGTACATGATATGGTGATCGAGTGATCGGTTCGAGTACATTTGGTCCCCGAGAGGAAGGGAACACCAGGAGGGACAAGGACTCCAAGCAAAAGAAAAAATTGGGCATCACTTAACATTATTGGAACAATAGAATGGAACACTTCTCTCACAGAATTGTGGCAAATACTTCTTCTACTTCTTCTTGTTCCTTTTTTTGGTGGTGAATAACACAAAAGCACACTTTTCAATTGGGGTACCTATTTGGCAATGACGGAGATGTCGGCGTCAACGTTGCCGACGTCGATGATGAAAGTGAGAGAGAGAGAGAGAGAGAGAGAGAGAGAGAGAGAGAGAGAGAGAGAGAGAGAGAGAGAGAGAGAGAGAGAGAGAGAGAGAGAGAGAGAGAGAGAGAGAGAGAGAGAGAGAGAAATTGAGAGAAAGTAAAGCAAACGGCCATAAAGCGACGAGAATGTCGGGCCCCGGTCGTCGTCGTTGTCGGTTGGTTGGTTGGTTCAACAGCAAATGGACCAGGGTGAATGAGTAGACCAAAGGCGGCTAGCCACCCGAAATGTGTCTGCGTGTCTCGCTTTTGAGGAGACGAGCCAAAAACCAAACCAAACCAACCAATAAGTGCCGTCTGGACTATTCGATCTTGTATACGGTAGGGGTTCACGTATTCAACGGTTCATCAATCGATAAATTTGGTCGCCTTCTTCTTTTTTTTATTTTTATTTTTTTTTTTTGCTTGTTTGCTTGTTGTCAGGGTTGCAATCGTCTATTATCAACTCATGTTACAATATACACACTTTTCCGATTTAGTTTGATCAAACATTATACACAAGAAAGACACCAAGAAAGAAACGTATAGTTAACCCATTTTGGGTTGTAAGTGAAATGTCTGAGAATGATTTGGAATGAAAAGTAAATTACAACTACAAAAACAACAATAAGAAAAAAAGGATCCCTGACTTTGGTTCTGGTTCAGTTCGGTTCATCTCTCTCTCTCTCTTATTTCCCTTCACTTTGCTTTCGTCAATCGTCGTCGTCGTCGTCTCGGTGGGGTCTCGCACCATTCGGCACCGATTCGGTTCATGGCGGATGTCTGCTACATTGTTTCAACCCCATGCCACATCAATGTGTGTGTGTGTATAAGAAGTTTTACAATGATAGACTTATGTAGACGGATTGAACAACAACAACAATAACAAAGGGAAAAAGTGGGCAGATTGAATAATACAACCCAAATTGTGTTGAGTCAACCAAGAATGTGCGTATATACCAAAATTTACGAAATATTTATAAATAAGAAAAAATGGAATGGAAATATATTTAATACAATGGTGGAATGCCAGAATTAAATTGATTCCATTTTTTTCGTTTGTTTGTTTGTTTGAAATTGAAAATGATACAATCATTCAATTGAAAAATGACAAAACGTCAATCATTTTCAATTCAATTGTTCTGCTCTTTTGTTGTATAGCTTTTTGCTTGATTGCCGTTCTGTTAAGATCACCTGTCGGTTTGTCTAATGTATCCATCGTATTCTTTTTTTTCTTATATGTTCGTGAACAGGTTCCAGACGGTTATCGATCTTGTTCTATCCTGTCTCATCCAGATACATTTTGAACAACGAAATAATGAAAAAAAATACTAGACAGCTACTGAAAAATGTTGCAATTTCTAAAATTGATACATTTCGCTACACATATATATAGATTGCAGAACTAATGCGTGCGTACATCGATTAAGTCTAGACATAATTCCGAAGAATTGTACTACATTTACCTCTTCAATGATGGTATAAAAGGGAAATAATGTTTGATTGAACTAAAATTGTAGTCCTAAGGGAAATTGTATAATAGATGTTGACGAGAAATGAAAATAATGAAAAGTGTTTAAACGATGGAAGAAAAAAAATGAAACAAAGTGTATATATATAAATTTATATATTCAATGAATTAATGTAATTAGAGAAGAGGATGGTAAATTGTTCGTCGGTTACAATCATCATATATATATAATAAAATGGTGAATTCTTTTATTTTGGGTAAATATACGTAGGTGTATACCGATGAGAATTGAACGATGTTGAACCTTATAAAAATAAAATTGGATTTACACAATCAGCAAACAAACTCTTAGTCGCCCGTTTGATCAAAGATCAATTGATCAAAACGAAAGTAAATTGAGAGAAAGAGAATTGAGCAAATACAGTAGCAGGGTAGTCTATTGAGCAATTTAATATAACCAGAATTGAGAGACCCACTCGCATTTACTAACACAAACACTCACACACACACGTGTTCATTCAATCCAACAATCTAATCCGTCTGGCTATGCCGACATAAAGAATAAAAAGTGCGGACGAAAGTCGTCTTCATGATTGCCATTGCTATTATCATCAAAGTCAAGGCCGACATTATCATCCGGCATAAATGAAAAAGAAGATGAAGAAGAAGAGGCAGGAGGTGAAGACTGTTTGTTGAATGGAGTGTGGAAATGATACAGACCGAAACCAACCAGACAATTGCCTAAAGCTAATTGTAGCACGATTGCGATGCTGTCTCAGTCTCTTTTTCCCTCTTTCACTCCCTTTATTTCCTACTATAGTTTTTTTAAACGATAAAATGTATTCGTTAAACAATGTTCAACATCGACAAATATGGTGGACGATGTGAAAGTAGTATACACAAATCGTAAGTGTGGTTAGGAAACCGTTCGGCATGAGAATTGTTTGTACCAGAATTGTTGGCCAAATTGAAAAGAAAAAAAGAAATCGTTGTCAATCAAACGACATGATTATTTGATGGTAGGTTTCTATTCTTGAATAGGAACATAATCCCGGAACAGGAACGGTAAATGCAATCGATAGTATCGATAGTTACATATAAAAATTAGTACCCAAATGTACATTAGTATCCTGGACGAATGGAATTTTCCAATCGATAATATCGAGCGGAAGTTTTACCTACGATCATTTGATACAATCCAAACTATAGTTTTGCCTGTTGAATGTTTATCCACCAAAGACCTTCAAACTTTGTTTGGTAAACCTTTAACTGGTTTCGTTCGACAACAGATCAGAACAGGTCACCGAACGAAATATATATATTGATGATGAATGATGATAAACATACAAACATGAAATGAAACGACATAGCTACAACACAAACACACGTGTATATCTTCATATTAGTACAATGACTTTGAATTACAACGAAACCAACCAACCAACCCCTTACTCTTCAAATTTAATCGATGTTATTTTCATGGTTATGGAATAGGTAAACAACTTGAAACATGCGTATGTTTATATCCTCTATTGTAATTGATTGATGGAAAGGTGAATGAACACAATCGATCGATGTTTTTGTTCATAAACACTCACTCGCACTCGCAAACACACACACACACACGTGTTCAACTGAAGAACAGTTCAGTTCAGTTCAGTTCAATTCAAATTAATTGTTATTTTGTCAACAATCTCCCCTTTCCATATACTTAGTGTCATGTGATATTATATAATATGAGTCAAGGCAACGTAAGGATAGTTAGAAACATATCAATAATTGATCATGGCAAGTTTTACATTCAGCTAATATAAGCTTGAAGCACTAGGTCTTATATCATCATCTTGAGCACACACACACACACAAACACATGTACATTCACTTACCGTGACGACCACGATTATGTGAAATCGATGGATGAGAACGCATTTTTTTGTTTTTAGTTTTCGGTCGGTTGGCAAACGTTTTACGCACATTTCTTCTTCTTCTTCATCTTCATCTTCATTAAACTATTGCCATCGATTGGCAACGATCATTTTGCGTTAATTTCGTTTCGTGGCCACTTCATCTTTGATGTTAATGAGAGGAGGACAAGAAAAAGAACAACAAAAAATGTAAAGAACAAAAGAACAAAATTTATGAAATGAAGGCTCAAGTGTTGAAGTGTTGTACGAAGCTGATCGATCAGCTGAAAAAGTTGAACAGTTATCACTGCCGTTGGACTGGTGGTGGTGCTGCTGTTGTGCACTCAACTGAACATGATGTTTGTACCATTCATTGACGTCGATATATTCGATACTTCATTTTAATTATTGATGATGAATAAATGTACTAAATTAATTCAACAACAATAAAATCAAAAGACAAAAAAAAATTTACTTGATCAGATGATGAATGTGCCATGATGCCCAAGGACAGTATCGATCGTATGTTAAGCATATATAATATGATGATGAATACAAAAAAAAAGAATAAAATTGGTGTTAATGTTGAAAAGAAAATTAATCTAAAACGTTGGAATGATAATTTGGTGGAAAGTTATTTCAATTTTTTTTTATTTCTTTGGTTGCCGTTTGTTGAATAAATTTATCGATATTTCATCAAATGAATACATGTAAATTAAATGTTCAAATTTCATTTTATTAAATAATTTTTTCCCATGTAAAAATATAACAAAATTTTAATAAATAATATGAACCAATGGGAATTACAAGTTTAAATGAACCAAGTGAACCAATTCATTTCGGAATTTGTATCAAGTGCATATAAGTCAAAATTTGCCTACAAAATGTAGTGGATTCCCATTGAATAAAATTTGATTCATCTTCAAAGATTAGAAGAAATATTTCACGTATTAGTTTGTTTTGTCGAGTGTAAAATGGTACAAAATCTTCATTCGATAATTGTTTCAATGTATAATTAATAAGAATAGTATTTAATGTTTGAAGATTAATGGCAAACATTTTCAAAATTGCTGGCATCAATTTGTCGACGATCTTTAGTAATTCATTCTTATCTTCATTGGATGATTGGTCATACAATTTCTTCAATAAATTGAGAATGTGAATAATTTCAATTGTAAACATAATTCGATTAGTTGGTGATTCTGTTTTGTCACCGATAGTATGTAGAATAAAGAAAGTGAATGTTTGGACTTTGTTTGGAAACTTTTCAAGAAAAGAAACACAGCATGAAAATAAAACTTCATAATAATAATATAGATATGGTAATCGATGTAAGGAGACCAAGATTCGGTAAATGGAATCAGAATTCTCCAATTCGTTCGCTTCATGGTTCTCAATAATAAAATAAAGTAAATCAATCAAGTTATCAATATGAAAGAATACATTTGATTTTTGTCCAATTGCGGTAATAATTTCTTGCATTATTAGTTTGAAAATATTTGAGCGACAAGTTTTGTTATTAGTATAAATTTCCATCAATAGCAATCGAACCATATTTCGTTCTTCTTCATCTCGACTTCGTAAACGATTAAATAATTTTTCAATAAAACAAAAATCAAATATTACATCGCTGTAGTCTTGACCAACCTCTATTAAATGTCTGGTTAATTGTGATAACAAATCGTATACTGGCTTAAGATGATACATTCGTGGATCCACATCATCTACTATTTTATTGAATCCCGGACCAAAGTTTATCAATTCAGGTTCAAGTTTTGGTGGTGGCAAATCTTCAGATAAATTAGTATCAATAATTTCCAGTACATCGCAATAATAAGCTGGACAATATTTATTAATTGTACCGTTGTCTTCGATAACTAAAGTTAAACAAAGATCGTTGAGTAATTCATATTTTTTCTCCATCTCGATCGTAATTTCATTTGGGTTTTTAAAATCAAAAACTTGTAAACAAACATCTTTGATAATTTGATTCATTCCTCCATTTTCGTCAACTAAATCAACTTCTAAATTTTCCGTCATTGTAAACAAAAAAAAAGATCGTTATGTAGTTGAAACAAAACGGGTAAACAGTATCCAAATTCGGTTTAAAAATATCAAAACAATTGACCATTCATATAAAACGTTTTTAATATTTGTACAATACCGTGGCGCTACCTACTATTACGAATTACAACTGTTCCGCAATGAAAATGCTATTTCCGTTGACTTGATAATTTTTGCATCGTTTTTGTTGATTTTAATATTCCGAGTCGATTGGTCATTAATCTGAATTAAACAAAATAAAACAATTAAAAAAATTGAATCTAAATTTTTTGAAAAAAATGTTTTGAGATTGTATGTATCATTATGTGTTTAGAACCATCGGTAAATAACCTAAAAACCGACAGTAACCGAAAGTCATTCATTTGTATTTGTATCGTAAACGTTGGTGGTTCTCGTTTGTATTCACTATAAGAAAAAAAAATAAAACGAAAGTAATAATAAAAATAAAAATAAAAATGAAGACACAACCAATTTGGCTTTTGGAGCATAACCAACCTAATTGCTCGCGCCACACACAATGGATCATCATTTTTGGCCATTGGTTCACTATAGGAATACAGCCCATAGAATCCGGAATAGTGCAAATTGATAGCAACTCAAGTTATTACTGTTATATAAATGGCTTAGATATAGAATATATATATATTTGATGCCATGTGGCGTCCCAAATGGCATCCCATATCAATGGGCATATACTTCAATAGATGTTTTGAAAAAAGAAGTCAAGAAAAGCAAAAAAAAAATAAAGCAAACAACCAAGACTGAGAAGATATTAATTGGAAGATTGGACTCAAACGGAGCCCTATCAAACGTCATCATCACATTTACAACATTTCACAATGATGATGATGATGATGATGTTTTTTTTATATATTTTTTTCTTTTACTCTCATTACCCAATTTTAGTTATGTGAACGTTAAAAAGAAATCCCATAAATTGTGTGTCCATCATAAAAGATTGGAATGGGTTTGAGTGTGTAATGAACGTTCAATCTGGACACAACTGACAAATTTTTTTTTTCAAGCTTACATATATTAGTCACATCGAATCTCTCTTTCACTTTTTCTGGTTTGGACATTTTTGGCATGATACATGTCGACATTGACCAAGTACCATTTGACGTACCAGATCATTGATTCCATAATTAATCAATTTTTGACGTGCATTTCTCTGCCAATAATTCCATTGTAACTATTCATCCAAATCGATCCAAAGCAATGTATTCGGATCGATCGTTCCATTCAAGCCGTTCATATTATATAGGAATCATGTGAAAAATTAGTATAAAAATGTTCCAAAAGAGCGAAAATGAGTGAGAGAAGACACACACACACACACACAGTTAATAGAATACAATAATAATAACAATGATGAAACAAAACACCGAAAAAAATGAAGATAAAAAGTAGAATAGATGAAGAAAAAAAAGTTCACGAACCGAATGAATTCAATGGAGCGAATATATTTTGGGATAGTTTGCCATCATCATCATCATCATGGCGTGAAGTGAAGGTTAGATGAACAATAGACAAGAGATGAACCAGGACATTGCAAGTTGAACTGAGATGGAACCAAATCCCATAGGAATGGATTGCCACATTTGTTACTATTTCTTGGTCATGTCAGGCTTTGCTGTTCTATTCCATTCCATTCCGTTTGGTTACATGATGAGATCAAAAATAAAATAAAAAAAATAAAGACAAACAATGTAGCTCCTTTACCACAACCATTAAGGGTCAAACACAACAACATACAATAAAAGTGTAATAGCATAAATTTACTGCATCACATTATTGTTGACCATTTAGATTAAATTGTATTGATTAAATAGAAAATGCATTTCAGTGAAGCCAACATTTACATGTAGGTTCTGTATCTATCGTATGCTATTTTAACAATTTTCTAAAATTGTGATACATTTAAAATTTTAATACAATTATGACTTTTTTTGAGGTAAAGATTTTTATCTTCGGTATTCACTGAAACACACACACAATCTGACATGAAAACAAGATTCTCTCACACTTTTATATGAATGAATGAAATTGAATAGAACGGAATTGAATTGAATCAAGCATTCTCGATCGATAATAGTCTTGACATATGAAACAAGCAATGATGACAGCTTATATCAATGGTCTGTTTGGTGGCAATCCAACAGCAAAAAAAAAAAATAAAGAAATCACATTTACCATTCAACTGGCCGACCGACCGACCGACCAACCGGCGACAACACAATTTGGTTGAACCAAAATGAAATTGAATGTGGAACATACAACTGAAACTTTTGGAACATACATTGAATGAAAGTCGACCAACCAATTGTATGAAAAGGAAATGAAATAAGAAAAATTGGCATAACAAAGACTGAAATCATCAAAGAAAGGAGAGTCAAACTAAAAAATTGGCTCACGCCAAATTCTTTTAAATGATTCTCGCACAAATTTTGATTAAATAATAAATTATTTTCACACATTTTAAAATAAGGAAATAACATATGAGAATTGATCTTAATTAACTTGAACCGGAAATATATCTATCTTCTTTGTGGTGTCAACAATCATTCTTCTTCCCTCACCTATTCTAGAAATAATTCGATCCAAAAACAACAACAACAACAACAAAAAACGGACACGTTGCTGGGAAATCTATTATGTTGCGGACAGCTGTGTTTCCCATTGAAGGGTGAGTTGATTTTAGCTAGGTGGGCGAGGTCGTAGTTTGCTTCACGCTTTCTCTCGTTGCTCGTTTTCCTCAATCCACACACACATAAACTCACATACTGGTCGGATCCGAACTGGTCGAATGCAACGAACCGAAATGCTAGCACTCTCCAACAGCGACTAGTGTAAGTCGACCTTCAACACAAAAACAATATCCATAGAACTTGAACTTGAATGACGACTATTCCATATTACATATCAGCTGCAAGACGGACAACGACACCACCTTCACAAGCCTACACAATTTTTTCATAGATGAATGATTTCAAAGTTTTGTCCACACGACGACGACGACGACGACAGGTGTAACACAAGAAGGATCTGAATCGAGCCGGTCCGAACAGTGGTCATCGTTATTTTTGTTATTTGTTGTTAATGTTTTGTTATTCTTTCAACCTATTTATTGTATCAAATACTGTGATATATATATATTTGAAATCATTTCAAACCATTTTAGCAAAAAAAAATCTATATCGACATCAGAATGAACAAGTTTAAAATTGGCTATCTAGTCATCGAAAATGGTTTCTTCCATCTCTCTCATGCAATTCCGCATGTTTGTTTGATTAGTCGTGTATTGAATTGAATCGATTTTGGTACCAGCTTCTTTTATTCTTCAATCTTTTTTTTTGTGTGTTGGAAACATTTGGAACAAATAACTTTTTTTTTCAACCGATTGACAATCGATTCAACCCAATTAATGTGGAAATGGTTTCCATCGATGTGTGTGATCTTCTTCTATGTCAGCTTCTTATGTGAATTTGTGTGTGTGTGTGTTCGTTGCCGCATCAATTTTGGATCGTTACCAGTCATCGCCACACTCACTCACTCACTCAATCTTATAGCCCTTGTTTAAGTGTCATTTTAAGGTCTAATAATATTGAAATCGGTTGAAAGCGGAACTGGGGAGGGGAAGAAACGATTTGAATGAAGTGAAATCGATTGATCGATCGGACACGTTCATTGCCCCTATTCAAGTAAAAGAACGAACGGGTGTTGGCGATCCAAATTGAGAAAGACCAGAATCCTAAAAACCCGGGAACATTTTTTTTTATTGACAAAACGTGAATAGTGTACATGAATTTCCATTCAACTACAATCGTCCTCCTCAACATTGACATATTCCGAACGGGGGGAATAATTGATTGACTCACACAAAGTTACCAACACACACAAAGTATAATCAAATAAAAATTTATGATGAACCGTTTCAATGTAAGCAGCCGTAAGACGGCTGATGATGACAATGTGGCAATCATCGACCAAAATGAGATGGACGATGATGAGAATGAGATCGTAACAATATTGGATGATGTCGTCGTGGATTCTGGTAATAATGGTGGAATATATCATTTGAACAATAAGACGAACCACAACAATCATCAAAATAATCATCAATCGTCACAACAACAACAACAATCATCATCATCATCAACAAACCAACAACAACAACAAGCCACAAATGTAAATGAAACGTCCGGTTTAGTACCACCAGTGGTGACCAAGACGAAAAAATCGAAAAAGCTTAAATTTGGGTTTAGAAACAAAAAGAAATATGGATCGACAAATGGTAATTGTATTTACACATTTAATTCTATTTCAACAAACCATTATATATATAAATAATATTCAGATATTGCAAATGGACAAGCGTCAACCTCTTATCACTAAATCATTATTATAATTTGCTATAGTTGTTAGCCTGTAGATATCATGTGAATCGTTCTATAGAACGATAAATCCAATTGTTTCAGGGCCCAAACATAGTAGGAAAAAAAATAAATTCAGTATAGCTAGTGGAAGGATGGAAAAGAGCGAGAGTGAATTTGTCCTCGCTAAACAACGATGCCATCTAAAACAAATGACTATGGGCGCCATCGAGCCTTTCCTTCTTCTTGCTCTTTCTTTCTCTCGCTCTCTATTTATCTCGATTTGTTGGCTCCCTTATTCTCTGGTTCATTTCTAGTATATACATTGGGTTTTTTTGTCGGTCTCATTGCCAACCATTGTCATTGACACTGATGTGGTGTGTGTGTGTGTGTGTGCGTGCGAGAGCGAATGAAAACGATCGGCCGTTTTCGATCCAGGATTCGAATTGGATTGGACCGAACGAACAGCAGCATCGACATCAGCATCAGAGTAACAACACAAAAACAGCGCCACCATCAATATAATTTTATATTATGCTGTGGTTCAATCTGGTTCACTCAATCTACTCGAATATTTCCACTTTCGGCAACTAAAATGTAATGTACGACCGAAATGAGTGGGACGAATTCGATGTGTGTGTGTGTGTGTGTACAATGGCACAATAAAGTGTATGGCAGAAAAAGAAAGAAAGAAAAATATTGAGCCTAAATAACGATAGCGATCAGTGAAACTGGGGACGAACCTCAACAGCAGCAACAGCAGCAGACAAGAAGAAGAAGAAAAAGATAGAGAAGTGAGAGATCTTCGATTGGCAGCATCGATCCCTATTCGATAAGCTCGAGGAGTCTTGTTGTTGTCTTTTCATGTCTTGTCCCATCATCCATAATATATTTACCCACACATTGAACACATCGAACACTTTTCCTTCATTCAGTTTTGTTGATGCCATTTGTCTTACGGTTCTATTCTCCCATTTGATTGGTTTTGTTCATCTTGTTCTTCTTCTTTTCATTGGATGTTTACAATCTCATAGACTCTCCAAGTATGATGTCCAATTATTGGGTTCTTCACTCACCCCTCTCTTTCGGCATTTTTGTGAGTGTGTGTGTGTATTTGAAAGGGTATTAACGTTTTGTTTGAAGTAAATTATCTTTACTTCCCCCTCCCTCCCTCACTCTCACCTCCTCCCCTTATCATATAATTCCACACTCATGTTCACACACACACAATAGAGCAATTTTTGTTCATTCTTTTGCAATGCCATCTTTATTCTTACGTTGACAAGATTGATTACAATTTTAATTTTTAATATTATTTTTATTATATCGAATATATTAATAATATAATAATAAGGATGACGATGATGATGTTTCTATTCATTGAACAATCATCACATCGATACATCTATTCATTGAACTTTATATTCTTTCCCATTCATGTACCCTTTTATCATATAACTATTCTTAACAAATTTTTGAATCATTAATTAGTTGAAAGTATTCACTAAGAATGTGTGATAGAGAACCCAGAATCTAATGTACAGTTTGTATAAAGTTAATGTACAACATAGTCATTGTCAATCGGAAAATGGTTACAAAAGGATAGGTTGAAAGGAAAACTAGATGTTGATGATGATGATGATGATGATGAGTTTTTGGTTTAGCGACGGCGACTTTTTGTTCTTCCCCCCTCACATACATCAACTATGTCCCCGCTTTCGTATAGTATAGATAGCAATATATATATAAAACGGAAACGCTCGAACCATTTTCAAAAACTATTCCATCAGTTCGACCTTGATTGTCGTTTTCGGACTCGAGAAACATTACATTTTTGTAACAAAATTTCCTTTAGAATCAAAAGTCAATGAGAGAGAGTGGAAGAGGATTGAGAAGTGGATCGTTATGCTGCTCACAACCCATCAAGCTCCATTTGGCAAATTAATGCTTTGCCGCCATATATCGTTGAAGCCCATGCTGCCATTCGGGTTTTTGAGATACACTTTATCGCGCGGCTGGTTTGGTCTTTGGATTCTCACTAGTGTCTCACTTCAACCATTATTAATGGAATACTAGGCACACAATCACACACGCAGAGAACACACGGTCTAGGACTAAAAGCAAACGACCGAAAACCAGAAAACCGGAATAATAATAATAATAATAATAATAATAATGGTTCAGTTGTAAGGCCTAGCTTATTGTAAGGCAACTTTTTTTTTGTTCAGAGTATATACATGTTCTCCTATTCATCTATTCATTCATTTATTTTATTTCATTCATTTCATCTATTCTTCGTTCGGTTTTTCTCTTATGATTTTTTAGTTTAAAGAATATAAACGTATAATATGGAAAAATGTGTGTGTGTATGTATGTATAAGCTAAATTCATGTTCCTAAACTTGGATGATGGTATAAAATGTAGTAGTCGAACGTTACAATACGTACGGCTCATTCCATACGAGAATGAACATATAAAAAACTGACACTGAATGTAAAGAATGGTACACTAGATTTATATAGTACACCAAAATATGAACAAGAAAAAAAACAAGAACTGTTCAATGCTGCTACTGCTATACTTTTGTACACATTCACATGCATTG
Organism: Blomia tropicalis; assembly: GCA_029204025.1. Lineage (NCBI taxonomy): Eukaryota > Metazoa > Arthropoda > Arachnida > Sarcoptiformes > Echimyopodidae > Blomia > Blomia tropicalis. The sequence goes on along the minus strand of CM055089.1, from coordinate 13,568,200 downwards.
TATAGTGGAATTGTTGTGATCGTACCACATTTTGTATTGCTTGCCCTCTTGGTCCCCATTTCTTCATAGGTTTGCTTTATTTTTAAACCTTCACACATTCCGTTTTGCTTCTGCTTCATCGTACGTGTGTGTGTGTGTGTAATACATAACAGAATTTCTTGGTCTACTCTCACTTTCTCTCTCTCTCTCTCTTTCTTTCACTGTTTTTCTGGTTAACTTGGTTTGACGGATGCCACCTCCCAATCCCAATGTGTGGAAGCCAATGAAGAGAGCATCAACGGTTTGTTTTGGATCTTTCACTCCACTATCATACCATTGTATAAAGCAACATTATCGGGCCACTAGCATTTCGACGGTGCTATGCCAAATGTGTAGAATCTTTCTCTCTTCTTTTTATTTTTTTTGATGGTCGATTCTGGTTGATATTGCCGCCGTTGCAATCGTTGTTGTCGTTGCACTCGTTTGGTCCAAAGTCATCATTCTTCTTGTTATTCCATTGTTTGGTATACCAAATTTTTTGAAGCATTTGGTGGCTTCAAGCAAGCAATTCTAGTAATGGAGGTATAGCATCCAAAAAGTCGTGTGTGTGTGAGTGTGTGGTGATGACGGCGTGGGGGCGCATCGATTCGCCGATTCTGGCATCCAACACGACCACCACCACCACCACCGCCAGTATCAACATCGCCATTCTGATTCCGTTTTCTTCTTCTTCTTGTTCTTCTTCGTTGCAGTGGCATTCACCCGCCCCATAAACGATAACATTGAGAATTTTCGGTCTCCAGAACACTGCCGACCGTGAATCGGGGCAGCAACTTTGTCGTACCACAAAAAAAATAAATAAAAGAAGATATGTTTTTGTGAGTGCATCTCTCTGCGCTAGTTTTCGGTGATTGTCTTCATTCATGATCACGTTGCTCACACAGTCGACAGTCAAAAAAAAAAAAAGAAATCAAAACACCAGAAAATTTGAACCGTTCTCCATCCATTTATATACTCGTGGCATGAAGTGATCCTAACTGAACGAAGGTGGTTTCAACCTACTTCAATCTTCACTCTCTTCATTAATTCATTGCATTACTCTCACCTTTTTTTCTTTTTTTTTTTGATTGTTTACTCTACTCTCACTTTGTCATTTTGCCGGCTCTTGTTTTGGTTTGGTGCGTGTGTGTGTAGATTGTGCTTCATTATTTTTTTGTTGTTGTTGTTGTTGTCGTCTCCACTTATACACACACACACACACACACACACACACATAAATTCGTTCATCAGTTACCGTACCAGAAATACCGTCCCCCATTTGCAATTTGAACGTCCCATGCTACTGCGCGTTCCACTTCTTGTCTTCTTCTTCTTCTTCTTCTTCTTTTGATTCTTCTGTCTTTGGTTTCAATTCAGTCATCTGGTCTGGTTTAATGATTACAGTGCCGTACCAGTCGATGGGTGGAGGGTTCTCGCGTTCGTTCGCGTTCGTTGTTGTTGCCAAAATTCTCTCACTCAATCGTTCATCGTTAATGTTTGATTCGTGCGTGTAAATTTTGTTTCTCAATGTAAATTGGCATTTTATTTTATTTTTACTGTTGTCGTTGTTGTTATTATTATTATTTATTTTGATCCAATTCGTGAGAGATCATATTTTTCCTGATTGAATCGACCAAAAAAAAAAACAGAAAAAAAATAAACAACACCCCCTCCTTCTCAAATTCATTCAAGATATATAATAAAATATTCAAGACATTCTAGATTCTCTCGTTTCGTCTTTCACAAATAATAGAATAATCCTCTTTTTGTTCGACATGACTAAATCATAATGACAGTTTTGATCTAACCTACCTCAACATTTGGAAATATATATTATTTAATATTGACGTCAAAATCGGTTTATATCATCATTTAATTCGTTTGTTTTCCTGTGTTGATTGATCACGTATTTATTTCATATTTTTTTTCTTCTGTTCCAAATGCTCAATCTTTATCTTCAACAATACACATTAATCGGCTACAATTAACAAATCACATACACATAAATAACAAAAAAAAACGATGACAAATCCTGGTTGATTGATCCCATCCACCGACCGTTCTTTTTTTTCTACTGCCCATCCCTATCTATCAATCTATCTATCATCAACAACATCAACATCAACATCAACATCATCATCATCAAAATTCGAAAAATAAAAACGCAATCACATAAAATCAAAATAATAAATATAAAGAAAAAAAAGTATTGACTGAATATATTATATAAATAGAAAATCAATATATATATATATAAACATAACATTATATATATATATATATGGATCAGAATCGATCTAACTCGCAAACATCGTCGGTCCCGTCACCGCCTAGTACTAGTAGTGGTGGACGAAATTTGCCTAAATTTGAAGTGTCGACCGTCAACGAGATGAAGGACGATTCGGGTAATGGTGGACCATGTGGACCCGATGATGATGGCGGCGGCGGAAATGGTAATGGCGGCGGCGTGATTGTCATCAAAAACATTGAAGATGCCGACACATCGGCCATTTCGCCATTCATTGTCTCATTGCCATCGGAAGAAGGTCTCTTTCTCTTACACTCAATTTATTATTTATATAATTTTACTTTTTCGGTGCAAATTCAATTCCCCCCTTTATATCCCGAACAGAATCATCCATCCAATCCAATGACGTAGATGAGTTAGTGTAGTAGGCTTAGATGGCTTGAATGAAAGAAACGAAATGAGAATTGAGGAAAGAATTGGCATCGAGTTGCATGATTGCCGAGCTTTTCGAGTTGAAGGTTGATTATCTTCTCCACACACACACACAATTTTCGGCATCTGTTTTTCTTTTCTTTTTTGTTTTGTTTTAATCTTGTCAATGTCGAGTGAGTGTGTTGTATAAAAGTAATAGTTTAAGGATGTTGATGAAAGACACATCTGGTAAATTATACCAATTCCCAATGGGACTTTCTTCTCTTGATCTCTTTTTCTCATTTAATAATTTTTTCCTAGTTCCGTTCTTATTCTCTCTTATGGAATTGCAATCAGTCTTGATTAGATTGTCTCACGCATCCAATGATGATGATGATGATGACAATGATAAACTAAAAGGAATCATGATGATAATAATAATGATGATCATGAACATGAGACTTTGGAGTTCATTGTTAATTGATTACGTTCCAATCTATTTTGTGTGTGTGTGTGTGAGTGTGGTGCGAGCAAGTCTCTGAACCCATGAAATAATTTTTGCTATACAGGAAAAAAATGATTATATCGTGACATAGGCGAAATTTTTCGTTTGTGTGCTTGTCCCAAAGCAATCTGATCTAACGGTTTTTGGTTGTGATGAGTATAGAACCCTCATTCATTTTTCGCTTTTTTTTGTTCGTTTAATAATAACCATAATTAACCTAATTAATTTATTCCACTATACAATTTTTCTCCCTTTTGTCGTCCGCAATCACACGAACACAATCTCTTCATCATCATCATCATCATCATAATAATCGGAAACGAACGAAACGTAGATGATAACGAACAAAGCCTATACGATCGGAATCAGATGTTCCTGTTCAGTGAGGACGAAGATAAACGCGTATCGTCATTGTTGTCCCGTTTGGCCAATTATGATGATGCCATACAACCGGTAGAGATCGATGGTACCGGTGAGAATGGCGGTACAAAGCCGAAAGCCAAACCGAAAGCAAATTTAGGCGTCTTAACCGGCGTCTACCTTCCATGCATTCAAAACATATTCGGTGTGATCATCTTCATACGTATGACATGGATGACTGGTACGGCCGGAATTCCAGCATACTTTGGAATCGTATTCCTATGTTGTGCCGTCACATTTTGTACGGTAAGTTTCCATTCGTTGATTTTTATTATATTTTCCACATACATATATGTTTGTTTGGTTGTTTGTTAGTATACTTGCAACAAAATTTTTCTTTTTTTCATTCACCGATACCGATCGAGAATTGTAGAATTAATGAATTAACGTGAATGAGACGTCACGTTTAGTACATTGGAATAAGTGAAAGAGAGTGAAAGAGTGAGAGAGTGAGAGGGAAAAAGCTAATAATTCGATTAGATTGGAAGTCAAGGAAACCAACAATGGAATGAGAATTGGAAAAGGAGAACATACAGAATCTATATTCTCTCTCTCTCTCTCTCTCTCTCTCTCTCTCCCTCTCCGTTAGTGTCACATTCGATTACGTGCCATTACAATGTAGAATTTTATACGTATAAATATATATAACAATACAATAAGCAAAAGAAAAATTCTGTATCAGAATCTGTACGCAAAAAGAATGATTAGAATGCACGCAAGTTTCTAGGCGTTTGTCTCCTATCTTTTTTTTTTGTTGCTCTTTTTGATCACCCCCTTCAATTCTATTCGGCTCGTAAATAAAATTTATGTGAGTTGAATTAATTGTTCCTTAGTCAAAGACGAGACTTGATCAGATTCAATTCTATGAATGTACACAATGAAGATTGAGTGAGTGAGGACCAAACGGGGGGTGACAATGAAACAAAATGGATAAGAGAAGAGAGAGAGAGAGAGAGAGAGAGAGAGAGAGAGAGAGAGAGAGAGAGAGAGAGAGAGAGAGAGAGAGAGAGAGAGAGAGAGAGAGAGAGAGACGGAAAACGGAAATTAGATTATACCTATTTAGGATATGCAAACAAATGACATCTCAAACATGGGCTATATTTGTTCAATATTTACTAAATCAATCGTTCAAACTTAGCATATACATTTATTACTAAAAAAGAAGAAGTAAGAATTCAAATTCTCTTTATTACTTGAATAAAAAAATTTTTCTTGGTGCTCTTATCCAAATGTGGGTCAACCCGGCAACGTGGAATGTCAACAACTATGAATGTAATAATTTTTTTTCCTACATCTATTTTTGGGTTTATCTCTACAACAACAACAAATGGATCGATTGATGTCGAATGATGGTCAAACCATGTTCAATTTTGCCTATCCAAAATGAACATAAAAAAGATAAAAGGGAATAAAAGATAAAACAAAGTTTTAGTACACTTTGCATGCAAAGTCATAAAGAATTTGGTCAAGATTTATTGGCCAATTTTTTTTTATTCGGTTTGGTTTGGTTTGTGTCTTTAATAAAATGATTGGTGATTGTGTCTAGGGCTCTCCCTTTCACCAGAAAACATTATTTTCGTATTCGTTTTTGTTTTGTTCTCCACCTAATACATTTATGTATAAATGGTTACGTTTCAACTCAACTCAACATTTGCACATTGAATGAATGTCGAATTTGGTCTTTCGGTTCGTTTTTCCCCCAAAATCATTCTTCACAATATTCAGTTTTGAACACGTTGAACGAGATGAAGAAAATATATTTCACTTTCTCTCTCTCTCTCTCTCTCTCTCTCTCTCTCTCTCTCCCTCTCATTGGGGTCTGAAAGCAAACTGCCGATATTGAATGTGAATCGAATGAATGAATGATTGTGCACTTATGCTCGAATCGGCAACAAAATCAGCCTAACATTTCATATACTGAAAAAAAGGGAAGAAGAAGAAGAAGAAAATTTGTCTAGCTCAACTTTTTTTCTCGTGTGTGTGTGCGTGTGTGTGTGTTCCACTCTCGCAACAGCAACAAAAAAAATAATAATAAACATAAATAAATTCATAAATGTATTGGATAATATTGCTTCACTAGTGGAATGCAATTTTCCTTCAATTTTTTTTCGTTCTTTCGTTTTGATAGGTTTTTTTTGCATGTATCAAACCAAATAGTGAAAGTGAATGGTCTCACCCATTAATAATGTACAGGTGAAAATGTATAAAATTATCGTCATCGAGACGAGCCAAATATATATATATATTCGATATAGCAAATCATTAGCTACCCATATATGTGGGGGAGTGTTCCATTTGAATCGACATTAATCATTCTTCCCGGGTTCGGAGTTGAAGCTATACAAGAATAAAAAAAATATTGTTTCGGTTTTCGGTCTTCATGTCCTCCCCCTCCCCCCTTTCACCCGATCTCGACGAATGGGTTCATGTATTAACATGTGACTACATTGTACAACGATTGGACTTCCACTGCCGAAACGCACTGAAGCTGCCGATGACATTCTGCTGTGTCTGCTGACAATGCAGTAATGAATCAAAGAACCGAAACGTTCGTCTTTGCCTAGAATTTGATGGCGTGGAATAAAGAAAAGAAGTGGGAAAAAAATGAAGGAAACGTTTTGCACTCTTACACTTTTTTTTCTATATTCCTTTCATTAGTATAGAGGTATATATATACACTTTAGACAGTAGCACCCAATTCTGGTACAACCAGATACAATCGCTTATTATTATTATTATTTGGTTGGCAATTTTAGTTTAGAGTTTCCGATTAGCTTCAGGCTTTCGGTTAGGAAGTTTAAGGGATCGGAACGGAACGGCAATGGCTCATTAGTGGTTCGCTACCTCTTTTTCGGCCTAGTGAAAGAAGAGGAAAATGAAGGAGAAGAAACAGAAGAAGAAGAAGAAGAAGAAGAAGAGAATGAACGAGGTAATCTGGGAGTGATAGGAAAAAAAGCGATCAAACCCATAGAATACTTTTCTGGTTCGGTCGAGTCTGGTTACGGTTCGTTGATGATGTCAAATCAATTGTGTGCACAAATTTCAGTTGCCCATTTTTGGGTTCCATTCATAGTTGAATCACTATAGACGTGGTCCAGTCTCAAACATGTTGGTTAATTGATTTCGATCTACTTCTTCTTCTTATTCTTCTTTTTTTTTCTTGACGCCCATTTTATGTGTGTGTGTGTCGCTTGAAAATGTTTGACAAATGTTAAATCAATAGAGTAAAAGTGGTCATCATCACAATTCTTCACTACACATTTCGTATCAACACATCACAAATTTTGTGTTCTGTTAATTGAATTCCTTCATTAGTGCCAAAGGAGATCGACTTTCCTTTATTCTGTCTTTGTTTATTTTTATTACCCTATGGTCTGTCTTTTTTTTGGATTTTCATTTAATTGACTCTCAATGTTTGAATTCTTTTTTTCTGTCTGTTTGGTCTCTTTTTGTTTCCTTTTTTGTCGAACTAATCGACAATTAATTGCGTGACCTTGTTTCTCCATTCTTCAATGAATTGAGTCTGAGATGGGCAAGTTGGCCAAGTTTTAATGGGCATTAAATATATTTGAGATAAAACGGGAGAGTTTGGTTCCAAAAAAAAAAAACGATCGAAATATTTGCATTGTTCCATATATTGGTTATAGAATTTTATTTTCATTTTATTCTTCTTTAATATTATCCTTTTATTCAAAGTTTATATATATTTGAGTTAAATGTCTTGCATAGCAATAAGAAGATTGTCCAAATCGGCAATTGTCATTGCTTCTCTATGCTAATGTTTTTGTTGTATCGCAAAACCAAAGATCATATATTGTTGTCGTTTTATTTTCTTCTTATTGTTGTTTGCATTGTTTGCTTTCACATAAGCACATCCACACCATACACCACGAGAATGAATGAGATCACAGCATGGAAAGACGAGACCAAATATTTGGTTCGCCTAAATGATATCAAAATGGAAACAGGCCAAACCATATAGTTTTATATGTATCGTCCGGCCTCGATATAGAAGTTTGTAGACAAACATAGACACACAAACCGAATGAACGAACAAAACCAAGCAAACAAACGTTCAGTTATGAATCCAATCAGACCACCACCATCATCATCATCAGCAACAGCAACAACAACTACATCAAAAAAAGTTTGAATCAAAATCAGAACATCTTTATTATCAATACCAAACAAACACACACACATACAATCTAATGATCAATCGATACATCTCTCCCTATATTGGTGATTAATGGGAGACACCAAATTGAAGAATCTCATTCTGTAAACTCAATTTACAACTCAATCTTTCATTCATCTCAAATTGTGTAGAATAGGCGATGAAAGGGAAAGAGAGAGAGAGAAGAGAGAGAGAGAAAAAAAGATGATAGATAATAAATTGGAAATAATAAAACTCAAGTGCCAATTGAAGCAAACACACAAATACAACTAAACTCAATTGACAATTCAAACATTTCTTTTGATTTGAACATGAATGAATTGTTCAGGAATAGGTTCTTTTTGGAATTGATCAAATAGCTTTCCAGTCACGATTCGCTTATTTTGGGTTGAAAGTTGACTTAATTTACATTTTCTCGAGGCCCTTTTTGCTTTTCTTTTTTTTCTTTCTGTTGTCGTTGAGTCTATATTCGCCATTCTTGACGATCCGAATGTAACTCAACGAATTCGTATTTTGAATGTATTGTAATGTTGATAATCAAATTCACGTTATCCCTTCGTATTCTCGTTTTTGGCCTATTGCATTCATTCATTCATTCAAACTCAATGTGCTCGAAATGTTTATATTAAAAGTTGACGGGTGCTTTTCGTTTTTGCAATGAGAAAAAAAAAGTTCAATTTCCAAGTCTATTCTGTTTCAACTTGTCGTTCGCCATCGCCTCACACTTTTGTGATTGTTGACTTTCATTCTCACTCAAACGTAAATGTGAGAACATTAGATTGAAAGCAAATTGGTTCATTTATTTGGAATTTCACGTAAATTCGAGTATATTTATATATATATATATACTTCAATTTGGTATACACAATACCCGAAAAACTTTAACTATTATTCCTCTAAAGTAATTCTAATGTATATGTACAGTCCATTAACATTCTGGTTTAAAAATTCATTTCAACTTTATATATGTATATAAACCTAATTGTCGGTCCGAAATATACACGAACCTAAGCAACAATAACAACAACATAGAATAATGGAATCATCTTTCTATATGATGACGATGATGTTAAACAAACACTTTTAAAAAGTTTGATGATAGCTAATGTAATGATGTAAATATAGAATAGTAAGAAAAAAAAATCTAATTTTAAAAAATGGAATAAATTCATGCTCAAATAATGAAAAGCGATTCGCTTCAAAAACATTAAGTTTAAGTTTACGATGGTAATTGAGAATGTTCCATTAAACTTTAGTTGCATAGACAACTTTCTTGTTGTTGTCATCATTGTCTGGATCGTAATTTATAACTTTTCCATTTATTGAAACAAAGGCAAAATACATTTTCATATCTTATCGGTAACTTTATATGCACAATTAATTGGGACCACAATCAATGAGCCTGATCATATTATGCCATTGTCTTTATCTCATGCATTAGGTAAAACATAAATAATAGAAAATAAATGCAATTTATTAGGTCAATCAAATTTATTGGTTAGATCGACACCCAAACTAAAGGGAAAATAATAAGGAGCCTCAAGCATTCGGTGTGTGTGTGTGTGTTTGGACAAACAAAATAAAATAAATAAATAAAAAATCTTATACAACGTTTTGATTCAAAAAAAAAATAATCAATTTCATTGAAAAGAATGCTGATACATTTGAAAGGCAAATCATTTTATTTTGGCCTCTGCCAACCAAGAATAAAAAAATTGAGCCAACTCATCATTAAGCACGCAGGATGCTTCACTGCATTGTATTTTCTTTTTCTGGCTTTCCATACAAATGTATGGAAGAAATGTGTTCGGCCAAGTTGATAGACCAAACCAAACCAAACCAAACCGAACCAGCCAACCCGCAGGGATGGAAAATATAATAAAATTATTCTTTTTATATATATCTATTATGTGACTAACAACATGAAACAAAAATAATAAAATAAGTGTTGGCTTGATTGTCGACGATGATGATGATTGCCCAATATCCTAACCAATTGCAATTGTGATTGTTTCAGCAAGTATAGTTTCAGTTGTCAATTGATTGCAATTAATGACAGTAAATGAATCAAAGAATTGAAACTATAGTATTCTGGTGATGACTTTCTCTTGTTTTTTTTATCTTTGGTCCAAATAGAGCAAACACGACAGAAAAAAATAGAGTAACAAAGGCGGTAACGAATTATGATGATGAGCATCGAATTGCAATCACAATCACATCCAGAATTGTTTCTATTGTACATTTTGACTTTTATTCTTGTTTCGAAATGAGATGAACAACAACAACAGAATGCCAATTAAGTCTGAACTCTCGTACTTCACTTGTACTGAAGAAGTCTTCTGTTTTGTTTTTTATGTTTGTCATCTCGTCACCATGTTTGTCAATTGCCTTCCAGTCTTTTGACTTTTCCAATTCCATATATATATATAAATATATTTTTATACTATATTTATTTGTTCATGCAAAATCAACATTTGCATTGCTCATTCCGGTTCGGTTGTTTCGGTGTGGATCAAACGAAGTTGATGAAACAAAAATACGAAGCCATTGTTGTTGAAATATATTTTCAGATTTTGTTTTTTTTTTTTTTTTGATTTGCACTCATTAACGTAAAAGATTGATTCATTGTCCTTCATCATTCATTCGTCTCCCATTTTGATTAGTATCGACTATTATTTTTTTTGGTTGATTATTACGAGATGCCTTTTTTCCATTGTCTAGCGTTTTAGCATACAATGACAAATTAATTCAATTTATTTTCCACGATTATTACCGGACAACTTCATACATTACATGCAAAATGAATGGTGATTAATAGTAAGAGTACATTTAATAATAATAATAACAATAATTATTATTAGAATAATAAATTCATTTTTGTGAATTCAGTTAAACTATGGACTTTAGTTTTTGGAGCTGAAAGTTGAAATGTGTTAATTAGGCTTATGAATTTGGTCGCCTGTCTCCGTTTAGTACCTAAACATTGCTTAAATTTAATTTTAACGTAATGGGTCGTTAGTGAAACACACACAACAGTCCAACAGAACGACATAACAACACAAAAATGGTAGTAAAGTATTACCCGAAAACTGACAAATATGTTAGCCTTGGTGGGGGAGTGAAGGCTAATACTAACGCTTCAATTGGATGACGAATGGCACCAAAATGTAGTTGGATATAGAGAAAAAAAAATGTGACACATAATGTAGAACCAGAATCCCCAATGGAACACTACCGTTTGACACATCTAGTTTACATGTCGATCCTAGGGAGAAAGCCACACGAACAACAACGACGACAACGACGACGACGCCCGAGCGACAATCCATTTAGGCTGATAAAACGGGGAACAAGAAGCGACAAACTAGTTATACCATTTCACGGTTTTGTCGCCGGTATTGAGCAACTAACACACAAACCCGCTAATAATATTTAGAGTCCATAAAAAAAATAAAATTGAGAAACTATGGGATGAGAATTGGAAAATATTCCAACATATGTGGACATATAATATATAAGCAACCAATCAACAACTATTACATTGGTTCTTGGTTCTTTCTCATTCTATCTATTGTCCTGAATGTGTCATTTGTCACGACACATTTATTTTTGTCCCACCAAAAAAAAAAATTGTAACAGTTCAATTTAGAAATGGAATGGTAGTTTATAGACTACACGGCGAATATGTCATGTTTACCTACAAAGGCGGAAACGTACAACACTTTTCGTGCAAAAACCGATCTCATCATCTTTTTTTTCCTCCTATTTTTATTTTTATTTGCCCAAATAACCAACTGAACGTCTCCATTGAACCGGACCCAATTGACAATGTCAATTCTCGTGTGCTTGTCACCATCACATTGTATGAATCTACAAAACAAGTCTCACACACACACAATCCATTGTCATCGCCATCATCATCATCGGAGAGACTTACAATGGAATATTTTTAGCGCGTGTGTGCGTTTTTATTTGTCCCAATCAAAAAACCGCCATCAAGAGTTGACAATGGAAAATGAAATGGTTGACGTTCATTTTTTTTATTCTTTTATGTCTTTGTTGTTGTTGTTGTTGTTTATTGAGTTATTGCGTGCTTATATTATATGGGTTGTAATTATATGAAACGTTAAAAACGAAACGAAACGAGACTAAACTTAACACAAAACCACACACACACACACAATTTAAAATGAATGAATCATTAAACATTATTGATTCATCTTGTTTCATTCATTGGTTTGACAGCAAAAAGTCACATTTAACCAACCAAAAAAACCGGAATGGTTTATTCCTTCACTTATAAATTGATGATATAATGTAAAATGTGAATAGTTTAATTAGTTTTTTGTATTGAAGAAAACCCACCAAAAAAAAGTTATGATTGAATGAAGATTGGTTACATGTTTGTAAGAATATTATTATCAAAATTCCTAAGATCATTCCTATTTTTTTTTCTCCATTCAACACTGGATCTAGGTATATTTATATATATATTCAGGCCATATATTGATTACATGTCAAGCAACGAGCACGAATTGAGACTTTGTGTTCTCTTGAGACTTTATCGATCATAATATACGGGAAAAAAGTCTTTGGCACATAGTTTTGGTCTCGAACATTCTTATGGTACTTCACTTACGATCGATTTCTACCTTAAATGCTATATGGAAATATTTTCTCCCTCTTTCTCTTTTTCAAATATAAAAAAAATTTAGCAAAAAAGTTGGTCAATGCTACTACTAGCCATTGGTCGAATTAAATCTTGGCCAGATTGTTGCGAGGTTAAATCGATTTTCGTTCCATTATAATAAATGAGCCATACCAGATTTGACCAATGGCGGGGAAATTGACGTGTAAATTATAGATAGAAAATATGAATGTCTCATTAATCATTTAACACTTCAAGAAAGTTTCTGAGAAAGAAAGTGTATGAGTTGAATTGAAATTCATCATCACCCGAAACTTGCCACAACTAATTTCCCATAGTGTTATTCCATTATTTTTAACTATAATAAAAAAACTTATTTTCTCATCCAATAACAGTCCATCTCATTGAGTGCGGTCGCAACGAACGGAATTGTACCAGCAGGTGGCTCATACTTTATGATATCTCGCAATCTTGGACCAGAATTTGGTGGCGCCGTCGGAATCCTCTTCTTTCTGGGAACATGTGTTGCTGGTGCCGTAAGTATCCTTTTATCATTTTATATCCTAAAGGTCGTCAAAATGTGATTCAAGGACTCATTTTATAGTGCGCCATTACGATGAATATATGTATTGCACTTTCAATTCAATTGCTGTGTGTACGCACGAGCTGCATTTAAATGGAAAAATACATTGCAGTAAAGCCAACATTTAGGTTTTCTCAACATCACATAAAATAAACGTATATATTGCGCACAATATATACGTATGTGAGCTCAAAGATGATAAAAACAAAATTTGGAGGAAGTTTCTGTTCTATATTTATAATAATACAAAAATTCTTTACTTTCATCTATTTAATTTGTGTCTTAATGTACACAAATTATTAATAATTTCGTATAATAATGTTATCATTAGTTATCTTTGTAAGAGAAGAAAAGTTAATAATAATAATAACATTTATATAAAGTTGGTGCAAGTGCAAGTGCCAGATACACTAGTACCAGAGGAAATAATAATTCAATCAAAGACACACACACACACACATGCCAAGACTAAATCGTAACACAAACAAAAATATGAATCTTGTGCTTCGAGAACATTTTAATCCTACTCTCTCATATTTGATTTCCTATATTATATATATATAAAACGCAAAAAAATAATCTAAAAAAAATCTATAACATAGAAATAGAAAAGTTGCAAAATAAATCTATATTGCTCGCAACCAAAACCAAAATCTACAGAAAAAAATCTAGTTTGAACCAACATATAAAAAACAAGAACACAAATGTACTCGACCCGTTTACTAATTGGCAAATCACGCACAAATTCAATTTACTAATTAATGAAAGTTGTCGGCCCAGATTTTTTTTTATTTGGTGTTATTCCCCTTTCTCTTCTTGTCAGAATTTAATTTAGAATACATTTGTACAATCAAAATCATTTAAAATAATAATAAGTTTAGATCGATTGTTTTTCAAGTTTACAAACATAAAATTGAATTAAATAGAAAATTAAATTGTTAAATTGGTGAGCCTAATTTAATTGAGCAATAGGAAAAATAAAAATTTCTTGCAGAGAATCCATGTAAGATCTTAGTTCAATATTTCCACCTAAAACACATAAACACAGAATAAACTGAACTTTTAATTGATAGAGTTCTATAAACACCTAGATAAAGAGTTTCTCGTTTTTTCTTAAGAAATCTATTGATAAAACATTTCTATTTGTGAGTTGTGTAATCTTAGGTCGAGTGGGACTTTTAATATAAGTGGGAAGATTGAATTGAAATTAATTCCCTGGTTGCCATTGGCCTCTCACTCAAATTGAAGGCAATTGTCCAAAATAGGAAGTAGACAAAAAAATCTAATTCGGATGAAAGCAGCTTTTGCTCTCTCCCTTTGCCTAACTATCGTTGTTCAATCAACTTTTATTAGATTGTAAGCCAAAATTTGTGGCAATCGAGCAATGAAAACAGCGTGGGCTAACAATAATATAAAAGAAAATCATCGTTTATACAACTTTCACCATTTCTTGTTAGTTCAAATAAAATAAAAGTAGGGTCCAATTTGTTTGCTTTTAAGATTGAAAGACAATCGATAATATAGCAGCCACAGCATCAACGGTGGCGACATTGGTAATGGTTCGAGTAAATATCTAAATTGAGATCAAAATCAGCAACCATACACACTACAGGACACACATTACAAAAAGTATAGCCTTAATATAAAAAGGAATCAATAAATAATAAGGTTGATTATAGTATTAAATTTTTGTCGTTTTTTGTTTCGAGCCATTTCCACTAAATCCACAATGCAAATTTGAATAGAAAGCTCGTTCAAAGTGAACAATTTCAAACAAATTATTTTTTTCATTCAATATCATTTAGATGTATATCACTGGTGCTGTGGAGATCTTGCTCAATTATATTTCACCCGAAATTGCATTGTTCGGCGATTTCGAGGCGGACAAGGACATCTTGTACCACAATATACGAGTGTATGGAACAATATTTCTCATCTTTATCGGAATTCTTGTGTTCATTGGCGTACGTTTTGTGTCCAAATTTGCGCCGGTCGCATTATTCTGCGTATTGGTCTCCATTCTAAGCATTTATATTGGAATATTTGTCAACTACAATGGCATTGAAAAATACAAGATATGTACGATTGGTGGACGAATATTGTCGAACAAGTTGAACATCACGTGTACAAATGCGGGTTTGCATCAATTCTTTTGTACCGATCATGGACCATGTACGGAATTTTTTGATAAACATAAGGATTCTATACGTGAAGAGTTGGCCATTCCCGGACTCGGTTCCGGTGTATTTTGGGATAATTTTATGCCAAAATTTCGTGAAAAGGACGATCTAATTAGTGTTGATAATGGAAAGTATCATGTTGACAAGTCACAATTATCAACGTATCCATATTTATTTGTGGACATTACATCATCGTTTGCCATTTTGGTTTCCATCTATTTTCCATCATGTACGGGAATCTTGGCCGGCAGTAATCGTTCAGGCGATCTTGCCGATGCACAGAAGGCAATCCCATTGGGAACAATTGCTGCTCAATTGACCACCAGTTTCGTTTATCTATCCGTCATCTTCTTATTTGGTGCATCATACAATCCATTGTTTATTCGTGATAAATTTGGCGAATCATTGGGAAAAGAGTTGGCCGTAAGTTATGATTGTTGCTGGTTGTTGTTGACATTGTTTTATTTCATTAATAAATTCAAAATGTAGGTAACGCTCATCTCATGGCCACATCCAATCGTTATCTTGGCCGGTGCCCTTCTCTCCACATTTGGTGCCGCACTACAATCGTTGGTCGGCGCGCCACGATTACTTCAAGCCATTGCCAAAGATCAGATAATTCCATTCTTGGATTCATTGCAACATGTCAACAAACACGGCGAACCGGTTCGTGCCATTGCCATCTCGTTGTGTATTGCCGAAATTGCCATTTGTACGTATCATTGCCATTGATGAACCCCAATAAACCATAATTCTTTTATCATTTTCAATTCTTCGTTCAATATTTTTGACAGTAATTGGCAATCTGGATTTTATCGCTCCCGTGCTCACCATGTTCTTCCTCATGTGTTACATGTTTCTCAATCTTGCCTGCGTCGTACAATCGATACTACGTACGCCGTCGTGGCGACCTCGCTTCAAGTATTACCATTGGTCGATCTCATTGGCCGGAATCTTCCTATGCCTATTGGTCATGTTCTTAACATCATGGATCTATACGTTATGTGCCACTGGTTTGGCCGCCTTCATCTATAAATATATCGAATATAGAGGTGCTGAGAAGGAATGGGGCGACGGAATTCGTGGCTTGGCACTCAGTGCCGCCCGTTTCTCCCTACTACGTCTTGAGGAGGGTAGGTTTCCATCATCATCATCAGATAATACGTCAAACCAGAAAATAATTGAATAATCTTGTTCTTTATATTCAAATCATAATATTTTATCTAGGACCGCCACATACGAAAAATTGGCGACCACAATTGTTATGTTTGGTTAAGTTGAATCCGGATACATTAGAGTTAAAAGCGAATAAATTATTAACATTCGCCTCTCAATTGAAAGCTGGTAAAGGTTGACAATCGTTGCCAGCGTTTTGGAGGGTTCATTCGAAAATGAATCTGGTATTGGACAATCGGCCAAACAATCGTTACGCCATACGATGGATAAGGAAAAGGTGAAAGGCTTCGCCGAGGTGGTCATCACCAAAGATGTTACCAGCGGTTTGAATCATATCGTACAGACGGCTGGTTTGGGTGGCTTAAAACATAATACGGTTATGTTGGCTTGGCCACATAAATGGCGCCATTCAACCTCGAGAGATAAGCACAATCGTTTCCTATCGGTGGTACGTTCAAGTGCCGCAGCGAATGCCGCCTTGATCGTACCGAAAGGTCTTAATTTATGGCCGGAGAACAATGATCGATTAGGTGGAACGATCGATATTTGGTGGATCGTACACGATGGTGGATTGGTATGGAAATCAATCAATAGATTTTAAAAATTTATATCAATTTCAATTTCAATTTTTTATTTTAGTTGATTCTACTTGGCTATGTCCTATCACAACACCGAACATGGAAATCGTGCAAGTTACGCGTATTTACCGTTGCCCAATTGGAGGATAATTCAGTTCAAATGAAACGTGATCTCGAAAAGTTTTTGTATCATCTACGAATTGAGGCAACCGTTGAAGTGATTGAAATGAGTGATACTGGTAAGTTACTACATTTTTCAATTACTTAATTAATTCTTAACAATAAAATTTTCCATCAATCAAAGATGTAAGTGCATACACCTACGAACGTACGGTTTTGATGGAACAACGAACTCAAGTGTTACAATCGTATGGAAATGAATTGTCGGTAATCAATTCGGGTGATTCGATCAAACCAGATGAATTGAACGTACGACGAATGTAAGTGTGTTTCTCTATAGAGCAATATCTCTCTTTATAAAAGGAAAAAAATTCCTTTAACTTAAACTACGATTAACATTTAGGCATACGGCCGTACGTTTGAACGAGCACATCATTGCCAAAAGTCATGCGGCCAAATTGGTGATCCTAAACATGCCCGGAATACCGCGTAAGATGACGCCCGGTAGTGAGACCAACTACATGGAATTTATCGAAGTACTAACCGAAGGCCTAGAACGTGTCATCTTGGCTCGTGGCGCCGGACGTGAAGTGATCACCATCTTCTCATAAAACAACAAATTCATTGGCTTCAAGTTCATCATTCAAATTTAATATATAATAAATAATAGAATATCTAACACTCAATGACGTGTTCAAGACTTGACGATCAAAATCTTTCTACATATAATATAAACAAAAAATATTAAATTAAAGAAATGAAAATTATTAAGGAAAAAATAATAAACGGCAATTTCCAATTCTAAGCACATATTCACAGGCAAACACACACACACACACATTTGGTACATCTACACAAATCTTCAATATCATCAAGTCTTCATGGCCGCATATATATATATAGAAATATAAAATATGGCGAGGAAAAAACTAATTCAATTATTTATTAGCAAAAAAAATATAAAGATTAAAAAACAATGAAGAATTGTTTCATTAGTAAAACAAAATCTCTTGTTTCAAAGCAGAAGCAAATGAAACAACAACAACAATTGAAATACAAATTAGTAATGTTAGCTTAGCTCAATGTCGCCATTATAATGGGGCCATTTTGTAGACAATTTTTCGTATCTAAAAATCTAAAATGGAAGCAAAGAATCGATCGAAAGAAATCTATTTAAACTTCTTCAACCCCCAAAAAATGAAAATATATTAAAGCCAAAAAGCATATTGAGCTCACACCACCACCACCACCATAATCTTTATCAATTCTGTTTTTACATTCAAGTCCAGGTGCAAGTGTCCCAAAAATAAAAACATAAAACAATTAATTAAACGAAACGAATCGATTTGTAATGGACACTAAACAAGAAAAAAAACTTATTTTATTCTCTCTTCCCTCTCGTCTGCACACCAGTCTAAATTTATCAAAAAAGTTTTATAAAATTTAGTATAACGAAGAAGACAAAAAAATAAAGAGAACAAGAATATAAATTCCACATTGATATACTCTCCCTCCAAACAACAACAACAACAAAACAATAAATCATTTATAGAGAATATTATAAAAAATGTTTACTGATAGGAATTAATTGAAATAAAAAAAATTTATCAAACAATTCCACCAAAGCAGTAAGACCGAAGACTAACATACTAAAGCTCATCTAATTACATAACAATTTTGTCTATAGGTCTTTGAAATACAAAACACAAATTAATCATTGTTATCTTTCGTTATTATCGTCGTCGGTTGTAATTAATCATTATTATTTATTATTATTATTATATAATTAATATACATGTTGAACGTTTCGAATTATTATTATTATTATTATTATTATTGTCATTCATGGCCACTTTCAACCATGTAACAGATCAAAGTTCAGAACATAATGCTCCAAAAGAAAAAAAAAAACAAATGCAAAACAATCGGAATGTTTTAATCCGATTACACTTTTACTTCTATTGTCATTTTCACATCACACACACCCACAAAGTTTTAAGGAAAACACACAAACACACACACACACATCCTGTACAATCTCGTTCCAAGTGCAAGTATCAAAGTACAATTATTATTATTATTATTTATTAATTAATCAATTAATAATTTGTTAAATGAAACCTATTATTATACTGGATGATTCACTTTTTATGGTATTGTATATCACACTAATCTACCATAAATGAATTATCAATAATTCGTCGTAATACTATTTATTGAAATAAAAAAAATTGCATTTACCTTTTGTCTTTAGTCGATTGGTTTCATTCATTTCAATCCAATTGATTTGCCATTCAATTCCATTTGAAATCGATTCCAAGGTCTCCAAGATTTTCAAGGAAAATGAGAGAAAGTACAAAGATGGATAAATTGAAAAAAGAAAGTAAAATGGTCAAAGCACAAAGACAAAAGAAATGAAAAAATAAAATAAAATGAACAAAGCACAAAGACTTCACTATGCTTAACCATTCTTATCTTATCAAAATCAGTGACTCATTTTTGACCAAACTGTCATTGTAAAATCTTATGTCAATGAGTTTAACTATAGTTTCACTCTCAACGCCCTCTCAATTTCTTATCATCATTTAACCAGAATCTTTTCTTTCGGAAAATTTTACAATTAAAGAGTTGAAACTATATAAAAATCTAATCCATCAATTTAGTAATATTGAATCAATTACAAATACTTTTACTAAAAATAAAACATCCTCATCATCATCATCATCATTAATGGTTGATCTTGAAACGTCGTTTCGTTTAACATTTTTTTTCGTATATCACATTTCGATCAAAAATGGTAGATCCAAAATACCCATGTTAATTTATTACAAAACTCAATGATGGTCGATATTTTGAAGGACACCCAGAAGGCATAGATGTGCCTTTCATCATTGATCCTGGAATGGAAACACGACAAAGATTATCTTGTTTGCCATTTTATTTTTTTTTTGCTTTGAATTGATGTCCTTTTCGTACAAGGCTATCTTGTTATGACTTATATAATATATAGAAGTAAGAGAGAAAAGAAATTAATTGATTTGATTCAATTCAAATGTACGTCCACAAGAAAAATCTTTTCCTATAAGAGACACTTTAATTGAAATGATATCGCGACAAAAAAAATAATATTATGATTGAAAACATGCAAATGATTGACATGACACATTGTGACAATTGAGAGTTGTGATCATTAATTAAAAGCATTTCCAAACATTGACGAGAGTGTTTTTCCCCTCAAACAACAGCAAAATATAGCATTTATATTTAGCAATCTATGGTTTCATGTACTTTCAGGACATATTAAACGATTTCATATTATTCAAAAGTAGATCTTGAACAAGTGAGAGAGACAGAAGAGAGTGAAGGGGCAATGGGAATGGGAAAAGTAATTTTGTATAAAATCAAAAAAAAAATATGACAAATAAAAAATTGATCTCATGAACCGGAGTTTAGATTTGTGCGAGTGTGATTAAATCTCGTCGCAATATTTGGAGATAATTTGAAGAAGAAGTAGGAGAAGGTGGCGATATATACAAAAAAGGGAGAAATTTTTTTTGGACAGAATAATAAGAGAAGCACCCTAATATGAAGGGAACAACTATGAAAGTGAGTCTAAAAATTGTCTTCACCAATGCACCACGATGTTGGTTGGTTGGTTGTCTCCAAGACTCTTGAAGTCTTTCTCTCTTTCGTTCTGCTTATTTTCAAACTTCTTCTTCTTCTAGTCCAAATGTATAATGGTCGACATCGTCGCCAGTCAGGTATATGATCAAGAAAAGAAGAGAAAACGAATGAAAGAGAGAGACATTGAGTGAGGGGGCTTTCTTTTGATGAAAGTCAATCAGGACAGGTTGAAGAAACGACAAATAGGAGAGAGAGAGAGAGAGAGAGAGAGAGAGAGAGAGAGAGAGAGAGAGAGAGAGAGCAAAAGAACGAGAGAGATGAATGTAAAGCCAGTCTTGAAGCAAGTGGGTCATCAGAACATTGTCGAGAGACTCGACACAAGACAAGGCAACGAAGTTTTTTTGAAGATCGAACTGTTTTTTGTGTGTGTGAAAGAGAGTGGAAATCAAGTATGGAAGACAAGGGGAATCATTTCTTATTTCTTGGTTGTATAAGAGTATAACATCGAGACAACAAAAAAAAGTAAAATACAAAACAACAAAAAAAAGGGAGAGCCTGAACCGAAACGTTAACGCTATCAACGTGAACGGAACAGAAAAGTAATTTTTGTTTTCAATTTGACGGTAAATAGTTCTCTCTCTCTCTCTCTCTCTCTCTCTCTCTCTCTCTCTCTCTCTCTCTCTCTCTCTCTCTCTCCTTTTCTCTCTCAATTCGATCTTCAATTGGTGGCAATCGATTGCCGTACACGTCGTCGTACATTGAACAATATCTTACAAGTAATAAGTTGAAGTGAAGTGGACGACCAAACAAACAAATCGGAAATCCGTTCACTTATCAAATTGATTTGTCTCAAATATAATTGTGATTGGCAAACAAATCAAATCAAATCAAACCAAACCAAAATAACAAAAAACGTTTTGAATGGTTTGGTTTCGGATCGGAAAATATCGACATGTTATGTCGTCATCATATGGATGAACTTATTAATGAAAACTTCAACAATCGATAATTATTGACATCGAAACTTGTAGGAGTTGAAGAAGTGGGGAGAGAAAGAGAGAGAGAGAGAGAAGGATCATCATCATCATCATTGTGGTCGGAAAGTTAGTCTCTTCAATATCAACAGCAACAAAAACATCAACAACAACACGATGCGAACCATTCTTCTCATCTATTGTAGGTTTTAATGATGATAATGGTCATCATAAAAAATATGTAAAGATACTAATAGAAACTTACGATCGTTGTTTCATTTCATCCATAGTTGTGGTAACGTTTCTTCCATTCGAGAATGAAGGTCTTCGCGACGGTGATTGTCCGCCACAATGTATCGAATCATATTTTCAACAACAACAACAACTGCAACAGCAGCAGCAACAACAACAACAACAGCAAAATTATGGATCAATACAATCGGAATCGGTCAATCAAAATGTAGCAATATCATCGGCAAATCATTTCCAATCGCAACGAAGTCCAACACGAGCGCCGGCACAATATCGACCAATCATTGCTGCCTATCATCCAAGGTAAACGATTAGTAATAATTGGAATAATGCAATTTAAACGTAAACATTTACCTTATTGTTAGAATTGCAAACAATCGGCAACAATTCTTTAGCCGAAATGCTGATCATCTTTTGGATGAAACTGATACGCCGGTTCAAGCGCCGCCACCACCGCCACAATATGTTCGGGTAAATCCGCAACAATCGAGTCGTTCTAGAGCTACAACAACAACAACATCGACAACAACACGACAACAACCACAACAACTACGACAACAACACCAAAACCAGAATCATTGGAATCGTATGAAGATCTTCCAATACCAAGTACGCCAAAACCAAACTTTCGTCCACGACCAGTATCGGTACGTGCACCAGGTTTCACCGTACGACAATCGAAACAATTACAATTTCAACGAGCTGTAGGCGTAACGCCATCATCAAGTACCACCACACGAGCCACAACATCGAGTCCATCATCATTGAATGATTCATCAGCTAGAGTATCGCCAATCCTTCATAATGGAATCAATGAATATGATAATCCAGAATCGGCTCGTCCGTACGGTGGAAGACGTGGTGGTGGTCGTGGCCGGAAACGGCAAAGAACTACAACGACAACCACAACAACCACAACAACGGAACATCCGGTAGAATATGATGATGGAGATTATTATGGTTCGTCATTTTTTGTTGCTGTAAAGTTTCAATTAATTTATTTTGTTTTCTATAGATTATGATCAAGATTATGATCAGGATTATGATGATTATCAAGCTACAACAACGACAACGACCACAACAACGCCAAGACCACGTGAAAGGCCAAATGGAAGAGGAGAGGTCGAGGCGGTCCACGTGGAAGAAGACGTGGAGGTGGAAGACGTGGTCATAGAAGACGATTCCATAATAATAGGCCAACGGAACCACCAACCACAACCACAACGACAACCTTATCACCAAACTATAAACCGCGACCAGATGGAAGAATAATCGATTATAATGCTGATCCAAATTTTCCGTATGAATTGAAGGGAGCCGATCTCACCAATTATCCATTCTATATTTCGATACCGGAAAATGATTTCGATTGTAAGGGTCGTCATGATGGTTATTATGCAAATATCGATCTTAGTTGTCAAGTTTATCATCATTGTGCCGTTGGTCATCAACGTTACGATTTCCTATGTCCAAATTATACATTATTTGATCAAACCACCTTTACGTGTCGATTTGTCAATACTGTAGATTGTAAAGGATCGGAAAATCATTATGGACGTAATAATGAACTTTATGTTGAGAGTACAACACATGGACCACCATTGTTATTGGGAAATGGATCACCTAACTCAAATCAATTATCAGCTGCTGCATTGGAACTATTGGAACGGGCATTAAATGGACATAAACAACAATTAGAGCAACAACAACAACAACAACAGAATCGTGCAAAACAATCAGAATCAAATACAACAAGCTAACAAAATTCATTGAACCGATTTAAAAAATCTGGTCCAAATTGTACATAAAAAAAATTTCTATATCTTTCACATCTATTTATTGGAACTTGATGAAACCAGAATGAAAGTAAGAAATCCTTTTTTTTCTTCCCCCCAATTGAATCTGCGATCTATTTATTACAAATTAATATAACTTTAATAATAAGAATCTTGTTGAGTGATTTGTGTTTAATTTTTTATTTTAAGAAAAAAGTTGCATAGTGTGACTATGCCCTCAATATGACATTTGCGGAATATGACAACAATTTATGGATTAGTAAACAATCAAAGTTTAGGTAAATGGATTAATAAATTCTCTGCACATAATATAAAAAAATATATATATTTCTCAAAATTGGAAACAAATTTGGTGGTAAACGGTTTGGTGGTAATCAAGTTGACAAGTTTATATATAGAGCATAAATAAACTTGACAAATAATTTAAATAATATAATATAAAAAATAGATGGTTTAATTAAGTTCGATCAAAATTGAGGAAATCATTTTTAAGGGAAATGATCTCAATTGATTTAAGCAACTGAAGCCTTCTTCTCTTGTTCGATCACCTCTTTAGTTGGAAGAAGATTCTTTCTTCCGTATTGGCATGATGCAATTGATCGGGACTGAAGGTTTCAATCGATTTCAACAATTGTTGTTGACCTTTTTCCTGTTCAATTTCTGCCAAAATCAAAACCAACAAGAAAATGGAAGATATCAGATATGGAAACTATTGTGTACAATAACAACAACAAAGAACATACCCGATTTCGATGGAAGAACAATCTTCTCTTCCGTTTCAATATGTTTCAATTTTTTCTCGCCAACCAATTCGGTTTTTAAGGCATCAGCAATACGTGGTAAATCTTCCTTGTTCGGTGTGGTCGACATCTGTGAGACATTTTATATAGAGAGAAATAAATAATAAAATGTTAATATTAAATTCAACTGCCGTCGCCGACGACGTCGGGAACGAAAGAAAATGAGACAATGGAATAATTAGGGTTTAGAAGAT
Organism: Blomia tropicalis; assembly: GCA_029204025.1. Classification (NCBI taxonomy): domain Eukaryota; kingdom Metazoa; phylum Arthropoda; class Arachnida; order Sarcoptiformes; family Echimyopodidae; genus Blomia; species Blomia tropicalis. Next base: position 13,543,496 of record CM055089.1, on the reverse strand, counting down.
TAATCACCGTGAACGGCACGAACTTAGTGTTGTTTGTCGACGACAACTCAAATGGTGACTCAAGGACACACCAGTACAAGGAACAATGAACTTGATTTGATTTGATTGTGATGCAGCGCATACAACAACCAAACTATTTTGTCATCATCATTGTTTTCTTTAATAAGTATCCATCGTAAGTCATGTACAAATGATGATGATGATAATAATAAGAGAGAACAAACCCTTTCAGTTACAAAAGGAGAATGATAATTTTATGCACAACAAGATAATGATGAACCAAACATATAGTATAGCATAGCACCGGATGGACGACAACGACGACAACGGCGACGACATCTGCCAATTTTATTGTCGACGGTTCTCAACTTTTCCGTTGGCAATCTCATACCAGATGGGTATAAGGTTTTAACATTCTTTCTCTCTCTCTCGCTCTCTATTTTTTCTATGTTCGTTCATGATAAAAAGGCGTAATAAATGTTGAGAAAGAGGGGAAACATGAAGAAAGGAAATGGCAGATGGATCGAATGGGAAAAAATCAAACGAACGAGACAGAACACATAAAAAATTGTCGGCTTTTATTCGATTAATTATATAAATTATTTTATCTATCAAATAAATGTTTCCCTTAAAATGAAAATTTGATTTTTCTCCTTTTGTATACAATTAATCAATCGGAAATCGTTGATGTTCAAGAACGAGAGCGAGAGAAATAGAGAAAAAGAGAAAGAAAAAAATCGGAAACTATAATGAAATTTCAATGTAGATGTATGGATATTATTTATAAATAAAAAAAATAAATTTACAACAAACTAATTAGCTCGATATGCACTAATGGGATAAACTTAATCAGATTAGATTGCTACTCTTATTTCGACCGGTTAGGATTCATTCATTCATTTCATTCTAACCTAACCTAAAGATATATCTTTATAATGCCGGAGGTAGAAGTGAGACACACACACAGAAAAAAAATCACCCAAGAGTCAATGATCATGGCTGGTTTTTTTTGTCGAGGCCGACAGAAAAAAAGAGGAAGCTATAATCGTCTGATTTGAGTGCAAAATCGAGACTGAAAAAAAACGCAAATTGAGAAAAAGGTTTATCGTTTTTGAATGATTACAAAATTTGCGATTGATTTCATTCGGGAGGAGTTTAAATTATATCAAATCTCAAACTGACAAAGGGTTAAAATGAAACAAAATGAATCTATGAATGGCACATACCTTGACGTTTATTGTTGTGGTAGTATAGTTTGACGTTTGAATGAAATGATGCTTAAATCAAAAGCTATTAATAAATACAAAAAAAAATTAAATTAGAATGAAAATAGGTGAAAATTAACGATGCCAACGATTGCAAAGGCACAAGTGATTTGGTGTAAAGTACAATGAAACAAAAAAATCAAATTTACCGGCTAGATGCTTTTAGGCTTGAGGACGCAAAAAAAAGGAATGTGCGATGCTTTGTGTTGCTCGATCTGGTCAAGGCGGTGGCTGACGATAAAGTGTGGCTGGATTGCTTTTGGTCTGGTGAGTGTGCAAGTGTGCAAGTGTGTGAGTGAGTGAAAGCGTAGTAGAGGACTATGATCGAAGGGTCGACTGAAGCTGCCACCAAAAGAAGAAAAAAAACGAATATTGCTGATATCGACGCAATGTTGCCTCGACATATACAAGCCAAGTGAAAGAGAAGTGCGAGAGGGGGAAAGGAATTGAACCACACCTAGTTGTTGTTGTTGTTGTTGTTGATGTTGTATAGTCAAGTCAACAATCATCAACGATGAGTACAACAACGACAATACTTGATGTTGACTGTAGTTGATGGAAGTTGAAGGGGGCTAATCATTTGTTAGGGTGTGAAATAGGAGAGAGAGAGACAGAGAGAGTGAAAGAGCAGAGGTATTGGTCAATGTGGTAAAGTATTTTCTTGGATTGATTAAAGGTAAAGGTAAGGTAAGGTGGACAATAGATACGAATGTAAGAATGTGAGTGTAGGTGAAAACGATGATCAACGACAATTTGGTTGATTATTATATAACACACAATGTTTTAGCAATAGAAAACCGAGTGTATCCCAATGAATGGGGGAGCGCTTGAATTAGTCCCCTTTTATAATATTAAAAAAAATAGGAGGATCATAATTCGGTGTATTTGTATTCACATTCGTACCATTATACACGGGTGGATGGATTGCCAACTAAACCATATATATCAAGATGGCTAAAATGGTATATAATATATAAATGAAAAAAACCTACACAACCACTTGTTGCACTTGTATATAGTTTATATTCAAGTTGGTTTGGTTGGATGATTCATTTCACAACAATTTTCCACGAATGTTTAATGATTTTATCTTTCTCTCTCTCTCTCTCTCTCTCTCTCTCTCTCTCTCTACCTAATACTATAGAGTGATGGAACATTTGCACATATATGACAGAACAGTCAAAACGAAAACGGAGACGGCAAATTGATCAAACATTTTAATGATTTACACAGTAAATATACACATCACATGATTCAATCAAGAAGAAGAAAAACATTGTTTGGATTGGATCTAAAAATATCGGTTTGGAAAGGAAAAAAAACAAGATGGACAGGTGTCAATATAGCAATTAATTGCGAATAGAAGAGATAGATGGAAAAAAATAGAAACTTTCTTTTTTTATTTTATTAATATAATTATTTTAGTGGAAAATACAACTCTTTTTTTTTTTTTTTTTTTTATTATTTATAATGTGCAAGTGATAGAATAGAAGACGACAAACAAACAAACGCTCAAACAGGTGGTAACAAATGGTAATTATCGATATATCAACCAACAAGTGAGGTAGTGAATTGTTGTTGATTTTTGTTCCTTTGGTTGGAGATTAAACATTCAACAACAAAAAAGTTTTCTAGAGTAAAGTTGATAATAAAAAAAAATTGTATTTACGGATTTGTCGATTTCCAATACGATGTTCATTTGACAATTTGTCGATTCTCAATCAATGTCAATGTTTGTCGCATGGCAACAATTAATCAAACTTTTATCATCAAATGACAAAACGGATTTGAAAATGGCAACAACCGCAAATTGTTAATGTGTTTAGTGCAATATTGTGATGTTGTGATGATTTTGGAATGTGCCAAATATATTTTTTTGGTTTGTTTGATTTTATTATCGTTGCTAACACTCAAATAAATAATCATAATCTTAAGGTTGGTTGGTCGTTTCCAATTTTGATTTCCAATAAATAATTCTCCCGTTTTTATGTTGTTGCTGTTGTTGAGATTGTGAATTCCATTGTTTTGTGTAGATTTGTAGTGTTTGTTGTTTGGCTTCTATCACAGAGATCAATTTATAATTTGTTTAAGATTAATTCGTAGTCTTCGTCGTCTTCTTCTTCATCTTATCCATTGATTCAATGGTTGAATGTGAACCAAAATTTGTATGACCAATATCGACCAAATGTCGTACCAAAATCTTACAATCGCGACAAACTTTGACTAGTGGTCCGCCACTATTTCCGGATCCATGACTGTGTTGTTGTGTTTGTTGATTTGATGTTGAATTATCTAACGATTCATTTGAATCATTATTTCCATGAGTTTCATGATGTAATGTTAACATTCGTACAATTCGTGACATTCGTGTACGAGAGAAATTAATTTTCGGTGGTAACGATTTTGATTCACCCTCATTCTCCGATTCTGACGTATTCTGAGCACCAGAATGATCCGATTTATTCCAATTGAATATTTCCGTTGGATTCTTCTCGTTCGGTGGCGATGGTGTTGGTGAAAGCATATAGATTGGAACACGTTCAAATTGTTCAGTTGGAATATGCATTTTGGTGGCACATCTTTTTTGAAATAAGGGAGAAAAAAACAAATTAATGAAAGATTCAATCCTTGAAATTGATGAGAAACATACCGATCACAAATGGCACGATTACATAGTTTACATATGGTTGCCCATGGTCCCCAAAATGTGAAACGTGTCTTCAAACATGTAAAACATATCTTTCCATTCTCTAAATCATTTTTCAATGATTTCGTTACGCCCAACGATTCAATTTCCGCTTTGGTCAACACCGACCGTATATGTTGAACCTCTTTCAATGTTAACGATAAGCATTCCAATGATTTACCCAATTCGGTACTCTCCCATATGGTTGCCACATGATTTCGTGCATCCTCCTCAAAATCGAGATCAGCAATCATGTCCGATGGTTGAGATTGATGTGGTTGAACCGATTTTGTATCCATTCCACAAATCGAATGACGCCGTTCGCGTGAGAATAATCGATTAGAAACTGCAATAAAAAAATTGATTGTTCATTAGATCATTAATGATGAAACCAAACAACAAAAAAAAATGAAAACTTACATCGTTTGAGACGCAACATTTTAGCATTCGATTGTAACTTTGAATCTCCATCATCATTGGTAACCTTATTACCATTATCATCTTTACATTGAACTTGACCCAAATTAGATCGATCATCAATTTGATCAATGTTTAAATCAATTTCCGATGGAATGTAGGCCGACATTGGTCGACCCTTTACTGCCGATTCGATACGTTTCAATTGTTCATCATTGAAATCATCATCATCATCGTCGTCGTCGTCATCATTGAGATTGAAATCAAAGTTAACTTTTACTTTCACTTTTCGTCTAGACGTTACTTGACTAGCCGATTTGATCGGTGTTGGTCGTTCAATCGATGTTGCCGAATCGGTCTTCGTCGTCGTCGTCTTCGGTAAACAATCGTCGGCCAACGACACTAAATATAAAAAAATAAGGAAGCAGTTAGTGGTTTATGTTTGTGTGTGTGTACAACAAGAAAAGAAAACCTATGATGATGATAATGGTTTGTCATTATTTCTCAAACACAAACAAAAAGGAGAAGGGAGAAAAAAAGGTGAAAAACATTCTTTTCACTTGTAGACAATCATCATCATCATCACAATAAAGTCGTAGGACAACACAATTCAATCACAATCTCTTAAAGTCACCTATGGTAATCGATTTTTGTTGTTCATGTCGATGTTGTCGTCCTAATTGTGATATAGAAAAACCAATGACAAATGAAATGATCTAAAAAAGTAAAGTGTTACCAAAATGGATTCCTTTTGTTGTTGTGCAACAACAACAATAACAATAACAACAACTACCTTTATAGTGATCAATAGAAGAAGATGTAAATGGAATGAATTAACAACCAATGAAGAAATAAGAAGATAATCGATTGTCATTGTTCAGATTGATCAAAAAATGTGCAAACACACACACACACAAAACTAGACGAATGCTAAAAACGTTTTGATCGGATTTCAATTCAATTCAACAACTTAAAGTTGAAACACTCAATTGAACCTTATGAAATGATCATCAATTTCCAATTAAGGACTCATAAAATTACAATTCATTTCAAGGTTTACGAAACTAGTAGTAGGACGACAAATAAATCCTAATAAGGTCCTCAATAAGTTGAAAAGCTTGTCCTCATTTTTTTTTTCGTTATCAATTCTCAATCCATAAAAAATGTTGAAACTTACCAGGCCTATGAATTGGTGTTGTATGAGCGGAAAACGAATGATATGAGGTTCGCGGTCTTGGCGTTGGTCTTAACTTATGTTCCTGTCTTAAAGATTCCATTAAACGTTCATAGACGGTAACTTGTCGTGGTGGAGGTGGTTTTAGTACCCGTTTCGATACCGGTACCAATGGTGGACGAGATCGTATAAAATCGAGTATCAATTCATGTGCATCCTTCTTCACCCTCAACGGAAGATCGCCATTGATCATCACCTTATTCAATTTATATCGCCGTGAACGGATATCGTCCAGCAACATCTCGTACGGTGTTAATTCATATTCCGTATTATGAAATGATTCATCATGATCAACCTTCTTCAACTTTACACCATGTCTAAGTTCACGTATCACCTGTATCCATAGACGAGCCCAATCATGAAATTGTAATCGTTCCAATGTTGACTCGGAATCATTGGTTCCATTGTTAGTTACAATTGTTGTCGATGATGATTTTCGTAATTCCTATCAATCAAAAATATGGAAATATTAAAATTTATGGAAAATTAATTAAATTTATGTTTATTTACTTTAGTTCCATTTGCAATTTGATTTAAGAATGTTGACAATTCAAGCGTTTCAGCAATCAATGCTCTACAAACGGCCTTGTAATGAGTATCGGCTGATTCACGGCTTGACAAACGTGAAACACACATCTGAAAAATTTGAAGAAGTTAAAAAACAATATTGCTACATTTGTATCCACATACTTGAATGACTTGTTCCAATTGACTATTGCAATCGGCAATATTGGATGATAAGGAACTTTGATATTCATGACAATCACGTTCGATACCTTCATCATCGGCATTGGCACATTCATCATCATCATCATCCTCCTGCTCATCGTCATTGACTGATCCAGGAACATTATCATCATCATCCTCATAATCTTCAGGATGATCATCATCATAGAATGATCCTAACGAATGCATCATCTCTTGATAATGATGATGATGATGATGATGATTGGTAGAAGTTCGATGATGTTGATGATGACGACCAATTCGATGACGATTTGTACGATTCTTTCCACTAAATTCATGTGCCGTCGTTAAACGTTCAATCAATAATTCCAATGGTTTACTCAATGTCCGCTCTTCATCATCACATAGCCCATAATCTAATGCACGAAATAGGACAATACCCAACGATGTAAGCATCTGTAATAATTAAATAAAATCCCAACAAAAAAGAAAGGAAATTAAAATCAATTGAATTAAATGTGAAACAATAAAGATATAAACCTTGTGGCAATAGGAAACTTCCGTTGTCGCCGATGTATCCAATGTGGCCGTCGTCGTCGTTGTGGTGGTGGTCGCCGTTGGTGGTCGACGATCTATAAGTGAAGACGAAATGGATCAAATTAAGATTGATTTGCTTTTAGTTTGTCGGTGATGTTGAAACATCACAATATATTGTATCGTTTGCCATTCAAAATAGATCTATGGTATATATGTTATATACACCTTACGATCATTGAGTCGGGAAATGATTTGATGAGACTTTGATTTCAAAATAATTATTCATTTGTTACGAATTGAAAGTGGTAAACAAGATTGACAGGGAGCGATTTAAAAAAAAGAAAACGAAATGAAAATATGGCAAATGTGTCTTTGTTTCTGACCTGTCCAATATATAAATGTGTGTGTGTGTGTGTGTGTGTGTGTGTGATCTGAATTTGTGATTTGTAACCAATCCGATTGAGGAGATTGTTTGCAATTGGAAATTGGATAGGGAAGCAATGAATGAAACCGACAAGATTGAAAATGGGGAAGCAAATTGCCGTATCAAGTTTAGAGATGATTTTTTCTATCTTTCTTTTGCAAATTGATGAAATCAATGACGAACTATCTTTTACCATTCTCCTTAACTTACTCTTTCATTTGCCATTTACTTTAATCCGATTAAATCTCTTGTTTTCCATCGTTTATCGTTTATCGTTCTCCCCCATTATATTCCACATAAGAAAACAAGAAAAGGAAATATATAGATTCTAAATTTAACGCACACTCCTTTAAACATTAGCTTAATATTTATTGTTTCGTTTGATCTTATGCGAACACACACACACACAAGAAAAAAAGTAAAAACGATCTATACGAGATTGCAGTTAAAACGTTTGGATAGATAGATATCGAGTTATCAAATGGATTAACCATTTCCCATAATAGGAGAAATCCCGTTTTCGGGTTCCTTTTTCTTCTTCTTCTTTTTGTGCCAGACATTGGAGACAAGAACAACAAAATAAGATTTGAGAGGATTAGCATGAAATCAAGCGGAGATCAGTGTCAACGGAAATTGGAAAACATAAAGATAGAGATAATAAAAAAAAGGATATCTTCAACTCATAATAAAATTGGTGATCAATGAGGTCAAAGATCAACGTTAATGTCAAATATCCAAATTCAGAGCAATCAAAAGTGAAAATCGGGGAAAGCACAACACACAAAGATATCTCTAGCTCAATAGAAAATTGTAATAAAAAAATTTATATATATTTGAAAGTGGTAAAAAGAGTGATTGAGCAAGTTTTTCCTTTCGAGATTGTTGAACATCGACCGATCGGTTCCATTTTAGGTCTACGATCGAAAATGAAACGAATTATTGTACAGAAGGGATGGAGAATGGTTCAAACTCGTATAAAGTATAAAAAAAGTGTTCAGATAGACAACAATCATCATCGATAGTCATAAGAAGAAGAAGAAGAAGAAGAAGGAAGTTATAGTTATCGAGATTCGATTGATAGATAGATAGATAGATCAGATTGTATGGCCAAACAACAAAAAAAACGTTGAAGAGAAAGAGAAAAAAAGAAAGGAAGAAAGCAAAATAAAAAAACATGAAGAGAACTGATTGGGCTCGTGAACCCGAAAAAAAAAGTGTGGAAAGTCGTATATATATTGTTATATAAATAGATGGATAGTCAACTGAGGTTGAGTTAAGTTGAGTTGAGTTGAGATCACCACTCACTCAGGTTAGACCGAATGGTGGCGAATATAACAAGCGAAGCATGATGTGAGCCTAATTCATCAGACATCATAGCTAGAGAAAACATCTCTCTCTTTCTTTCTTTCTTACTTACTTTCTTTCTTTTTTTTTCTCTACTTCTCTATTCTCTTCCCCCCTTTCATACAACAAAGGTTTAATTCGCGTTTCGACACGCAAACTTTCGCGCAAACCACCGTATACTTCATACACACACACCTGTAGATAATAAAAAGCGACTTGATGATGATGATGATCCGCTTAGCTCACTCGAGGTAAAGGTGAACATTGAACGGCAACGACAACAATGTATAACATGATGATGACGATCGGTTCGGTTTAAGACAATGAAGTCCACTGGAGACCAATCATTGAATCATTTTTTTAGGCTATAAATAGTATAGTTCAGTGGAACTAAATTGGCGTCCAAAATGAAGATGATGATGAAGAAGGAAAAGAAGAAGAAGAAGAAAAAACATTGACGCCGTCACAGCCATTCGAATTGAGAATTGCGCTACGATACCATAAAAAGTGAATTGTTTCATAATTAATATAATAGGTCGATTGATCAAAGATCAATCGATTGAAGTCATTTCATCATTTATTTTCCCCTCCCCTTTTATCTTTTAATTGAGAGTTAAATGGATCCAATTAGTTTTAATGTGACGATCGATTACCAATTGGATGATGTTGAAAACAAAATGGAACAAAAGGATAGATACGCCCTCCAATTGGTGATGTAATCTTTTAAATAAAGAAACCATTCTAATGTTTTATATGTGTTGGAATCGAATCTAATGTACAATACCTGATAAGTTTCTCCCCACAAAATATTGAGATGAACTCCACCTAAACTGAAATCGACCACAAAATTAGCATTGCAGAACAACAACAACAACAACAACAACAACAACAATGTGCCAACATGGTAAACCTTACCCCAAACATGACTTTTGATGTTCCATAGCAAACAATGGAAATGAACGTTTTGAATTGTACAACACACACACACATTCTGAGGCAACAAATCCTAATTGTTCGATTGAACGAAGGAAACAAATCGACGCCCATGTACACAAATGGTATTAAATTGAAGTTTGTACGAGTACAAACATTGACATTGAGGAAAAGATCGTTTTTTTGATGAAATACAAACAAATAACAAGAAAAAAACAGGCATTCAATAATTCGAGGTTAAATTGTACATTTCACTTTCGAATGGAAACATCCGTTTTCATTTAATAAAAAAAAAGAAATTGATTGGATCATCCAAAACCGCAAAATGGAATTTGACAAATCAAATTAATTATTCAAAAAATAGCAACAACAAAAACAAACAAAAAATCTTGAAGAATTAGAGTCATGAATGTACAGAAATGTACAAAAATGTATGATTCATCATTCATTTACAAACATGAATAAAAATAAACAATTTTTTAGGTGAGTCATCACGCAATAGACCAATTCGGGCATTAACCTATCATTACAATGGTTTCAATGGTGGCGAATCCTCTTTTGATTTTTCTCTTTACATTTTCTCCCACAACTTGTGCGGCATCCAAATTGATATAATCGTATACAACAACAACAACAACAACAACACATCAACGACACATAGTACTCAAGGATCATTGACTATTTCCGTATAGATCGATTAAAATCAACTTGATCAAACATACGAGCAAAAAAACCAAATCATCAATTGAGAATGGGCTGGAAAGAAAAACAAGATGAGAGAGAGAGGTAGAGAGAAGGGGGAAAATCAATTACGAATTGTAGATTTATATTACTTGCCGTTATAATCTAACTAAAATAGGTAAGCATATTTTCTCCATTATCTGTTTTGTGATTGTAATCTAATATAAAATGAAATGGAAGATAATGTGTCTCCTAATGAGCACATAGATCAATTGTTAACGTCGAATGACGCGCAACGAAGAAGACCAAGTACGATAATAGATGATGAACCAAAACTGAATGGTCAAAAACAAAAATATAAATCATTTTGAAAGCAATTTATAATGAAAAAGGGGGTGGTGGTGGTGAAACAAAAAAATTGTGGTAAAAAACTGTCATTTTATGCAATGGTTAACTTGTTTAACGTTTTCACGAAGATTTGATCTCTCCAAATAGATTGTTGCCGTATTCGTTTACAACTATTTCTTTGTGTAAAATAGGAGAAATAGGCTATAATATACAGAAGGGAGAAAAATGTGAAATAAAAAATGGTAAAAATGTCAAAAGATGACAGAGGAAAGTTTTTTTTTCTTTCTTTGGTTAATCAATCGCAATTTTCCGATTTATATTTAGTGGACACAAACGCGCGTTTGGCCAACCATGCAATAGTCAAATGGCAAGGTTGACGATATATAAAAAAAAGAAGAGGCCAAAAACGACGAAGAAAAAATATATACAACAAAAAAATATGAATGAAATGAGATGAGATGAAAGAGTGAGTTAGGTTGAAGGAGATATAAATATAAATAGTTTGATTAGAAGGCGAAAGAGTTTCAATCGAAGCGAACGGACCGGTTGGTCCATAATTATTGACAAGCACAAAAATATTATTAAAACACGAAGTAGCCAAAATATGAAAAATATATATACAACATCGAAACAAACATTGTGGACTAGATTTGCATTTACATTTTTCTTCCTCTCCATTCGCCCAAATGGATAGATAGATAGATTGTCTCTCCAAGTTCCTATATATTACTCCCCGTTGATATCGATCAGATCAATCGTTGTATCAGATGTCGAATGATGCTGAAGGTATATAGTTTGAGATCAATTTGAAGTGTATATATATCAAAAAAGAAGAAAATAAAAATTGAAGGAACACTTTATTAAGGGTTAGCAAGTGAAAATAGGCAAAAAGGGGAAAAGGTGTTCAATCGAACACCTTTCGGGCCAAATTTGCAATAAGTCAAAGTCGAACGATGCCGCCAACAACCAAACGTACAGATTGAATCCCGTATTTACAACAATCCATTTGATTTGATCATTAGTGGCCTTCAATGTCGACGATCGGAAAAAAAACTGTACGGGAACTTTTATTTTTAATTTTGTGATATGCAAGTTTCGTCACCGAATGGAATTTTGTTGCTTTTACTTTATTAATTACAATAATTGATCAAATGGCACCTTTCGCTATCCTGAAATGTCCTATTTATAGATTAGAGAAAAGAAAATGAAGAAGAAGAAGAAAAAAAAATAACAACAACAACAACAACAAAAAAAGAGAGTAACTTTAATCAATGGCATAGAAGGATTGGCCAATCCACCATAGATCGTTTCGTTTCGAGGAGACGTTCAAAATGAAAAAAAATGTGTTAATAATAATACAAAAAATAAATAAATAAATAAAATCCTTACAAAGAAGAAAAAAGAAGAAGAAAAAACTGGAAAACCGTTTTCTCTCATTGACCGACATTGATGTAAACGATCGAGACATGTGTGGATCATCATCATGTATGTATAAATTGAATGGAAAGAAAGAAAAAAACAGTTGACCTTGTACCTTGTACTAGATAAATTGCACAAATCAATCGTTTGAATCAAATCGATTGATCGCAATAGACCACAATCATCACCAACAGTATAAAAAATGGAATAAGATCAACGTATGGTAAAAAAATAGAGGATTGGCTTCAATCATAAACAATAGAAGAACAAAAAGAAGAACAAAAATGAATAGCACGATCGAAGGTAATACCGATCCCAATTGCATTAGGGAGAAAGATGGAGGTTAATAATTTGTACAGGCTTGCCACCATCAGGTATAGACAAACAACAACAACAACAACAACAACAGAAGCAGGACACTTATTGTATAAAATACAAAAGAAGTTCACTTTGCCACCTGTCAATCATTCTCATCATCATCATCATAGATATATGAACTGATTTACCGGTCATCATCATCGTCATCAAACGTTTGAAGTTGTGATTCATTCATTCATTCAAAAGAGATGATCATCATTAATGATGATGTGGTAGCAAATAGATAGAAACATTGATCTATGAATGAATGTTATAGCGGAAGAAGGAGAAGGAGGAATATAAAAATGGAATGGTGGAGTACATTCATCGATTCGATCAATTTGAACAATGTGTCATTGAGATGCTTGTATCGATGGGTCACCATTTCCTTTTGATTCAAATCATTTCACATATATATCAAAATTGTGAATACCACCATCACCATCATCATCATCATGGAGGTAAATCTATTATTATTCAATAGGTAGGTGACCATTTCGTGTGTGTGTGTGTGTCTATACTTGAAGGGAGAATGGAAACGAACACTCAATACACACCAACATTTTGGAGTGTATACACACCAAATGAAGGCTTGCATGCACGATCAAAGTCTCTATTGTAGGTCAAGATTATAAAAATAACCAATGGTTTGACGAGTCCTGAACCATTCAAGACTTCATATCCGTGGTTCGAGTCAAATACTATTTCATATATAAATAGAATCCATGTTTTAGGTTTGGTTCAAACGTTAATTTTTTTTTTTTTTTTGGGTTTCCAACATTCGTGTCGAAACGTGCGCGTGTGTGCGTTATCAAATAAAGATAAAGTATCATTGCATCGATTATTTAGATGCAAACGTTTTTCATTATTCATTGAAGAACACAAAGATTCATACATGAACCAAGATGATGATGATTATTGGTTATGGTATATAAGAAAGGGAATTCAAAAACATTTTTTTTTTGCAGACGATTGGCCACGATCAACCAAGTTCATCGAATGAGATGAAGAAAAGGAGGTGGGAAAACATTCCATCACACAAGACTAATCGTGGCTTCGTGACTTTACTGGCCCAGTGTATCCATTTTGAACAAATGAAACTAAAAGAAGAAAAATTGTTGATTTTGTTGTTCACATCATCCTCAGAAAGAGATGTGATCAGATAGATAGATAGATAGATAGATAGCATCAAATGAATGGTTAAATTATAACTTACTTCAATATCTTTGTTGTTGTTTTTGGATAATTCGATTCATCACATTTCACATTCATTCATAATCATGAAAAAAAAATGTCAACCATTCGTTCTCATCAAGAAAAGGTAACAAAGGAAATAACTTGATGTCTAAAATGATTGATTTGATCTTCATTCTTCTTCTTCTTCGTCATCATCAATCAAAATATAATAAGATTTAAGAATTTTTGTAAAACTTATAAGAAGTTTTTTCAGTAACTTCAGTTCTATAGAAATAAAATAGGAAAAGTAAAAATTCCATTTCCTAATCGATACTTTAGTGAAAGTCACACATAAATGTAAGTACCAATTTGTAACAAACTTCCTTTATTTTAAATATGCAAAATTACAACTGTAATTTAAAGAATAAAATAAAATTTGTTTTCTATTAAAAAACTATTGAGGGAAAACCTTTTCATCAAGAAACAATATCATTCTAGCACAAAAACATTAACAAGAATTGGTTGAATCATCATCATAATGGATCAATCAACAAACAACGGTTCTATTGGGGAAGTACAAAATGGTCAATCATAAATGAAAAGTGTTGCCCGTATTTTGTTTTTCTTAAGCAATAACAAGCACCGACAACAAAAGATCATCATTATTATCAAGAAACAAAAATAAAAGAATAAGCTACTCAATTGGAAAAATGTTAATTGTCCCCTTTAGAGAGAGTTGAGAGTCATGATTGTTCCATTTCAATCAATCGTTGTTAATCATATACTCATACACAACCATCATCGAATGAAAAGGGGAAAAAGGACAAATTTGATTTCTCAAACTCATTTTGACATCGTCATCAAACAATTTAATTGCAATTCACATTAGGTTCACAAATGAGAATGAAGAAATAATAATAAATGACGGCAAGTGGTAATAAATGGCGTTAAATGCGACAAAACGGTAAACATAAAAACAGTACACGTAAAAGTGAGAATGATAATAATAATAATAATAAAGCAAATAATAAAAAGGCAGAATACAAAAATAAATCTTATCGATAAAAGCGGATTGTGTTACAACTAAAATTGTTATTGGCTAATCATTATGTAATCTATTGCTATAAAGGTAAACTAATAGCATTGATATTAGTGTAAATGATCTATACTAATTTTATTTGTTTTTAATTGACACATTCGTTGCCACATTTCCGATCAGATTGAAGCTTTTGTAGGAATGGAAGTTGAGTTCATTGCATAGCAATTTCAATGTATTAATCAAAATGCACTACAGTGAAGCCAACTTTTAATTTATGTATATTTTAACAAATGAATTTGTCTTCAATGCCACAAAAATGATTGGAAACCTCTGATTTAAATGATCATAAATCACTAACTTTTTTTGAAAAAAAGCAGGTGCATTTTGTCATAATGTTACGATTCGTTTTGGTTCGTTTGATTTCCGTCATTATTTCATTTGATGATTCAATTCATTGTTATATAGGAAATGTCACCACAACACAATAACAAAACAATCGAATGGAATAAACCGGTACTGTTTGGTACATTATCATCATCATGAAGAACGAAATGCAAAACATAGAAATAAAATTAAAAACAATGTATAGACATCAAAACATTTAAATGACGCCCACATTAGATTGAATTGTTCTTCCTGTGTTGTTCTTTGTCAAAAAAAAAACATTTGTATCAATGCACGCGTATGAACTTGTTGTCTTAATCAAAACAATTGGTCAACCGAGTGTAAGTGTGGCACTGATCCTATCATCAAGTAGTAAACGAAAGAAGAAGAAGAAAAAAACGGGAAAAGTAATGAAGACAACTACAACATGACAAGACAATTTGAAGGGCAAATTGTGTTTCTTAGATGATGATCAAGACCAACATGATTATGAATTAGCACACACACACACAAAGACAATTGAAATATGCGTTCACCGAAAAGACAACCCGTTGGAACGAGTTCAAAGTCATCGACACGGTAAAGTTGAAAAGTCACAACACACTTTAACCGTGTATATACGTTGATCATTACTTTTTTTTGTTGTACTTAAAAGTCAAACGAGAGAATGAATAAGAGGGAGAGAGAGAGAGAGAGGGAAAGAAAGATAGAGACGACAAAACACACCGGTCTTGTTGATAGGTTGGTTAACGGTTCGGTAAATGACAACAAGAAAATGAAAAAGAAGAAAATTGCAATCGAGTAAATGTTTAAGGTCATCAAAGGTGATTCACACACACAAACTTACTACTATTTAAGTGTCATTTGGCACAAGAAGGGTATATTGAAGAAAGAGGAGGAGGAGGAGGAGGAGAAGGGGAAAAACTACCTCATTCAATGATCGGGTAGAGTAGATGGTAGAAAAGATTACTTCCTTGAAAAAAAGTCATTCAGCTGAATCTAGGTGAATGAGAAAAAGAGCTATGTGATCGACAACGAATGTTTAAAATTGTTTATGTTAGAATATATAGTGATTTTTTTCCAAAGGGAGTAAAATGATTATAAATCGAATCGACCTAAATCGATGAGGTGTCGCGTTTGAGTACCAATTATGTTGTTCAATGATGATGATGATGATACTCAAAACATTTTTGAACTTTTTTTTTCACACCAATATACTAGATTTTTATTTTTTGAATGGCAACACATTAACACAAAAATGTAATAGAACTACACTTACCATTGCCATCAATGGATAATGATGATCGTTTATCATGATGAAGATTATTGTTTCCAATAATTCCCGTTATCGTTTTTGGATGTACATAACCATCCTTATGAATTGCTAAACGTTCCGGTTCGAATAATGCACATTGTACATGACTAGAGTTGACCATATGATTCGATGGTTGAGGTTGTTGATAAAATTGACGAAAACATTTTACTGTTTCATAGCATAAGGCCCATGCTTGTTCTTCATTGATTGCCGTTTGAAATGACAATAGAATGTCTTGTAAGCTAAGACATTGATCATCATCTAACGTACATTTTACTACACGTGTTAAATGAGGATGTTGTTGTTGTTGTGGGTGTTGTGGGTGTTGCTGCTGGTGATGTTGTCGCCGATGATGATGATGATTTGGTTGCATATGATCATAATAATCATTTTCTACCATATTGACATTTGACGACATGATGAGAGGTAGAAAATGAAATCGATTTGTAGATTAGATGTGATGTTGATGATGATTTACATTGTTGTCGTAAGATAAGCAAACACATCTGATTAAGTTTTGTGTTGTTGTCGTTGTTTTTATTCAGGTAATATTATTATTAAAGAATTAGGCGTTGGTTGAGCGAAATGTGAGACACAAATATATCAACACTTGGTAAGCAACGTTTTGCAGTCGTAGTGGCGTGGTGATGGATACGTGGAACGAAGAGCTCAAAACCAGGCCATGGTATATAATAAAATAAAAAAAATAACAAAACTATATAAAATTGGGCTTTGGGAAAAACCCAAAACGAAATGATTTCATAGTATATAAGTGGCGCACACCCGTACACAAACACAATGACGTCATATACAACACCATTAATGGTACGAGAGTTGTGTGTTGTACAGTTCCAATTGGAACTCAATGTTAGTACGCATATTCCACGTTTCCTATATATATAAATATAAATTGATATAAACACAACTAGACAAAACACATTTTGATGGCAATCATTGAAATGGTGGTAGTGATAATAGAAGAAGAAGAATAATAATCGTACAATTTGGGACGCCGATGCCAAATAATAATAACAAACATTACCACAACTACCAAATGATAATGGCGCACAATGATCACAAATGATGTGTGCGTGCGTGTGTATTATTGATGTTGTTGTTGATGTTGATGTTCGATTGAAATGTGAAGAAGAAGAAGAAACGTGGACGAGCCATACGATGGCTAAAACCGAACTGAAGAGTAATGTGGCATGATGTACAAGTGTATGGAGGAGAAATGAAGGAGAGTGAATGAATGTGAACAGTGAAAAGAGAGAGAACTAACTTGAAATGTAAACTCTCGAAAGACTCGATCAAATCGACGAGGTGAGAGCAGAGTAATATATAAAATAAAATAAAAATGTGAGGCAAACCAAAATGCGACAATCAATATTAAATTAAAAAAAGTGCTGTTGTTCCTCAACCAACAAATGATAACACAAATTTATTGATTATATTAAAATAAGATGGATTTTTATTATTGATTCATCAATAATAAAAACTTTGAAGGATAAAATGCGATATCATCGAATTGATTTGTTTCAACCAACTCAATCATCATTCTATAGATTTACAATTGAGTGAACATTCACACAAGCATACCTGTCTACCTTGGCATCGAGTAAATGAACTACCAAACGAGAAGTGTCTCGTTACCAAACTATTATTACAATTAGATTCAGTTGAAAGTAGTAGCATTTGTGAATATATATATATCTATGTGAGAACAGTGGCACACAACTGGAACATACATTTGTGTCGTGTCACATTTTGGATCTAGTTGCGTTCAATGAAGCGCGAGTATGACTCATCATCATCAAGGTAGAGGTTGACGATTAAATTCAAAACCACAAACGATTTTTTTTGTTTAGTTTTGTTTAGTTTTATTGTGTTCCCAGCCAAGTTCGACCCCCTCCTCATCCTCTCTTGACGATCCTCTCTTTAATTGCTCCTATCGTCATTCTCTACTACTTAAAAAAGACGAACCGCTGATAATCTTACTCGTTCACAATCGGAGCGATATCATTTATAATCCTTGCTTCCCCTCCTCTCTCCCCACAAAAAAAACTTTGTACTTAATCATTTAACAGCAGCAAACCAAATGGAAGATGCATTAAATAAAGGCGGCAAATTAATCAGATCAAATCAAGACAATCTTTAGTTTAATTGGCTGATTGTATCCAAATGATTCATCAGCATTGAGCATCGTTCGTTTCGTTTATGTATCACCGAAAATTCGTTCGTCACCCTAAATTATCATCTTCATAATCAACATTATTAATATGTTAGAGAAGGAGAGGGAAAAAAGGTACAAGAGTACTTAAAAGGTGAAGATAAAATAAGAGAGGAAGAGGGGAGTAATTGAAACAAATTACAATTAAGATTAGATGGGTAAATTGAAGCGCCAACGTCCGCATTTGAGAGGGTTGCGAATATTATTTCTCCCTCTCGTATTTCTCAAATAAGAGATCAAGATATCTTATATAATGTAAGATCAAGATACAAATTTAGGTTATAATATAACATTAATAAATAAGTAAAAAATCAGGTTGTACGAATTTGATTTGCTATCTTTGAAATGGTGGAAGAATATTCGTGGTTTAGTGGAATCTCTTACCTATTTGTGATGATGGACAAAATATGTTTCATGCTAAAAATAAAATCCACGGAATGGTATAATATTATCTCATAATTAGACAATAAATGTAATGTGGAAAGGCTTCAAGCTTGTGGTGAAGATCTTTTTGCTGTTGTTGTTGTTGTTGTTGATCATACAAGTCCGGTTCGATCAGAGAAAATAAAAAAACGACCGACTAACTTACTGACCATATTCCATTGAATTGAATTGAATTAAATTAATAATAATGTTAATGCTAATGGCAAATGGTTCGACATTAATTATTATTCAGTTACAAATAACACAGCTTGATCTTGTGTGTTGTTGATGTTGATGCTGTTGCTAAAAGTTTGAAAGTCGTTTCTCCCCCTCTCTCTCTCTCTCTCTCTCTCTCTCTCTCTCTCTCTCTCTCTCTCTCTCTCTCTCTCTCTCTCTCTCTCTCTCTCTCTCTCTCTTCTTCATTCATGAATGATGGCGACGACGTCGGCAACGGAGAAAAAAATGATGAAAGAGAGATATAGTTTTTAATATACATTTGAACATTGAAAATATATAAAAGATGAAAGAGTAAAAATAAAACTTCACGCAACAAATTGGTTGCCTAACGCGTTTGACGTTCTTGAGAGGATTTTTTTTCCATTTTATTTTATTTTATTTGCCCGTAGTGGATAAAGATTGAGGCTCGCCGAGACCTCGAATCTCACAGGTGTCAGATGCTCAATGTGTGTGTGTGTGTGTGTGTGTGTGTGTGTGTGTTGAATGAACCTGTCCGAACTAATCAATTACCGATTAGTCGTCGCTGTTGCTTGCTTAGATGATGACCATCGAATTAAAGATCTCACGAAATATCAAACCATTTTGTTTTTGTTGTTGTTGTTGTCGTTGGGAAAGTCATACTAGATTATGGATAATAAGGCTGACGTTTGATCATAAGAGTAGATTAAAGTCAACCAACGCATGGCAAATGGCCAATATTTAATGTTGGATTATTTGATTTATTCAATGCCAACAATTGGAAATCACGATATATTATAGATAAATTAAAGACAATATTACGATTTCAAATGGAAATGATATAATAAACTAATTTAATTATTTGTAATTGACATTAAACATGTCCAATTTAATAGTGCTCTGAGCCAGCAGAATACTTTCCTTTTCCGGATCCGCCGCCACCTTGAGCAATGATTGTTTCAACTGTAGTACAAAATTATACAAAATTAGTACAATCAAAAAAAAAAATCAAATATAATAAAAAACAATAAACGAAATGACATACTTTTTTCTTGAACTGGTCGAACTTCTTGTGTTCGTGATCGGAATGGTGCAATCGTTTCACGTACTTCTTGGATTACCGGTTTCTTAATGTTTTGTATCAATAGATCCGGTTGATCTACCGCTGATGCCTTTTGTACTTGTCCTTGACTACCAAAATGTTTCTGTTGTGCATTGATTTGTGATGAATGTGTATTGAAACGTATTGTCAATGGAAGTGGACCAGAATTGATATCTACCACCGGATTCTTTGCAACCATTTGTGATGATTGTACGGGATAGGTGCTAACCGAATGAGATGATTTTACTGCGGCATCAACTGATCCATGATCATAACCGTGACTTGGATACGATGTTGAAACGATGGCAAAACCGATATCACCATAAAGACCAATATATTCTGTAAATATATCAAAGTAAATAAATGAAAATCTTATACAATTTACTTACCATGAAATTCATATTTGATTTTTAAATAATTTTTTCTTATTTGGTAGAATCGAAAACTGTCTCCAAGTTGTTGTGATTTGTTTTCCATTTGTTGTCGTGCTTTTATATACAAACACTGTGAAAAAATATTTAGATAGAGAATTAAACAAATTATTTATTAGAGAATTAAAGAGAAATTGGATAGAATAAAGCATGTAATATGAATGAGACTTACTTTTTGTTTATTTTTCTTATTGTCAACTATTAGTTGGTAACAACAACAATTGCTTCGTTAGTGGAAATGAACTTTGAACTATGATTAGTCTATTAGTTGAATGTTCATGTGAATCCATGGCAAAAAAAGTGGGAGAGAAGGAAAAAAATGGTGAAATGTAAACTATACGGAATAGTAAAGTTGTTCAGTTTCAATTAGTTTTCAATAAAAATAAAAAATAAAATAATGATCTTCACTTCACGTTACCTTTCGTTGAGTTGAATGGATGATCCTCCACACAGATCATGCATGGCTTCAGAAATGAGAATGACGTCGTAACCCACGTTATGTGTCAAATTGTGTAACAACAACAACATAAACAGCAACAACAAGTTGTAGCAAATGACCCGTTTGGCCAATTAAAACAAAACCTTCAATGTTAACTTCACCGCATTATATTTTATCTTAAATTCTCAATAGAAAAGAAGTAGACATTTAGGTGAAATGTCTCACCTGTCACCCAATTGGTATAGGTAAGGGGAGAATGAAGAGAAGGAAGGTTGACAAAAAATGGGAGAGAAAAATTGATGACAATATGGAAATGGTGTTAAACTATAGTACAAAAAAGAGAGAAACCAAAAAAGAAAATGGATAAACCTATTGGGCGGATCAAAGACACGGGCACAAGACTTTGGTAACAACAAACAAATGAAATTGGTGCCAATGACACCAAAATGGTATGAGACCAGATGTAGACACATCCGTTCCTAATTAGGTCTCTCTCTCTCTCTCTCTCTCTCTCTCTCTCTCTCTCTCTCTCTCTCTCTCTCTCTCTCTCCTTGTCAAGCCAATTCTCGACTTGTTTATTTGCCATTTCTCATTTACCAAATTGAATGACTATGCTTGAATCGCACTCAAACACAAACAAATAAGCGAGATCGTAAAGTCGTGTTTCATTTCTCCTACTCACTCTCCCTCTAATTGTGATAATTAACTATTCGACATCATCGACACCAATCGACTGACTCTTTCATTTTGCTTTCCCCTTCCCAAATCGACAAAAAGGGGAAAACAAGAAAAAAAGGTACAACGGCGTGACCCACAAAGTGTGCCATTTTGTAGCTCATTGCCTCAATTATATCGACGTTTGAAGCTTGGAAACATGGAGAAGAAGAAGACGACGACGGCGTCGATGATGATGATGATGATGGAAAAAATGTAATAAATGAAGAAGAGATTTTGTTTAGTTTTTAAATATACAAATATCAATTATTTTATCTAAAATACAAGGATTAAATCAAATTAACCTTAATTCGGTTGAATGTTTCAATGTCAACAAACGAAACTATTGATATTTGACCATGTTTGATCAACAAGTGGTTGTATTCTATATTGTGTAGTCTATATTTCAATTATAGATTCATTTAAAGATGATTATTAAATGGTTCAACCTCCTAAACACATGAAGAGTCTCTCTTTCTCTCTTTCACTTTTGGGTGAAAGGTGGTAAACTTTCGATTAGTTTCAACTTGTTGTTGTCGTCGTCGTTAAACTAATCATTCACGTGAACCAATGGAAAAAGTGGTGTCTGTTTGTGTGTGTTTAAATATAAACCGAATTATATGTTGCAAACCGAAATGTTTGGTTCAATCTAATTAGTCGTAACCATTATCTCCCATTTTATATAGTTTCTTCCACTCTTCACAAATATCCGATAAACATTTTTTTAGTGCTTGGTCGTCGCCGTCATCGTCGTTGTCGTTGTTGTCACAAACGTGTTAGACCAAACAATTATTAAAATTCGCTTTATATATTTGTATGCAGTTATAAATGGTGGAAAATGGCGTTACGACAACCAGAAAAAAATCAGTTATAAATCATTCGACCAATTATAATCTTTTTATGTGTCGATTATTATTATATATATACCAAAAAAAGGTATTGTCGCAATCGAGCGATCAACCGATCACTTTCCATTTTGGTGTAGGAGAAGCTTTCTATTCCAAAAGACGATCACCATTTAGATCTTTCTCTATTGTTGTTCCTTGTTGTTCTTTGTTGTTGTCGTTGGTGGTGGTGGACGACGACGACGACGTATATATAAAAACGTACCTGGAAATGATTGTTTAGTTTACAAAACAGTAAACCAACCAAATATTCGCAACAAGGAAAAGTCACAACAAAGCAAACATGTTTTCGGTAAGTATTTTTTCTAGCCAAAAAAAAAATTCTATTATAGAATCAAAGTTATTTCAAAAAAAACCTAACCACAAAACCTATACAAAAACAAGATTTTTCTCTTCATCATCTCATCATCGACAATAGCGTTTGCCACCAAATCATATGAAAAACATTATGATCATTCAATTGAAGCACCAGTAAAATCCTATCATTCAATTCATACGTATCCGGCAAAGAGTGTACCAGCACATATTAAAAATCCGGTTATTGATATCAATTCTGGTCCATTACCATTGACCATACGTTTCAATTCACATTCGTCACATATTAATGCAATTCAAAAACATTTTGGTAGTCCGGGACAAGTGCAAAAATCATCTCATGTTGATCATCCTGATCTATTGATACAAAATGTTAAGAAACCAATTATACAAGAGGTACGAGAGGTGATTACACCATATCGACATCGAACACAAGAAGTTCGACCAGTTCATGAGAAGATTGAAACGATTATTGCCAAGGATAAACATGAAACCTATTCAAAGGAAGGTGGTACTGTTGGTGAAGAAATCGTTGTCGTTGGTGGTGGTGGCGGAGGTGGTGGAAGCGGCGGAGGTGGCGAAGACCACAAATATGAATATGAAGCATATTAAAGGTGGGCGAATATAATCGACAACAACAACAAATTAAATAAAATAAAAAAAACAAATAAACCTTTACATAAATCTATTTATTAATTCTCAATCTCAACCATAGATCGGCAACTACATTTTTTTTGGCTCTCATTCATTGTTCAAATACAATATTATTTTTAAATACGAAAAAAAATCTATTATGTAACTCAATACTTAATGAAACAAATTGCTGAATATGTTGGATTAATATTTAGATTATTAATTGCCTTATAATAAAAAAATAAATAAATAAATTCAAATTATATATAATTAATCTACTATTAAATAAACAAATAGATAAAAAAATAAATATTTCAAAACATCTATAGATAAACAAAATAGCAAATTATTATTGTATAAAATAAATAAATTGTGTGTAATAATTATCCAAAACTAATGTGAAAATAATGAGTGTTAAAAAACCGTTTAATTTATGATGGATTGACGTAAAGCAGCAGCAACAACAGCAACAGCGACAAAGTTAAGGAAATTTTGCTGCGAAATTTTTACCTAAGTGATGATGATGATGGAAAGTATACTGAAATGAACCGTATCTTGTTTTTTCAGTTGAACGATTGTCCTCTATATCAAGATAGATTTTAAGTGCAAATCACAATAAAATGAAAATGATTTACACACACTCACAACACACATAGTAAACAGTACAATTGGATACAATTGAGTGTGAATGTTTCAAAGTCTCATAGTTATAATAAAGATAAGAGTTACATTACTTACATTTTCATATTTGTCATTATAATTGGCCTAAAACTGTTAATGATTCGGCCAATTATTTGCTACACATACACACACTCACACGTACAAAATGCAATCAATGACCATAAGATACCAAACAATAATATGATCATTCCAATCAACACTGAAATCGGTGAGACAAGAAAATGATTGACAATTCGGTTCTCACATATTTTTGGTTTCGTTTAGTATATAAACACGAAACAAAATCAACATTGAAACATAGGTTGTCATTTGATCAGATTTAGTGTTAAACAAATAGAAAATGTTTTCGGTAAGTTATTTCAAACAAACAAAAAAGCTAAATTAACCCGAAAAAAAAAAATTATCTAAACCAGATCCTTGTACTCGCTTCCTCATTGGCCGTTGCCATTGCAACCAAACAATATGGACATTATGATCATTCGATTGAAGCACCAGTAAAATCCTATCATTCAGTTCATACCTATCCCGTGCCGAGTGTTCAAGCCAACATTAAGAATCCAGTTGTGGATATCAACTCTGGTCCATTGCCATTAACCATTAAGTTCAACTCACATTCGTCCAATATCTATGCCATTCAAAAACATATTGGTAGCGCACCACAAGTACAAAAATCCTCGCATGTTGATCATCCTGATCTATTGATACAAAACATTAAGAAACCAATCATTCAAGAGGTACGTGAAGTGATCACACCATACCGACATCGTACACAAGAGTTGAAACCAGTTCATGAGAAGATTGAAACCATTATTGCCAAGGATAAACATGAGAGTTATGGACACAGTGAACATAAATATGGACATGATAACCATAAGTATGAACATAAATATGAAGATAAAGATAATCATAAATATGGTCAAGAATATGGCCACAAATCGTCATACTAAAGCTAAATAGGATTGATTCCTTTCATCGCAACATTCAATTCAATTTATTTATTATCATTTTATATAATTTCATATTCATATAATTAAAATAAAGTAATTTCATTACATTTATTTGTATTTATAATGATTGCATAGATTTTATGAGATTGAGTTGATTTCCCCCAAACAAATGAATGGTTAAAAAAATTAAATTGTAAAACATTTTTTTTTTGCTAGACGTCAAACTTACAAAATGGAGGTCGATAAATGTTAAATGAAATTTAATGTTAGAATTAACATTACCGTAACATGTAATTAAAGAATTTAAATTTAAATAACAAATAGGCACACATGTAACACCTAACCGAAAATTAAACCGATAATAATCATTAATGAATTTTAAATGGCTTTTTTATGTAATTAAATGTAAACCACTTTGACCTCCTTCATTCTTTCAAAAAATACAAAAAAAATGATTGGGTGAAATGAACGGCGCCTTCAAGTGAAATAATAATAAGTAGTTCATAATTCCCAATGAAAAAGACAACCAATTTTGTTTGTGTTTCATTGTCTCATAATAAAGACCGTTTCAAATCATTGTCGTAACATATATGTTACATATTATATTTCAGTTTTTGGGTAATAATTGGCGGAAAACTGATAATCATTCGACCAATTGTTGACATTTTGTGTCTCATTCATTCATTCATTCATTCATATACGTCCAATTGTCCATTACATTCCAATTTTATCTCTATCAAACATATAGACAGCTATAATGAGAAAAGATAGATTTCGTTACAAATACATCTACTTCATTTAATGTTGGAAGTCTCATATATAAAAGCACAAGTCGCCAAACGAATAGACAAAACAGTTTCATTCAACACTTCAAGACAAACACCTAAAAAACATGATTTCGGTAAGTTTTTTTATTTATAAAAAAATAAAAAATATAAATCTAACTTATTCGATAAACCAGATCTTTGTACTTGCCTCTTCGTTGGCTGTTGCCATTGCAACCAAAGACTATGGACACTATGATCATTCGGTTGAAGCACCAGTAAAATCGTATCATTCGGTTCACACCTATCCGGTACCAAGTGTTCAAGCCAATATTAAGAATCCAGTTGTTGATATCAATTCTGGTCCATTGCCATTGACCATCAAGTTCAATTCACACTCGTCGGATATCTATGCTGTTCAAAAGCACATTGGCAGTCATCCACAAGTACAAAAATCGTCGCACGTTGATCATCCAGATCTATTGATTCAAAACATTAAGAAACCAGTTATTCAAGAGGTTCGTGAGGTTATTACACCATACCGACACCGAATTCAAGAGGTTCGACCGGTTCAGGAAAAGATTGAAACCATTATTGCTAAGGATAGTTATCATGGTGGTAACGATCATAAATATGGTCATGGATATAGCCACGGTTATGGACATGATAACCATGGATATGATAGTCACAAATATGGACACGGAAGCCATGGATACGATAGCCATAAATCATACTAAAGGATTGAATCCTTTCATTATCTATTAATTCATCTATTTATCAATCAATCATTTATTTATTTAAATAAAATATTTCAAAAGTTTATAATTATGAGTTCAATTTGTTTTTAATGAAACAAATAAAAAGTTTCTATTCCCGGAAACAGTAGAATTGGAATACCGTTTTTGAACGGCCCTTCAAACTCGATATTCTTCAACTAACCTTCAACCTTATCTTATGTAAAGGTTAATGGATTCAAAACGATAATGTAATGCTACAATTGGGATATTGATAAAGATCAACCAATTTTGTAAATTTCAAGGTTCAATGATGTAAGAAGAAAGGAATCTGTCTTAAATCATGCGTTTGGTGTTGCATATATCTTACAACAAACAACAACAACAACAAAAAACGCTCGAAGACAGACAAAATTAGATAAACCCATTTAAGATAATGCAAACATTTTTTTTCTCTCTTAAAAATCAAAATAAAGTTTTGAATAAGAATAAGAATTTAAACATTTAGTAGTAATACGGGTAATATCATGAATGAAATTAATTTATATGCAAACTACTTTGACCTCCTTCATTCCTTGAACTTGGTTTTCATTCATTTATATTTTGGTATATTGCCAAACTTGTAAGTGTTGTCCAATAATTCACAGGAAAGCATGGTTTCTTTCAAAACTTTTTTATTTATTTATTTTTGTTCACACCAATATCAATGGCAGATCTGTTACATTTTTTAAGATAAGGTAATAATTAGTTGAAAACTGATAATCATTCAACCAATTATACAGTCATGGCCACCATTTATTGCCAATATATTATCCATAATCGACGCCGGTCACACACAAACAATCGGTGAGAAAACATACAATAATAAAAATGTATCATTATACTTCTACATAGGTGTGATATGTATATAAACATGTCGGCCACCAATCGAGTGAACAATATCAATCGAATCCATTTCTAAAAACGATCAACAACCAGAAACAATAATGATTTCGGTAAGTATTTAGTTGAATTAACCAAAACTAACCATAAAAATTGTTAATATCTCAGATCCTTGTAATTGCTTCTTCATTGGCCGTTGCCATCGCTACCCAAGACTATGGTCACTATGATCATTCGATTGAAGCACCAGTAAAATCCTATCATTCAGTCCACACTTATCCCGTACCAAGTGTTCAAGCCAACATTAAGAATCCAGTTGTTGATATCAATTCGGGTCCAATGCCATTGACCATTAAGTTCAATTCACATTCGTCCAACATCTATGCCATTCAAAAACATATTGGTAGTCATCCACAAGTGCAAAAGTCATCGCATGTTGATCATCCAGATCTATTGATTCAAACCATTAAGAAACCAGTCATTCAAGAGGTTCATGAAGTGATCACACCATATCGACACCGAATTCAAGAGGTTCGACCAGTTCAAGAAAAGGTTGAGACCATTATTGCTAAGGATTCGCATCATGGTGGTTATGGACATGGTGGCTCACATTACGGCGGTGAACACAAGTATGGACACGATAGTTATGGACATGGTGGATCGCACTATGGTGGTGAACACAAGTATGGTCATGATAACCATGGCTATGGTCATGATAACCACGGCTATGGTCATGATAATCATGGATATGGTCACGATAGTTACAAATCGTACTAAAAGGATTGAATCCTTTCCGTTCATATTCAGTTAATCAATGCATTGAACATACTATATTTATAATTCATCCATTTATCCATAATATTTATTTAAATTAAATTAAAGTAATAAATATAAATTCCATTCAAAGTGCGGCACCTTCTCGTGAACATAATTTTAAATGTCTGTTTACACTCTCCAGCATTGAGGTCCACCGTTTGGTTGCAATAGCCGCAATTAAATGCATCATCATCAGCTGAGCGTAATCATTTCCTCATCACAAATTGAATATTGAATTTGGTCAAGATGTCTTCAACTACAGCGAATGTGCCTTCTGATCATCATCATGGAACAATGGTATCATCGGGAAATGGTGATCTTATTTTATCAGCAAAGAGTTATCTGAAAATTGTTATGCATGCACTTCGATATCCTCATTCAACCGTAAACGGTGTTTTGATCATGGAACGACGACCGAAATCAACGAATAAAAATTATTCTAACCGAATTGTCGATGCCATTCCATTATTTCATTCCGGTCATGGTCTTACGCCAATGGTTGAAGTTGCCTTAACTCAGGTAAACAAATCAAAAAGTTATATCTATATTTGATTATTATTTACATTTCTTTTAGGTATCGGAATATTATGGAAAGAATTCAAATCTTATCATAGGCGGTTATTATCAAGTAAATGAGCATTTTCATGAATTTCCTAATCCAATTCCAACTCTATTTGCCGAGCGTATCGCCGACAAGATTTGGGAATTAAATTCTGATTCCGTTCTGTTTATGATCAGTAATTATGATCTTGCCACTGCAGTGGACGATTCGGAGAAATTGGATCAACCATTTTATATGTTTAATTATACCGACGGAAAATGGAAGTTAAGGAATAATTCATCAAATTCTAGAAACTTTCAACTTGAATCTAGTTTAAAGACATTTAAATTATTGAATGAATTAATTCTTGAAAAGAAATATCATTTGAATTTGATCGATTTCGATTTGCATTTGGAAAACGTTAAATTGGATTGGCGGAATTCAAAATTAAATGAAGTAATTGATCAATTTTCAGAATAATAAAAACTTGTATGATTTCCAATTACTCCACCATCAATTACCAAATAACATTTTGCTACCGGTTTATAGTTTGTAGTCTTAACACATACATGCACTTTAATACTAGTACTACTACACATGATTTTCAACCTTTTATATTTGTGTTTATTATTTATTATTCCTGATATATAATGAGAATAAAATATAATGATTTTAACCAAAAGATTGATGTAAATTAATTAAACTTGAAGGAAATTTGCAAAATCAATACACGGACGACTATATCGATCCAGGTGTTTGCCTATGACCGGCGAGCAGAATTGTTTTTGTTGAAGGGTCAATTGAATCTTGTCCCGGCCCTTGGTCCCAAAAGATCTGATTTTTGTGTATCATATTTTTGTCGTTTATTTATACTCATGGCAACACCAAAATCAAAATCGACAAAATCTTTAAAGAAGAAAACTTTTGATATCGGCTCCAAAATTCTATGCTACGATGGACCTCATCTATATGAAGCAAAATGTTTGGATTATAAAAAAACAGATAAGAATAAAATTTTATATCTAGTTCATTATATTAAATTCAAATCAATTTGCGATGAATGGGTTGATGAAGAACGTGTTTTGCAGCACAATGCAAAGAATCTACAATTAAAAGATGAGTTAAGATTACAAGCTATGTCCAAAAAGGAATTGAAGAATAATGTTGATAGCAGGACTAGTGAAAGTGAAAAAGAGAAAGAAAAGAAAGTATCATCATCTTCATCAGAGAAGAGGAAAAAGAAAATCCACAATGATCCAAGAAAACATTTAAAATCAGTGTCAAACAATAACAATCCTAATAATAATAACAATAATATTGGAGACCAACAACAATTGACAAGTTCTGCAGGTATTTTATCATATATATTCGTTGAACTATTATTAGTTTT
This sequence comes from Blomia tropicalis, assembly GCA_029204025.1. NCBI lineage: Eukaryota > Metazoa > Arthropoda > Arachnida > Sarcoptiformes > Echimyopodidae > Blomia > Blomia tropicalis. The sequence continues at coordinate 13,513,108 of CM055089.1, read as the reverse complement.
TTTTATTTAATTAGGAACGTTAACCACACCATCACACATTTGTCCTCAAGAAGAATTTTTAAATATGAAAGAGGTAAAGATTCGTATTCCTGAAGATCTCAAAACTATTTTAGTCGATGATTGGGAGTTGATAGCCAACCAAAACAAACTTCTTCCACTGCCAACTAAATTGAATATTCACAAAATATTGACCGATTATTTTTATCTCAAGACACAAGCATCGAAATTGCCATTGAATCATACAATTGAGGGATATTTTGATTTTTTATCAAGCATTAGAAAATATTTCAATTATTTACTAGAACGATATTTACTATATCCAACTGAACAAGAACAATTGAAATATTTGAAGGAAAATTATACAAATTTAATTGAAGCAATGGCTTCGGATTCCAAACAAGTAAAGACTCAAAAAGAAACGCGTAATATTTGGAAACGTTTTAAAAAGTCGTCCAAATTGAAGAAGCAACAAAAATTTAAAATTGAATCCATCGATGGAAATATTGTTGCCACTTCATCGGAGATATCCACCACCACCACCACCACCACTAATACCACAATTCCATTGGATAATCAAAGTCAAACCAGTAGTGAAACATCGGAAAGTATTGCTAGTAATAAAGATGAACCTCAACTAGTGGGTGATCAGACAAATGTTGAATCGATGGAATGGTTGTCAGAGTTTTCCAATAATAATGATGTGGATCAATTGGATTATACGAAATTGTTTGGTGCCATCCATCTATTGCGATTGTTTACACGATTAGGACATTTTCTCTTCTTCACTGATCTGAATGAGGAACGTTTAACATTGCTAAACAGTTATATATATGATTTCATGAAATATCTAAGCAAAAACTTATGTTTATTTTGGAACTATTCCGATTCATCCAACTATATTGAATTTGATCGATTTATTACAATGATAAACAATATACTACAACCAAAACAACAAGAACGACCAATGGAATTGCAGCAACCAGTTTTATAATGCCACACATTTCTTCCACCCACATGTAAAAAAACATTAGATCTCATACAATCTCAAACATTGATCGGCTATTACATTTTCATTTTTCATGGAAACAATATCAGTGATCTATAAAAAAATTTTTATATAAATAAAACGTTAAATTCATTTCTTTGTAATCAATTCATGTATAGGAACAAATTAAATTGGTGATATTTATTGATTACTCGATAATTGTAAAGCAAGATCGTTTTTGGATGACGATGAAGAATAGTCAATGATCAATTGAAAATTTATTTCTATGAACCTTTTTTTTATTATTGATGGTTCAACCAATTTATTTGAAAACTATTTTATGATATAGACTATAAAAGTTAAATATAAATAAATTACTGTTCAGTTATATATATGGTTGAATTTCTTTTTGTTTTCTAGATCAAATCATGATGAAGAAATTGTTTCTAATAAAAACTGTCATAACTATCATCATCTTTGCCTCATCGGTATCATCATTTTCCAATAATGATAGAACATGGCACGACCGGTTCAATTATAAAATGAGTAAAACACTTTCCGATGTTGATTCATGGATTTCCGATTTACCACACATAAAAGCGTTGCCCAACTTTGAAGTAAGATACAGAGATAATGAAACGGCATTGAAACTTTCTTATTCAAATGCCAATCTATACAATCTCTATACCAGTATGATATGGGAGCCGATTAATTTTCAATTTGACGAGAACAACAAAAATAATGAATTTATTATTAAATATGAAACCGACAAGACATATTTTACCGGTAATGTAACAATCGAGTATACGGAACTTAAAAATTATGTCAAGATGTCTAATAGCACCGTTTTCTGGACATCGATAATACATTCGATTCCGTTAAAATATCAATTCAATATAAGACAACCAGTATCAAGTTCAGATAATTTTAATTTTGATTCAGAAACGTCTAAAAACATGTTCAAAAAATTGATTATATCTCCAGTTAAACCGTTAAATATGAAATTTTTGTCAAATAATCCTGAACAAAATTGCAACGGATTACTGCGTTCGGACGTCAGAACATTTATCCTTGATCGAATCAAAACCATCGATTTTACTATTATAGATAAAGTTTTACGGAAAGAAATAGAGCAAAAATTGGAAAATGCACGAATGTCGATCGTAACTGGTGACAATGTAGCATAATTATGATTTTGAATGATCTTATGCTTAAACTTACAGTCATTTATGTTTTGTAATAATAAACATCTTAGTATCCAATTAAAATAATTAAACGAACAATACAATTCCTCCAATTCAAGACACTTTCTTTTAAGTATAACGTTTTATGTTGATCTATCAAATATCAACTTATCCAATAAAATCAATAACATTTAATTATTAAATTTGATTCGATAATCAATTCTTGATAATCAACAAGCGCAATAGCTTTTAAATAAAAAATAAACATTTTCATATTAAAACTGAGCCCACAATTAAATTGCGTATAGGTTGACAATCATCATTAAACATATAAAGCATCAATATCATCAATTTTTATTTTTAATATTCAATTTTGATTAAAACATAAGTTCATATCGTTAACCACAATTATGAATAAAAATCTTTTAGTTATATTCTTAACTCTGTCTATAACGACTTTTGTTTTGGGATATGAACCAGAATATAACTCAAGAAGACAATGTAAATGTTTTTAACTTATTATTAAATTGCAGTTTTTTATAAACCAATTTATTTTTTAATTTTATGTTAACAGTTTATAACCAAATATGTGAGGAGAATAGTTTTTTCCAATTTTGTGCTGATGGATGTCCGGCCAACTGTAAGAACCAAAAAACCGATCAAAATTGTAAAGTAGCTTGCACAAGTGGTTGTCAATGTTATCCCGGTTATATATTCTTGTCTGGATCATCGGGACCATGTGTCCCAAAAGATTCATGTCCTTAATTTCATATTTAAAAATATATAATTATTAAAATCATTTTTTTCAAAACTAATTGATTATAAAATCATAATTTCATTAAGAAATAAAATGTCACAACATTTTTTATGTGAATTTCCTTTTCAAAGGAAAATTAAATAAAAGAAAATTTTTGGAAAACTTATGACAAAAACTTTGACATTTATTTAATTATTTATAATAATTGTCATTTCTTTTAAAATCATTTGCGTATCAGAATTACAATTACAATTAAAACTGTTGATCGGCATTTTATTATTTTATTATATATAAAACACCAATTGTTTTTTTCCCTATCAATTTAGTGTGTCATATCAAACTTGATCGTCTCAATCAATAGAACTTCACCATTATTTACCTTCACATACACCCAATAAATTATGATGAACCAAAAAGTGTGGATCATATTTCTATTGGTGGCTATATCAATGTCGACATTCGTCTCTAGTGCCTTGGAGCCCGAGTACAATTCACGAAGACAACGTAAATTTGATAAAACTTTTTTGTTCCATAAAAATACATTTACTAATAAACAATAATCTATTTATTCATTTCAGTTCTTAATCAAAAATGTGGAAAAAATAGTTTTTTTAGATTTTGTGCTCAAAACTGTCCAGCAACGTGTGCAGATAAGACACCATCGAAACATGATTGTCCTAAAATTTGTAAAAGTGGGTGTGATTGCAAATTTGGATACGTATATAAAGATGCCAAAGCTACCGAATGCATCCCAGTAGGAAAATGTTAAGAACAAAAAATAAACAAAAAATTGAAAAATTGTTTAATAAACTAAAGTAAATGTACAATCAGAACCAAACAATAAAATGTTAAATAATATAAAATAAAAATTTGAGAAACTTGTTGATTAACTTATTGTTGAAAAAATCTTGGTACGAGTAGAATTACAGAACATTTAATAAAGTTAAAATTGAAGATTTTTATAAGGCATAAAACAAAATCATTTATAATTCAAAGTAAATTGATTTTCAATAGAATTGTCGAAAATCAAATGAATCAAATTTATGTTCAAATGAATTGAATAAAAAAAATAATGGTATAAAAGGTATGAATAAAATAAAATAAAATTGAAGATTATCGTTTAAAAGTGCATGTGTAGAACAACAAATTGGAAGCATAATTTTTGAGACAAAACATTGTTGATAAGATATGAGAAAATTGGTTCAAATTATTTGGGCAACATTTGCCATAGTGGTGATTGCAAGTTATGGTGCATTTGGGAAATTCAACTACAACAATGTATTTTTTGCTCGTATTGGAAAAACTCTTTACCTCGTTGATGATCGCATCTCCGACTTACCAATTTCATTGAACATACCAAACTATAATAAAGAATTTAATAAGAATATTTTGAAGAATCGAAGTTACGTTGGTCATAACTATGGTCAACCACAGCGTAACATTGAATCAAATAGTAACTTGAAGAAAATCATGCTTAAAAACGTCGTTTTACATAATCTTCATACAAGTATGATTGTGTTACCATATGAATTTAAATATGTTGACAATGATAATAATACCAAATATTTGGTAAACTATGCAACGAATAAAACCTATTTAACATCTGATATTGTGATTGATTTGGCTTCGACATCATACCAAATGAAGGTCAAAATTGACATGCCTGTAATGTTCAACTTTAAAATTCAACAACCAATTTATTATTATGACGGAAATGTATTTTATAACGTAAAACATATAACGGACGATATCCATATTCAACCAGTTTTTCCAAAGAAAATGAACATTCAAATAGAACGTAACAGTATGAAAGATTGTTACGAATTTATACAATCATATGATGAAATCAAAAATCGTTTGATGAGACTCGATTATAGTTTTGTACGTAACATCATTTCGCAACAAATCAAATATGCATTAAATTGGGGAAATGAGTTAGATGAACATTTTGATTGGAAGATCGGTTTAATGGAACAAGCATTCGAGAATCGTGTCGGAACCTCAATCGAAGATATGGATTCATGGATTTCCGATCTACCAATTAAAGTAGATGTTCCCGAGTTTACTTTAAACTATACCAATCAACTTATATCGAAGATAACATTCAAAAATATGGTTTTACATAATCTTTATACTAGCATGATTAAACCGTATGAGTTGCATTACAATGAAACACTATTAACAAAAAATTTATTTACGATCCAATATGAAACGAACAAGACATATTTGACCAGCGATTTAACCATCGAATTTAGTGAACGATTAAATTGTTTTAAGAAAACCATATATGATGTACAACTGATTGAAGAGTTTCAATTAAACTTTCATTATAAAATTGAACAACCAAAAAAAATGCAATATGATATGTACTATTCAAGAAATTTAACATTATTCGACCCGAACGTTGAACCACTTAAACCGTTCAATCAACGTATTATGTATACAATTTCTAATATTGATTCGCGTGAAAGTCAATGTTTAGATGAAAATGAAGATAAAATTGTCCAAACATTGCAAAACACCCAATATAATGCAACTATCAATGTTATAAAAGAATTGCTAACGGAAAAAATGCTTACAGCAAAAGTTGCGTATTGGGAAATGGTCCATACAGTAGATATATACAATGTATAATTAATATATCAAAATAAAATTAATGATTTTTTGTTTGTTCTTTATTACATTTTAATCAACTTTTTTTTTTATCTGAATTTAAAATTGAATTAATCAATGGAAATTTTGTTGCCACTTCATCGGAGATATCCACCACCACCACAAAAAAACATTGTAACTCAAACAATCTCAAACATTGATCGGTTATTACATTTTCATTTTTCATGGAAACAATATCAATGATCTATAAAAAATTTCAATGTAAATAAAACGTTAAATTCATTTCTTGGTAATCAATTCATGTATAGGAACAAAATAAACTGATGATATTTATTGATTACTCGATAATTGTAAAACAAGATCGTTTTTGGATGAAGATGAAGAATAGTTAATGATCAATTGAAAATTAATTTCTATGAACCGTTTTTTTTGGTGTTTCAACCAATTTACTCAAAAACTATTTAATGATAAAGACTATAAAAATTAAATATAAATAAATTACTGTTCAATCAATTTTACCCATTATTAACAGTGATTGAATTTCTTTTTGTTTTCTAGATTAAATCATGATGAAGAAATTGTTTCTAATAAAAACTGTCATAACTATCATCACCTTTGTCTCGTCGGTATCATCATTTTCCAATAATGATAGAACATGGCACGACCGGTTCAATAATAAAATGGGTAAAACACTTTTCGATGTTGATTCATGGATTTCCGATTTGCCACACACAAAAGCGTTGCCCGATTTTGAAGTAAGATACAGAGATAATGAAACGGCATTGAAACTTCATTATTCAAATGCCAATCTATACAACCTTTATACCAGTATGATATGGGAGTCGATAAATTTCCCGTTTGAAGAGAATAACAAAAGCAATGAATTTATTATTAAATATGAAACCGACAAACATATTTTACCGGTAATGTGACAATTGAATATACACCACTTAAAAAATATGTCAAGGTGGCTAATAGCACCATTATCACCACATCGATATCACATTCGATTCCTATAAATTTTCAATTCAATCTAAGACAACCAGTAGCAGCTGCAGATAGATTTGGTTTTGATGCGGCAACGACCAAAGATATGTTTACGAAATTGGTAATTTCTCCGGTTAAACCGTTCAATTTGAATTTTTTGACAAATAATTATCAACAAAATTGTACTCAAGCAATGCGATTGGACATTGGAACATTTATCCTTGATCGAATCCAAACGCTTGATTATATAATTTTAGATGAAGTTTTACAAAAAGAGATAAGTCAAAAATTGGAAAATGCACGAAGATCGATTGTAACTGGTGCCAATATAGCATAATTGTGAATTTTTAATTTTTTCTCGGTGAATAAAACAGATTTGTAGATTTTACTGTGCTTTTAAATGTCTTATTCATCTTATTATCTAATTAAGATTTAATTTAAAAAACAAATGGACATCACAATAAAGCAAAATAAAGTAAATTCAAGTGCAATAAATTATTCAATCTCAATTCTAGATAATTGTCAAGCTTAATAAAGTTTAACCTTTAAACAAAAAATAAATGTTTTCATATTAAAACTGAACTATTCAACTAAATTTAGTATAGGTTGACAATCATCATTAACAATATAAAACATCAATATCATCAATGTTCGTTTTCCATATTCAAATCTAAATTTGATTGCAACATTAGATCATCATAAAATTTTCCATCATTATGAATAGAAACCTTTTAATTATATTCTTTACCTTGTCTATATCGACATTGATTTTGGCACTTGAACCAGAATATAATTCAAGAAGACAATGTAAATGTTTACAATTTATTATTAAACTTTAATTTTTATTAATTTTTTGTTAACAGTTTATAACCAAAGATGTGAGGAGAATAGTTTCTTCCAATTTTGTGCTGATGGATGTCCGGCCAACTGTAAGAATCAAAAAACCGATCAAAATTGTAAAGTAGCTTGCACAAGTGGTTGTCAATGTTATCCCGGTTATATATTCTTGTCTGGATCATCGGGACCATGTGTCCCAAAAGATTCATGTCCTTAATTCCATATTTAAAAATATATAATTATTAAAATCCAATTTTTTTTTCAAAATAAACTGAATATAAATTTATTATTTTATTAAAAAAATAAAATAAAATATCTTTCCAAGAAAAACTGGTAAATAATGGAAAACAGGATTTTTTTGGAAAGTTCTTGACAATACAATCAATAAATTTGACATTTATTTATTTAACAATAATAATTGTCATTCCATCGAAAAACATTTACGCATTTACAATTAGATAGAATTACAATTAAAACTGTTGATCGACATTTTATTATATAAAACATCAATTGACTTTTTTTCCCAATCAATTTAGTGTGTCATATCAAATTTGATCGTCTAAATCAATAGAACTTAATCATTTTCACACACACACACACACACAACCAATAAATTATGATGAATCAAAAAGTTTGGATCATATTTCTATTGGTGGCAATATCAATGTCAACATTGGTTTCTTGTGCCTTGGAGCCCGAATACAATTCACGAAGACAACGTAAATTTAATAAAACATTATTCCCATAAATAACATTAATCCCGATCATTTATTACAGTTCTTAACCAACAATGTGGAAAAAATAGTTTTTTTAGATTTTGTGCTCAAAATTGTCCAGCAACGTGTGCAGATAGGACACCATCGAAACATGATTGTGCTAAAATTTGTAAAAGTGGATGTGATTGCAAATTTGGATACGTATATAAAGATGCCAAAGCTACTGAATGTATCCCAGTAGGAAAATGTTAAGAACTTTAGAATCTGTTCTCAAAAATTGAGTAAATGTACAATCAAAACCAATAAAATAAAATAAAAACTTTATTTAAAAAAACCAATTTTGTGTTGATTAAATTGATTGATTTATAAATAAAATCATGATACAAGTGTAATTTACTTACAACTAACATATGACATTTAATGATATTAAAAAAAGAAGATTATTATAAAGCATAAAATAAAATAAATTATAATTCAATATAATTTGTTAAATGTTTTTCAATAGAATTGTCGTAATTGTCATCAAATGAATAGGAGAAAAAAAGATATAAATAAAATAGATTTTAAATTGAAGAGCATCGTTTATAAATAGTGTGTATGTGTATGGAAGAATAGATTTGAAAACACAATAATTGCTGATAAGATATGGGAAAATTGTTTCAAACAATTTTGGCAACATTTGCCATTGTAATAGTTGCAAATTATGGTGTATTTGGTGAGTACAAGAACAATGCATTTCACTTTCGTACGGGAAAATCTCTTTACATGATTGATGAACGAATCTCCGATCTACCGATATCATTGAACATACCAAACTATTATAAAGAATATAATAATAATAATATTTTAACGAATCCAACTCATAATGGACGTAACTTTGGTAAACTACATCGTAAACCAATTGTTAATAAAAATAATATTGAATCAAATAGTAATTTAAAGAAGATCATGTTCAACAATGCCGTTCTACACAATCTTCATACAAGTATGATTGTATTGCCATATGAATTTAAGTATGATGATAAAAATAATAAAACTAAATTTACGGTAAATTATGCAACGAACAAAACCTATCTAACGTCGGATATTGTGGTTGAACTTGCCTCATCGTCACCATTGAATCCAAATCAAAATGCTAGAACATCATATCACATGAAAATTAGGATGGATATACCAATAATGTTCTATTATAAACTTCAACAACCATATGATCATAAATCAAATATGTATTATATATTTGAAGTAGCAAGCAATATCAACATTCATTCAATTGTTCCAAAAAATTTAAAAATTCGAATGGCACGTAATGATACGAAAAATTGTTATGAACTTATAGAATCATATGATGAAATCAAGAAACGTTTGATGACATTTGATTATAGTTTTGTACGAAATGTTATTCAGAAACAAATTAAATATGAATTAGATTCAGAACAAAAATTGGATATACATTACAATTGGAAGGAGGATCACATTGAACATGGATTTGAGAATCGTGTTGGAACCTCAATTGAAGATATGGATACATGGATTTCCGATCTACCGATTAGTATCAATGTACCGAATTTTGCTGTAAACTATACAAATCAAATGATATCGAAGATTTTATTTAATAATACGGTTATATATAATCTTTATACCAGCATGATTAAGCCGTATGAATTGCATTTCATTTCGAAACAAAAGAATAATACATTTACAGTTCAATATGAAACGAACAAAACGTATTTGACCAGCGATTTAACCATTGAATTTGGTCAACGATTAAAATGTTTCAAGAAAACCGTTTATCATGTACAATTGTTTGAAGAGTTTCAATTAAACTTTCAATATGATCTTGAACAACCAAGAAATGATCGATGGGATTTTTACTATACAAAAAATGCGACAACATCAAATTTGATTGTTGATCCACTTAAACCATTTAATCAACGTATTATGTATGCAATTTCTAACATTGATTCAGATGAAAGTGAATGTTTGGATAATAATGAAGCTAAAATTATTCAAATATTGCAAAATACTGAATATAATGCCACAATCAATGTCATCAAAGAATTGTTGACGGAAAAGATGAACACAGCAAGAGTTACGTATTGGGATTTGGTTCATACAATATATACATATTAGAATAAAGTTGATGATTATTTTTGTTTGTTCAATTTTAATCAATTTTAATTTATTTTTCTGATTTAAAATGATTTGTGTCGCTTATTTTTTTCATGATAATAATAATTAAGTGTTGATAAAGTTATTTTTAAAAAACATTTTAATAATTTAAAAGTTAAATAATGGACAAAAATTATTTGACAAAAAAGTTAAGATAGGAAACGTTAAAATGTATTAGTTTTTTTCGAATGCATTTCAGTAAAGCCAACTTTCGACACAATAAATGAACCATAAACTCTGGTATATCAACTTATGGCAAATGTGAATGCGTTTTTCCAAATGCAACGACCAATTATAGATAATTATTTATGAATTTCAGTATTATTAAAACAAATTAAAGTTAAGCATAAATCGGTTCGCATGTAGAAGATCAAATTGTGCAAATATATATAAAGAAAATTTAGAACCATTGCTATAGTTGTATGTGTGTTGCCAAAAAATTGATTTCAAATTTAATTAAGAAGCCAATTATTGAAAAATGAAGAATTACGGAAGCTTTGCGTTAGCGTTTGCAATTATTATTATCTGTATTTGTAAATGTGATTTAAACGAAACAGAAGATTCACAGTTTTGGTTTGATAAATATAGAGATAATATGAATATATATTTACCAAATGAAGTGAAGTTGAATAATTTTGAAGTTTACAAACCAAAAGATGGAATATGGAAAATAGTTTTCAAAAATATGATTATTAATCATGTAAATAAGATGAATAATATTGAAAGTTCATATACAAATTGGTTCCATCACTCATACACCTTAAGCAACGATTATCCTAGTTTAAAAAGTGATGTATTTATATATTATGACGTACCGGCAAAAGATGCTCCAATATGGGAAGAAGAATGCGGCTCAAGCGATGCGATCGTTAAATTTGATATGCCTGTAACTATGTACCTTAAATTCACTGGTTCTTATAATGGAATAAGTCATTCTTATTGGATTAATAAACATGATGATAGGGCTCATGTTGAAAAAGTGGTAAAAGATACTAATAAAGGTAACAAATGTGCACAAAGAATTGGAGTTGATACAGCTGAAATGAAACAACTGTTACCAAGCTTGATAAGTATCGACAAATTATTTTCCGAAACAAAGTCTATTATTAATTCTGCAGTTGATAAATCAGAGTTTACCCGATATTTAAATTGGAGAAAATTTGAATCACGTGTTGGTTCTTATGTATTTGAACCCTACTATTGAAAATTTAAATCCTATTGTAAACAAAAATTAGTTGAATAAAATGTTTGATTAAAATAAAATTCACTTGAAATTTAGATATTGAATGACACATTTTTTAATAGTTTTAAAACAGTAGTGTTATTTTAATAAATTATTATAATAATTTATGTAAAAACTATTCAAACAATTAATTAAACGTAAATGTATGTTTCCTAATAAAAATATCTTAATTCATATGCATTAAATCAATTTATTTCTAAATAAATTTTGCACATAAATGTTTTTTAAATACATCAACTAATTTGGAAAACAAACAGTTCATTTGACAAAACCAAAAAAAAATCAGATACTGTGAATACATATAAATAAAAACCTAAATCAATTAAAAAAGTTGCGTTTAAATTTTTTTTTCAAAAAAACAATTATTGAAAAATGAAAAATAACGGAAACTTTACGTTAGCAATCGCAATTATTATTTTCATTATTTGTGAATGCGAATCAGCCATAAGTGATGAAAAAAAATTTTGGGAATCGAAATATTTGTATTCACGCAATTATTTACAAACTAAGAAATCATTAGCCGATCTTGAAGTCTACAAGCCAAAAAAAGGAATATGGAAAATTGTTTTCAAAAATATGGTTATCAACAACTTTAATAGTTATTGGAATAAAGCATACGAATCTTATACTAATTGGCACGTTCACGAATACGGCTATGAAACGAAGGGGCCATATCTAACGAGTGATGTGCTTATCTATTATGACATACCATCAAAAGATGCTCCAATATGGGAGGAAGAATGTGGTTCAAGTGACGCTACAATTGAATTTAGTTTTCCATTACATTTTCATTTAAATTTCAACTCTTTATGGAACTCACATTTTTTGTATCATTGGTGGTCCAGTTGGTCGAATGCAAGTGTAACGGAAAAGAAAAATAGAAGCAAAAAATGTTCACAACAAGTAAATTTAGATGAACTTAAGGAATTGTTACCATCACTTCTAACTGAAAAAAGTTTAGATGATCAAACCAAATGGGATATTGATTTTCTTGATAAGGAAAATAATTTCATAAAATATCATTCTTGGAAATGGTTTACTACGGAAAGTTTTAAAACTATTTATGTTCAATAATAAAATAAAATAATTTGTTGTAAACTTGAATTTCTATTTTAAATGTTGAATTTTAAAACCCTTTAAATTATAAATTACATCAAAAATAAAATCTTTTTCTGTTTTTTTTCAATTAATTCGGTTAATGATTTTATAATTTTTATTTGAATTATGTAAATTAAAAAAAAAAAAGAATTGAACCATTCAACATTTGATATTTAAACAAAACAAAAATTCAAATGAAAAACAATTAAAGGTCTAACGCAAACGAAAATTTTCTCCGTGATATTCAATGAAACGTTAATGATCAATTCCAAAGGAATCGTTCAATTCGGAATAGTTTTTCACTTTTAATTATATCTATTACTGTGAAATGTTGATCTACCAGAAAAACCAATGGATAGAGTATAAGAGTGAAAATCATATAAAAGTAAACCCAAAAACCAATGAAAGATTAACTATTTTAATAATAGCAACCAATCTAAAGAAGAGAAAAAAATGTTTCGCAACATTCTCCTTACATTTGCCTTTGTCCTATTCGCTTCCAATAGCGCTTGGGCCAACTCTCATGTTGCATTCTGGCATCATCAATATTCGAACCTTTCGAATGCATTTCCCGAATACGTTCTCCTTAAGAACTATGAAGTGATCAATCCAAACCAATTCGATGTCGAAAAGATCGTTTACAGCGACAATCTCATCCAAAACTTGCGAAGTTCATTGCAACCGGTTTCGATGAAATATTACGATTGGTATAATCATCAATTTAATTATAAAAACGATAAAACTTATATGACCGGTGATGCTATCATCTATTACCGTAACAATTTTGATAACTGGTATAGTAGATTGGGAAATAATATTACCGTTTTTTATAACAAATATTCGCAATTGTCTCGATTGGAATGTGCCAACAAGAAATTGTTTATCAAGTACAAGATCAACATTCCATACAGTGTCCATTTTTGGCGTTCACTAACCAAGGATAATAAGATCAATGTGAATAACTTTGCAAAGATTGACACAAGAAACTCGTATACCGAATTCTATGTTCCAAATATCAGCTCTAAATGTATGAACTATTATAACATGGACTCGATCAAGAACACTATTGCCAAGCATATTGATAATAAGTTGATTAACAATAGAATCCAAAACATTATCACATCAATGGCTAATAAGCAACGTTATGGAATCAAGTACTTGTAAGGTTACATTATACCATATAGGGTATAATCAGTTAATTTTATTTGTTATGAATACATTGAACCATAAATTGATCAAATAAAAATAAATTAAATTTTTAAATGCATTTACGTTGGCTATCTTTTATAATTAAATTGTTATTTCTTTGGTTGACGCTTATCGCTTTTTTCCGATTGTTCAACTGATAAAGTAAGGCGCTTAACGTGATGAACCAGAAATGAGTCACAAGTGACGTTGAGCTACCTTCCACTATAAAATGATGAAATTTTGTTTGCGCTTATCGCTTTTCTCTCCCCCCAATGTTCAACTGATAAAGTAAGTCGCCAAACGAGATTCTAATAAAAAGCTATACCAGAAAATGTATTCACAAAATCGATTGGTAAATCTAATAAATTAAATTAAATTAATTTTATAATAAAATCGTAATAAACGTAATTATTGCTAATGTTCCAAGAACATTACATTTCTAAAGAATTGTTCTTCGTTTGATCGTTTTTTTTTGTTTCTATAGAACAATAATTGATGATATTCCAACAAATAAAAAATGTTAGTATAAAAGTAAGCAATAAAACGATTCAAAACATCGAAATTGTCCTAAAAACTAACAATGGAAAAGATGTATCAAAACGTTATGGCATTGATTGCCACAATCATCTTCATCATCAATGGATGTGAAGGAAATATACAAGAAATGTCACGATCATTAATCGTACCAAATGCTGTTGAAATACCAAATTTTGTTGTGAATCAACCTGGTGTGGGAGTAGCGAAAATTTCCTACACCAATAACGTCGTACACAATCTTCAACGTCCAATGTATCCGGTTTTGAATGAAAGATCGGATAATCGTATCATTCATAAAGTTGGCGGTCGAACGTTTGTCATAAAAAATGCAATGAATTACAATGATAATAATAACTATTATCAACAATATAATTATCAATACGTAAACAATGAAACCTATCTAACCAGTGATGTTGTACTCGATTTTTGGAGCACACCATTGCCATGGATTCATAGACCTTGTGTCATGGACAATATGTACACGAAACTTGAAATGAAATTACCATTGAAAGTAAGATTTAATGGGAATATAAATGATTCGATCAATAGTAACAATGATGAACGAAAGGTGTCGGCCAAGTTGAATACACCAAATCTAACTAAAGATTGTGTCAATTATTATGATAATGAAATGATTAAGAATATGATTATAAATAATGTTAATCATAAATTAATATCATCTAAATTAAATGCATTATTGTAATATGATATGACATAAAGATTGTACCGTTTAACATTCAAATTTGAGTACAAAAATAATCGATAATTTATTTTGAATTTTACCAATAAATTTTCAATAAAAATAATTTACGATTTAATAAACCAAATTATTTTTTTTCATATAAATTTAGCTTTAATTTTATCCAAATTTTTCGCTGATCCGTAATTATTTTCAACGATAAATCGATCAATTCGGAATATTCGCCTTTTTATTTTGAATTGTTCTAAAAACTATCGATGAAAAATTCATATAAAAAAGTGGTAAAAATTGTTGGTTAACGCATTAATTCATTCTATCGTAAGAAAGAAGAATAACAAACAAACAAACAAACAAAATGGGAAAATTGTTTACCATTTCATTTGCCTTGATCTTGTTCACCATCTATGGATGTGATGCAAATCGATTTGATATTGAATATTTGGCACAAAACTATTCGTCGATTTCAAACACCTTGCCAGACCGAATTTTGTTGAACGACTTTCATGTTCACAATCCAGCATTTGATATTGCAAAGATCGTTTACACCAACAATGTTATGAACGGACTTCGAAATCGACTCAACGCAGTCTCAATCAATTATAACAATGCCTATAATCATGAAATGGTGTTCCAAAACAACAAAACCTATCTTACCGGCGATGCTATCGTCTATTATAAGGCATCCGAGCCAGAAGTCTTCCGTCGTGAATGTTCGACATCACAATTGTTGATCAAGTTTAACGTAAACATGCCATTCGAGATGAACTATTATCGAGGCCCAAGCAAAAATTCTCGTATTTATGATTTTGATTATGGTTCGGAAGCTAAATTCTACAATGGCGGTAGGAATAATATAAGAGTCAACATTCCAAATGTTATTCGATCATGTGCCAATTACTATGATATCAATGCAATCAAGGATATTCTTGCAAAAAATATCAATCAAAAGGCTATCTCTAATCAATTGGATAACTTTATCAACAAGAAAGTCAATAAGAAACATTATGAAAATATGGTTTTTTATTTTTAAAGCAAAAAAAGTAATTGAATGATTAAAATTGTTCAATTTTATTTTGATTCATTTTTTTATTAAAAATAAACAATAGACAAAATTTGTTTTTGTAAACGTTGACAATTATTCAACAGACTAGTATCCTTTGTATCCATATCCGCCGCCATAATCGCCATGGCCACCACCACCACCTCCTCCTCCATGTCCCCCATGTCCTCCGCCTCCTCCTCCGCCACCGTATCCATGTCCATCACCATGACCGGTTGCAATAATGGTTTCCAATTTTTCCTGTACCGGTTTCAATGAGAGTACCCTCTTTCGGTATGGAGTTATAATTTCCTTAATCTCCTGTATAACTGGTTTCTTGATACTATGGATCAATATATCGGGATGGTCGATCGATGATGATTTCTTCACTTGTCCTTTGCTACCAAAATGATTTTGTACGGCATCAATGTTTGATGAATGTGAATTGAAACGTATCTTCAATGATAATGGACCAGAATTTATGTCTACGACCGGCGTTTTTGCAGCATCTTGTTCTGTTTGTACGGCATAGGTTTCCACCGAATGTTTCGAATTGACTGCTGCATCAATTGAGTGGTCACCACCACCATCGTCATGTCCATGACCACCACCACCACCACCAGAATCACCGCCACCGCCGCCATCTCCATCACCACCACCATGTTCATTATCAGAGTAGGATTCTGAATCATCGCCTCCACCATAAGAATCTTGTCCTTCATATGCCATGGACACTCTTATCAACATATAGATGAAAACCTATATAAAAACAATAAAATAATCTTTGATATATGTAACAATAAAACTTGATTTATACCATCAATATAAATTGGTTGTGTATGGTCTTCATCATTGAAACGTAGATTATTTATCGCCAAGTTGATTCACGTTTTTAGGCGATCAATGACAATCTATTGGTGTCTTATATAGCCTCGACAAGGGAATGGAGACATCGACAAGCAGTACAAGAAAGAACTAGGAACAAAAAGTGATTGAAAACTTTACGTTGCTGCAAACAAAAGAAAAAAAACGAAACAGTGGGAAGAACATTATGGTTGAACGAGTTTCGCAATTGTTTTTGTTCTTCTTTTTTAATTCGGTTCCTTCTTGTACGATCCGATTACGGAAGCATCGATATGGTTCATTGCTTTAAATCGGACATTTAGTTTAAGGTTAGGCGTCAAATCAATGTAAAAAACAATAAAACATTTTTTTTGTTTGTTAATTTAGTTTGAAATTTTATTTGATCAATGACTAGGTGCATTTGTGTCTATATTCTTTGTCGAATAATGTTTGATGGTAGATGATTTACAAAATAATTGAAAAAATATATGTATTTAAAATGATAGAATTAATCAATTTTCATTTGATAATTCATTTGTGGCGCTTGATTGTGTTTGTTGTTCAATTATACCATCATTCGTTGATTGTATCATTGGCGATGATGACAATTGTGTTTGCTGCTGTTGTGATTGTATTTGTCCATTCAATATTGTTATATGTTTGTTCAAATTTACAATTATTGTTTTTAACGATTCAATTTGTTTGGTTTTCATCTAAAATAATAAAAGTTTAATTAATTGATAATCAATGATAAAGTATTATAATTACCTTATCCTGATCTTGATAGAATATCAAATCCTGTTTTGTATTCATTGTTTTAGCCATTGCTTGCTCTTGTTTCAATTGTTCTTCCAAACGTGAACATTTATCCTTATAAATGTCCAATTCATTTAATAAAATGTTATATTGTTTATAAAGTTCTGTAATTGGATGAAAATGTAATTATTATTGCGTTTAATTCAAGATTCTTACCATCAAAATCATATTTTAATGAACGAATGTTTAGCTGTTCTGTTTGATTGTGATCGGCTACCATCTTACTCTTAAGATAGAGATCCTTAATCTTGGTATAAGATTCACCAAAAAGAAATAACCGATTTTGAGTTTTGCATTTTCCGCCTCCAATCGATTAAGATCAGATTGTTTATTCTTATAAGTGCAAATATATCGATTCAATTCATTTTCACTTGTACGATAATTTTCATTTAAACTTTTAATCTCATCCTTATATAAGCGTTCTTGATTATTCTTTTCAATTTGCAATTGTTGACATCGAATATTACATGACTCTAATTCATTTTCCAATTTAGCCATCTTATCATTCATCAACTTCCGTTGTTGACCAAAATCAAAGATCTTATCCTTCAATTTCATTTCCAATTGTTCAATTTCCGTTTTTTGTATTTGTAATTGTTCTTTCAATGCCTTATTCTTCTCCTGCAATTGTATACACTCTTTAGCCCTCTTATATAATCGACGATTTCTGATCACATGTGAATCACGTTGATGTCGTTCAAAACGAAGTTGTGCATACATGATTGCCAATTGTTTTTTCATATCATTCTCCGAGATTGTTGAACCACCAACACCATTCAACATTATCGATGATGATGGTAGATGTTCAATTGAACTTGCACTTGAATTGGTATTCATTATCGAATTACGACGACTCGATTCACCAGCATCGTATGCCACCGATTGATCGTCATAATGATCTGCTTGACTGTTGCTGCTGACCAACAAACATCGATCCATCAATTCCATGTGATAGGTTTCACTCTTTAAAAATAGGATTCGATCCAATAGTTGATGTGGTGTAAACTGTTGTTGTTGCTGCTGTTGCATACCATCTGATCGTTGGTTACTATGATTGATATTCATCGATAGATTGGAATCAAATATTGTTCTACGTTTTGAATCATGATGGCTATGATGACCATGATGATGGTGATGATGATTATTGTGATGATTATGTTGTTGATTATGATGATGATGGCTATGATGACGACGACGAGCTTCTTTTGTAAAATCTACCGATTTACATGTTTTTTTAAATTGATCGAGTCGATTCTAGTTCAGGATTTTTCAAAATCAAATTAACATCAGATTCCGTATTGGTACCGACACAATCGATCGTTGCCGTCTTTCGCCGTTCAATGTAACGATTCACATCAACATCATCTTGAGTCATTGTCTTATTATTTATCTCATTATCTATATGAACATTAGGTTCATTATCAACATGAGAATTATATTCATCTTCATATTTGAAGTATAACATTGGACATGATTTACTTAAAAATCTTAAGTTATATAATGAACCGGATGGACTATCGCCACCTTCACCACCGAGACAATAATAATATTCTGGATCTTTGTTTGATTCCGGTAGACAATTGCTTTGATAACGTATTCGACTGTTGGCCTTTTTCAATGAGTTCTTTATATTTCCAACCAATTCAGCTGCCAATTGTTGATCAGAACATTTAGATACAAATGATGTTTCCTTTCCTTGTAACGGGGATGGTGGTGATGGTGATTTTTCACCTACAATTTCATCTTGCTCAAAATTAGTATGTGACAATGGAGAAAAGTCAATGTTGGTCGATTTACAAAATTCTTCACTTGATTTATAGTTAAAACGTACAATCTCCATATCAACATCATCATTATCATTGTTCAGATTGAATGATTCATGATGATTGTTGTGATTGGAATTGGATGGTGTCGATGTGGAAAGCACATTCAACAAAAGTGGCGATTTATTATGATGATTCTGAGTTGATGTATGAATATCGATCGTCTCTTTGATTGGCTTAAATGGTGAAAAGCAAACCGTTTTCGATGCATTCTTACGATAGGTAACCATCGAATTAGCCAATGGTACATTGGTTTTCGACAATGCTGGAATGGCCATAGGGACGATCACACTCTTAGAGATAGGGGAAAATTTACTTGAATGAAAGGTATCGTTTCCGGTTAAATCTGATTGATCAGCATCACTCAACATGATTGCTTCTTCGGCAAATTCCGTACTCTTCTTACTTGATTTCGATGATTTAACAAATGATGATGATGAACCTAATAAGGAGATATCTTCAACTTTGTTCAATGTAATCTTTTCGTTCATTTGATGAAATATACTTGTCGAATCGATATTCTCATTCGTTGATTCATATGGTAAATCGGTGGTTAGCGTACAATCGTCGTATTGTAATGTTTCATTGACGCCTTCCAAAGAATCAATATCATCATCTTCATCTCCATATTCATGATCATCACCACCAGATGATGAATCGGTTAGTTCAGGATTGCCAAAATCGGAACAAATCTCAGGATATGATTCAATTGGATCGATAGCAAATTGGCCACATTCATCAAGAATGTCGTGTGCCTCCTTATAGAACCAACGTGCCTTATCACATTCTTTGTCCTTTGATGCCGTTATCAATAATGGATGAAATCGTATTCGACTCAACATTGGTTCCAATATATGGACAAATACTTGTCCATTTTCTTTCGTCGATTGCATTCCGTAATTCTTTTTCAAAAAGTTAATAAAATTACATGGATACATTGCATAAAGACGGAAAAAGAGCCGATATACAATTGAGTTTAGATGAAGAAACAAGGTATCATCCTTGCAATCGTCGAGAAGTTTCTCTGTTGATAATAAAAATAAACAAATTAAAATTTTACGAATTCATGGATCGAGCTTTTACTTACTTCGATAAAGAAAAGTAGATAATCTCGAAAAACAATTAAAAATGTCCAATAGACAATGGGATATGATCGTTGGTAATGTGGCAATTAATTCTACCAATATCAATGCTGAAGTGCCCAAGATTACAACTTCTTCATCGTTTCTTAATATTTGAAAGAAATTATTTAAAATTGAGAGATTTATGATTTGAGATAACCATGTAGGTGTTTGATGGACAATATCTGATATTAAAAGCAAAACTGAATGTCGAGTAATTAAACTCTTGTTTGAGCCACTGAGTTTATTGATTAAGATATTGAATAATTGCTATATTAAATATTCAGAAAAATAATTTAGTTTATCATTTTGAAACAAACAAAACAAAATTACCTCATCCAAGGGTGAAGACAAGCCGACCAATATTTTAAAAACTCTTTTGGAATCAGATTGCAAATGATAGTCAACCAAAAGATCGAGATACGAATCCTTTCCAAGTTTATCGATATTTTTGTTTCCTAGTAATAAATTAAAAAGATTTAATAAATAAAAAAAACCTATATACAACAAAACAATTTACCTTGACTTTCCAATACTTCATATATAGGTTGAATCATATTGTTGAATTCATCGTCGGAAACTTTATCGATCTTGCAAATGTAATCGTATATATTTGAATTCGCAGGAATGCGATTCGTGTCGGTCTTGGATGACATGATCAAATAAATGTTTAAAACTTGAAAACAGATAATTGTAATCAAGTTAGAAAACACTATCCACCCAAAAGAATGGGTTTTTGATTATTAATCAAATATACAAAATAGAAATATGATAAATATAATGGCATACATGATTAATATTTTGGCCAGCAACACCGACGAATCAACAGCTCTTGGTTTGTCAATCCATATCAGTTGTAGAATGAAGTGTTAGAGTGTCGTTTTGGTTAAACAAATCTTCATGATTCTAAATAAAGTGACTAATAATATCTGGAGGCACAATAATTATAATATAATAAAGAAAACATGAGTTGATTTGCCGATGACACTCAAACATACATCATACAATGTATGCGTGCATAGTGAGAAAGATAGTGAGAGAGAGAGGCCGAGTCAGCTGCTCCGAATTAAAAGGCCAAAACATCGAGTCGTCCCTCACCACTGTTTAATCGATTCATCGTCACAAGACAATCTTATCTCATTTTAGATGTAAAATCGATATTCGTCTAGAGCATTATAAACTTTATCATCAAATTTTTATTAAATAATCATTAAATTCATTTTATACAACGTAATTGGGTGCCATAACAATACGCTATTGTGGGACATGTGGGCACTACAATGAAAACAACAGTATAGTAGGGGTCATTCATAAGTAAGTCTTCTTTCGAATTTTTTTCCGGAAAGCTTTTCATTTTGAGAAAACTAAATAGTTTGAACGTTTAAACGCAATTAAAATGATAAAAATAACATTTATTTAATCGATTTAATTATATTTATTTTTAAAATATCCAAACAAATGATAAAATGCACATTTACAATTAACAAATCGATGAAAGATCAACAATAGCCTGAGGATTGACCAAATAGATTAGAAATTAATATTGAAAACTTCTTTAAAAAAATTTGTCAATTGACTAGTGTCGATATTATCTAAACATTTAAAGAAAATATGACTTATGGCATAGAGTTCTTCCATCTTGCATAAAAGTTTAAGAAAGATACTTTGTGCTTCACTTCGATCTTGATATTTTTGTCGAAGATATGTATTCAAGATGTATAGATAGGTAAGATATTCGTTCCTGAGGTATTCTTTTTGAGTTGATTCTTCTCGTGGTTTGAAAAGAATTATTACCATTAACTAAACAAAAAAAAAAACAAATCAGAATAATATAAAATATAAATTACAATATCATACCAAATTAAAGACGTTGATATCATTTTTGAGCAATTCTTGAAATGAAACAATAAATTGTTTATAAAGGCCACTGATTTGTGGACTACAGAATTGATTGATTAGTTCATAATTAATTTTGGCACAACTTTCCGTTGTTTGCTAGATCAAATAAATATATTAGTAAATCATTCAAGATAAAATTATTCCAAAAATTCCAAAAAGAAATATAAAAAGATTGTTTGTATTTACCCGTACATTATAATAGACGATACAATTAAATTGTGGATCATAGACGACCACATTCCATAAAGGTAATATTTCCCGAATGCTACCTTTAAGTACAACAATTTGATCATCGATCGATAACTTTCGAAATGAGCTCAACTGTTTGGCCATCTTTATGATCGTTATGATCTGTGCTTCCGATGCTTGAAACGCGCCTAAGATGTTAACAATTTGTGAATCGATTTGAAAACATTTTGGCATCAATATTGTACATGCACGATTAAGTTCATCATATTTCAATGATTCAGTACGATTTAGATCAAGTTGTCCATTGAAGGCGGTTGCACAATTGCTGATGGTGTTGGCGTTGGCGTTGTTGGCATTGGTTGGTGGTGATGGTGGTTGAGTTCAATGTTGGTCCATTAATCGATGGAATTGTTGCTCCAGGTGAACCCATCCGTTGGTTTAGATATTCAAATTCACAATGAACGGTTTTGTTACATACAAAATCTAACAATTTTTCATATGGAAATATGGGAAAACCGCCCTCAATCTTATCGATCACCAATTGAATGTTATCGTTGTAAAAGACGTGAAAATAATCTTTTTATGGTATACAAACGAAAAAAAAACAAATGGTAAGAATGTTTTGAGCCTATTTTGGAAATGGTTCTTACCTTGTAATGATTCACTTTGTTTCAAGACAAAAAGACTATTTTGCCTCTTATTTGGGTACTTGCCATTTGTATTATTACCAGAACCATTCGTTCCATTACCATAATCGGATTGACTTCGACTACTATGATGGCGTTTCAACTTTTTACGTTGCTTTTCTTCATCAGTAAGAATCAAATCCTAAAATAAAATACAAAATACAAATTTTTTTAAAAAATGGTCAACATTTAAAATATATCATTTTACCTTTCTCATTCCCACTTGTAAACATTTAATAAGACGACATTTTTGACAATATTTTCGTGTCTTTACTGTTATGTCACAATTATTTTCAAATGGACATTTAAACTCTTTTTTTGATAAAGCATTACGCCGAAAGAATGCTTTACATGATTCACATGTTTGAACGCCAAAATTGAAACCTTTTAATGAACAAGAAAAATATAATTTAATTTATATAATAATCAAATAAATTTTGATATACCAATTCCTTTATCGCCACATATTTTACATTGATGTTTCATCACATCCGGTGATGGTTGAGAATGTTCTAGCGGAGAATCCATTAATGGCGATGATGCTGATGATGATGATGACATAGGAATGATTGGCATTGTTGAATCGGCAATCGTCATCGTCGTCGTCGTCGTTGCCGATGTTATGATCGTTGTAATAGTCGTCGTCATTGGACCCGGATGATCAATTCGGAATTGCCCAAAAATATAATCTTTTTTTTGTATAAATTAAAAAATTACGAATCAAAACATAGAAAAAAAGAAGAAGAAGAAGGAAAAGTGTGTCTTAACAGTCTCATACACCAAACTAATGCATAGATCACTTGACTTAATAATTGAAATTGTACTAAACAATCTATCCTTACAATCATCAAACATATCAATTATGTTATTCGCTAATTTTTCTCTTTCTCATTCTCCTATTTGTAATCAAATTGTACAATATTGATAACAGACATTAAAAAAAATGATTGAGTGTACTAATAAACACACAAAAAGGGGGAATTGTATTTTTGGATGAGAGACTATCAACTCCAGACTTACCAATATGTTTGGCAATGGATACCAAAACAAAAAAAAAGTAGAAGAACAAGAAGAAGAAGAAGAAGAAGAAGAAGAAAAAAGGAAGGAATGATGATAAACCACTAAATATGGATTGAAATCAAGTGTCGTGTTGTATTGGACTTTGCCATCATATTTACATCAAATCTATTACAACGATTGATTGTTAACGTTCGGATTGGTTTGATCGCTTTGCAATGGTTCAGTGAAGATGTAAAATAAGAAGAAGAAGAAGAAGTAGAAAAAGTAGTAGAATGAGATGATGAAGTAAAGCTAGCGATGATGATTATGGTGTTGGTGATGATGGCCCAAGGCTGCCTTCGATGTTGATGATGATGCTACTTCTAATGGTGTTGTTGCTAGCGTTGCAAACTTTACAGTCGCCGCCGCCATCATCATTGATGATAATACTTTATTCATCATCGTTATAATATGACCATGGTTCTACTCTCAACATTGGATCAAGAGAATGAGAAAAAAACATGATTTCATTCATCATCAAACATTTATTAATCGTTTATTATCTTCCATTGATTGTACAGGTACAATGTTATCAACACACACACACACACACACACAAGATCAACCAAATAGATGTGGAGAACCTTTCCCGTTTTGTTTTTTTGTTGTTGTTGTTGGTTGGTTGATGTTGTTGCTGCTGATTTTAGATCTTTTCCCCACGCTCTCATCAACCAATGGTTACAATCGATAATGATGCAAACAATGTTCTAATGATGGTGGCACACATCAATGAGATTGTCACACAAGTGGTTGGTGATGTATGTCGCTTTAGGTTCTATGTGTGTGTGTGTCTGTCTATGTCTGTGTTTTGCTTGCTTACTGTTCAAAACTTACCTGTTTTTTTCTGTTGGCAATGTTACGTGCCGTTGCCTCAATATGTTTTGGATCCAACCAAATCAAAAGATTTCCACTATTGGATCTACCACTATACTTTCTTTATAATGTTCGGTTGTAGTGGTCTTCGTTTTCCTTCCTTCCTTCCTTCCAATCTTCTCTCTCTCTCCTTCCATTTTCTCTCTCAACTTTGAAATAAGTTACAACTAGTTTCAGTAGCTATGGCGACATCATTCAATACTACTATTTGATCAAAGTAAAAAAAAAATAATAAATACGAAAGATGTTGCAATCAAAAATAATTCGAATAAAAAAAACACAAAATTTTAAATTAAAGAGAGAAAAAAAAGATTGAATCAAACGCATAGATTGGCAATGCTATCATTGTCAATTAGGGGAAATTGCTTTTTATCGTTCTTTTATTTTAAAGATTTTTTTTTCGCTTTGTCATGTCGACGTATTTCAACACAACAAACTTTAAAATGTTCAATTTGTGTTTCAATGTTTGAACTGAAACGAAAAAAAGTAAATAATAAAAGTAATTTAATATTCTTAATTGGATTTTTATGTTATTTTCCCAAATGAAACCTTTAATTGTTAGATTACACTATTTTGAAATAGTACGTCCAACAATGTATAGATTGGAGGATTCTTCTTTCCTTTTTTTTATTCCACTCCTCAACTTCTCTTTTTTCAATATTAGGAATTTGGGTCAATCAATCTATAGATTGTATAGAATGATCTCGTATTTTCTGTTTTGGAGAGAAACAAATAGGATCGATTTATTTGCACTCGCATCGATCACAAATTAAAAGTAGTAGTCGATGACATTCCTTGTATTGCGAAATTGTTGTTCAATACCAATCCAATCTAATACTCTTTTCCAACGTTTTTGTGTTGAACACGACACATAACTAAATAGCGGGTAGCAACAATGCCAAACATTATTGAACTTGGCTACAGTTGACAAACAAACAGAATAGGATCCATTCTAGAATAGTATTCTATAGCAAAAAAGTATAAACAACATGTTACGCAAACTCAAACATTTAAAAATTATATAAATTACAGTACATTATGCGCAAAATGTCAACAAAAACAATATTCCGAAGAAAGAAAATAGTTTGTGACAATGAAAATAGACACTTCAATGCAAAACAATTTATTGCATTGAGATCGTAATACATTAAATGTATTAAAAATAATATAAATGCATTACAGTGAAGTAAACTTTTTTCTCATGTATTGTTTTAATATATTAAATGGGCTTGAATTCAAAGAATCCAATAATGATAATTTAACCAACACTTATTTTAGCAAAAATGTACTTATAAGATTGTGGATTCAAGTTCATTATAAAACGATTTTTTAATATATATTTAGAAACAATCTTTTTTTCAAATATGATCATTATTATTATTATTGTATAAACATATATAAAGGTTGACAACGGAATGGTGAGGATAACATTTATGACGATGATGATTGTCGATGTCGTTTTTTGTTGTTGTTGTTGTCTCTATTGAATGGATCTTGATGATGATTCTATTTGGGAATGGTAAAACAAACTAATATTTTTTTTCGTACAATAAAATCGTAATAGATGTCATCTCAGATTTGTTCATATAGGCAACAATATATCAATCTCTTTCTATTAATTGCATTAACATTAGAAAGAACGTTAAAAGCAAACAAATATATATATATTAAGGTAGACAATAGATCAGTAGAAAAGAAGAAGAAGAATAAGAAGAAGAAGAAAAAGAATAAAATCACATTTGAATTAAATTATCGGAGGGGGAAAGTAAAAAATAAGGTAAAAATAGTAGAAACATTTATATATGAAAAAGAAGAATCGGCACAATTTTCACTGTGTGTTTGTTTGAGCAATCAACCGTTAAAAGAGAAAATTGTGGATAACAAAAATAAAGTAAAGTTTAACATCTCATTTATCAATTCCCAAATGTATTATAATATATAAAATAAAAGTTTGCTTTCGTAATCGATATAAATTTTTTTTTTACTTTAGGATAGAACTGATTTCTTTTCATTAAATTACGATTACGAGAGAAATAACATTATCATAATTAAGTTGGTATAGTTGCATTTATATTGTTAGAGGTTTGTATGGTTGAGTTTATGGTTTCTATCGGTTCGGTTTTTGGTATGGAATCGTCCGTTATATTAGTTGCCGATCGTTCCCGATTGTTTAGATCATACAATTCAACTGTTAATGGGCCAATATATTTGGGATCAGCTAATTTAAGAATCAATTCCATACATTGTTCATTCAAATCATGCATCTCCTCTAATCGACTTAACAAATTTAGATAGATTGTCTTCGCTTCACATACAGAATTGTATTTCACCTCCAAGTATCGTTGCAATAGATGACAATAGGTTAAATATTCTAGCCTGAAGATACAACGAGGGGAAAACACAAAAAAATAAAATTATTAATAAATCAATTTAAAATTCAGCAAAGTCGTGGTCGTTGTTTTTCATACGTACATTATGTATTCACGATGAAGAAGATTGGCTCGATTCGGATAAAACAGCAATATCATTGACATCTTTTTGAAAAAAAACAAATTAAATGAATGATAATTATCAAAAATGAATTAATGTTTACCAAACTA
This sequence comes from Blomia tropicalis, assembly GCA_029204025.1. Taxonomy (NCBI): domain Eukaryota; kingdom Metazoa; phylum Arthropoda; class Arachnida; order Sarcoptiformes; family Echimyopodidae; genus Blomia; species Blomia tropicalis. The sequence goes on along the minus strand of CM055089.1, from coordinate 13,485,146 downwards.
ATAATCGAATCATCATCCTTCCAATCGGGACGAAATGAAAGAAAAAAATTCTTACAACGATTGTACAACTCTTCGCCGTAGGCCTTCTTCAGATACGAATGATCGATCACTAGACTAGAGTTTTGTTCCTATAGAAATAAAAATGATTAAATCAAAATGAAGTTGCATTATTTAAAATAAACAAAAGAAACTTACATTCGGATTGGGAATGCAGTACATATCCTCATATGGATTAAAATATCGTATCTTAAGCAATGATTTAATTTCACCAACACTTCCTTTTAACAATGCAATTTGATCATCTTGACACATACATTTAAATGATTGAATATTCTTTACGGCAATAATAATCTGTTTAATCACATACTCGAAACATTGGAAACCTTCAGCCATATCAATTAAAAATCTTCGTTTTGCTTTATTATCTTGTACATAGGTACACAATGGTCGAAGATATCGATTAATCTCATCCAAACGATTCTCTTCTAATTTATTAAGTTTACGTAAACTTCGTCCATCATTATCGGTTTCCGATAGTTCATATGCCAATGGATTTGTCGTATACTCTAAACGTATTGCATGTTTATATACATTATCCGATATTTTCCATGTTAATGGATTATTCGATTCTGATTGTACCAAATCTGATCCAATATATATTATTTTCCATGTTAATGGATTATTCGATTCTGATTGTACCAAATCTGATCCAATCATATTTGGATAACTTTTAGTTGCAACAATTATATTTTTTGATGATGTTTTCATTTCATTTGAACCAATAATATCATTACCAATTGTGGTTGACGAACTATTATTAAACGTTCCATTTGTTGATGAACAATTACTTATATTATCACTTGAATCACGTATTGATGACGATGATAATGATGATGATGATGATGATGATGATGATGGTTCATGATTTGAGTTTGTTTGATTTGAATAGACAATTATGGCACTATTAGTTGAATTAGTTGATTGATTGCTCATTTTATCATTGATTGTTTCAATATTAACATTATCCAAATTAAGGTTTAATTTACTATTAATATAATTGATAATTTCATTCTTATTCAATGATGATATTAAATCATTTGCCAATGTTTCATTAGAATTACCATTATTATTACCCAATGATAATGGTAAGATTGGTAGAATGATTATATTGTTTTGATTAGCGTTCATTTTCGATGTATTTGTCTCGTTGGTCAAATTTGTTGTTGTCGTCGTTGTTCCATCATTAAAATTAGTACCATTTCCATTAATTTTCAATTGATTTGTTGTGGTTGATGTTGTTGTTGTTGTGGTGGTTGAATTGGTCATATCAGGTGAATTGCAGTTCATCATCATCATCGATGATGATGAACTATCAGCATCCTTCTTCTCTGAATCACGATTACGATGCTTTCGTCGTTTCATAATCTTCTCCTCTTCCGTTAGGATCCAATCCTTTTTCATACCAATTTGAAAACATTTCTCTAACCGACATTTTCGGCAATATTTTCTCGTTTTCGGATTCAACACACAATTGCCGGCGGTAATACATCGAAATGCCTATCGAATGAAAAAATTTATATTTAAAAATAAGATGAAAGTCAATTTGATTTATATACTAACAAAAAATTAGAAAAAAATAAAATTTATCTAAATAAATCAGAATCTTAAAAACCAGTCTAATTCAAGACCTACCTTATTACGTAATGCATTTCGACGAAAGAAGGCTTTACACGATTCACATGTTAATGCATTAAAATTATATCCTATTGAGATAAAGATAGGTTTTAAAATGAAAATTATTTTTTTTGTTACGCAAATAGTAAATCAAATTAAGGATAGTGTAGTAAATAAATAAATAAATAAATAAGAAAAAGGGTTTGTAAATCATTCAACTATATCCATGAGCAATGATCATTCAAGTGTCTAAAGGTCCACAACATCTATAGTAATATCCGCATCACATTCATTCATTTCATTATCACTGATCATAAAGGGAAAATGATTGCCACTACAGGTGAAAATGGTTTAAGTGCAAAATGAAAGAAAAAAATCTAGAAGGAGAAAAAAAGAAGTTAAGATTGTTTCGCTTGAAGGCACACCAAAACGATGGATCTAGTCTCAGCTATATCAATAAAATGGTTTAAGCTGCCGCTTTTTATTTTTTGGTGTGAGGTCAACTGCCCATCTTCATTAGTGATGTGAAAGAATGGGAAAAAAGCTATCAACCTTTAAAGTCATCATCATATATACCAAAGTTAAATGATTAATGTTTCGTCGTTGATCTATTACTAAAAGGAAGAGCCTTATGTGATTGGAGGATGATGACGGAGGGGGACAAGGAGAATGTTGAAGAAGGAAGAAGAAGAAGAAGAAGAAGAAGAAGAAGAAGAAGAAATGTCATTAGACTTACCTAATGCTTTATCACCACAAATGCCGCATATCTTTTGAACTTCCATATTTTCATAACTCATTTTCATTAAGAATCTATTGTTACAATTTACCAAATTGGAATCTTTTCATTTGTTCAATAATAATAATAATTTCACTTTAAACCATAATTAATTGGTAAATCAATGGGAAAACTTGTTTTATTTTTCGATGAATGATCTGTACAAAAGGGAAAAAAATTTGGAAATAAAAATAAAATAAAACAAAACTTTTTATTTTGTTGTGAAAGAATTCTCATTTATATTAAGTGATCTATTAATAGAAGAATAACATATTGAATCGATCATTTTTGTTTTGTTTTGGTACATGATTTACCATTGCCTACCGTTTGATGTTGATGAAATCGTTCAATATCGATCAATTTGGTTGAGATGTCACACACAAACACACACACATTAGAAGAGAAGAAGTCTATCTCAATGGAACTCAAATCAACCAGACTCCCATAAAACTACCAAAACTTCTCTCACAAACTTGTGGTGGATACCAACCAACAGATATACAAGCTCAATTGTACGAGGTCAGTCAAGCCACTGGCATAGATGATTGTTGGTTGACTGCTAGATTGGTTTGGTTTGGTTTAGGTTGGAGTACAACTTTTTTTTTATGTTGGTTAGATAGTTAGTTAGTTGGCAACACTCGACCACATTTTGGAGTATAGCAAACATTACAAACGACAATTGAACATTAGAGATACCGGTTAGATATAATAAATGGGGAAAACTTTCTTTTCTTCCCATAAAGATTATCATCAAATCGTTACGTTCTTCTTCTTCTCGTTCTTCTCATCATCATCATCATCATTATCATTAATGAAGAATAGGGAATGAAGACCAACAAATAAAAAAAATCAATAATTGTGGCACGACAATGAATATTAAGGTTCTGCTGATCGTTATGCTTCACTTCATTGATTGCATTTGGTTGTCACACAAGTGTTTTTACAAGAGGAGGATCAACTATATTTTTTTTTTTTTTAATTTAGATTCTTTGCATAGTTTATGGTTGATTGTTGTCACCCGTTGTGATTAATTAATGAATCAGATTTAATTGAAATAATGTTAAACAGAACATTAGAATAATAGATAGAAAGATAATTCGTGATGAGTTGAGCAACAAGTAAATCACTTATTTTTTTTTAAATTAGATGATAGTTGAAAATGTTACTTTGTGTTTGATTGTTGAAGCAAGAAAATCAAATGATCGATGGATTCTTTCGATTTCTTTTTTCTAATATATATAATCCATAAATGATTATTGTTATTGTTCAATTCATTTTATTAATTGAGACGTTATGTTTCTTCTTCTTCTTTTCTCATTTAATAATATTCTTCTTCTTTCTTATAATAATAATGTAACACATAAAATGTCAAATGGTGTTGAACTATTTTACTCCCACAATCTACATCACACACACACACACACACATGAACGACACAGACGATAAATGGGAATACAATTCAACTTTGAGAAAGGGAAAACGTAGAAAACATGAATTAATTTATCAAGAAACAAAAAGAAAAAAATTTGGTAAAAACAATGGCGTGACATGAGACGATTTAACTTGACATACCATTTATTATAATTCTGATGTTGGGTAAAGTTTCCTTCATTGTTGTTGACTAACCAAAAATATTAAAATGAAAAAAAAATATTGTATACATAAGTTCCTGGTTTAGTTTCTCTACAATGTCGAGGTTGTCGTAACTTCGTTACTTCAAATCTTCTCAATCACTATAGTGATCAACTGCCAAAACGATCACCATCATCAATTAAAAAAAAATGTGGATCTAAAAGTTTCACTTGTGTGGTACCTGGAATAGATGAATAGAGAACGTCCTATACAATCTTCCATACTATACAATTCCACCATGCATGCATCAATGTTTAGCTCATCGTCGTAAACATACAAACTCGTAGAGCCCTTCACCATACAGTTTCAAGGATATTGGACAACTTTGATGCTCGTTTGCTTCTCTCACTCTCTCTCGATGTATACTACACGTACTCTTCTTCTTCTTCTTCTTCCTTCTTCTTCTTCTTCTTCTGTACAATATTTGATGTAGTCGTGGTCGTGGTTGTTGTCGTCGTCATCGTCACCAAACACGATTTGAATTGATATCGACGTCAGTTTGCATTGCAAAAGCCCATTCCTAAATTTTGTAAACCCTGTACCAACCAATCATCAAACCAATCGTTTCTTTTCCCCCTTTTTTTATTTATATATTAAATATATTTGATAACGTTCAAACTTGTTACACCAGATCTTTTAAAATTGTCAAATATAAAAAAGAAGAAACGATTGGTCGATCGGTCGGTCGGTCGGACGTAATTGTCGTTCAATAGTATTTAATCAGTAGGAAAGGATAAAAATTAATAGAAATAAATATAAGTGAAAAAAATAAAAGAGTAGAAGATGAACAAACCTGATTATCACTTGATAGTTGACAGATTTTCTCGTAAACTTTCTTTCTTTCTTTCTTTAATCGTCATAAGACAAATTGAATTTTCCTTTTTTTCTCATTTCATTTTATTTTATTATCATTCCGTTTCATTTATGGTAGTTGAGATTAGGTTGGAAAGAACAGTTGGTAAAACATGTGAAACCTGATTCAACCTGTCATCTTCGTCTTCGTTGTCGATTAAAAGATTTAATCCATCTCTAAATGTTTAACTTTTTACTTCTTCTTCTTCTTCTTCTTCTTATGAAACCAAATATTATCAAAGTTGTTCATTCCCTATTTTAGCTTACAATTTCACATTATCTTGTCCATTTTTTTCCCCTCTAAACTTATTTTGTGTTGAGATGAAATCATTGGCTTTTTCTAGCTCCTTCTCTTGCTGCTCTCCATTTTGAGTGATAGTCTCTAACTCTATTTGATTTCTCATTTTCTTTCGAAACTTACCAAACATGAATGTCTTTAACTGACGATTAAATGGGACATTGCCATAATCATAATCGTCGTTAAATGCGTCTCAATCAATAGACACACACAGTTTGCCCTCCCATCTCCTTCCCTCTGATTTACAAATCCTATTACAATTATTATAATTATAATAATCATTATCATCGATTTAATATTTTTCTTTATACAAATTTATGTTATTATTTTTTTATTTTATTTGTTCATTAATAATTTGGCAACCACATCTAGTTAGTTAGTTAGTTAGTTACTCATTTATTCAATTTGTTTTATATATTTATATATGAAATGCAATCATTTATTTATTTATTTTTTTTATACTAGGTAGACTTTCACTTTTTTTATATAGATTGATATTCGCATTAAAGAATCAAGTATGCTTTCATTTTAATGTCAAATATATTAAATGATGAATAAAAATAAATTGCTATTCAAATAGATAGAACACTCAATGTAAACTTAGGGTGCAATTTACTAAAATCCACTAACATGGCAAAAAACATGTTTCAATTCATCAATATCATTCAATTGAATTCATTTTGAAAGGTAATGTTATTTTAATAATGTTCTGGATCTCGCCCTCATTTCTACATTTCCAATTTCGCAATCCAATATAGATTTTTTATTGAGAATGAATGGAAATGGATACCTAGTTCAACAACAAACAAACAAATAGATAAGCACATAAATGATGAATGAAAATAAGGGAAAAATTAGGTAATTTAGTTGCTGTTCCGTGTCCACTTCATCTATAACTAGAAATGTTGACATTTTCCCGAATAAATAAAGTGAAAAATTATTACGAATGAAAGAAATATAGTGCACTATAAGGAGAAAAGTCAATAAAAGTCTTCAAAAAAAAAAAGATATCGTTTGCAAACTTGATTAGGTTTCATTGATATATAGCAAAGAATATATAGTAAACAAAAAATAAATAAAAAAAATAACAAATAATAATATTATTCTATCATATTACGTATTAGATCTATTATAATATCTATTTATATATTTCACATTTAACCAAATAATGAAAGAATTTATCTTAATTGAATTAGTACCATTCATTTATATTGTCAAAAATTGAATAAGGAATTTAGATTAAAAATTTCAATGTGTCATTTCAACAAAAAAATTGGATAGACAAGAATTCAATTTCTATTTATACCCTAATGATGTTGGCTTTAATTAGAATTCCATTAGATTCTAATTTGCATTAATTATTTAGTGTTTGGTAGCATCATTTTTATTTGTTTATTTATTTATTTATTTACTTTGTATTTCAATAAAAATTAAATCAACTTCTTCATCCATTTTATAAATGTCATCGTTATATTTTATTTTATATATACTACTTTATGCTTTTCGTTATTTTTATATTATTATTTGCTTTCATTTATGTTAATAATAATAATTTATTGTAAATTGATGTCATTTATAAAACGAGAAGCAAAGAGTGATATTTTGCAATCACATTTTTTTGTTTGTTTGTTTGTGTGTCTTTGAATGGCAACATTGAACATTTGGCAACAACATTTTTAAGCTTCTTTGACAGGATATGGACCAAATCATTTTGTTTTGTTTGTTTTTTTTCGTCAAATTATGTATTGATGGGTAGTAAACATTCATTGATTGAACAACAAATAAATGGCAAACAAACTATGAAACAGGTGATGGTAATAGAAGAAGAAGAAGAAGTCGCATGAGGGTGAAGGGAACGAGAATGGAAGAGTCGAATTTCTCATTCAATATAATGAAGATCACGAAACGTTGAATCGATCTAATTAGATTGGCGCCCATTTTTCCATTGACTGTTGTATAGAACAACAAGAAATGATTAAAAGTTAGAAATAAAAAAAATTGGTTTCGTCTTTACATTCAACTAACTGTATTCAGGTAGGACTGTATTCCAGTTCACAACTAATTGGCAAGACATACTTGTTTGTTCGTGCGTTCGTTCGTTCGTTCGTTCGTTCGTTCGTTCGTTTCTTCAAAGTGTCATTGCCTCGTATCGCTTTCATCAAGTAAATCGTTCATCCGCTTCTAAAAGTGTCATATGCACACCAAACTGTTGGATAAAGAAGATGATGATGATATAATTAGACCAAATCATTTACAATTCGCAATCTTTCCTCCACCACATGCATGGATGAATAAATCTATGATTTTAAGTATATAAGAATAATGAGAATTGTAAAGGTAACAAATTAATGTATCATACCTCCCCATATTACTGGGATACAATGTGTATATGTAATGAACATTTGTAGTCATTGGTGACGAAGACGGAAGATCGTGACATTTTTTCTTCTTCTTTTCTCTTGCTACAAGTGGAACATGGTGGTAGTTTCAGTTTTACGTGCACTCGTCTATCTCTCACTCTCTTTCTTCACTTTATCACCATCGTCATCTGTTTTACTTCACTGGTACCTCATTAACGATCTCATAATAAATGAATTGTTAGGTGCAATTGGTTGGTTAATCTTGTCTTGTTAGTTGTATTGTCAATGGGTCATTCGTCAGTTAATATTTCGCGCTATGAAACAAGTGTTCAAAAATAGTTATAGACGCATGCGTTAAAATAGTTGTACATCGGATGTTCTATTTCATTTGGCGCAATCAAATGGACCCATTATTCCATTTATGCTTCATACACAAATGACGTGTGTGTTGCTATGTTGTAGGTTCTACATTGAAAACTATGTTTATGTGACATGACTTTGTGGGACATGACGTCCCCATCAACATTACCTCTCATTGTGACAATGGATGATCACGATGCATCAACAAGTTCTGCTTAATTCTATTTTGTTTATTTGGATTTAATCATGGTCGATTGATCATTTCTGTTGGCCAATTTAGTCTATTGTTCTCTAATTCCCGATCAACCGACCGACCGATCGACCGTTGTCCGTTTCTTTTCCATGTCTTCATTCGATTTCGTGCCGACAAAACATTATTTGTCATGGGATGTTGACATGCAATTGACAATGAACAATCGAGTTCAATCAAGCTATATGTATGCATGTATGCAAGTATGTGCAACCAGGCGATTGTTTCCATTCTACCCTCTACGCCATTTGCCATTAGGAATTACGATTTCCACCCAACTTTGTGCCAACTCATCGACAAACGTTGGTTTTCTTTTCTTTAGTGAACATTGAGCAACTTTGAACCATCAATCCTCACTTGCAATTTGTGAAACCCCTTCACCAACATCGACCACCACCACCACCAACCAAGCAACAACCAAAATTTGTTCATCTATTCTATTCTTTTTTTTGTTCCATCTCAATAGTAAACAATTACAATGTTAGAGAATCTCAATCTTGAACGTCGTTGTTCACTTAACGTAATGCTGCTATTCGTCAATCTATCATTATAAATGGACATGTCCGTTCCTACTACCACCAAACCATCCTCTCCTTCAACTACAACATTCATACCCTCAGGTAATGACCGATCCTATTATCATTTTATTTCATTGAACAATTGGTTTGAAGTGGCAATGCTACAACAAAGGAATTCAATATAATAACCGGTTTGACGGTAATATCATCATCATCATCATCATCATCATCATCATCATCATTATCATTTTCCAAACTGCTATACAGTCGTTAGTACATCTTTGTGTGAGGCCGAAAAGCCGTTTTCCTATCGGGAATTAAACTTCCCCTCATTTACTTGCCCATTTATTTTTGTGCTATAAAATGCAACGGAATATTTTTGATGAACAATACTATCTCAAGGTAATGATCATAAGATAATAAGACAAAAATTGTACAATTCAAATTATAATTTTTTTATTTTATTTCAATAGTTCAAAACTTCATCTTGTCAAGAATTGAAATTGAACCAATTTGTTTAGATTTGTTTTCAATTTCATTTGAATTTATCTTGCCATACCCTCTATCAAATTGGGGCAATGTAATATTCTCGGACATCCTTATTCTAGTCAACCGTGATATTCAATAGCCCATTTGTGGTGGTCAATTTTTTTACTTTCAATGCCGGTCCCATATAAAATGGTAAATTCGATCTCATTTGGTGTGTGTATGGTACCGTAAAGTCAACTCTTTTGTGTAAGTGCAACAAAGTCAACTATATATAATGTTACAAATATATAAATTTGTTCCTTCTTCTTCTTCTTCTTCTCGATCCAATGGTGTGTGAGATCCTCTTGAGATCACTCTCTCATGTTATATAGTCGATTCGGTATTGGCGTCCATGTGACGTCATGGAACTTTTTTCTATCATTATTATTTTTTTGGAATATACATACACACTTGAAATCCAAACATTGTTTTCTTCATATTAATAAGATTAAAACTTATTTTTGTTCTCCTTATAGAATTGATGACATTTGTACATGTCCACGATCATACAATTCAAGACCACCACCATCATCTTGGTCATCTGGCATCTGGATCCTTCAATTCTCATTGTACCAGATCCATTGAAAGATTGTACATATAATTGTGTCCGTGCCTTACAATTCCAACATTCGGCCATGTGTACGTATGTCAACCAACATCACCATTAACCCACATTTCATCTCATCCACACAATGTGGGTTGGTGCGCCATCATTCTGCGCATAACATGTTGTGAAATGTACCTTCAATCATTATTCTCGTATTTCATTCGGATTTGGAATCGAATTGAATCGTCACGTTCAACAAACATCGGCAACAAGGCTATACAATACAATGTGAAATGATGCATTAAGTGACTTGTTCATTCATTCATTGTCGTCATGCGCCGTACCAAACGGTAATGATGTATATCCCCATCAACCATCATTCCGTTCATATAATCATCATTATAAAGGTATGGACACTTTTATGTATTCATCTCTTTTTTTTTACTAACTTTTATTTGAGAATATATATAGTGTGAAATGATAGGATAGTTTATTAATGTTTTGCCAAATTGCAATGATCTTTTTGGCTTTGAACTGTTAATGTCTTGTTGCAATGCCTTTGCCCCCTATCCTAAAATCGTTAAGCTGCATCTTTTTCGTTCTTTTTTTTTGTTTTGGCTAAATATACCAATTTCGTGGCATGCCTTTTTGCAAACACTAGTAGGTTCAAAGCTTCTATTCCCGTTTTTTCTTCTATCCCGTTTTGTTGTATCGTCACCCCTACATGTATTATCCTCCCCCTTCCTCCATTTCTCTCACATCACCCACATACATCCATTCACTCAATCTACCAATCCATCTATCCATCCATTGACCGCACAATTCTCGTTTGCCTTCACTTTACATTTGCATTTTGGCTTGCACTACAACCACATCATCACATTGAAATGGTTGTATGGCTTCCTGAACATTCTCGTATAGAAACAAAGTTTACTTGTTTCACATTGAAAAAAAACAAAATGCTAAAAGGAGGAGAGTCAACGAATGTTAATCGAATAGAAGAATCAGGCGAGATGGAAAGAAAGAGGGAATGAGAGTGCAAAGCAATTTGATCAAAAGCCAATGTTGTCATTCGTAAATCATTCAACGTTCCATGTTGATGGGCTAAAGTGATGGACCATGTGTTCCATTGGATATTGTTTTGTTTGTTTGGTATGTTTTTATCTCTTAAAAATTTCTATTACAACGGACTTGTTTTACTTGTCCATTGGTCAATAAGAATCGACTTTCTCCATTTGCTTATGCTTCAATGATAACGAGCCTTGTTTGCATATACAAATATTATTTTTATTTTATATCCTATGTTTATTGTTTTCATCATCATACAAACATTCGTTATTAACTATGTATCTACCGATCAAGTTGTAGAATGTATGTATGTGTGTATGTATTTATTGGCTCAGCCGCAAGCTTGTTTCCATTTTTTTTGTTGTGTTTGATTACCAACTTTCATTTCTTTCAAACCATTACTACTCAACTGTCTACCATTTTTTTTTTATTTCATGTATTTTGGTTCTGGTTCAATTTATTCCTCGTCATCCATGTCATGTTTGCATTATGTGTGTGTATGTATGATTGTACAAATAATACTGTGATGTCAGTTGTTAGACAAAAGGGAAAAGTGTATAAAATGGATGCTTTTGCTACTGATTTATTCGTTTAAAATCATAAATCGATGTTATAGTGTGGTGAAAACGGTGGTTTTCTTTTCTTCTATATTGTTTTATTTTATTTTCAAATCAACTGATCATACCTTTCTTTTTTTATTATTTATTCAATAGATAGACGAAAGATGACAATGTAATTGCTACACCATCACCAACACAACCATAATTTTAAAGGATACTTTTTTTTGTACACCAGTGAAGCTATGGATGATGATGATGAAGGGGAAAATATTGTTTCGCACATCTCGCGCGCTCTCAACTAAGTTATAAAAAGGGCGAGTGAAGAACTGAATGAAGAAGGAGATCACACAGTACGTTGAACGAATTGGACTTTTTGGGGAGGGTAAAAGCTAAGCAACTTGGCAATCATTGAATGGAAGTTGTTGTGTCTATGTCGAATTGAATGATGAAGGGAAACAAGTATTTTTTTTCTGTATGTGTATGATCAAATGCCGGTTGCGAGAGAGAATAGGAGAGAGATCGCGCGCGCACACGCACGTTTTCGCTAAAGTATTGCATTAGTTGTCGAATGGAGCCAGCCAACAAAGTCAAGCAAACGATCGAATGCAACCAGCCAACCATCCATCCATCTATCTATCCAGCCAGTCAGCCAACCAACCAACCAACCAAACCACCACCACCACCATGTTGCAGTTGTGATCGAGTGATCCCAAACAGTATAGCCTTGCGCGTCTAAGTTGTATGTATGTGTGTATATACTCTCTCCCTCTCTCAAATATATATATACACTTTCACATCATACACAATTTGTTCAACGTGTTTTCTGACTTCGACTTAGCTTGTATGAGGTTAGTCGTCGTCGTCGTCGTCAACAGTTTGCAGTGTCGTCTCCAGTTTGTTTGCGTCTATTCAATGATGTATTGGTATGTTCTATGAGACACATATACAAGAACATACCATGAGATCATGTGGTCGTACACTGCCGCTACAGTCTAGCATAACTTTACTGTACGACATCCTTCTTTTTTTTCTTCTTCTTCTTCTTCTTCGTCGTCATCGTCTCCTTTCCTTCGTTTCATTTTCCCCCTTACTACCTTAACCTTATACATAAAAAACAAAAAAATCAGCTTTTCTATCTATCTTTCTCTTCAACAACTGATTTCATTCTAACATTTTTCTCTCTTTTTTTCGTCTCTCTTTCTCATTGGTTATAGATATCGACCGTGGATCATCAACATCGACACCATCATCATCACAATCATGGTATATTATAATTGAATTCGATACTGTGTTGTGTGAGTGTGTGTCACATAAACGCGCACACACACACACACACACATTCAATAATAAAAAAGAATGGTGCATTGAAACCAACATTCGATGGCGTGTAGTACATCTTATCCAGTGCTACATTTTGGTAACCATACGAAATGAAGCTAAACAACTTGCAGTCAACAAACGAAGACGATAATTTAATTGCGACAATAACAACAACAACAAAAGCGAATCTGTGAATTCAAATTGTGTTCTTAATTCAATGTGACATTATGGATTTTATTATTGCAAATGTGAATATACGGTTGGATGAAGATCAATCATAACTTACAATAAGTGTGAAGAACAAAATCATCTACTCCTACCAATTGTTGTCTATTATATTCCATCGTGTCTTCTACTACTTCATCAACAAATCCATAACAACCTATCGTTTTTTATACTGTACAGTATAAATTTAATATTGTATAACAACAACGAAAGTAGTGTGAAAGAGAGTGAGTCGACAATCAAGCAAAACGATACCAAAAACAGCCATATACAACCAGACCCGGTTTCCTTCCTACACTCTCCGCTTGCTCACTCACTCACTCACTCACTTATAACATTTTTTTTATGTTAACTCTCTCAATCCAACAATGTGTGTGTCATATATTGTACAATCTATTGTACGAGAACGTCCACAACCCAACAGCAACTTTATTCGCAACCGTTCTTACCCATAGTGATTGTACCAGTGGCCTGTTGTACATTGTCGTACAATGTGATCATTTTTTTGTGAGCAAAGGAAACCGACCGAAATCAGAAACGTTTGAAACCTCGTGTTTTTCACCCGTCAACATACATGCCAATTCGCTTTCTCTCTTCTCGTTCTCTCTCTCTCTCTCTCTCAATCTCTTCTATTGAGCACAACGCAAACTATTGGATCTATTTGGTTGTGTGCATTTTGTGTGTGTGTGCATGAAGTAGACGTCGGCGGTGTTTGGTGACGACGGCGCTGTACCTAAAAACCCAAACTTTCTCTCACACACAAAGTTGAACGCAAGTCCTATGCCAATGTTGATGATGATGATGGCTACGATATTGTCGGCCATGGCACACTGATGGACGTGCCACAGTCGTTGCCGACCCACCGACCGATGTCGATCGACGACGACGACGACGACTACGGCACACCGGCATATACATTGGTGTCTTTTCACTCTCTTTCTCACACTTCATGTTCCATTTGGTGTTTATTTTCAAATCTTCTGTCGGATTTCTTCAAAGTGCAATACGGTTCAGTGCCTAATTAAGTGGATGTGACGAGCAAAAACATTAAAAGGGAATAACATCCATCATAAAAAAAAAGATGAACGAAAGTTTTTTTTTGTTATTTAAAATTAAATAAGGAAGAAAAGACGACGAAGACGAAAACGACAATGATGATTAAAGATACTCTTCCTCAATATTACTCAATCACATTAGAAAGGAAATATTTGGAAAGAATCATTATTATCAACCGAATCGAGCAAATATTTTGTGGCCTAGAATGATTAATTATCTTCAAATATTTTAAAGTTTATTTTCTTCATTTAATTTATTCATTCAACTCAAGATATAACGGAAAACGGAAAAAAAGCAACAAGGAGTTTTCCATTTAAGAAATAACTAAAACTGTCAATGAACCAAAACAAGAAAAAAGAAATTGGATAATACTTAAAAAAAGAAGAAATGAAATCATTGCCTTATTAAACCGAAATTTTTCTTAATTTGTTGAATTCTCTCGAGATTTGTTCAATTCTTTATATTCTTCCTATTTCTCAGTTTCTTATTCTTCTTCTTCTTCTTCTACCACTTACTCCCTCATCATTGCCTGGTCGTGAAACAGAACTTTTATGCTTATTATTATACTACTATATATATACCACGATTTGCTATAGATCATAAATCATTTCTTCTATGACAAGATAGTCGATTCGACTGAAAACGAGACGAAATCGGATTCACTAACCATCAGGAAGAAACCAGGTGTCATCAGGAGGCCTTTTCCAAAATTCTCAACTTATATGTGGTGTATATTTGTGTCTACGGTACATGTGCCTCACTTGATCCACCATTCTTTGCCGCCTCACTTTAATTTACTCCACCGAACACACACAACTACCGTAAACTTTTTTTGAACATTTTTTTCTCATGTCGGTTCTCAAGAACCCTACAATTTATCAAAGTTTGAACATTGAGCTTCAAAAAATCTAAAGTGTACGACCGCGAGTCCGAAACTCAAGTTTAGTTGAACAACATTGACAAGAAAAAAAAGAAACGAAAGTTCAAATTAAGAACACTCAACACAAAGGAAAAATAATAACCAGATATTGTTGTTTCAAGAAAATCAATATTAAATTTTATATATTTTATTGCTGTTATCAATATTAGAAGTAACGCAACATCAATCTTCATTCTTTTGTTGTCGCTTTCATTGTTGCTTATTTGTTTATTGGTTTTTAGGTTATGTTTTCCTTAAAATTCACGTTTGTTTGCTCACCAACACTCAACAAATTATTACTTTTGCTTTTATCCTTGTTATAACGATCATCATCAACATTATATATTATTGTTGTCGTCGAAATCTTCGATCAATTCAATTATTATTATTCTACTCCTATCAAGCGAAACAAAGCAACTGGAATTTTTTTCCTTGAACTTATTTCACAAAATTTTGGAATCATTTCCTACCCAACGAACGAATCAGTCATTCAATCAATCAATCATTCAATCAATCAACTAACCAATCAATCAATCATTGTTAAATATGAATTGAATCGACTACATTAACCCAATATGGCGCATGATGTTACGATGAAGACCGAATCAAAATAGGTTTCGATTTGTGATGACCATGTTTAGTTAATGACCCTCAAAAAAAAATCAACAAGAACAACGGTAAGAAGACTCAACTGATCAAAACCAAAAGAATAATATAAAATATAACTCAAACCACAGTTTGAATGTTGTCATCGCCGTCATCCATGACGATGGTCAATCTTGAATTGTTCATCTTCATCAACTAGTCAATCAAACGAAACGAGACAAAACGCAATATAACTGAAACACCAAAATCACCATTAGTCATGCAAACATTTTCATCATCATCATCATCATTATCCATTGGGACATCATTACCATAATAATCATTGCCATTCGACGCCAAAAAAAAAAGTAAAAACGATTGGACCAATTTGTCAACTCATTCAGCCAAGTCCAACATTTTTTTGTCATCATTTTTATCGTCTTGTTTGGTCGTGGTCGTTCAATTAATCATTAAGGTAAGTCATTTTTTTTTGCACAATATAATCATTTTTTATATTATTATATATCAGTGCGAAACATTGTTTTGGTGGTTAAATATTACAATTGTTGAATTTTTCATGTGGTCATCATCATCACATGGATGACATCCATGATTCTTCAATTTATTCGAATTATATTATGGTTTATCTAGTACATCTATGTACAAATGCCATTTTCCAAAACACTCACTCACTCTATAATCAATTCTGTCCTATTATTTTGCCATATATTTCGTTTCCATTTATTCGAATGTACATCCACAATGTGTATCCTAGATAGGGTTTCCAATTTGCGAATGTGTTTTACAGTATAGTCAAATGAGTGATGTCTACCGCCGACTGATGCCTCGACGCCATGGGAGAAAGAAAAGAGATGAACCAAGAGGGGATTGAGACTGAGTGAACAATCCTCATTGACGTCGATATGTACATGTGTGTGTGTGTGTGTGTGTGTCTGTGTGAGAGTGTGTTATTGTTGTTGTTGTTTCAATGATGCCACTCTTCCTCTTCAATATGCTCTTGTTGTTTTTATTGTTATTATAATATAATTCCTTCATCTGGATGCCCATGCTCATTGATATGGCAATTCATCATTTTTCATCTTTTTATTTATATATAAATATATATATATTTGGTGGTTGGAGAATAGTTGATCTGGACAATGGCAATGTCAAACGATAAATATATTGTTAGTCTCACCGTTCCAATGAACAAGATTGAGTGTATTGGGTGTGTTAAATTAACCAATGATACAAACGAATGAAATAGGACAGATAACAAGAACACACAGCGAGAGTGATTGAGAGGGTTATAATTTAAATTTTAATACATCTAGTATATTCAAATATTCTTTTTATTAAAAACATAGTAACCAAATCATACAAAAAAATATTCCATTAATCATAGATTATAATAATTCCGAAACATTTTCAAATTTGTTTGATTTTTATATACTTTCGTTTGTTCGTCCTTCAATCTTTACCTTTCATTGCCAATGTTAAGTGAAGCGCACCATTTAAACATTGAACAAAAAAAAAATGAAATGTCGATTCATTTCTGTATATTGAAGTTCATATACTACTCTATTATAAACATAAATTATCGTTTTGAAAAGAAAAAATTCTCTTATGCTTCAAATGTTTCTTTTTATTTATAACACATATTTTACTGTTCGTTTAATTTTCAACTTATTGGCAATATCTATAATTTGATGATGATTTTCCATTATTAGGAAGCCATAACGAGATGCCTATAACGATAAGATTGATTGCTGATGACGTATGTTGAAGAAGAGGTGATAGAGTAGGTTAGATTAGGTTAATGGACACACACACACACACACAAAAACGCACGCACAAACCAACTATTCAATGGCAGGTTCAAGAAAACCCGGTTCTCATTTAGGGGATATCATTTGCTTGTATACTCGTTCTCCACTTCGTCCGAGAAAAAAAAGGCTAACACACACACACACGGAAAGGCTAAACCCTTGAATAATCGTTTTGCCAACTGGCATGGCAATCAACCGACGTAACCAATTCGTATATACCGGTTGAAACCGATCTCAATCTATGGCACACACACACACACACACGATGACTTGACACGGTTCGGCAAATGCAACTAATAGTGTGCCTTCTTCGAACAATTTTTTCCCTTGATATTACTAATGCACAATCATACGAACACACACACACACACACACACACTTCAAGCAAACGTTACTTCAGGCCGATTATTAGCAGCGAAACGGCAAAGGCGCTTCCTGAAATCTAAACTTAATGGTTTGACCATGGAGGGACGGGTGAAACAGGATAGTTATAAAATAAAATCCAACTTATTACCAAAATCGGAAGAGAGTATGTTGAGATATGGTCAAACTGGCGAGAGAGTAAGTTGGTGCGAATGATGAAATCATTGAATGAATGATGAACAACACCAATAACACGACTCCTTTTTATGATATTTATATGTTCCCATATAAAACGTTGACCACATTTATTTTGATCGATAGAAGAATTTATATACTGAATAAATCGAATTGTACAAAAACGATTTCCTTTCATTCGATTCGATTCCAATTCCATTTTGATCTCAATACATGCATACATATGACATACAAATATTGAGTTTGCCTAATTTTCACACATTCAGCAAGAATGGTATAGCTATAGGAGATTCTAACCAAACGACAACATACATGAATTGTGTGGGACCGAACCAAAGAAAAAAAAAGAAGAGAATAGCTAATAATTCGCTTATATCAACCAATATCAAATACGAATCAATTGTTTCCCGTTTTATATATATATATAATATATACTGTCAAATCGATATTATACATTCGTTCCATTTGGCACACATTTAATAGGGAATGACGGCGATGGCATTTCACATTGACTTACGAAAAAATGTGCTATGAAAAAAAAACTACTATTCTCCTAAAATGTCTTAATGTTATTTGATGTCGTTGTGATCGTGTCGACGATTGCTGTGTTGCTAATTTGAAGGTAATAATTATTATGTATCACAACAACTGCACATTCAAACATACGGCTATTTAATTGAATTGTTCAGATTACATAAAAAGATATTTATGTTGACTCTCTCGCTCTCCCTCTCAATGTTTTCAATGTATAGACCTTGAACATGCAAGTTGGCTCGTCATTAACGCACACACACACACACACACACACACACATTTATACATAGTGGTATATAACTTGTATATGATCAGCCGTTTTCATTCAATGTATGTGTATTGTATATTATACTTTATTTTTTATTTTTTATTAGGATTTTGGATAACAAGCTTCGTTAGTAAACTACTTTTGCTTATGCTTACCAATGTTTGGTTGGTTGGTAATCTTGGTTCGCTGCATGTGACGCTTCATAACGCCGCCAAATGGCGCCAGCTGTATTGAGATTGTCAATCTATATTCATCTATCTATCTACCTATCTTACTCTCGCCATGTCACATACAACATGTAACTTGTTGTGAATGTATATTTATATTATATTGTATATATAGATGTGTTTATTATCACCGCCACCACGTTTTTTCATGTTGTTCATCAACTTGTACCACGACAACGACGACGACGTAAAGTAATTCTTTCTCCACCTCCTTTTCCTCTTTTCACCGTATACGATTTCGACGCTGATTTACAATTACGATCGACATAGTTCCCGAATGTTGATTAGACCGTTTTTCTTTCTTTACTATTCACTTAATCTCTTTCTCTCGTTCATGCTTTGTCGCACTAAAGACATTGTATCTTAGGATTTACCTTTTCATGAAAAAAAGAACGGCAATTTTGTTGAATGTATGGAAAGACAACCAAGTGTGTCGATGGAGTTTGCGCTTCTTAGGAGAGTTTTTTCTCTCTATCTCTATCTTTTGGTCTCTCTCTCTCTCTCTCTTTTTCTTGAGTGATATTTGCACTACCATGAATACGATACACGATCAACATGCTATCGTCACATTTGTCGACGACGAGAGAGGTTGAGAGATCTATCTGTCTATCTGCCCTCTCTCTCTCTCTCTCTCTCCCTCTCTTTCTCATCCCACAATGTGTAGCTCGCATCCTAAATGCAATCACCAAAAAAATATAAATTGTATACAACAAAAAAAAGTTGTACAATCCTCACGCACCCAACCGATTGATGTCTATTGTGTAATCAAAGTGACCGTCAAACAATATGTATTGATAAGAATATTTCATTTGAACAAACCACCCTACTCGCACTTGATCCATCCTTTCCGAATCATTAAATAGCGCACTAAACTTTCTAATATTTCCTATTAAATTAAATAATAATATTAATCAAATATTTTCTTCATCTTTTTTTTTCTTCTTCATGTTATCCGATAATCACGTTCGACAAACAAACAAACAAACAAATAAACAGGAAGCAAGAAACATTTTACTTTCGAAAAAATTGTTTTGAATTATAGTAAAAAATCGTTCGACATCGAATCAGACGATCATGATGATGGACATGGAGATGAACATGGATATGGAGATGGAGATGGATGGAATGGGTATGGATATGGATGGAAATGATGATCTTAACATGAAGTACAAACCGATGAAGGTGTGCGGCATTTGTGGCGATAAGGCATTAGGTAAATATTTCAATTATATTATTATTATTGTATATACAAAAGTTGAAACATTTTTTAACAAGTTATTTACTTTTTTGGATCTATAACAAATATTTATTTAATTTTGTTCTCTCTTTCTTTTCCTCCATTCTCCCATTCTACCATTCTACAATCAAAGGGTACAACTTTAATGCTGTCACCTGTGAAGCTTGTAAAGCATTTTTTCGGCGTAATGCTCTACGAACTAAAGTAAATGTTGTCTTTCCAAAACCTATATAATATTAATTTTAATACTAATTACTCATTTGTTTCATGTTTTCGCTGATGTTCAACGAAATATAAAAAAACAATAACACACAAACACTAACTAATATGGAATGGAATTACCATCAACGAACAACAAAATAGGACTTTAAATGTCCATTTGATGGAAACTGCAAAATCGACCTTGTCACACGACGATTTTGTCAAAAATGTCGACTAAAAAAGTGTTTTGATATTGGAATGAAAAAGGTATTTTATTGGATTATTATTTTTTAAATTTGTAGATAGTGGCAGCTTTTTTTTACCTTTACATCTATTTTCTCGTCCACCTTTCATTCTATTCATATATTCCGATCGTATAATTAAATTGTATTCAATTTTATATAGGAATGGATTCTATCCGAAGAAGAGAAAAAGGTAAAACGAGACAAGATAATGGAAAATCGGAAAAAGAAAGATTCCATTACGGGAACGACATACAATGGTGATCCATATTCAAGTTCAAGTGAAACCTATTCACCGGAAATTAAATCATCGATGAATTGTTTGAATAGTGATCTACTTAATTCAAACTATTCATTGTCGATGTCGGAAGGAAAGTTCATCAATTCTATTTATCTTTTGGATCAATATCAAAATTATTTGAATGGAAAATCGTGCCCAAAGGTGGATTCAGTTGTTCCACAACAGCAACCGTCCGTGTTGCCCCCTCCACAATCGATTTCGCCGTATTCGCCGTCGTCGATTGGATCCAATGTAAAAGTGCCAAATCTAAATCATACGGAACCGGTAAACAATAACGGAAAATCGAATGAAACGTTATTACGTTCGCCTCCACCAAACCACCAAACCCAGCCTCAACCGCAACCAACACATCATCATCATCAACCGACACCGCCACCTACGCCATCGATTCCCAACACACTCAACGATCGTTCGAATATGTTGGATCATGCAAATCAATATTCGAACATGTATCATAAATTGGGTTCGGATTCGTTGAAATCATTCGACTATGGTGGCTCATTTAGCCATGATCAATATCGCCATTCATTACATCAAGCCTTGCAAAGGACGGTGGCAGCAGCAGCTGCCGTAAATCATCATCACCACCACCACCATCCTCATCATCCTCCTCCTCCTCTTCCACCTTCTCATCATCATAATCCTCAACCACATTCACATATTCATCATCCACAATCACAGCATCATGTAAATGGAAACGCACATCATTCGACGAACAAATTATCGGAATCAGATCGTGTTCCAACAATACCACCACCAACACCACAATCTTTGCATCATCGTCAACAACCACCACCACCACCATCATCATCATCATTACCCCCAACATCACCTCAACACATCAGCAACAATTCGAGTCAACCAAATACCCATCATCAACCATTGGCATCATCGGTTCATAGTCCACATATACCAATACCAATTCCATCGCACCATAATCATCCACATCATCCAACAACAACAGCAACTCAACGACATATGTCGAATTCATTTTATCCGAAACCGTTATTTGAGATCAAAAAGGAACCAACTGGTACCGGTGAATCGGTGATCAACACCACACTTGATCCACATTCGTCGAATAGTAATGATAGTAACAGTAACCATTCATATTATCCATATTATCAACATTCAAAGACTAGAACAAGTGAATCGGCATCAACGGTAAAGTCGACACCATTTTCGGCAATTGGACACGATCCAATCACGACAGCATCGTTAACAACGAATGAAAAGACGGAACATTTGAAACGTCTCAATAATGGTACACGTACAAGTGTAAATTCGATACCAACACCAAATGTTTATCATCCACATGCTCATGTTCCACATTCGTTAGTACATTCAGCGTCAACGCCGTTGCCATCTACATTACATCAAAATGTGTCGCCGTTATCGCATCATCTAAATCCATCATCACATAATCATCAACATCATAATTTGCATAAGAGTACGACCAATGGTTCGGATCGTCATCGACATGTTAGCATCGAACATGACATTCGATCGCCATTGGGCTCCAATGGATACGACATATCCGATGATGATGAGACGGTGCCACAACCGAAACGGGCATCATTGACATCGTCCAATGCCAGTCACCATTCGATCAATAATAATAATAATCCTCATCATCATCAGCAGCATCGAAATGATCTCAGGGAGGATGGCAATGTTACCAGCCATAATGTATCGAATGATTCGATGCAATTGTTACTATCATCAAAGGTTGATTTGAACAATACCGAACCTGAGATGATTAAAACGTTAGAGACGACAACGGCGGATACGGATACGGCTATTTCTACGCCTTCGTCCTCGCCATCGTCATACAATTTCATCGAACAACTACGTGTACAAGAGTTAACATTTGCGTGCGGTTTGTTGGAACATTGGACCCAACGTAATGGTAATATGATGCTCATTCGTGATATAATCGAATTGAAGGAAATGTCCACAGCTCTCGAGTTGATCATTGAAAAGATGATCAAAATGGCAATGAAGGTAACAACATTCAATGAATTGTGTAAAGAGGAGAAATCTTCCATCTTAAAGAATTCGATCGTTGAAATGGTCATCCTTCGAACCGTACTCAACTATTCACCAGAAAAGGATTCATGGCTATTCAATTTAGATGAGGTACGTTTCCATATGCAATCAAATATTAAAGTTAATGTCTTTTTTATTATTTTTTTTTATATTCATGTCCCTTATCTCGGATCGATCATATAACAGAGAGGTTTTAGTTCTGATCATTGCCAAAAGTTAAACTATGGTACAACGGAATCAGTTTCATACAAAACATCGAACTATGATGAAATTCGACAATTTATGTTAGCCTTCGAACAAGAATGGAAAAACGATCAAACATTATTTGATTTGGTAATTTATACGACCACCATTTGTTTATTATTCATTGATTGATATATTTACCGATTCCTCTATTTTTATAATTTATATATATAGCTTACGATGATTGTCCTCTTTACACCAAGTGGACAAAACCTAAAACATCGAGAGATTATCAAGTAATAGCAACATTTTATGAATGCATATAACTAATATCTTTTTACTTTTGCAGACTTGAATACCTCACATATCGTCATTTATTGAAGAAGCATTTGGAATCGAAGATCAAATCAAAAGAAATGTCTAGAAATCATTTTATAAATTTAATGGATCTGTTGGAACAATTACATCGAATCAATGAAAAAGTGAACAAAGTATATACGTTTGAATTAATCGATCGATTATTAATATGAAAAAAAATGTAACCGAGAAACCATGGTCGGCATTCAAGTTTTTTTCGTTCAAATGAAAATGGAATCTTTCCATTACATATCCTAGAATCGATTCATTTAACGTAACCATGTTCAACATTGCCCATTTTAATAGTTTTTTTTATTATTTTTCTCTGTGCGAATATTTATGTTCTTATGAAACATGAACTTCGATTCTCATTCCCGGTGACCAAACGTCTGCCAGTTTCACATTAGATCTCCTTGTTCAAATGTCAACAACTATTATTACTACTAAAACTTTCTTATCTTTGTACCTTATCATCAACCCATCGTAACATGAAATGAAATTGAGCTATACACTTCAAACTGTACATGTACAAAAGAATACGAAACGAATCAGCAATAGTGCAATCCTTCAACCTTCAACTTTCTTCCTCCCTCTTAACTCACAATCTGAATTATTGTCATTATATATAAAACTTGACTGACTCACGATACCTCATCATTCCAAGTCTCTTTCTCTCTTTCTCTCCTTTATCCGTTCCTGAAACATAACATTTATATTATATCAATTCCTGTGACGTCCAAACTCACTCCCTCAACATCAATGCCCTCTTTCTTTTTTATATAACTCGTTACCAGACTGATCGTTTAATTCTTATCTTTGTTCTTCGTTAATCAATCCTATTATTAATGTCAATGTCAATCAATTTTGTACATATTATAAATACATAGAATAACAATTAATTAAAAATGTTTAATTATATATTCAATTTTTGTCAATGAAATCTAATTATTTTGAATAATTTAATAGTTTTTAGCCTCCACTATTGCCAACAATCTTACATGGTAAAGTTTCAAAAGAATTGCTCATTTTTTTGTCAAACCATTCTTGAGATATCACTAAAACATGATTTTTGCAAGTTTTCAATTGTATATATCTCTAAAACAATGCGTCTCACAAACTTGAGGTTTATTTCAGACGCTCGGAAAAAATAAAATCAATCAGAATCATTGCAAACATTATTCAAATTGGTCCTGAAATAACTTAGCAACTAAAAATTGTATACAATAAGCACAAGTTGTCTATTGCAACCCCACTGTGAGATCCGTATACACTTTTAGCGGTTAGGTTAAAATGATCGCCCGTGCTTTTGTATTGATGCCTCGTGTTTTCGTGTTTGGCAAAGTAAGAATCACACTTTGTTTTAAAATACCACTTTTTATAATACAAACTGTTTTTATCAACAAGAAATCCGGAAAAGCTTTCTCAGGAAATCGCAAAAGTCATAAATTAAAACATCAGTAAAGATGTCATACAATTATGTGGTGACAGCTCAGAAATCCACGGCAGTTTTTAACTGTGTATCTGGTTCGTTACTTTTACTTTTATAACCAATTATTTAACTATATTATTATTTTTTGTTTATTTGCAGGCAATTTCACCGGTCCGAATGATTTGAATCTAATCTTGGATAAATTATTTCGTTTAGAAGTTTATCTTGTTACCCCCGAAGGATTACGAATATTGAAAGAAATCAATATACATGGTCGAATTTTGTTGATCAAATCATTTCGGATTTCAAATGAAAATAAGGATTATTTGTTTGTGTTGACAGCTAAATTCAATGCATTCATCTTTACGATTAATCGGGGTACTGACCCTGGCGAATTCCAAGTGACCACTTTGGCTCATGGAATACTATCTGAACAAATTGGTCATCCATCTGAAGGGGGGGCAATTTGTGTTATCAATCCGAAGGCGCGATTAATTGCTCTCCGAATGTATGATGGATTGTTGAATATTATCAAACTGGATTTCAAGAAGAGTGAATTGAAATCATTCAAAGTCCGAATGGAAGAAACTAATGTCATTGATTTTGTATTTCTTAACGGATATGAATCACCTACCCTATGTTTGATTTATCAAGATAATCAAAGTCGTCATTTGAAAACCTATGAAATATCGGATGAAAAAGAATTTCGAAGAGGTCCATGGAAACAAGATAATGTCGAATCAGAATCGAATATATTGATACCTGTCGGGGAAGAATATGGAGGTGTTATCGTTATCGGACAAGAATCGATTGTTTACATTGTCTATCAGAACAACTATACCGCCATTGCACCACCTGGCTTGAAACAATCCAGTATCACGTGTTATTGTCAGTTAGACGTAAATCGTTTCCTAATTGGAGACATGAATGGACGATTATTCATTTTAATTTTAACTCAAAATA
Source organism: Blomia tropicalis (assembly GCA_029204025.1). Classification (NCBI taxonomy): domain Eukaryota; kingdom Metazoa; phylum Arthropoda; class Arachnida; order Sarcoptiformes; family Echimyopodidae; genus Blomia; species Blomia tropicalis. Next base: position 13,459,241 of record CM055089.1, on the reverse strand, counting down.
ATATGGAAACTTCAGGGCCAAGTTCTTCAAAATCTATGTCATCAAAATCGAATTATACTTTAAAGTTGATTGATTTGGGTGAAATATCCATTCCACAAAGTTTATCATATTTGGATAATAACTATATTTTCGTTGGCTCAAGACTCGGCGACTCACAATTGGTCAAACTTAATTTGGAAGCAAACGATTCTGGAAACTATATCACTGTTATTGAATCATTTGTAAATCTTGCTCCTATCGTGGACATGTTGGTTGTTGATCTCGATAAACAGGGACAAGATCAATTGGTTACCTGTTCTGGTTTTCTAAAAGATGGTTCAGTTCGAATTATACGAAATGGTATCGGCATCAATGAACATGCAACCATAGATCTGGCTGGTATAAAAGGAATCTGGCAACTTCGAGTCGATTCAAAATTAGATAATTTAATTGCAATTTCATTTGTTGGACAAACCAAACTTTTGAAATTGATCGATGAAGAAGTTGAAGAAACTCAAATGGATGGATTTGATTGTAGCAAGCAAACGCTATATTGTGGAAACATTGAGTCAAATGGACAACATTTAATACTTCAAGCAACCGATAATGGCATTCGATTGTTGTCAATTGAACAAAAGTTGGTGGTTCACAAATGGAAGCCAGCCAATCCTATTTCATTGATATCAGTGAATTGTACGCAAATTGTTTGCAGTTCACGTTCGTCTCTCTACTATTTGGAAGTGATCAACAATGAATTGCGTTTAACCAATGAGATTCAAATGAAACATGAAATTTCATGTTTGAACATAAGTCCATTGATAAAACCGAAAAGTAAATTTTGTGCCGTTGGATTATGGAAAGATATTTCTGTTCAGTAAGTGTTAATATATGTTTGAACTTGAATTTTCTCATATTTATTGTTTTATATCTTTTTCAGAATATTAAGCCTTCCCGGTTTAAAATTGCTTCACAATGAAAAGCTTGACGGAGAGATCATTCCACGTTCTGTATTGATGGCACATTTCGATCTTACCAGTTATTTGTTTACCGCAATCGGAGACGGATCATTATTGTACTACATCTTGGACAATGAAACAGGAACATTATCAGAGAAGAAAAAGGTTATTCTTGGTACTCAACCAACACAGTTGAAGATATTTCGAACGAACTCATCTGCAAACATTTTCGCTTGTTCCGATCGGCCGACGGTGATCTATTCGAGTAATAATAAGTTGGTATTTTCCAATGTCAATCTGAAAGAGGTGAACCACATGTGTACGTTGGACTCGTCCGGTTATCCCGATTCATTGATCCTTACAAACGATAGTCAATTGTTGATCGGTCAAATTGATCAAATTCAAAAGCTTCATATTCGAACGATTCCGTTGGGCGAGACGCCACGACGAATTGCGTATCAAGAATCTACACAAACATTTGGCGTTATTACCATGAGACAGGATGTTCAACGAGAAGATGGTCAGATTGTTCCTGTACGTACCAGTGCAAGTTGTCTTGCACAAAGCATCACCTATTCGTCATCGTTACAAACGATTGTGAAACCATTAAGTTTGTCTGCCGTACCGGAACAAAGTGAATTTGATGTTTTTCATTTGTTGATCATCGATCAGACTACTTTTGAAGTATTACATGCTCATCAATTTATGATCAATGAATATGCCACCTCTATTACATCAGCAAAATTAGGTAAGTTTATTGTTCTGTTTCTAATGAAGCTTACTTTTATCATTTCTCTTCATTCTAACAATAATAGGCGATGATCCAAACCATTACTACATTGTGGGAACTGCGTTCATCTTAGCGGAAGAGTTGGAACCTAAAACTGGAAGAATTATTATTTTCCATTTGGTTGATGGAAAGTTGCAACAAGTTGCCGAGAAAGAGATTAAAGGTTCACCATATCAGATTCAAGAGTTTAATGGAAAATTGTTGACATCAATCAATTCAACTATTCGTTTGTTTGAGTGGACGGCAATGCACGATCTACATAATGAATGTACATACTTCAATTCGATCGTTTCGTTATATGTCAAGACGAAAGGCGATTTCGTTATTGTTGGCGATGTTCTTCGTTCTATAACTTTGTTAATCTATAAACCATTGAATGGAAATTTTGAACAAATTGCTACCGATCTTGACACAGCGTGGTTGTCCGGCATTGAGATCATCGATGATGATACATATCTTGGAGCAGATAGTAATTTCAATCTGTTTACGATTCAAAAAGACACGTAAGTTTTGTGCAATATTAACTTTATATATTGATCATAAAACTAATACTTTTATTTTATATATTTATAGAAATGCGGTAACCGATAATGAACGTAGCCGATTATTGCCCGTTGGATATTTTCATCTTGGCGATTTTATCAATTCCATGAAGCGTGGATCGTTGGTCATGAATCATCCTTGTGAAATGTCGTGTCCAATTATAAATAAACCGATTCTTTATGGATCATATTCGGGAAGTATTGGTAAGTTATTTTGAATAAATTTATTTTAAACAATCACAATATTAATTTATCATTGTTATTATTGTAATAGGTTTGATCGCTCAAATACCAGAAACATTCTACAATTTTCTTTTGAATCTTCAAAATAATCTAATTTCTGTTATCAAACCTGTGGGAAAGATCGATTATGATTATTGGAGATCGTTCAGCAACGAAAAGAAATCTGAAAAAGCTACCAATTTTATCGATGGAGACATAATTGAATCATTTTTGGATTTGAGTCGAAACAAAATGGCTGAATGCGTTCAAAATTTAACTGTAAGTGGGATTTTAATATTAATTCAAATCAATTCAATGTTTTTTGGACATTTAGATTGATGATCCTAGCGGACCACGACCAGCCACCGTCGATGATATCATTAAAGTTGTTGAAGAACTATCAAGAATCCACTAAGGTTTCATCTACTACTCATAACTTTAAAATTCATTTATTTTATTGAAATTAGAAGATATAAACAAGTATCATCTATGAATTTGACACAAAAAGCCAAATTATGTAAATAAATTTTGAAATTCATATTTTTTAAAGTTGAAATTATAGCAAAGGCAATGGAACCAACGATCGAACAAATGGCACACTTGTGGTAAGTTCATATTTTGGTTTCTTGGTCTTTGGATTGATTCCAACAATTCTTCGTTTAATTGAAGCTTTTGATCGATTTTTCAGCATACTATTTTTGGAACGATATTTTTCTGCAATTGAATACAAACAATTTCTATTCTTTCCCGATTCGGTTTGGCTGGCAATTTTTGTAATTGATTCAGCAAATTTATTCAAAGTCTCTGTTTGAATCTCGATCGATTCGTTAAGAAGTAATTCATTCAACAACCGATCAAAAATGTTTTTCTCAATCGTATTACGTAACCGATCATCTTGAATTGTAGAAAGAATTCTTGCAAATGGGATTATTAACTGAAAATATGTTTCCCACTTTGTATCCAAATCTATATTTTTACATTTTACTGTTTCATCCAAGAATATATCGCAAATGTGAAGGAATAGTCCAACGGATTTACTCGTGATGTTCACAATATAATCGATAACACCAACTTTCGGTGATTGAGATTTTAGAAAAAGGTTCCCATCAAACAGCGGCTCACCGTCTTGAAGAGCATCAATTTGTTGGTATAAAACATTGTGAAGCAAATGACGAACTAAGTACATATATTTATCGATCCGGAATGCATCGATACCACTCCAAACTTCAGTCATCGATTTAAATCCAGACAGTAAGAATGATCCATCTTTGTGTTTTGCCATCTCTTCAATCATCTCTTGACCACCTTTTGCATCTCACTATACCAGATTGCATAGTAGAATCCACGCCACATTTTCATCCATTGAATTTCATTCAGATTCTCGGGACATATGGAAAGTGTTTTCATTAATTTTTATGTCGTTTTTTGTGTTTGTGGCGCTGATACATATTGGACAAAATCCATAACAAACAATTCTCGGTTTAGTTGACTTTTAATCTTCATTTTGGATCCTAATTAAAGAAAATCTTTTGAAACAAAAACATCAACAAATCACATGGACTATCAAGTTGGAAAACCACGTGAGTTGATTTAAATGCCCGGTTTATACGATGCACTTTTGTTTTGATGCCAGATTCCATGCTTATTGCATATTGATCATAGTTTTTCAATTTTAGATGGATAATCTTCAATCATCCGATTTAAAAGCTATACAAGATAAGAACTTAGAGCAAAGACAAAACTTTCTTCATTTTCTTTCATGTTGTCGAAAACAACCAGCATTGTTATCGATGTATGAATGCTCATCTAAATTGGATTGTCAACTTGAAGCATTTCCTTATCCATTGAAACATATTGCTATAAGTAATCTACGGACGCCAATAGGAATGGAAAAGAATGCTATCATTCGATACGATGATATGATTTGTGCTCAGTTCCATTCAAAAGAAAAATCGGACACAGATTAATTCAATTGTTTGATCCTATAAATTTATTGTAAAATATATATACAAATTGTATAATATGAAAACAACTAAGTATAAAAAGTATTTAATCTGATGATTGCAAGTTACTTAATGATGACTTGGTTTATGGTCATCAACATAGAAATTTCTGGTTGCAGGTGGTAACGTCACTTCAATACCATCGATATCTTTCGACAACACAATTTGACAACCTATAATGAAGAAATGAAGTCTTATTATGATCATAGAATAAGATGTAAAAACAATTTACTTAATCTGGAATTGGACTTTAAGAATGGAGCCATATCTAATAGATCTTCCTCTTCTTCGGTTGGTGGTTCTAATCTATCAAAATCAGAATCGCGAACATATACGTGACAAGTACAACATGCCAACGATGCTTCGCATGCACCTTCGATATCGACAGAATTTTGTTGAGCTAAATGCATCACATTATCACCTTCATTGCCATATAATGTAATTTTCTCATTATCTTTGGTAATGTAATTAACCTGAATCTTTTCCTTCTTTGATTGATCACCCGATTCTTTTTGTTGTTGACGATATGTTTCAATGAAGATTGTACGTTTGTTACATGTTATCAATCGATCATTAATCTTACGATTTAATATTGAACGAATTAAAATATTGGAAGTGGTGATACTACGTAATAGGGATCCAATTGGAATTATCATTTTAAATTATTATTCAAGGTTATGTTATGTAATAATCATATGATTTTAACATGTGTTGCTATATGAATAGTTAGTGTACTCTCACCATCGAATTGAGACAATCGATTGTTTGAATCATGTTTTAATAATTTAATCCTCGAACACCAACGATATCAGCACAAAGCATACGGTACAAAAGGTACAACAGTAGAAGATTGCAATGCCCATTGCAAACAACATCGATAAACTCCAATATAAATTAAAGTGTGATACCATATTTCCATCTTTCAACCAAAATTGCAATTGATCCGGATCAAGTAACCATATTACCTTGAACGAATAGCCGATTCCAACGAACACAATTATGGCATTAATAAACCGTAAGATCTTATTATATCGTAAACTCGGCTTATTGTTCAACAAATATTTCGCCAAACCAAAGAATATTGAACAAATGCCAAAGATCAAATAGAAGTAACTCAAACTGTAAAGGGTAACTTGTTCCAAACTAAATTGTGATTAACGATACATGTAATAATAATGTTCTAAACTTATTACCTTGTATAGATTGGATAATTCTTTTTGATCGATCCATCTCTGACGTATGCTTGAAGGAAATGTGCCATCTTATATCCAACCACATTGATATAAAGATAAAGACATGCAACTATATTGGATGGTGAAACTGAATGATTGATTGCAAATTCACCTTCCAAAACCATATTCGATTGTGAGGTAGTCAATGTCATCTGTTCCTGTTCCATTTCCGATAATGTAAGTGGCTTAATACATTTTTCAAAACTTCCCAGAAATCCATCATTACTGTTTGTGTTATTGATATCGACTACCGATACATTCAGGTCATGTCCATGATGGTCGTGGCTGATGCCAATCTTTTCAATTGGATTAAATTCCGTATCCCTAAAGAATGAATATCAAATTATAAATGAACCGCTTTACGATTTTTTCTCTATGATATTACTTAATCAGAAGAAACTTGATCGTACCAATATCTCGTGTGAACGTATTGTATGCATTTGGTTCGAAAAACTTTGGCGGAATACGAAGATTACACTTTCCCAATTCATTCACTTCAACAAATTGTAACATCAAATTTGTTTTACTGAAATCGATTGTCGTCTTTCGATAGAAGTAGACGACACGAACCATATAAGTGTGGCATGATCTATATCCATCACGTAAACTGTACAATATATTCCATGAACCATTGAACAATGATTGATTCAAACTGCATGCGTACAGTGCTGTTAAACAAGCAACCAAATTAAGTACGATAAACGATGCTGGAACAAGATAAATTGAAAATTCATTTTGCGTCATTTCGTATCTTTGGTCTTGTAAAATTTAGCTGCCAAATTGTAATTACGGTGTTTTGTTTATTCCATTTAAATTTACTATACCTTATAACACATCACATTATTACATTGTGTCAATTCCATTTATCGAATTGATTTGCCGCCACCAAAATGCGCCAAATGTTTCATTCACATACAATGTATTAATATTCGGCACTGGTTACGTAACCAAGTTTCCTTTGGATTAGTTTCATCTTCCGGTTTGAAAAATTTAATCATGAATCGGTTCTGACGTTCTAACGTATTTGGAATGCTCCTCCAACTATCCATCTCTAACGAATGAAGGAATCCATGTGAAGAAATGTTTGTGCGTCGAACTATGTCGGGTAAGGCAGTGTAGTACACCGCGAAACAAGAAGCGCGCGGCATAGTTCGACAAAGGAATGCCGAGCTGTCGCCGAATGAAGCAAAGTTGAAGCCTGCAGCCATTGCCTCTCTTCAAGGCTCGCTCGCCTCATTCTCGCTCAATTCGGACTTGTGATCAAGGCCAAAGAGACCACATTTTTGTAAACTAGCCACGAGCGCATACGAAACAATTCGGTCATGCGACAACCACAACCACCGCCAAGCTTCATGGTCTGACAAGCACAAACAAAATTTACCCCCGGGTTCATCATCACCATCGTTTCGACAAAAACTGCCATATCATTATCTAAACCATAAGCCATAAACCGAATTCAAAACAATATGGAAAAAGTGCCATTAAAAACTGTATTACGGAACTTTCTTGATCATTATCAAAAATTAGAGAAAAGTTTCAGTGATAAGAAGATTGCAATTGCGGAAATCAAGAAAAATGGTCGTGAAACGCCACCTCCATTATCACTTTACGATCAAGAATATATTAAATTAAAAGAGCTGACAGAATTTTTGAAGAATGATCCTAATTATCCAATGCATGAAGGACAATCTGACGTTAATCGAAAGAAGAATCGTTATAAAGATATTTTACCATGTAAATATTAACATTTTCTTAAATCAATCATTAATTAACCTATGTAAATGTTTTTTTTAGATGATCAAAGTAGGGTTATTTTATCGGAATATCCTGGAGTACCTGGATCCGATTATATCAATGCTAACTACGTTCGAGGTTCATCTGGTAACCAACGAGCTTATATTGCATCTCAAGGACCATTACCCAATACGTTAGTTGACTTTTGGCGAATGATCTGGGAAACAGATATTTTGGTAATTGTGATGGCTTGCAATGAACGTGAAGCTGGAAAATACAAATGTGAACCTTATTGGCCAATTCATTCCGAAGAGAAGCAACAATATGGCAATATTACTGGTCTGTTGAAGTTTTTTGTTTTGTTTCAACAATGTTTTACCAAAATTTTTTCTTATTTTATAGTTGAACACGTCAAATGGAGACAAGTTTGTCCTGATTTTCTTGTCCGAACATTTCGCGTAATAGCCGACAATGAAGAACGAACCATTTGTCAATTTCACTATACGACATGGCCTGATCATGGTGTACCAATTTCAGTACATCCAATCTTGGAATTAGTTCGATTAATGCGTGATGTTCAATCTTCTGAATCTCGACCCATTTTGGTTCATTGCAGTGCCGGTTGCGGTCGAACCGGTACTATTTGTTCTATCGATTATGTGTGGGCATTACTACGAACAGGAAAGTTGCGCGAAGATTTTAGTCTTTATGATATTATCCGTGATATGCGACGACAGCGAACATCGATGGTTCAAACCGTTGAACAATACATCTTATGTTATAAGGCGGTTGCAACATTGTTTGAACAACATTTAAAATTAATCGATACACATACTTATCAGAATATTGATGTTGATGGTATTCCCATCGGATATCGTCAAGAAGAGGAAGGTGGACGATCGTCATCGTTAATCGTTGCATCTTCATCATCGCCAACTTCATTATCCACTTCATCTTCATCTCAAGAAGGAATTCAATCTTCGTCACTTGAGATTATGAATCAATCAAACGAAGATGTAAATAATATCACGACGGAAGAGACTTCACCAAAAATCATGTTTGACCGGATACAATTTGATTCGAAACCAAAGATTCAAAGGTCACAATCATTCTTAGAAAATGCAACTACATCGTCAACTATTAAAGATTCGGATGAAGTTCGTCATGAGAAAGTTATCGGTCGGGCTACCGTCATTCGTCGACCCAGTATTGCTCAATTGAGAGCCATTTTCGATAATCCATCAAATGAAGAAAATGTTCAACAATCAGCCACCTCAAATCAACAATCCCGTTTGCAAAGAAGTCAAAGTATAAAGGAAGATATTCGTAATTTAAATTTTAATATTCAATTAGAGATTAATCAATCGAAAGCACAAAATCGTAAAAGCAAGAGTTATACTTTAAGTGCTGCAAAGTTAAGTGTATATAAAAAACATTATTCAATTGGAAATTTAGCATTTGATGGACATCAAACTGATTATAATGAAGGCGGATCTGAACAAAAGTCATCTCCAACCATGATTGTCGATGATTGTGCCATTGCTGCTCAACGGATAACTAATATCAAGAATGCATATTTGGAATGTGCTAATAACCGCATAAAATCTGCGTCTAATCGTCGAACAATATCATCGATGGATCATATCCGACCTAGTGCAATGATTAACCAACAGTCATCAAATGAAGATGATTCTCGGGCGACATCTACTTATGGACAACGATTAATGGATGAATCCGGTATACCAAATGCTCCACCAAAGCCACCTCGAACATATCAACATATAATGGATGATTCGTGTATCGTAAGAACGACTGAAGGTCGATTGATCGTAACCGTTGCTCAACCAAGACAATCTAATTCATCTGATAGTGGAGGATTCATACCGATAGGATTGAATTCACAAACACCACAGTATGGATACTCAAATTCGAATGCAAATAATTCAATTTACGAACCACTTTCAAACAGAAAGTTTCATCTTTCGTCACCAAATCTAATGGCAACTGAACAACAGATGGCCGCAAATCGTCATCATTTTGTGGAACAATCAAAAAATGCTAAAATTAATGTTCAATCACAAGGATCCTATCGCGACTCTGACATTTCCACAAACACAATTTATTCAAATGCAATTTCATCAAAATCGTTTTCATCAAGACCGACTCCAATGGCAGAACAATATTCCCCATTCGTTAACCACAATGGTCAATATCCGATCGATGTTTTTGGCAATCAACATTTCCAATATCATCAAGCGAAACCATTCATCTTACAACAAAACTTTTTCGAACCAATCTATGGCTCAACGCGGCCACCATATCTTCCACCACGGCCATCTAATTTGATTGCATCACAAACGACTGTCAATTGTCAAGGATTAATTCAACAACAACCTCCCCCTCCACGGCCACGTTCAATTTCGCATGGAAACTTTAAACAACCGAATTCAAATGCAAATTATGATAACATTTATTCAAATCGTGAAATATGTTTCAAGTTGCCACCATCAAGCACAAGTTCATTGGTTCAAAATACCAATGCCAATCAATTTGCTCCCATTCGAATACAGCCAAAGGAGAATGTTTATGCTGAAATTGGAACATTATCAGCCTTAAACCTAAACCATCAATCCCGACAACCACCTAAGAAAGAGGGAGATGCTCAAACTCAAAATAAGGTTCAACCGGAAGCAAATAGTTCAGCAAAAAATTCGATTCCATTTTCTAGTAAAATTCGAAGCGTTTTCAATTTATTTCGTCTTCGTAGCTCATCAAAGCAATCATCTGAAAATTCAAACTCAATGATTACATCAACAGTCACAAATACTACAAATGTAACTGATTTGAAACAATGTAACCTAATTGGTTCAATACCATCTTCTACCTCACAAAATCTAAATGGATCCAAGTTATCTTCTATTAATGCTGGTGAAGGTCAAGCAATAAATCCTGGTAATGGTAAGTTTTTCCCTTAATTTTAAAATGAAAAGAGTTCAATTTTTTTTTGTTCAATTTTTACAGGTCAACCAATGAGTCGACCACCACATTCGCATCGATTTCAAGTGCCAACTCAATGGACACAAGTTTAACAAACCACAAATGCAAAATAGCAATTGTACTACCAAACAATTCAGTTATTCACAACTCATCTTTTCGTGAAAGTTACAGGTCGGTTCAACCCCCAAATGGACAAACTTTTCAATAGTTTTATATATTTGTATGGATATAATTATTTATTTATTTTTATTTATTATTAATTTGTTTTCGATATATTTGCATTATACTGATCTTAATTGTTTTAATGCTCTGCGTTCAAAATAACGTTCTCGAGCATTTTCATACACTTCGCCAATAGTCCTTTTAGAAAACATTTGTCGTATCAATTGGGCTCGATCAACTACAGGTTTCTTGGGAACTTTAACTTCTTCTAATACTTCTAACGATTTCTTTTCTTTTTCAGATGACGTACTTTCAATCTTTGCATTTGACACTGGGGATTGTTCATTTTCCTTTTCATTGCTTACGATTTCTTCCGTTTTCGGTGGTGTAGGTGATTTATCAGTTGATTCAGTTATATTTTCAACCCCTTTTGTATCAACTTTTGTTGTCATTTTTGGTAAAATTGAAACTTCTTCCATTTCTTCATCATCATCATCAGTTTTGAGATTACGCTCCCGTAAAGAAGCTTTCATATTTGAACTTGTTGACTTTTTGTTAAACTTCACTTTTTCTGTGTCGTCTGATAAAGCTTCATCTGGCTTTTCGTTTGAAAACAAATTGTTTCGATAATAGCTTCGATAAAAACCACTTAAATCAGTTTGTTTTGTCACATCTAAAATGTTTTCAACACTTTCTTGCTGTCTAATATCTTCTTGTGTTCGACGAAGTTGTTCCAACTTTTCTTTATAAGCACTAGTTACAAATGATTCCTTATCCTTGAATTCATCTCCTTCCTTTTCACGTTCTTTTTGAATTTTTCTCTCTTCACGAAGTTCATTTTCTAGTTCTCGTTTATCTTTATTCTTCAACATATTTGTTATATATCGAGATTTTTTCTCCGTTTGTTTCTGAAACAATAAATCATTAAGTTAAATATTTTTAACAAACAATAAATTAACATACATTTTTTTCTGATTTAGAAGAGCTTTTCATATCATCATACACCGAATCATATTCAAAAATAGTTGGATCTAATTCAACGGCCTGGGAAATTCTTATTTGAGCTTGTTTACGTGTCTGAGAGGATTCAAATTTGGGAATTTTTGTCGAAGATTCATTGCAGTCAGAATCATCTGACGAATCACCAAAAACGGACGCTTTTTGAGGTAAATTTTTTGTTGAAACATTACTTTTTTGAAGCTTAATTAAACCATATTGTTTTGTGTTATTCTGCATCTTGAATTCGTTTATGGAATTTACAATTGATTTTGAAACATCAACAAACATGAGACGTAGTCACGTGAACAACAGTTTTGTTGTCGGCTATATCAACCTGATTGACTTGTGAAGTTCATTGTTTGGCAAGTGTGTAAATGCACTCGTGAATCAGCAGTTTGAAGCATATAATAGTGTTGTGTCACGAACCGAGAGTCATTATTTACCTAACTTTTGTCTTTGTGTAATTGTTTTTTATTTATTCAAAATGAAACTTGAAGAATCGAAAACTCAATCTGGTGATGAGAAGGCCGGAAAAGATAAAAAGGTTCACGATGAAAAACTTGCACCGGTTGCTGAAGAGTTAAGCGAGGAAGACAAGGCTCTTCAAGAGGAATTGGAACTTTATGTTCATCGTTTAGAGGAATCTGATTCATCATTGTATGTTCCAGCATTGGAAGCTTTGCGTACCCAAATCAAAAGTTCTACTACTTCTATGACATCTGTACCGAAACCGTTGAAATTTCTTCGTCCACATTATGAAACATTAAAATCGTTGTACGATAAATTGCCAACCAATGAAACAAAGAACCTTTTGGCCGATATTGTTTCAATCTTGGCAATGACAATCAATACTGATTCACACAAAACTAATGGTGAAGCATTGAAATATCGATTGATTGGGTCTTGTTTCGAATCGATCGGTTCTTGGGGTCATGAATATGTTCGCCACATTTCCGGTGAAATTGCCGCAGAGTTTCAGAATGCTACTATGCCAACCGGTGAATATAAAGATAATTTGATGAAATTGGTAGAAGAGATTATCCCTTATAATATGCGACACAATGCTGAAGCAGAATCGTGTGATCTGTTGATCGAAATCGAGCAACTTCCATTGTTAGATAAGTATATTGACAATGAAGACCTGTGCCAGAAAGTTTGTCTCTACTTACGGAGTGTGGTTCCATTTTTGCCTGATCCAGACAATACGAATTTGTTGAAAACGATCCTTCAAATATTGTTGAAATTTAATAAATTGACCGAAGCAGCACGAGTGGCAATGCAACTTCAAGACACTAATGTCGTACAAGACATTTTCAACAAGGCGACCGATGATATTGCTACACAAAAGCAAATCGCATTCATGATTGGGCGACAACAAATTGTCCTTGACATTGACGATCAAGATTTGTTGGATATTGCATCTAACTCTCAATTGAACACACATTTCCTTACATTGGCTCGAGAGTTGGATATTATGGAACCGAAAACGCCAGACGATATCTATAAAACTCATTTGGAAGTGCAAACCCGTTTATACAATTCAAATTTGAATGTAGATTCCGCTCGATCTAATTTGGCATCATCATTTGTTAATGGTTTCGTTAATGCCGCTTTTGGAAAAGATAAAATTCTACTAAACGATGACGGAAATAAGTGGTTGTACAAGAACAAAGATTTAGGAATGTTCAGCGCTACAGCATCGTTGGGACTTATTCTCTTGTGGGATGTTGATGGTGGCTTGGCCCAAATTGACAAGTATCTTTACTCGAAGGATGATAATATCAAAGGTGGAGCATTATTGGCATGTGGTATCGTCAACAGTGGCGTCCGAAATGATTGCGATCCGGCATTGGCATTGTTGAACGATTACGTGAGTCATCAAGGCACAACTCGTATTGGAGCTATCATTGGTCTCGGTTTGGCTTATGCCGGGTCTAATCGTGCTGATCTTATTTCAACATTATTGCCTGTACTATCGGACCCAAAATTACCAATCGACGTCATTGGTGTGACCGCACTTTCGTGTGGCCTAATTGCTGTTGGCTCGTCGAACAGTGAAGTAACATCGACAATTATTCAAATTTTGTTGGAAAAGTCAGATCTTGATGTTAAAGATTATTTTGCACGATTTCTTCCATTCGCGCTTGGTTTATGCATTCTCGGAAAGCAGAACTCAAGTGATGCCATCATTGAAGCATTGGAGGCAATTCCGAGTCCACAATTTAAAGCAATGTCGAAAACGATTGTCGAAATTTGTGCTTATGCTGCCACGGGTAATGTCTTGAAAATTCAATCAATGTTGCATATTTGTTCCAATACTAAAAATGAGGCTGATGATTCCTCCGCTGGAGCTTCCTCTACAAATGGTACTTCGTCCACTTCGACAACAACTGGAAGCAGTGGAAGTTCATCCTCATCTTCATCCTCGTCTTCGTCATCTTCAAAGAAGAATTCAAAAATATCGGATTCATCATCGGATTATAATATTCAACAAGCGATTGCAACTTTGGGGTTGGGTTTAATCGCTATGTCTGAAGATATTAGCTGCGACATGGCTTTCCGTTCATTCGGTCACCTTCTCCGTTATGGTGATTCAATGGTTAAACGAGCAGTACCTTTGGCTTTAGCACTAACCTCAATTTCAAATCCAAAGTTGAATATTCTTGAAACATTAAGCAAATTTAGTCACGATTCGGACGTAGAGGTTGCTTGCAATGCCATCTTCGCAATGGGATTGATTGGTGCTGGAACGAACAATGCTCGATTGGCTACAATGCTTCGTCAATTGGCACAATATCATGCCAAGGAACAAAATTGTTTGTTTATGGTCCGTTTGGCTCAAGGTCTTACCCATTTGGGTAAGGGAACTTTAACTTTATCTCCATTTCATTCAGATCGACAACTCTTATTGCCAACGGCATTGGCTGGCCTTCTGATAACCACAATGTGTTTAATCGATTCAAAGTTTACTATACTGAAAGCACATTTCCTTCTCTACTATTTGGTTACTGCAATTCAACCGCGAATGTTGATTACGTTTGATGAACAACTTAACCCATTAGCTGTGCCGGTTCGCGTTGGTCAAGCAGTGGATGTTGTTGGGCAAGCTGGCAAGCCAAAGACAATTACTGGATTTCAGACTCATACGACTCCTGTTCTGTTATCTATTGGTGAACGTGCCGAATTGGCCACTGAAGAATATCTTCCACTAACACCTATCTTGGAAGGTTTCGTCATTTTACGCAAGAATCCAAACTATGTTTCTTGAACATATAAATTGATTGATATTTTATATTCCCATTCAAAACTATAGAAATCATTTATTCTCCTGGTACACGGGACGCCTCTCTAATAGTTGATTTAATTTGGGCCGTGTATATAAAATAAACAACATTGTTTTATTAAAAATTTGATCCAATTGGAACAATAGTTCCAATGACTATTTTAACCTCATTCGCTTCAAAGACTTTAAAGAAGCTATTTCAGCATTTGTTGATAACTGTCGCTTTGATTTAAAGTGCATCAAGAGAACAACAAGTTTATTTTCTTACATTAGTTTTTATTTAATTTTAAATGGTCTAAATTTTTCTCGATGGATTTTCTCATATCGTTGGGACATTTTTGTGAAATTCATGGTGCGTCGGTAGTCTTTACAACTCGAAACATCCCCTCCACTGAATTGGCGAAATATTTTAATCCTCTTGTTTGTGTTCCATACGTTTCCAATCATTTCCAAACGAAAAAGAGCTTAACAATACCATTCAATGGAACACAAATGGAACCATTGTTTCGGACAGATGAATCTTCTATTCCACGTGGAAATGATGATTGTGATGGTTGTCATCTCTACACGAATACCCGAAATAATATTCTTATGTCGTTAAATATTGATAATCTACATACCGTTTCAGAACAGTTTCCAAATTCAAACGAGAGTCCTTATTTTTCTAATCAAATAATAAAACTTCTTGGAAAACAATCATTAAGTTGTGAAGCATATCCTAATAATCGTAAAATAGTTCGTTTGGGTAACGATACCGATGGCTATGTTGCACTATGTTTTCTATTCTCTTTAGAAGATTCAAAAGCACGCGGTTTTCAACGAAAATATTCAATATTTGTTATGTTTCGAAAAATGGACGAATTAGATGCAAATCAATTGATGATCATCAAAAACGTAACCTTAATGATATTTCTGTTACAAGGAAAAGCACAAAATGTTTTTGATCGAGAGATGAATCCTGAACATTATCTTCACAATCGTTCACGAATACTCGACATGGTTGGAAAAAATAATTTAAATTATTTTGAAGATATTATGGATCCAATGCCGTCATCCAATTCTACATCACGTAAAAAGATCAAGGCTCGCTCATTGATGGAAATTACAGGCGATGTGAATATATATGGAACAATACATCTTCAATTTTGTTCAATCATTGGAGAACTTTATCGTCGACGTGGGCAACCACTTTCATTTCGATCTGATCTGATTCGATCAGTACAAAGAAAATTTAGGAACAACTGTTGTCCAATTAGACAACTATATTATATGGTTGGAAAGCGAAGTGAAACATTTCGATTGATTGCATCAAATGTGATATATGGTAATACGGTTATTGTATTCAATCGTGATGATCATATTAATGAAACGACCACTTTTATGAAACTTATGGGCGAATTATTACCATATCAATTTGAATCTCATATTATCACTAATGATGATGATAACTGTTTCAATGCACATAATCGATCAAAAATGGAAGAATCATATTCGTTATGCATTGAATTTGGTGCAAAAGAGGTTAATATCTTTCAATCAAAGGACATTGCAAAGTTACATATTCCTCAATATTTGATTCTGATGGAAGATATTATAAAAGATGCTTCAATATCCGATTCAACGGTTATGGAACGAATTGACTGTCTCAAAATGGAATGGTATAATCGTTCAAAGTTAATTAAATCGATCATCAATCAAACCGGTGATCACCAATTGCCAGGTGGCAACGGAACTGTTGGTTATTTACTTAAACAATTGAAACTGAATTTCGCCGATGAACAATTATTAAGACAATGGGTCAAATTATATCTTTAATGGACATTATTCATTTTGATCATAAAGACAACAATTGTTACAAAATGATATACTTTAAGAAAAGACAAACTCTACAAGGTAATACAAACTTTCGAAACTATATACTCGAAGAAAGGTTCTACAAAAAATCCAAAGTTAAAACTTTCAATGGAGCAAATATTAAAAAAAAACTATCGTGGAGGTTGTGGTGGCATCGATGGCGAGAGGCCTCCTGGTGCAGCACCTGGCCCCAACAATATTTGTCTTTGTTGTTGGCGACTCATTTCTTCCAATTGCGTTTTCTCGTTCTCTATCAGAACCGGAGCAGCCAAAATGATGGCGGATGTTGCAATAATCCATAATGCTGAACGACTGAAATTGTACAAACCACTAGCACAACTGATTGTTGATGTACTCAATGTCCAAGTTACATCACGAACTTTTTCAGGAAACATTTCAGTCAAACCCCAAAGACGTTCGGCCAATGTTTCATCTTCAAATTCTTCCTGTTAGTTTATCAATTAATTTACGATATTTACTCAAACAATTTACAAACCTCATCATCTTCGACTTCGTTTTCGATCACCTTCTTTACAACCTGATTCTGTGGAATGTAAATAGTTCCCGAAGATGGTACTGCTGGTGAACTATCCTTTCCAATTGATCCTTTATTCTATAATTCACACAAAGAAAAAATTAGTAAATAATCAAATTAATCATACACATAAACATACATCGTCACCCTCTTCTTTTAATGTTAAAATTTTGCTTGCACCTTCAATTTCCTCATCAAGTTCTGGTGTCTGTTGGTTACAAAGGTAACATAGAAAAACTATTAGCAGATCATCATCATGAAAAAAATGAACCAGTATAAACCTCAAAACTTTCGGTTATATCCTCAATCTTGATCTCCTCCGGCGGGGTAGAACTTTGTTCTCTATCTTCCATAGTGATTTTATCGTCCATGATGATATTGGAAATTGTTATTAAATTTGACTAAATTTCCGAAAAGTAAAATCAATGGAGAATGTTGATACCAATCGGTCAATGTAAGCAGAGAGATCACCTAAATACACATGTGACATTAATAGACCTTTCGTAAACAACGTATCAAACATAATTTGAGTATAAACATATTTACATCGTTTTGTATCATGTTTTCTTCGTATTTACATCTTGCTCAAGATACGCATCGTTTTGGTCGATTCTTCAAATGAGAGAATTATAAAAAGATGAATCCAATCGAATAGTTTGTATTAATAAAGTTATATCTTTTTATATCCTTTATATTAAATAGAATAATTATATATTGTCATTCAATTTAAAATAGCTATCAACACTCAAAAAAGAGATGACATGGCAAGACATTATGATTATATATACATCATATTATTCGGGCAACACCCAAGATTTTACTTGTGCAATTCATACTTTATGTCGCAATGTTGAGAATAAAATCTCGTTTGGAACGGTTTTTAGTCCGGTTATTCTATGGCCAAACAGTAAAATATCATGGATTGGATCGGTCAGAATCAATGAAACCCGAATCATATAGTGAGAAGCAAACAATCGTTTCATTTCAACGATTAGCATTGGTTACGGTCGCTTTACCTTTGTTTGGATTTGCATTTTGTGTATTCTGGTCACTTTGTTTTGACTTTTTCGAATCAACATCAACCCATTGTGGTGTATCAAATTATCTGCCATCAGTTAGTGCATCGATTGGCTCATTTTCACCACAAAAACATGTTTGGCGATTGACTATAGCACTCCATTCTACTCCACGATACTTGGTTGCATTTGTCTATTTTAAGTTAATTCACTATTCTAAACTATTATTCGTATTGAATGTGGTTGAAATTAGTGCTCTTCTTGGTCTTAGTATTGTATCATCAACGGACAATTTTGGTAATATCAATTATAAGTTTACTTTTGTTTATGAACGTTTTTTGTTAACTTTTTATCTTATATTTTTAGTGATACATGCCAATTGCTTTCTATTATTTATATCTTCAACATTTTGTGGAACAATGATTCATTTACTTGACGAACGATTATGGTCCAAATTTAAATTGAAGTCATATATTATCAACACATTAGCATGGATATTGGCTTTATTTTTCTACATTCGTCATAATCAATATTGTGAAACTGGTGTATATACAATGTTTGCCGCTGCTGAATATATTTTTGTTCTCAGCAATATGATTTTCCATTTTCAAGCATATTACGACTTTGCCGAACTTTATTTTGTTACTTCGTATAAAGACAAACCACTTGAAAACGATCATTTTAAATTTATAGCTTGAATTTAAAATAATTTTGTATATATACACCTATGAACTATACATATTTCTAAATAAAAATCTAGTGACAATCAATTCATTATTTGTCCTGTTTTTAGAAGAATTCCTTGTATTTGTGGAATTAAACTTTCAAGAATGGTTTATAACTATTAAATAAACCATCTCTGAAAGTTTCATCTCAATCCCATCAATTTGAATTTTTTGCCGTTTTTGAAAAAAAGCAAAGGCAATTGTGACTCATTATTGGTTCATCTCAAGTGGACGCCATGCTTTACAAGTTGAACATAGAACAGCGATAAGGGGCAAAAAGATTTTACCATTCTATTGTAAAAGATAGCCAGCGTCACTAGTGATTCATTTTTAGTTCATCTCGTCGGGCGCCTTGTTGAACCTATAGGAGGAAGTCGATAGACGCCATCAAAATTGCATTATTTTAGTGTTAGTTTTAGTTCCCATCAAATTGATGCGCATGACCCAATCTTGTGACGCCATTGTGTCCATTGACTCAAATAGAACATTTGCGCAGGATCAAGTAGAACAATAGAACCTCATCCTCATTGTCGTTTGGACTCTCCTCCTGGACGGATGCCTTCTCTCTCTCTCTCGCTCTCTCAAGTTGCGTCAACCGTTACCAGGTAAATGTGATTTCGATTTCGAATCATTTATTTATTTGTTTACATACTTGTCTATTGATTCATCATACTAACGTTTACTTTATTCATTTCATTCTAACAGACCGTTTAACGGGTGACCAATTCAAATTCTGTAAGTTCCATTTTCATTTTTACAAAAGTTTGCATCTTCATATCGATATTTCTCTAGTTCGATATTTACTTTTTGTGCCTACCATCGAGTGCTCTCGATTCCCTTTTATTTCTAATCTATCATTATCAATCTTTTCACTTGAATATCGATGTCTGTTTCTCTGACTCGATATTGTCTTTTGTGACCATTATCGATTGGTCTCGAATTGAGATTTATTTACATTTGATCATTGATCACTTTGGCACTCTTATATCGATATCACCCCATTTGAATTCGGTATTTTCTCTAGTGTTCTTTATCTAGTGTTCTCGATTTCAATCTTTAGATTCTTTCAGTAAACTCATTTACCATTTTTTTTTTACCTCAAACAGTTAGAACATTGCTAGGCTGATTGTTAGGTTGATTTCGTTGAACGCCATGCTTTACTAGTTGAACCGATAGGAAGGGGCGATAAGCGCTATCAAAATTGCATCATTCTAGTGTAGAAGTTAGCCAGCGTCCTTGATGGCGATCATTACTGATTCGTCTCATTAGGCGCCATGCTTTACTAGTTGAACATAGGGGAGGGAGTCGATAGGCGACAACCACCAGAATTTTGTGGTAGCAGCTCGATCGTTTATGCTACGACTTTGGTTCAGCGCCGGCGACGGGCGACTTTCAGCTTTTGTCTTTTGTTATCAGTCAGCGTGTTACCTCATTGTTCTCGATGCTTCATTGAATTGTGATGACATGGTTTTTTCTTCATTTTGAAATGAATAATTTGATTTGATTTTTTAACTCTTTATACTAATATTTATTCTTGGGTTCAAATTTTCTTTATACGATTCAATCAAGACAGATTTTTGTATATCAACAGGTGGCTCAACATCAGGAACTGGAAAGTTGTGACTACGTGACTTGACGACATCATTCAACAATGGACACCAGTATTAAAGCTAAGTTAAATTTAATTTTATCTTTATACAACCCTTTACCTCCTATCCTATACCCTCTTGTTTTTCCATCCAAAACGCGATGCGTACTCCACGGATGTCACCGCTTCCTAATAAGTTGTGTGTGATCGAGTTCGTGAGATGCCCTTCACCCATAAGGGCCTGAGTTGTTAGCCATTCGTTCTGGTTCTATCTTCTCTTCTTTTTTCCTTCCAAAACTGAATGCGTACTCCACGAATCTCACCGCTTCCTAATAAGTTGTGTGTGATCGAGTTCGTGAGATGCCCTTCACCCATAAGGGCCTGAGTTGTTAGTCGTTCGTTGAGGATTCTATTTCCTTTCCTCCTTTTTCTTCCAAAACGTAATGCATACTCCACGAATCTCACCGCTTCCTAATAAGTTGTGTGTGATCGAGTTCGTGAGATGCCCTTCACCCATAAGGGCCTGAGTTGTTAGTCATTCGTCGAGGATCTATCTCCTCTTTTCTTTTTCCATCCAAAACTGAATGCGTACTCCACGAATCTCACCGCTTCCTAATAAGTTGTGTGTGATCGAGTTCGTGAGATGCCCTTCACCCATGAGGGCCTGAGTTGTTAGCCATTCGTTCTGGTTCATCCTATCTCTTATCCTTATTTTATCTCCGCCACTTTGGCTAATGGCGTTGTTAAAAAAGTTAAGATTAATTGACTAATCAATTTTTTTTTACTTTCAATAGTTATGGCGATGGCGCTCCTGTTTCCAGTAATGTGTCATAGCGCTGATGGTGGTCGATGTCAAGCCTTAAAAGCCCAAGCTTTTCTGGCTTGACTATAACATCATTTTCCGGCATCATCGAAGACTTTTATTTTAATTTTTACTATTTCACTTTTGTAATTTATGAAAAAAAATATTTTTTGATTTGTGTGCATTTCTTCACTAACTTTTCTCCCTTAAGCTCATCATTGATGGATCATCAACGTGTAAGTTTGGTCATCTTCAACGTTATCAACTTTAATATTACTTTGTGATTATCAACCATATCATCAACATAACTTTGTAAGTTTATGATGCTTTATGACGTTCGGGGTAGCTTTACGAAAAGCTTATTTGGTACAAATCGCCATAACTTTCGTCGTACACCGATTGACTCAACGATGCACATGGATTATCGATGCTTTGCAGCGTGAGTTTGTTGTTTTATTGTCTTTTTCCATGATTTGTTTATAGTAATTCGCCAGATGTATTTTCGTGTCTGTGTTGCATTCATAATTATCGTTGTGATAATCATCGATCATCATCATAGCTAACAATTGGTTCAAGTAGTTTTCACCATGTTCTCCTCGATTTGATCTTTCATTTTGGACTGTTCTAATTCTATCGGTGATGGTTGAACTCCGCTGAACGTTGATCTTTAGCTTCAACTCGAGTTTCGCCTTCAACTTTTCCACTTGAACTGGTCAACACTTTGTATGGTTTCTCATACATTGCTTTTAGTTCTCTCCGGTTGAATGTGTCAACCGATGTTGATTGTATCTTTCTTTTTTCGATTGTGACTTCAGCCAATGTTTACATTTGCATTCGTACATGGATCCACTCATGTTGTTTGTGTGTATACAAAGTCCGATTCTTTCTCAAAAGTAAGTTTCAATGTTTACAGATGGAATTGTTTCGTTCATCAGTCCAGTTATTCGTTTTACCAGTTCCCGATATATTAATTCCACTTCAACATTGCTTTGATGTTGGTGTTGACATTTGTTTATAATTCACATTGTTCACTTATTTCCGAAACACTATTCTAATGTAACTGCAGTCAACGTTGATTTTCTGTTTGCAAGTTTGCTTTACTTGTTGACAAAGTTGAATCCAATTGTTGTCTTCGATGTCGTTGCAAACATAAACCGAGTAAATGTTTTGATTGCCAGATGCCGATATTTCTTTGTTGGTCCGTATTTATTGTCAATGGCTACAATGTCAAACGGTTTGTCCGCCGATCAGATCTGTTCCAAGAATACTTGTTATTGTCATTGTTATTTGTGCAGTCAACGTTGATATTCTGTTTGCAAGTTTGCTTTACTTGTTGACAAAGTTGAATCCAATAGTTGTCTTCGATGTCGTTGCAATCATAAACCGAGTGAATGTTTTGATTGCCAGATGCCGATATATCTTTGTTGGTACGTATTTATTCAATCCTCTTACCGTGTCAATGGCTACAATGTCAAACGGTTTGTCCACCGATCAGATCTGTTCCAAGAATACTTGTTATTGTCATTGTACATGCTTCACATTGTAACGTACCTCATTTCGCCAATTCATAAATTTTGGACGTATTGAACTGATTCGATGTCCATATTCTATGTTCCAACTTGTCGATAATTCCTTTAGCGTTGTTTCTTTGTACATTTTGCACATTTACTTCTCTATGTACGATGTATTTCATTGGCTATGACTTTTCTTGATGAAATTCCAATCGATAATTATATTGGTTCGATCTCATTATCCAGTCTGATTTGCTTAGTTGAGGTCCAATGCCTGTATCAGGTTGACCAAATTGAATACAGTGGTTCTCTTCGATGTCGTTGCCCACACAAACCGAGTTAATGTGTCAATTGCCGTCGAATGCTTTGTTGATCCTCTTACCGTGTCAATGTGTACAATGTCAAACAGTTCGTCCGCTTATCCGTTCTGTTTTCAAATTCTTTGATGTTCCGTCTTGGGCTTTGTCGTTGACATGTTTCTCATTGTAACGTTACTCCTTTCGCCAAAAAATAAGTTATGGTGTAGGTTTAAAATCATGATCGATATTCCAACTTGTTGATAATTCCTTTAGCGTTGCTTCTTTACATAAGAATCTCTTCACTCCATCATTTTTTGTTCATTCTATGTATGGTGTATTCCTCGGAAGGAGGAATAAGAACTTTGGAACTAAAAATCGATTTGTTTACGTGATTCCAACTTATGAATGAGGAACTCTTATGGTATATCGGTAGCAATGACAATATAGCAACTTGCAGTGACACTTTTTCTACAAATTTGGGCTCTACCGCACAATAACATTTAAATTTACATTGTAAAGTTTATCTGAATTTGCTTTTTGTGGGCTCTACTGCCCCACTTGTACTTTTCTGAACACATTATTTAAATTTTTATTTATTTAACCTTTAACCTCAAATATCTCAGAAACGGTACATCGTACAACTTTGAACATGGTCTCATTCGATCGGAAATTGAATTTTCTATTTAAATAAGTTGTGTTTATTATTATAATTTAAAAGGTTATGTTGTAAAACGCAAAAAACTGAAAACGTCAACAGAAAAAGTGATTTTACAACGAAACGGTAAATATTTTTAATAAAGTTTAATTTTGTAATCAACGGAAAATTTAATTTTCAATCGATTGAGACTATGATCATAATTGTACAATGTATCGTTTTTAAGATATACGCGTTTTAAGCTTTTTTCACTTAATTTGTTGTAAATTCAATATCTAAAAAACCACACATGAATAAATTTTCAAACTTAGCACATTTATGAATAAGATAATGCTTCATCAAATTAAATTATGATCAATTTGGTAGATCTTATCGTTTTTGAGATATACACGTTTTTTATGTTTATTACATGTTTTAAATTTTAATCTCAATATCTCAGTAACTACAACGAATTAAACGCCAAAATGATATTGAACAAATATCGTGCACCAAAGTATTCCTCATTTAATTTGTTTTTAAAACGTTTACAAAACGTTTTCATAACATTCATTTCATTGACAGGATCATTTTATGCAAAAGTTTACAAAAAATATAATCTGCATCTCTAATGATCGATTGTCGTATCATCAAAATCGTGATGATCACGATGGTGACAATTATTGGGTTACGATTCCGAAGGCGAATGGAAATTTTAAAAATGTAAATTCATTCATCTACTTTGAAAACAAGAAGGTTCGATATATATGGGACAACGATGTATGAGAATTTGTCAAACTTCGTGGTCTAGACAAAGATATTAAGTGTACATACTTTTATCAACAAAAGGGTCTATCCTCGGAAGATCAAAAGCGAACGTAACATTTTGAATCAATCAAAACATAACGATTACATTAATCAATTTCACTATATGATAGACAAATCGCCTATGGCTTGAACGAGATTGTGGTCAACGTATAATCGGTTTTCAATATCAATATCAATATCTACATTGGAAGATCTCATTGCACCACTATATTGGGTTCGAAAACATCTAAGGTTCAAGTATTTACATTTTTAATTATTGGTAAAACTCCTTTCTTACACTTTCATCTTACACAGTTATCTTCGGAGGACGAATATTTGGCCTTCTCACCAGCTACACAAAAAGAATGAAACAGTTCTAACCACCAATTACAACCAAAGTTTAGTTGTATAAATGGAAGTTCTTATTATCAGTAGTTCCTATGGTTTCCAATGTCTTTGGTTAATCTTGAAAGAATTATTGAAATCTTGTACAAAAAGGGAAACAGAAGAATTACATGAATGAAATGAACACATAACTACACAGATAATTGAAGAAAAAGTGTGTTTTTTCAACAATTTTAATTGTAAGTTTACATTTTTACTTATTAGTAAAACTCTTTTCTTGCATTTTTATATTACACAGTTATCTTCAATGGACGTATATTTGACATTCTCATCAGCAAGGTGATGATGGCAATTGTTCAATTAATAATCACCTATCCAACTCGAATATACTGTTGAACGTTCACCTTCGACCAAATAGTTTACGAGCAAAGAATGCCAAATCATAATCCGAATTGGGCTCAATCTGGTAATCTTGTTTATTTTTTTTCTTATATCTATTTTGCTTTAACTTATACGCCAAATTGCGAGCATTAAATCATTTTTTGTTTGTCTATACGATTAATCCATGCATTGCATTGCATGCTTACACAAACGTTTTGCTCTTTTCGCAATTTCACATCAATGACACTGGTAAAGCTCACATTCAACGTTAGGCGTCTGGTTAGCGCGCGAGAATTTCATTATCTTATGCGCGTACGATTAACCCATTACATTGCATGTCTGCACAAACTTTTGCTCTTATCGCAATTTAACATCGATGACGCCAGACATGTCATCCTCAACGTTGGGCGTGAGGTTTGTGCACGCCGCTGCAATTCACATTGATGCATTGTTCTGGTTGCTTATCACGTTGAGCTTCCCTAAACGCATTGACCAGCGCCAATAGTTGCTTCCATTGTTTAACCTGCCATGTGCTCGTTACGTTGATCGTTGAGCTATTGTAGCTCGATCAACATCCATCTCAATGTTTCAATTAAGTTTTGATATTATTCTTTATCAGTTTTATTCTTATATACTTTATTCTACAGAACAATAATGAATCCAATCAACTATGAGACAAAACCAAACAAACACGGTAATCAATTGTTCATAATTGTACCTTTATTGTCCATTATTGTCTTTCTCAACTTTGCCATTTGTTCTCCTACGAACAATCAAGGTATCAGTAAAAAGGTAATTAAGTTTCTCTTTAATTCTAAAGGAATGGATTTTTGAAAATAGTTTTAAATTGGGCTATAGTCTATGCATATGGGCAGTCATTATTTTTGCTTTTACAAAAAACGATCATCTTTTTCAAAAATCCTTTCCATTTGAATTAAAGAGAAACTTAACTATCTTTTTATTGACGCCATGATTGTTCGTAGGAAAACAAAATGGCAAAGCTGAAAATGTTCAAAGTTTATACATTGGATTACAAACTTTTTTCTTATTTGAACAGATAATTGTTTTCATTACCCAAATAATATGGATGGCGAATATGGATAGAAAAGTGGCCGAATTTTAATTCAAGATTTAAATTTTATATTTATTTGTAAACATGCACACACACACACAAACACACCTGTGTTCTCTCTCGTTCTCTCTCTCTCCCGGAATCGTATTGTGTGTTTCAACTTTAACTAATTTTTCTTTATTCTATTTTTTACAGTCCGTCTGTCATTGGAGACACGGTGAAGACTAGTCAGTAAGACTAGCCCGGCTTGTTCGCATGGAGGAGCCTGGTTTATTCATGCCGTCCTGCCTCCATGCAACTAAACGAAGAAAGTGGAAAAATGGATTGTCTGGGTCGAGCTGGCCTGAATCTTTTTACTTGATTCTGCCTGTGCCTACTTGACTACTAAGACATAAAACACCCAAAACATGGCAGAATCGATGAGTTCGCTAGCAGGACCCTAGGTACGTTCTTCCTGCCCACCCGCTAGCAACTTAAAGAAGTTACAGGCTTAATTGAATAGTCGATCGAATTGTGGTGTGCCTAACTTGCATAACTGCGGGTCGCATCACTTTGGGTTTTTTGCTTAGCCTGCCTTTTTTCCCATTCGAGACTTAAAATTTTTAAAAACGGAACTTGGCGAAGTTTTTTTTTTAGCAAGGTACGTTCAATTTTTAATGAGATGATGATGGAGGGAGAGAGAGAAGAGAGAGAACACATTTGAGAACACAATTAAAAACACAAAACATTTTATATTTTATTGTATAATAATATAATAATAACTATTGAATTGTAATTGAAATACAAAATAATAAAAATTTTGAAAACTTTCGGGAAGAAGCAAATCGGGAAATAAATGTATAAACACGTTATTCGTATAAACACAGTGTATTGAATATACACAAATTGAAACTTTGGCAAAGGAACGGAGTCTATGAATGAACGTGTGTTGTGTCCACTTCTCTGTACACTATACAGTCTTATTTTGTTTACATCTTATATACATTGAGGTTTTCTATTCTTTGTATCAATTTGCATTTTCAATTAAAAACGGAAACATCTCGAACAATCAAAACATTGTATTTTCATTCCAATTGAAAATTTTAGTACCTTTATTCCAATGATACTCATGTTAAAGTCGGAACCTTTCGTAACAGGTAAATTTGATTTCAATTTTGAATCATTTAATTATTTGTTTACATACTTGTATATTGGTTCATAATACTAACGTTTACATTATTCATTTCATTCTAACAGATCGTTCAATTCAAACTCTATAAATTCATTTTTCTATTTTACAAATGTTGGCGTTTTCATATCGATTGCTCTCGAATTGTATCGATTGTACAGCAAATCATACATTGTACATCGTCTCACAACCACCGATGTCGCTAGTTTATACCTCCATCATTCACCACTGACAAGCACGTTGCTCACTCATTGTTCTTGTTCGACTTTCTTTCTGAACAGATCGCTCTACTCAAGTTGTGTTTGCATCATTTATCCTTTGCCAATCAAAATTTGGATACTTCTTTTTCATTTACTATTATTTTCTTTGGCGCCTTTTGATATATTGAAATCTTTTTCTATTATTCTATATTTATTTCCGTGTCCACTATCGAGTGCTATCAATATTAATTTTAATTCGATTCGATTCGATTCACTTGACCACTTGGCCTATTCCCTCATATTTGATATTGTTTCTGCTGTGCATTATTTAGTGTTACCCTTTCTAGTGTTTAAAAGAATCTTTCTTTATACATTTTCATTATCCCCTTAATGTCTCGAAAAGTTAGCGAATCTCTTAGCATTATTTTTGTTAATTACCTATTGCTATTGCTACTTACCCAAGTCCTGGTTTTACTATTAGGTAGAGATAGATGAACTATACCTCATCGTACACGCTCACATACTCACTGCTGACTCATTTTGGTGCTCTTTTGTTATATGCCATGACCAACAAAATATGTTCTCTTTTCATTTTAAATGAATTTCAATTTTTCTTTGGCGTTTTATAATGTAGTCATCAAGTTGGATTGGTTTGATACCAATTTAAAACGGCAAGTATTTCAGGAAAGTTAAAGCTCAATTTTGTTTCTGTTCACATATTAATCCCATCTTTCTATTTTAGGATATTGTGACATTTAATTCGATCACCACTTTAACATCATCATCTTTCAATCATCCACACCCATATATAATATTTATTCTGTACTACATTATTTTTGCCATCAATTTCCATATACATATTGTTCCTTTTCTCTTTTTCCTTCTTTCGTTTACCACATAACTCAGCTATCTTGGAGATGATGACTTGCATCTGCAAGTAGGATTCTTGATACAATTCCAATTCCAATTCAATCTTTCTTTATTGTTTTATTATGAAATCCTCAAGTTGGAATTGCTTGATGCTAATTTAGAACGTCAATAATTTCAGGAAAGTTAAAGTTAAATCTCTTGTCTGTTCACATATTAATTCCATTTTTTCTTCTAGGCTACAGTGAAATACAGTTCAAATCTTGCCTTTCTTTACATCATCCAAATAATTGTTGTGATCAATTTCGGTGTCCCAGTTTCAATTTTTCAAATCATACTTATTTTTACTTGGTGATTAGTGATTGGATTACTCATTATCATTTATTTGATACTTTTGTGTTATATTTAGTGTTATTTTTGTGCTACCATTCAATTGATCGACAAACAATATTAGGTATATTGATTTCCGTTTCGTAATTTAATTTCGCCACGTATCAAGTTCAATAATTGTTTCTTGTGTTTGCTATTGAATATTATCGATTCCAGTGTTTTATTAGAATCAATTTCATACGCGTCTACCTTTCACATCTCATTCAGTTAGAAAATTTCATTGCATTCAAGGAATATTTAGACAATTTGAAATGGCAATTGCTCCAGGTAAGTTATTTCACTTTTTATTAGATCACATATTAATTCCATCTTTTTATTCTAGGTTATTGTGATGTTTAATGCAATTCCATCATCACTTATGTATCATCTCTCAATCATCGACACCCATTTATAATATTTATATTGTGCTATATTAGTGTTGTCATCAATTTCCATATACAAATTGTTCATATTCTCGCTCGTTTACCACATAACTCAGCTATCTTGGAGATGATGACTTGCATCTGCAAGTAGGATCCAAGATAATTGTCCCAAGCCAATGGGGCCCTGTTCTCGGGTCCGTAATGAGGAGGGTGTGGTACGATGGAATAGCTATCAAAGCCCGTAAAACTTTGCTGTTATCAGCGTAATTTTACCTTTTCATTGATCGTTAATCAATTTTTATTCCATTTCCTTACTATTTAGTTAGTTTTATATCTCTATCGTTTTTATTATTTCCATTTCCACGTCTTTATTGAATGTGAGTTTTATGATAGTCATTTATGATAGAGATTTATTTCAATTTATTTATGATCAATGAATTATTTTATTTAGTTTTCTAGCTAGTATTTCTTTTTCATCTACATCTCTATCATATTAGAATTACTATTGAATGAGAATTGTATTAGTTGTTCTTGATAGAGAATTTTATTTTGTTTAATTCACTCTGCATTCTTCTTGTATGATTGATGTTTTATCCATTAGAATGATCCATCTTTTTCAACTATCTCTATCATTTTAGTTTTACATTGTCAACTATTGAATGAGAGTTGTAATAGTTATTTTTTTATATTCAATCTGCATTCCTCTTGTATGGTTGATTGTTTAACTTTACCCAAAATGATCTATTTGCAATTTCTTTTTACATTGCATCTTGTATGTGAGTAGTTGATCTAAATAGATCTTCTATGTGAATCGTTGATCTTATTGGATCTATTTGCAATTTCTTTTTACATTGTCAACTATTGAATGAAAGTTGCAATATTTATCTTTTATATACAATTTGATCTCCTCTTGTATGGTTGATTGTTTATCATTAGACATAGCTCCTATGTTTGAAAGTGTTTCACTTGAGATGATCCATCTTTTTCAACTATCTCTATCAATTTAGTTTTACATTGTCAACTATTGAATGAAAGTTGTAATAATTATTTTTTTATATTCAATCAGCATTCCTCTTGTATGGTTGATTGTTTATCTTTACCCGAAATGATCTATTTGCAATTTCTTTTTACATTGCATCTTGTGTGTGAGTAGTTGATCTTATTAGATTCATTTGCAAATTCTTTTTGCATTGTATCTTGTATGTGAGTTGTTTAACTTATTAGATTCATTTGCAATATCTTTACACATTGCCCTTCGTTTGATATCGTTGGATCATATCGTAGGCCTCTTTGCATGTCTCTTTGCATTGTATGTGAGTGTTTCTCTCGCCCGCTAATGGGTTTTGGCCGGTTCCCCCATTAGTTGGACATAACCAAAACAATTGAACTAACTTGGTGGTCATATTAATTGACGCCCGATTACCTGACTGGCGCATGCGTTCTTATGACGAAGACCAGTGACGAGAAACAATGGAGAAACCAAATGGAGAAACCAAATGGAGAAACCAAATGGAGAAACCAAATGGAGAAAACAAATGGAGAAAACAAATGGAGAAACCAAATGGAGAAACTAAATGGAGAAAACAAATGGAGAAAACGAATGAAGAAGAAGAAGAAAAAAACAAGTGGTTTGGAAAATGAAAAGTTTATTGTAATAATAATAAATAAAATACAAAAAAAATAAAAATTTTATTGATTAATAATAAAAGGTGTTCTCTCTCTTCTCTCTCCTCTCCTCTCCCCCTTCGATACACTTACCTTTCTTCTCCCCCGCGATGTCTTCGCCAAGTTTCTGTTTATAAGGCTTAAAGTCTCACGTACAGGTACAGGCAGGCTAAAGAAACCTATTGTACGTCCAAGACTACCCATTCCCCCACTTAGGTTGCGTTGCCGGTAGGCAGGAGAGGCTGGGCGAACCTATTTCCCCCCGGCGAACCCATTATATCTTTGCTGTTTTTTGGGAATTTATAGTCTTGCAACCAGGCACAGTGAGAATCAAAATGTTAAGACACAAGCCTATTGGTCGCCCCAGACTCATTATATCTCTGCTGTTTGTGGGCGTTTTAAGTCTTGCAACCAGGCACAGAGAGAATCAAAATGTTAAGACACAAGCCCTTTTGTTGCTCCAGACTGCTATGCGTTGCCGGTTGCTTCTTTTAGTTGCTTGAAGGTCGGCTGGTCAAGCGTACCAAAACCCTTCAAGCGAACTTCTTCTGCGGGCCGGTGCTTCACCGGTGCATCCAAGGTGCAATCGGTCTATATAAAAATAAAATAAAGGTTAAAATAAGAACACACACACAACGATTCTAGGAGAGAACTAGAGAGAATCGAGAGAACACCGTGTGTGTGTGTTACAATAATAAAATAAAATAAAATAATAATAAAATAATAAATAATAAAATTAAGGCCATCCATGTTAATGTTCGCCATCCATCAGGTATCGATAGCCATCCAAACTTAATGTTCATGGTCAAGAGTCTATCGAGTCCGTCATCCCAAAAACATTAAGTATTTATTTAATATAAAAGGTGGGCCGTAATCCATCCGGTAATGATCGCCATCCAAATTAATGTTCATGGTCAAGAGTCTATGAGTCCGTCATCCCAAAAACATTAAGTATTTATTCAATAAAAAGACACGTTTATTGAGTCGCAATCAAATCTTCAATGCGATATTCGTCAGCAATACAAGTCAGCAGTTTTACGGAATCACTGGTCACAGATCCAATGATTCCAACCATCATCACTTTACACAGGCTTTGGACTGTCAAGTTTGAGGTCAAGAATATAAAGAATTTGTATTCAATCATTCCAAAAACCAGGCGGATTTAAAACCGATGCTCACTTGATGATGTCTCAAAGTGAAATGAGTGTAGACATAAACAAAGCACACCGCTGCGGCTATGTTGACATCAGGCGTTGGTGTAATGGAAATGGTGTAAATGTACAATCGATTTCACTTTATCCATTCCTGAAGATTTCATAAGAATCCATTCATTGGATTCCAATGATATTTTCAGTGATGATTAATTGATCAATTATAAATCATTTCTGAAAATTTCAGGTTGAAATTCTAAAGAATTCTACCCAAAACAAGGTTCAAATTGATTCATCTTTTGGTGTCATGTCGATTTTTTATCAATCAATTTGAATCCAGTTTTGGGTAGAATCCTTTGGAATTTCGAGCTGAAATTCACAGAAATGATTTGTTATCAAACAATAAACCATTCCTGAAAATTTCATTAAAATCCAAGCAACTTTAATTTTTTGTCAAAAATGGAAAAAAGCAAAGGCTAAAGCCTTCATTTTTGATAAAAATCGAACAAAAATTAAAGTTGCTTGGATTCCAATGAAATTTTCAGGGATGATTAATTGATCAATTATAAATCATTCCTGAAAATTTCAGTTGAAATTCTAAAGGATTCTACCAAAAACAAGGTACAAATTGATCGACATGACACCAAAAGATGAATCAATTTGAATCCTGTTTTGGGTAGAATCCTTTGATTTTTGAACTGAAATTCACAGAAATGATTTGTTATCAAACAATAAACCATCCCTGAAAATTTCATTCAAATCCAAGCAACTTTAATTTTTTGTCAAAAATGGAAAAAAGCAAAGGCTAAAGCCTTCATTTTTGATAAAAATCGAGCAAAAATTAAAGTTGCTTGGATTCTAATGAAATTTTCAGAGATGATTAATTGATCAATTATTAATCATTCCTGAAAATTTCAGTTGAAATTCTAAAGGATTCTACCAAAAACAAGGTACAAATTGATCGACATGACACCAAAAGATGAATCAATTTGAATCCTGTTTTAGGTAGAATCCTTTGATTTTTGAACTGAAATTCACAGAAATGATTTGTTATCAAACAATAAACCATTCCTGAAAATTTCATTAAAATCCAAGCAACTTTAATTTTTTGTCAAAAATGGAAAAAAAGCAAAGGCTAAAGCCTTCATTTTTGATAAAAATCGAGCAAAAATTAAAGTTGCTTGGATTCCAATGAAATTTTAGGGATGATTAATTGATCAATTATAATCATTCCTGAAAATTTCAATTGAAAATTCTAAAGGATTCTACCAAAAAACAAGGTACAAATTGATCGACATGACACCAAAAGATGAATCAATTTGAATCCTGTTTTGGGTAGAATCCTTTGAATTTTGGAACTGAAATTCACAGAAATGATTTGTTATCAAACAATAAACCATCCCTGAAAATTTCATTAAAATCCAAGCAACTTTAATTTTTTGTCAAAAATGGAAAAAAAGCAAAGGCTAAAGCCTTCATTTTTGATAAAAATCGAGCAAAAATTAAAGTTGCTTGGATTCCAATGAAATTTTCAGGATGATTAATTGATCAATTATTAATCATTCCTGAAAATTTCAGTTGAAAATTCTAAAGGATTCTACCAAAAACAAGGTCCAAATTGATCGACATGACACCAAAAGATGAATCAATTTGAATCCTGTTTTGGGTAGAATCCTTTTGATTTTTGAACTGAAATTCACAGAAATGATTTGTTATCAAACAATAAACCATCCCTGAAAATTTCATTGAAATCCAAGCAACTTTAATTTTTTGTCAAAAATGGAAAAAAAGCAAAGGCTAAAGCCTTCATTTTTGATAAAAATCGAGCAAAAATTAAAGTTGCTTGGATTCCAATGAAATTTTCAGGATGATTAATTGATCAATTATTAATCATTCCTGAAAATTTCAGTTGAAATTCTAAAGGATTCTACCAAAAACAAGGTACAAATTGATCGACATGACACCAAAAGATGAATCAATTTGAATCCTGTTTTGGGTAGAATCCTTTAGATTTTTGAACTGAAATTCACAGAAATGATTTGTTATCAAACAATAAACCATCCCTGAAAATTTCATTAAAATCCAAGCAACTTTAATTTTTTGTCAAAAATGGAAAAAAAGCAAAGGCTAAAGCCTTCATTTTTGATAAAAATCGAGCAAAAATTAAAGTTGCTTGGATTCCAATGAAATTTTCAGAGATGATTAATTGATCAATTATAAATCATTCCTGAAAATTTCAGTTGAAATTCTAAAGGATTCTACCAAAAACAAGGTTCAAATTTATTCATCTTTTGGTGTCATGTCGACTTTTTATCAATCAATTTGAATCCAGTTTTGGGTAGAATCCTTTTGGTTTTTGAACTGAAATTCACAGAAATGATTTGTTATCAAACAATAAACCATCTCTGAAAATTTCATTAAAATCCAAGCAACTTTAATTTTTCTCAAAAATTGGAAAAAAGCAAAGGCTAAAGCCTTCATTTTTGATAAAAATCGAGCAAAAATTAAAGTTGCTTGGATTCCAATGAAATTTTTAGGGATGATTAATTGATCAATTATAAATCATTCTTGAAAATTTCAGGTTGAAATTCTAAAGGATTCTACCAAAAACAAGGTACAAATTGATCGACATGACACCAAAAGATGAATCAATTTGAATCCTGTTTTGGGTAGAATCCTTTGATTTTCGAACTGAAATTTACAGGAATGATTTGTTATTAATCAATAAACCATTCCTGAAAATTTCATTAAAATCCAAACAACTTTAATTTTTTTCAAAAATTGAAAAAAGCAAAGGCTAAAGCCTTCATTTTTGATAAAAATCGAGCAAAAATTAAAGTTGCTTGGATTCCAATGAAATTTTTAGGGATGATTAATTGATCAATTATAAATCATTCTTGAAAATTTCAGTTGAAATTCTAAAGGATTCTACCAAAAACAAGGTACAAATTGATTCATCTATTGGTGTCATGTCGATTATAGATCAATCAATTTGAATCCAGTTTTGGGTAGAATCCTTTGGAATTTCAAGCTGAAATTCACAGAAATGATTTGTTATCAAACAATAAACCATTCCTGAAAATTTCATTAAAATCCAAGCAACTTTAATTTTTGTTCGATTTTCATCAAAAATGAAGGCTTTAGCCTTTGCTTTTTTTAAGTTTTCAAAAGAAAATTAAAGTTGCTTGGATTCTAATGAAATTTTCAAGGATGATTAATTGATCAATTATAAATAATTCCTGTGAATTTCAGTTCGCAAATCCAAAGGATTCTACCAAAAATTAACCTTAGTTAACATATTAATATACGACATCTAGCGATAAAAATCAATCAATCAATTGCCAATATATCAATTGAAAGTAGATCATAAATTGTTTAATTATTAAAGATTCTTAGACAAATTCATTCAAACAGTTGTTGAAATTATTTGTTGGGTTATTCTATAATGAATTTCGTATTAACTTTGATCAAATTCTCAATCGTTTTCCATTTTTGGGCGTTTTTGGACCTTTTTTTTAACGCCTGTACGGCTAGAAAGTGCATTGAGGAGGTAGTATAAATACTGAACGAACCCGAAAGGGGGTTAGTTATTGCGAGCTACCCTTGGTAGTTGGTCGCACGTTCCCTCTCTCGAAGCCAATCGTGTGTAAATAGATAATGTATACTAACATTGTTTGTTTACAAACAGCCCATACGTACATGGTGAAGACTGGATGGACCTCGATAGGATGGATGGTGGCCGTACGGTTCGCTAAGGGGATATGGGTCAGTCTGAACCCGCCTGCCCCTTGGTGCAACTAAAAGAAGATAGTGGCTTAATCAGACTGTCGGGGTCAAACATTGGGCTTGTGCTATCCTGTGCCCGTTTGAACGACATAAAATACCCATAAACAGGAATAGTGAACCCAATCGAGGATGAGAAGAACATCGAGGATGGCCCAAGAAGAAAAAAGGTGAGTTAAGAAGAGAGAGGGAACTTTTTGCAAAAATTTTATTAAAAAACCAAAAAAAAATTGGACAGAGCTTCCGCGGCCCACGATGTTTGTTCTTTTTTTTAACGGGCGAACAGGTCTCGTGGAACCATTACCCAAAGGACATATACATATATAATGAACAAACAATAAAAATATAATAAATGATAAAATATCTGCAATATCAGCAACATCGGCGAAAATACGGCATATTCAGGATAATCAGGAACAAAATCGGTAAAATCATAATAGTAAAGAGATATAGTCTAAGAAAAAAAAGATAAAATTAATTAGTGAACAAATAATAAGAAATAAAATAACTTATCTTGAATGATTGTTGGTGTAAGCGAGTATAAATAAAAAACCAATAACAAATCTGGAGAACAATCTGGATATATCAGAAGTGAGAGGCAGAATATACAAGTAAAATGTGGATGATGATTGATTAGAATTAAAACAAAATCGAGATTGTTCGAGAGAAAATAAGAAATAAAGTTGTTGGGAACCAGTATAAATTCAAGCCAATTTGGTATAAAATCGAAGTATTAAAATAAAAAATTGAAATCGCAAAACAATTCTTCATTTGCGAAATTGAAACGACATTATGATAATAGCTCCATAAACATAAAACCATTTTTTCATTTAAACGAAATAAAAAATAGTTGAAACAGTTCACAATTCAAGTATCGCAATTAAATTTTCAGTTGTGGTAATTAACATCTCCTTGGCGAGAATTGGATAATAAAAAAAAGATGGAATTAATATGCGATCTAATAAAAAGTGAAATACCTTACCTGGATTAATTGCAATTTCAAATTTCAGAATGTAGAATGCAGAATGCAGATGTGAAGAGTAGATGCGTATGAAATTGATTTTAATAAACACTGGATTTGATAATATTCAATGGTGAACACAAGAAAAATAATTGAACTTGATACTTGATATACGTGGCGAAGTTGTACGAAATGGTAAATGTTGTTTGTCGATCAATTGAATGGTAGCGCAAAAATGACACTAAATATAAAACAAAACAAGTTTCAAATAAATATTGAATCGTAATCCAATCACTAAACACAAAGTAAAAATAGAAGAAATGATTTGAAGACTTGAAACTGGCACACGGAAATGGATGGCAAAAATAATATAGCACAGTATAATATGGACGATTGAGAGATGAAGATTCATAAGTGATGAATGATTTGCATTAAACGTAATGATAATCTAGAATAAAAAGATGGAATCAGTATGCGATTTAATAAAACGTGAAATAACTTACTTGGAGTAATTGCCATTTCAAATTGTCTAAATATTACTTGAATGCAATAAAACTCTTTCTGATTGAGATGTGAAGAGTGGACGCATATGAAATTGATTCTAATAAACACTGGATTCGTTAATATTAAATGGTAAAAACAAGAAAAATCTTTGAACTTGACACTTGATATGTGTGCCGAAGTTGTATGAAATGGAAATCAATATATCAAATATTGTTTGTCGATCAATTGAATGGTAGCACAAAAATGACACTAAATATAAAATAAAACAAGTTTCATATAAATGATATTGAATCGTAATCCAATCACTGAACACCAAGTAAAATTAGAAGGAAGTAGCAAATGATTTGAAGACTTGAAACTGGCACATGAAAATATTGGTAGCAATGTTGATTGGTGTTGCCGTTGATATTGATGAATGAATGATATTGTTTAGCATAAGAATAAATGAATTAAATGTTGTCGTTGATGTTGATGGATGTGAACATTCTCGATGACAAGTAAAAATCATAATCAATTAGCATTAAAACAAGTTACCACACCACCAATGAATTCATTGATTCATTGAATTGAATGTTGTCGTTGTTGTTGATGAATATAATGTAGTCGATATCGATTAAACATAAGAGTAAAATAAAAGAATTGAATGTTGTCGTTAATGTTTAAGGATATAAACATTTGATGATGACAAGTGATGAAAGTGGCTAAATATTTTGTTGATATTGATGAATATAATGTTGTCGATGGTCAAGAACGAGAATAAATATATTGATTGGTGTTGCCGTTGATATTGATGAATGAATGATATTGTTTAGCACAAGAATAAATGAATTAAATGTTATCGTTGATGTTGATAGATATAAACATTCTCGATGACTAGTGGTGAAAGTGGCAAAACATTTTGGTGATATTGATGAATTGATATTGAAAGTCTGAAAAAGTTATAAAATTAATTAGTGAACAAATAATTAAAAATAAAATAACTTATCTTGAATGATTGTTAGTGTGAGCCAGTATAAATAAAAACCAATAACAAATCTGGAGAACAATGTAGATATATCAGAAGTGAGAGGCAGAATAAACAAGTAAAATGTGGATGATGATTGATTGATTTGAATAAAAACAAAATCGAGATTGTTCGAGAGAAAATAAGAAATAAAGTTGATGGAAACCAGTATAAACTCAAGCCAATTTGTTATGAAATCGAAGTATTAAAATAAAAAATTGAAATCGCATAATAATTCTTCATTTGCGAAATTGAAACGACATTATGATAATAGCTCTATAAACAGAAAACCATTTTTTCAAGATTGCAAATAAATTTTCAGTTGCGATAATTAGCTTCTCCTTTGCGAGAATTGGACAATAAGATAATGAAAAAAAAAGATGGAATTAATATGCGATGTAATAAAAAGTGAAATACCTTACCTGGAGTAATTGTCATTTCAAATTGCAGAATGTAGAATGCAGATGTGAAGAGTAGATGCGTATGAAATTGATTTGATAATATTCAATGGTGAACACAAGAAAAATAATTCAACTTGATACTTGATATACGTGGCGAAGTTGTACGAAATGGTAAATATTGTTTGTCGATCAATTGAATGGTAGCACAAAAATGACACTAAATATAAAACAAAACAAGTTTCAAATAAATATTGAATCGTAATCCAATCACTAAACACAAAGTTGAAATAGAAGAAATGATTTGAAGACTTGAAACTGGCACATGGAATTGGATGGCAAAAATAATATAGCAGAGATGAAGATTCATAAGTGATGAATGATTTGCATTATGAACGTAATGATAATCTAGAATAAAAATATGGAATCAGTATGCGATTTAATAAAACGTGAAATAACTTACCTGGAGTAAATGCCATTTCAAATTGTCTAAATATTACTTGAATGCAATGAAACTTTCTTTCTGATTGAGATATGAAGAGTAGATGCATATGAAATTGATTCTAATAAACATTGGAGTCGATAATATTCAATAGTAAACACAAGAAAAAATTATTGAACTTGATACTGGATACCGTTTCCAAATCGCCAAATAAAATTTTCAGGAATCAATAATTCAATTCAAATCTTGGAAAAAATTTACGAAAAAGGGTTCCTGCAAATTGATGTTTAAAATTTTCCAGAATAAATAAATCAATGTTCAATAAATCTTCAACAATAAAACGACGACTTGATAATTGAATTCTAACTCAAAAACGAATGAACCCCTTTTCAAATGAATGAATCGAAATAATTGCTTGCTAATTCCAAATAAAATCGATTGATCCATCAAACTATAAGGTCACGGTGGTCAAGGTTCAATGGTTCAATCCATCCAACCTCAGCTCAGCAACAACAAAGAATGCATCATCAAGCCTCGTCATCATCAATCAATCAAAACACCTAATGTCTGATCATCAACTACAATTAAACCTAAGGTATCATAATCATCATTATCATTAATCATCGGCCGGAACAATAATCAAGACCTAATGTCTATTCAAACTCACACACCTTTCATTCACAATACAACAATCATCACTTCCACCTCAACAGCTACCCATCGACAAGGAAATTGCAGGGACCCGAGGGAATGGTACAAGACCGATTGGCGTGGGTATGAATTGTCGCATGCCGATGCAGTGAAGAAGCTTCCGCGAACGATTGCTGCCAAAACCACCATTATGTGGCAAAGACAGTGATACCTAATGTATCAACATCATCATCAATGGTCAACGGCCGGAACATTAAATGATCATCATCATCCTATCATTTAACAACAAGATTGAACCATCATCGTCATTCAGTAATCCTTCACACACACACACACACACACACTAATAAATAAACAAACCTAATGGATGGTTCAATCAATGGTAGATCATCAATCGATGATGATCATACTTCAAGACAAATGACAACTGTTGCCAATTGTACAACATTGTAACGGGTCTTACTGGCAAATCAATCGATCCATAATAGATCAAAGACTACCAAGCCCAAAACACTACCACGATTAATCAACTAACAAATTAATGATGATCTACTACAACGTCGATTGATTGATTGATAGACTGATGACTTGCAAGCGCTTGTTTGATACAAATTTAAATTTTCTGTCGCTTTGCATGTTGCTGCGATCGAATTGAATACCAATCGAAAATCTTCCGAATCGTAAATACCATCATCAATATCTGTCCCAATATCGAATTGTAATTACATCTTCTAAAATAATACAATATAATCAATTAAATTCATTGGCTCAAAATCAAAACGAAAAATCACTTACCAAATTTACCGACGAAACCATTGATTACTCGCTTGATTGAATTTGATCTAAAATGAAAAGAAAAATTATTTGTTGATCATATAACAAAATAATACAAAAATGAGTCAGTATAGTGGGTGTAATGTGAGTGTATGGTTCATATATCACCGGATAGATAAACCAGCACTTGGTTAAGTAGGAATAGCAATAGACTATGTACAATAATGCTAAGATATTGAAATAATAGGGACATTAATGAGATAATGTATAAAAATTCTTATAAAAACTAGAATGGGTAACACAAAATATTGAATAGCAAAAACATTATCGAAACTGAGAGGATAGTTAGTAAAGTCGTTAATGATCGAATTGAATTAAAACTAATAATGATAGAACTCGATAGTGGACACAAGAGAAAATATCGAACCAGAGAAAAAGATTTCGATATGTCAAAAGGTCAAAAGTTATAATTATAAATGGAAAAGAACTTTCAAAATTTCACAATCAACAAATTAAATTAGAATAAATGAAGCAAAACCAACTAAAGTAGAACAAACTATTTAGAAAGAAAGTCGAAAAATGAATGAGCTGGCGTACAACGTGCTTGTGTGTGAATGGTGGTGGGGGGATAAGCTGCTAGCGGTGGATATGTGAGGAAGTTCTATTTGCTGTACGTCGTACGATATGTGCGAAAGAGATGCGCAGAAACCAATTCACG
Source organism: Blomia tropicalis (assembly GCA_029204025.1). Taxonomy (NCBI): domain Eukaryota; kingdom Metazoa; phylum Arthropoda; class Arachnida; order Sarcoptiformes; family Echimyopodidae; genus Blomia; species Blomia tropicalis. Next base: position 13,417,739 of record CM055089.1, on the reverse strand, counting down.
CACGAAAAGTGGGTTTGCACATCATGGTGTGTGTGTGTGAGTTAATCCAACGGTTTTGTGGTTATGCTGAGAGGAGGGAGGAGAAGAATGTTCTGGAACAGTTCTAACAATGTTCTATTTGATTGAGGTAAAGAAATGGTAAATGAGTATACTGATCGAATCTAATTAATAATATTAAAATCGAGAAAAAATGATAAAGGACACTATAGAAAATACCGAATTCAAATGGGGAGATATCGATAAAGAGTGCCAAAAAGAACAATCATCAAATGCAGACATAGTAGAGAGAAAAGGATAATGTTTTGGAAAATGGATAGGTAAAATTGCCTAACAATGTTCTATCTGATTGAGGTAAAAAAATGGTAAATGAGTATACTGATCGAACCTAACTAATAAGATTGAAATCGAGAACACTCGATAAAGGACACATTAGAAAATACCGAATTCAAATGGGGAGATATCGGTAAAAGAGTGCCAAAGTAATCAATGATCAAGTGTAAATAAAACTCAATTCGAGACCAATCGATAATGGTCACAAAAGACAATATCGAATCAGAGAAACAGAGATCGATATTCAAGGGAAAAGATGGATAATGATAGATTAGAAATAAAATAAAATCGATGAAAAAGAGCACTCGATGGTAGGCACAAAAAGTAATTATCGAACCAGAGAGATAACAATTAATAAAGAGGGAGAGAGACAGAATTTGTAAAAATGAAAATTGAACTTACAGAATTTGAATCGGCCACACATTTAACGATCTGTTAGAATGAAATGAATAAAGTAAAAGTTAGTATGATGAACAATATACAAGTATGTAAACAAATAAATAAATGATTCAAAATCGAAATCACATTTACCTGGTAACGGTTGACGCAACTTGAGAGAGAAAGCGTCCGTTCAGGTGGAGAGTCCAAACGAGAATGAGGATGAGTTCTATTGTTCTACTTGATTCTGCGCAAATGTTCCATTTGAGTCAATGGCCGAAATGGCGGCAAAGATTGGGTCATGCGCATCAATCAATTGGATGGGAACATAGCCACTTGGGTTAATATGGAACACCATAGGAACTGGGATACTTGAATTTCAATTTGCAAATAAGACAATGTTTTGATTGATTGAGATGTTTCCGATTAAAACTTAAATTGAAATAACACTCGATAATGGTCACCAGAGATTAAATGCCAAAGTTCAAACATCGAGCCAGTATTAGACGATGTTGCCTTAGTTCAATGTTATAAAATTTGATTCTTGGATTTAGTATGTTGGGGAAATAAGCTTCATCTACAATGAATCAAAAATAGATTATTATAAAAATAAACAGTATAAATATAAATAAAAACGAACCAATATAACTTCGATTATTAAACTGTTGAATGATTACGATCATAATCGATCTTTGAATACATATAGTGGTCACGAGAAATAAAATGTCGATGTTGAAAATGTTAATTTTGCTAGAGTTTTTCATTGTTGAAATAAATAATATATGATAACTTGATGAATATTTAACTACGCTGCCTTATTTCGATGTTGCAAGGCTTGATTCTTGGATTGAGTATTATACGATAAAATAAACTATCTATCACAATTGATTGATGATAAAATATTCCAGATACCACATACAAAATGTTACATTGATGTATACCAAATTTTGGTAATGTTGATTCAATCAATGAGGCAATTGTTTGATTGTTCGAAGGTATATTTAAAGGAATTATACCAGAAATTCAAGGATTCAAAGTTGGTATACAAGATTTATCGGTCACAAAGAATATTGATCGAACAAATCGAAAGATCTTGATATTAATTCTTCTCAAGCCAATATGTTATAAAATCATCGATAATTCCAATAACGATGATAAATTGGATTGGCCATTACGTTGTTGTGGATCAGGAAATATGTGCCAATAAATCATAAAAAGATCATCTAAACATACAAAAATTTATTATAAAAATAAACTATTTAAATATAATCATACCAATATAACTTCAATTCTTGTTAATGATAACTCCGGAAATACAGAATAGATTAGCCATATCAACAATGCTCATTGCTCATTAAGAAAGTAAACAAAACTTGTACAGAGAACTGGGCATAGATCTCATTTGTTAGGGTCATTCATAAAAACCATTCCCCTATGCGTGTATTCCCAAAGTTTTCTCGTTGATGCAGATCTATTGATGATTTATTTCTAGTTGATATCACTGGAATTTGAAAAAAAAGTATAACAAAGTTCAACAAATTAGTGAAATGTTAATTAGAAACATTGAAACATACCAGAATGACGCAACACGAAGTGCATCGATCCATTGTTGACATCAAAAGAACTTGACACATTTGAAAAAATTAGTGAATGATTAATTGCAAACACAAAAGAAGCGTTCCAGAATTATTCATCATAGAATTATTGATTCACAATTGAGATAAACAAATTTTGAAACAAGTTTAACAAATCAATGTAGAACTGATAACAAATGAAGTAAAGTATCGGAAGCACGTGGCATGGTCAGTGGATGGATTGAAATGATCAACGTGACCAACGTTGCCAAGTGTCGTGGTGAAATGGCTCATATCATTGGCAGTCTCAAGGTTTATATACTCCGGGCGCAGATCACAACAAGACTCAACCCAATTCTCAACTCTGATTGGCTGCACGCGTTAACACACTTTTCATCCAATTCAGGTGTGCTTGTTGAATCGATTGCGTATGACGCCATCCATAATGGCTCCCATTGATTTTGGTTGGAAATGCATTGATTTTCAAAAAGTGGTGTTAGAGCGGTCAACCAATCAGAGTTGAGAATTTTTTTGAGTTGAATCCTGATTGGAGAACCGCGTTAACACACTTTTCACCCAATTCAGGTGTGCTTGAAGAATCGATCGCGCATGGCGCCACGTGTAATGGCTCCAATTGATTTTGGTTGAGAATGCATTGATTTTCAATGGTTCAAATGGATTAACACTTTGCATGTTACGACGATTGCGTATTAGGTGTCTTGGTTCATTCACACACAAAATGGACGCCGTTCACATGGCGCCATGCGTAATGGCTCCAATTGATTTTGGTTGAGAATGCATTGATTTTCAAAAAAGTGTTAGAGCGTGCAGCCAATCAGAGTTGAGAATTGGGTTGAGTCTTGTTGTGATCTGCACCTGGAGTATATAAAGCCAGAATTTGCCAACGATTTAAACCTTTTCACCACGATACTTGGCAACGTTGGTCACGTTGATCATTTCAATCCTTCATCCACTGACCATGCCACGTGCTTCCGGTACTTGACTTCATTTGCCATCAGTTTTACATTGATTCGTTGAACTTGTTTTAAATTTTATTTTTCTCAATTGTGAATCAACAATTCCGTGATGAATAATTCTGGAGCACTTTTTTTGTTTGCATTCAATCATTCACTAATTTTTTTGAATGTTTCCAATTCTTATGAGGTCAACAATGGATCGATGCACTTCGTATTGCGTCATTCTGGTATGTTTCAATGTTTCTAATCAACTTTTCACTAATTTATTGAACTTTATTATTTTTTTTTCAAATTCCATTGTTATCAACCAAAGATCAATTACTTCGTGTTGCATCATTCTGGTACGTTTCAATATTTGCCATTGATCCTTTACTAAATTATTGAACATGTTTCAGGTTTCGTTATTAATATAAAGAATGAAATGCATTTATACATAATCTGGGTAATATGTAAAGTTGATATATCTTGTATTTTACTACATTCTTTTCTTTTCTCTAGAATCGTAATAATAAATAATAGATTCACCTGCATAACAACTAATTTCCTGATTTGGTTGGACGATTGCTGGATTAACTAAACGGATGGATTCGACTTGAACAACTGGCGACCTGAAATCAAAATCATAAAACACAAAACACACACACACACACAAACACATTTAACATATACAAACCAATCCTATCAACACTATCTATCCTAGTTCTTACATTGCCCAGCGACTTGCTTTTGTTTTTATATTTGCGCTGCGCCTTATCTAATAACTTTTTCTATTTTTACAATAGTAATAAGAAGAAAGAAGATTTGAAGATATAACCGGAAGACCAGAAGATATAACCGCAAGCGAGTGAGAGTGTGTGTGAGAGGTTTGAACATATAATCGTCATCATCATCATAATAATCATCATCTTCATCATCTTTAAATATCATCATTTAATCATTTATATATTCAAGAACTGAAGATATAACCGCAAGCGTATGAGAGGGTGAGAGAGAGAGTGTGTGCAAGAAAGTGTGTATGAGAGGTTTGAAGATATAATCATCATCATCATCGTCATCATCACCGTGTCCCAGTGTGTGTCCCCAAGCGTGTTCCAGTGTGTGTCCCAAAGTGTAGCAAAGTGTCCTCGAGCGCGTGCGAGTTGCTGTGCGAGTTGCTGTGCGTGTTGCTGTGTTTGTCTTAATTTTAGTTTAATTTTAGTTTTAATTTTAGTTTTAATTTTAACTTTATTTTATTTTATTTTAATTTTATTATTTTACATTAATCTTTTTTCCCTTAAGCAAAGAAGCCTAGCGTTGGATGGTAGCCGGCCTGGTAGATCGACGTCGTAAAGGTGTTGGGGTTTCAATTTATTTTATGATTTATTGTTTTATTACCTTAATTAGCGAGATTCTGCGTAAGCAGAGTTTAGCATTTTTTATATTCCCTACAGCTACAGCACCTGAAGAAAGAAGACCCGAAGAAAGAATACCTGAAGACCCGAAGATATAACCTGAAGCGTATGAGAGGGTGAGAGAGAGTGGGCGAGTGAGTGTGTGTGTGAGATATGAAGATATAATTTTCATCATCATCTACATCATCGTGTCCCTAGCGTGTCCCCAAGCGTGTCCCTAAGTGTTTGCGCGAGCGCGTGCGTGTGCGTTTTGTTGTGTGTTTAATTTTAGTTTTAATTTTAGTTTAATTTTAGTTTTAATTTTAACTTTATTTTTATTTTTATTTAACCTTTTTTTCCTTTAAGCAAGCAATGAAGCTTAGCGTTTGATGGTAGCCGGCCGAAATGATCGACGTCGTCTGGGTTGAGGGTTCATGGGTTAAATTTATTTATTTTTATGAATGCTTTATTAACTTTTTAGCGAGATTCTGCGTAAGCAGAATTTAGCAATTTTTATATTCCCTACAGCTGCAGCCATTGGGTCATCGAAGCAATCATCATCAATTAATCGGTAAGTTAAAATTTCCTTTACTTTTATAAGTCGCTGGGCAATTTGCTATTATTTCCTATTATTTCCTACAATACATACACAATACATTACTATCCAATACACATTACAATACATTACTACCCAATACACATTGAACATCATACCCACATTTGTAATATATGTATAAAATAAATTCAATAAATTCAATTGAAATAAATATATATAATATGTATGTAACCTAAACTGTATTGAATCAATGGATGCAATTGCATCATCATCGAGCAGTGAAAAAACATCGATGAATGGCTCCAAACCATAAGGAGCAAATACATTCACCAATGGGCAGTGAATGAAATGCTAAGGTTGCCTGTTCAAAGTAGAACGAGCCACAATTGAATATCGTCTAGTGGAGGGGAAACTCGATTGATTTCATCATTTCAGAAATCGCGACAGCATCATCATCAAGAGAGGGGAGGAAAACAAAACGGAGTTTGTGCTTTTCCCCAACCAAAACGGTGGGGAGCCATCACGTGTGGCGCCATGCGAAATCGATTCAACAAGCACATCTGAATTGGGTGAAAAGTGTGTTAACGCGGTTCTCCAATCAGGATTCAATTCAAAAAAATTCTCAACTCTGATTGGTTGACCGCTCTAACACCACTTTTTGAAAATCAATGCATTTCCAACCAAAAACAATGGGAGCCATTATGGATGGCGTCATACGCAATTGATTCAACAAGCACACCTGAATTGGATGAAAAGTGTGTTAACGCGGTTCTCCAATCAGGATTCAACTCAAAAAAATTCTCAACTCTGATTGGCCAACCGCTCTAACACCACTTTGAAAATCAATGCATTTCCAACCAAAATCAATGGGAGCCATTATGGATGGCGTCATACGCAATCGATTCAACAAGCACACCTGAATTGGGTGAAAAGTGTGTTAGCGCGTGCAGCCAATAAGAGTTGAGAATTGGGTTGAGTCTTGTTGTGATCTGCGCCCGGAGTATATAAACCATGAGTCTGCCAATGATATGAGCCATTTCACCACGACATTTGGCAACGTTGGTCACGATGATCATTTCAATCCTTCATCCACTAACCATGTCACGTGCTTCCGATACTTTACATTATTTGCCATCAGTTCTACATTGATTTGTTAAACTTGTTTCAAAATTTGTTTATCTCAATTGTGAATCAATAATTCCATGATGAATAATTTTGGAACGCTTTTTTGTGTTTGCAAATAATTAACAATGGATCGATGCACTTTGTGTTGCGTCATTCTGGTATGTTTCAATGTTTCTGATTAACATTTCACTAATTTGTTGAAACTTTTTTTCAAATTCCAGTGATGTCATACAGCAAAAGATTGCAGTTTCATTAATCATTAATCATCATCATCACCAATTTCGTTGCAATTTTTTTGTTGTCGAAATTAATAATATATGATAACTTGTGATAAATATTATAAATAGTATAAATAACTCCGGCAATGTTAATGGCGGTCTCGTGAAAGCAATTTGAACCAACGAGTTTTGCTGATTTACAATGCAAAACGAAAGCAGATTCTTCCTATATTAATAGTGATGATAATCGGTGTTATTCTTTGGATAATAAAGAGTAGACCCGATAGGGATCGTTATCATCGGTAAGCCGTAAACAACCGCCATAGCGTGGGACACTTCTTCCCACCACCGGTACTCTAAACACGTGAGCTTGAAAACAACAACAATGAAGTATGCATAAAAGTAAATGGAAGCTTTCATTTGTATTATTGGCAAAAGTTTTGTTGTAATATTTCATTTGTTTATTTAGTTCATTTGCTCACAAGCGTGTTATTTCAAATACCAGATCTCATCGTTAAAGGAGCAAAATGTTGATCAAAGTAAAGGTGTGTATTATTTATAATATTGAAAGAATGTTCTACTATATGTTAACCATTTTCATTTATTCTTTGATTTACAGACACTTACTGGTAAAGAGGTTCGTTTTATTTTGATTCATAGCACGTTTTTTGTTTCTATATTAAAAATCTTGTCAATTTAGATCGAGATCGATATCGAACCAAACGATAAAGTTGAGCGAATAAAAGAACGTGTCGAAGAAAAAGAAGGAATACCTCCAGCTCAACAACGTTTGATTTTTAGCGGAAAACAAATGTAAATTCATTCTTTCATTTTGTCATATAAATGTATTAATACTATACTAAACTAATCTTATATATTTTACTGAACTAAATAGGAACGATGATCGTACAGCTAATGATTATAAAGTAACCGGTGGATCAGTTCTTCATCTCGTTTTGGCATTGCGTGGAGGTGTCTTCACATGAATTTTTCAATATTACTCAAATTAGTGTATTTTACATTTGGTTCTTTTTATCGTTACCAACAACAATGTGATTGACAAGATGGCCATTGTGTTAAAATGAACTAATAATAAATCTTAAACTAATTTTACTTTATATCATTTTGTTTCCAAAATTTTTCTTCTCTCAAAAACAATCGTAATCTCAAAACTATGATATTTATTATCGGCTAGAATTCTTTGAATATTCTATTGATACCGCCAATGAAAATATAGTATTACTAACAAATTGAATTCAAATTTGTTTCAAACTTTATGAAGAATTGCTCAAAGTTTTTGAGTTGACTCAAATGAAATTGAAAGCAACGTGTTCAGCAAAACGAGAGAGTACCATCACGTGTGATTGGTTGTTGTTGTTGGTCGGCATGTGATCACTCGTTTTCGTTTGAATCTTTTTTTGCTGATTGTATCAAAAAGGAAACATTCTTTTGAATATCAAATATGGTTAATCTAACCCAAATTTGTATGAAGTATATGCCAGTGTATCTCCGTCGACCTGAAAAACGAAGTGTCTACTTTCGACGACAAGCAGTGTTCCGTTTAACCGGGGTAAGATTGTAACCAAAATTGTATTAGACTCCAAGATCTAACAATTATTATCCATACTTTAGACATTTTATGGTGTGAGTCGCAATGTATGGCGTGTTGCAATTAAGAAGTGGCGTAAAACAATGGAATATAAACCAGAGTACCGTCAACTTCGTGCTCAACATAAATATGATCTTTACTCTCAACGACTTTTAGCCGCCGTTGAAGAACATGGATTTAAACCAGAATATTTTTTGTCCACATTAACTAAGGTAAGTTTGTGTACCATTTCATATCATTCTTTGTAAATTTAAATGTAAAATCATGAATCTGTTTTTATTCATAGTGCAACGTTGAATTAGATGTAAAAACATTAGCACATTTGGCTATATATGAACCACGAAGTTTTGAAGTAAGTGATCTTCATTTGAGGAATGAATGCAAAACTAATCACGTTTCTTTTAGTCATTGATCGATGTAGCCAAAACTGTATTCCATGAAAATGGTTCAAATGAAATCAGTCGTAATTGTAAACCAGTGGATAGTGTCCTTACACGTGGAATGTTGTCAGAATGAACAATACATTATTATAAAATGTTTAGTAATGATTTAATTAAGTTACATTTTATTGTGACATAATATATGTAGTAAATAAATATGTTTATAACATTATAATTCTCAAGTTCAACACGAATTGGTTCAATAATTCAGTCTTATCTCTAATGTATGATTGGATAGGTGACCCAATTGTTCAATCCCAATAAATTGTGGTGTCGTTCCACTCGTGCATAGCCTTGTTCACCCCAACCAGTTCCCCAACTGTTTCGCAAAACCCAATAGTCGATACCATTTTCTGTGCCCCATCCAATAAGGGCGACAACATGATTTGTTTCTTGTGTAAATGATAGAATGTTTCGCATGATACCACCACGATAATGTCGGAAATAATTAGATGTTCCGTGTATGACTACTGAAACTGGACCATAGTTGAGCAAGGCGTACATGATCGATTCATCATTGGTATTGAAATCATATCGACCATAATCATCAATACGATATGCCGGACGATTTCGAAGTCGATTCTTATAACATCCTTCATTAGGATTTCCATTGTATGGATAATCGTCCGATCCATGAACACCTTTTTCATAATATATTTGTACGCATCCAATGGATAACCATATTTACATCCTTGATTGTTATAACCTGAATCAACCATCGGTTTCGAACAATCAACCAATTCTTGTTTTGATAAAATGATTCGAGAATTCTTCTTGTACGCTCTCAATGCTTCAACGGTAAATGTGGTAGCAAAGGAATAGCATGAACCACATTGACCTTGATTTTCAATCGGACTCAATGGTACTCGATCTCGCCAATCAAATCTTCTCGGAAATTGACTATATTCTTCAAATGTATTTGCCTTTGTCGAATTGATGTGCTCGATCACCTTTTGTCCATGTCGACCCAATGTTCGTCCTTCAAATTCGAAATCATTCTGTGCATTGGAAATTATTAAATTAAGGAATATGTTTAAATCAAAACAAAAGCATTTACATACCAAATCGGACATCTCATTGATGGACAACTCAATTCCATGTGGATTTTTTTCATTCTCTTTAACAAATTTTAATGATCTCATGAAATTCTCCTTCCGTTTGGCTTCTTCCTCTGGTGATGAATATTCCTTATTATAAAAAGTTTTAAATTGTTCCCAATTGGTAATCTTCATATCAATAGGAGTCGATTGTCCAATAGCAACAATACCGATCAATAAGAATAGGGAAATGGTGAATAACTTCATTGTTATAAATATTGTTGTTTAACGTTTTTGCTTCAATCTTTCTTTTTGTTTTAGATTCAAATCGTATATGACATTGAAATTGGAAATTCTTGCTCGCTTTATATACTTGAATCTTGACCGAATACAACTACTTTTATCATCGGAAGATTAACCGTGTTTATTGCATTTGTTGATTATTTTCCTATGGCACAAGTGTGCTTTGAAATGCCAATGTCTTACGCTATTATCTAAGCAAATATTTACTTGTGATATCATCACACATAAAACGTGCCAATTAGTCACACAATAGTCACATAATTTGATATGAATCCGGATTTAGATTACATGATCGAATATGAAGATTGGATCCATGAGAAACGAATGGTTTGAATATCATCGATTGCACATCACAACTAAATTATATCAATTTTCTAAACTTTTTGTTAAGACAATGATGATGGTAAGTTAATGAAAAGTGTAAAGAATTTTATGTTACAATAGTAACCGATAAAAAAAATATATAGTACAAAGTTCTATGATGTAATTAGTCTAAAATGTTGTAAACGGCTTCCGGTAACACGAAGTAAACACATTTTTGATTGTTTCGTAACATTACAACGTAAATTTACGTGTAATTTTTAAATGACGAAATTTGTGCTTTTGGGGAATACTATCTGGAAATTTTGCGCTTTTTTTTGTACAATTGTACAAAGCTTATTGCATTTGAAATGATCTAACTTTTTTTTTATATTTTACATATATAAGTTTTGAACCGACTTGAAATCGATAAATTGTGTATCGATCATCAAAATTGTGTATATCTAATAAAAAAAACAAAGGTTGGTTTCATAATTAGGTAACTATTGTTCCATTAGTTGGAAATGATTTTATAGTTTTGCCTGCACCAATTTAACCCAGAATATAATGTTGATTGATACTTTCAGAATATTGTTCATTATTATTATAATAGTTGGCAGTAAAAGATCAATTTAAGAGTTGGTTAAAAAAAATTATTCCAATAATTAACTTTATACAAAAAGTGGTACAAAGCGTAAATTCTTATTTTTTTTGTTGCCAAAACATCAAACGAAATTTGGAATGAAAAATGACGGTACACAATGAAAATATTCGGCATTGGGCGACGTCATGGAGAGAATACTTAATATAACATGGAGAATTACAAATAAAAATCCATTTTTAAAAGATTTTACCTTTTTTAAAAATTATTTCAATATATGTTTCAATCGGAATTGTAACGTACGAATACGTCGTCGTCTTCGATGGAATCGATTTCTACTATGGACTGGTGCATGTTTCAATCTTATCATGTTGTTCATGCAAGATCGCATTGGATACGAAGTAAATCTTGCCGTTTTCAATTTTGTTTACATCGAACATTTCGATCCATATTACAATCTATTGGTAGGGTTATTCTTTTGCTTTTCATTGTGTTGCCATAAGTTGATCTACATACGAAATCGTGGAATCGGTTTACACATGAACTATGCTGCAATGATCGAAGAGCGACGAAACTATATGACATCGGTTGGAATACCAATGCGACGTCTACATCTTGACAATATGCCATCAAGTGATTCGGTCAAACGGATGGCGGTTTTTATAATCAACCTGTTCTTTGGAATACACATCCTAAATGGTAAAATGTTATGTTAAAGCTTATATTCCTTTTTTTTAATTTATTCCATTTAATTAACATTAGTATTTGAATGGTTATTATGTAATGAAATCCTTTGGAGCAATGCCCATCGTTTAACTTTATTTTCAATCATCTCATCTCAAGTGAATTCCATTCGTCACCTTACGGTTTTTTATTTGATGTACGATTCAATGATCGTTTCAGCAGCATTTGCAAATATAAATATTTGGCTTTTTTACCGATGGATGAAGGCAGTAAACTGTATTTTCGTAAGATCAAACGATATCAAGGTCGAATGATGTACAACTTTCTTCGCTTCAATTCTCATACGATCCAATTTATTACCGACTATTCAGTAATCTATGGTCAAATGTTCTTCCTATTCATTTTGCTCAATTATCCGACTAATGCAATTTTTGTAATGATGATCACCTTATATAATTTTCCCAATAGAATTGTCAAGATGTTTATTATAAACGTTGTTATCGTTCAATTGACATTCCTTTTGGTTGTACATTATGGTCTGACTAAATTGACCAAACCGATCCATGCTCCAGTGAAGAAAATGATCAAATTGATTGCACCGATCAGTGGAAGCCAGAACCTAACGATGAAGTTAAGGTTAGCTCATTATGTCGAAAACTTTCATGTAAAGAATCATTATGCACCAACCTATGGAAAATATGGGAAAATGACATTAAAGTCTTTTGGAAGGGTATGATTTATAACTTTTAAACATATATTTAAATAAATAAGATCATTTACAATTCTTGTTTTTTTAACAGCATATATTTTTCTACATTAAATTATTAATATTTTCATACAAATTAATCAGTGGAATTGTTGAAGAAAATAGATAAAAAAAGAATTGTAAGTTTGACCGTTTTTCTATAGAAATTTTTAATAACATTTAATGATTGTTGAAATTTCGATTATTTTTTTTCTCATATATATGTTAATAAAAATTATAAAATAAGTAAAAAACATTAAAGTTTACTTCATTATCAAAACCTAATTAGAATGCACCGGAATTTGGAACACATTTTGTTTTGTTTGGTGGCAAAATCACAAATCATTTTATTATGAATTCATTATTATTCGACAAAAGGTTTCATTTCATTTTATAATGGAACAAATACTTAACCTATCGTGGCAAATATCGCACATCAATCCATTTTTAAAAGACTTTACCTTTTTTCGTAACTATTTTAGCATTTGTTTCCATTTAGATCGAAACGTACATCTTCGTATACGATTAAATCAATCACTTCTTTGGTTTGGTTTATGGTTCTGTCTTGTAATGTTATTCTTACAAGATTCTATTGGACATGATAGAAATGTTGCCATCTACAATGCCGTCTATATGGAAAACTTTGATTCCATTTTCAATCTATTATTGGCATTGTTCTTTGTTTTTGCCATTTGTTGCTTTCAATTGTTATTCATCCGAAACCGTGGTATCAGTTCACAGATGAATTATTCAGCATTGATCGAGATGCATCCCAATTATATGACATCATTTGTTGAACGAATGCGACATCTTCATCTTAAAAATATGCCAAAATGTAGAATGGTTAAACGAATGGCCGTTTTGATTCTTAATTCATTTATTGGAATACATTTTCTTAATGGTATGTAATGAATTAAATTAATTCACTTTATTTTTCTTTTATTTTCATTAGTATTTGAATGTATATTATGTCATGTAACATTTTGGCTCAATGTCGAACAACTTTCATTGTTTACAATCATTTCATTCAATTTAAATTCATTCCGTCATGTTTATATAACCTATCTAATGTGTGATACAATCATCGTTTCAGCCTCATTTGCTGTCTTAAATCTTTGGCTTATGTATCGATGGTTAAAGGCAATCGAATTGTATTGTAATAAGATTAAACGATATCGACCATTATCGATATACAAATTTCTTCGATTCAATTCTCATACAATTGTTTTGATGACCGATCTATCACAAATTTTTGGACAAATGTTTTTTTTATATCTTCTTTTCAATTATCCAAGCAATGCCATATTTGTTATAATGATCAGCTTATATGATTTTCCAAGTAATTTAACCAAGATTTTAATTATAAACATTGCCATCATACAATTAGCATTCTTAATTTTCATACATTATGGTTTGGCTAAATGGAGTAAACTTATCCATGCACCAGCGAAAAAGATGATGAAATTGGTTGCACCGATTAATGGTAAAGTTAATCTATCAATGAAATTACGATTGGCACATTATGTGGAACACTTTCATACGATAAATATTTATGCTCCAACCTATGGAAAATATGGTAAAATGACATTAAATTCATTTGGAAAGGTAACATTTGATTCTGAATGTTTGTTTGTTCTATGTTTAAATTATCATTTCTTTTTATATTCTTTTAGCATATGTTCTATTATATAAAATTATTGATTTTTTTATATAGAATAATAAATAGGATAATTAATACAAATAAACTGTGATCTCATTAAAAATGTACTTATAATGATCTTATGATTTGATGGTGTCTTTGAAATTAATGTTGTTAAATGACGTATCAATGTTTACAATAATACATATGTTCTTGGTTACAGTAAAAAAAAATATTTTCCTTATCACAATTTGTTGCCATGTTTCCAATGTTACCCCAAAATGGAAAATTGGATTTTTTTCTTCTTTGTATTCATCGTTAATTTTGCGAAACACAAACTTACTAATTATGGAACATTTCCATCATCATTATGGAACTTTTTTTTTATTGTTCCGAAGAACGATCGTTTTATAAGTACATAAAGTTAATAAAAATAACATTTTTGTACAAAAATTTTACAGAATTGAAAAATAGGAATTGTTTAAAGGGATGCATAGACTGGATAGTTGTTGATACCCAACGAATTGTGGTGTCGTTCAACAAAACCATAACCAGCATCACCCCATTGAGTTCCCCAACTGTTTCGAATGATCCAATAATCGATTCCATTTTGAGTTCCCCAACCAACCAAAACGACGGCATGATCGATATGAGCATCGTTATAACCAGCTCCACGAAGGATTCCCTTACTGCACAAATGAATAAATAATGAAATCAATCATTCATCGAATTGAATTTATGTGAAAACTTACCGCAAATTACGGAAATGAGCTTCGGTACCGTGAATGTAGATCACAACTGGACCATGGTTCATGATTGCTGCTTGAATCTCTTGATCACCTGCTCGGTATCGAAGTGAATTATAGCTGCTTACATGGTATCGTGTTCCTCTGGCATTGGCTTGACATTGGTTAAGCTGATAATTGAAATGATGATCATATTTTAGTATATGAAGTTGATATAATGGTATAACGGTTGATAACTTACTTTCATTTTATATGGATAATGGCTTTCTTCCAACAATCCCTTTTGTTTCATGTATTTAAATGCCTCGGGAGACATACCCGATTGACAACCATGACACTTATATGTTGGATTATAACCTTGATATGTACAATCGATCAACTCTTGTTCCGATAGAATTATATTTTGATGACGATGGATTGCATACAATGTTTCGGCAACCGAAGCGGCAGCAAATGCCCAACATGATCCACATGCACCTTGGTTTCGGACCGGATTTACATGTGTCTTTTGTCTCCAATCGAAATTGGTTGGAATTTGTTCATAGGTATCAATCACTGGAGCTTGAGGAACTTCCAACATCATTTGGCTAATGTTCAAACCATTCAAATTGTGTTGTGAGAACTCTTCGTCCGACATATCAGAATATTGATTGATTCCATACTCAGCACCATTTTTGCCTTGATTCTCTTCGACCCATTTCAATTGTTTCAAAAATTGTTGCTCTCGATGAGCTTCCTCCTCAGCATTGGCATAGGTTTTGCCAAAAACTTTCTGTATTGATTGTGAATGTAAATTTAGATTTGAATTTTATCAAAATAAAAAATGTTTACCTTAAAATCTTCAAATGATTTTATTTCATCATTTGTTGGCATGCAAGAGCAAACTGCCACAACACCAAAGAAGGCTGCTAATAAAAATTTCATTGTTTTCAATTTTTAAAATTGAGAATGGTTAAAATGGTAACCAAAATTTGTATGTTTATATACCTAAATAAAAAATGAAGAAAGCAATTGGATTGCATTTGAAAACCTTTAGATCAATCTATGTCATGCCAAAAAAGATAATCTAATCCGGTTTATAATTGACAATTGACAATGACAATCATTTGATTTGAGTGGCATTTTGATCCATATTTCTACATAAGAATTCATCACACGCCTCTTGATATGATCAATTCTAATTATAGGTAACGTTTGAAATTGTTACAAACACACTTTGTTATCATATCTAATCAAAACACTTTAACCGTATTTAAACTGTTGTGTACAAATGTTGAATTTTAAGTTTCAAGTGGATCAAAATGTAATTTTTAATTATAATAGTGATAGTATTAAATAAATAAAATAAATATAGTAAAATAAAGTAAAAAAAAATAATGTAAACATGTAAATTTTATTTTATATATTACAGAATCTTTTACAATTTTGATAGATAAATAAAGTAGTTCAAATTCAAAGGATAGCATAATAAATGAAATTGTTGATACCCAACGAATTGTGATGTCGTTCCACCATTCCATAGCCAGCATCACCCCATTCAGTTCCCCAACTGTTTCGAATGATCCAATAATCGATATCTTGTTTCCAGCCCCAGCCAACCAAAACTACGGCATGATCTCCTTTAATATCACCATAGGCAATACCACGTAGAATACCCTTACTACAAAATATAACCAAATATTAAAAGTTATAAACTAACTTTAACTGAAACTTACTGTAAATTTCGGAAATTTGTCTCTGAACCATGAATATAGATTACAACTAGACCATACTTCATGATGGCTGATTGAATCTCTTCATCAGTTGTCTTGTAATTAAGTTGACGGTATCCGCTAATATGAAATCGTGGTTCATTGGAACGTGGTCTACATTGATTGGTTTAAAATTTGTCTATTGTTAGAATATTGTCATTGAAAATTGGATCATGACAAACCTTCATCTCATATGGATAATGATTCTCCTCCAACAAACCCGTCTTTTGATTATATTTGAATGCTTCAGACGAATAGCCAGACTTATATCCATGGTTGATGTAATTTTAAATCAGAAAAATAAATTGGACATGAATTGAAACCTTAAATTGTTCAAATGATTTGATCTCTTCAATTGTTGGCTTACAAAAGCCGATGGCAATTAAAGTGGCTATCAATATGAATTTCATCTTATTTTGGCTATTGTTTGGCTTGATTCCAAAATGTAGTTCAATTTCAAAACAAATATTCCAACAATACATCTACATCAATGTTTATATATTGATAAAAGATGTATCTTTTCATCAAATAAATGACAATTAAACATTGTTAATTGGTTAATCTAATCCTTTTGGCATAAAATCGACTTTGACATTGACAATGTTGAATATTGCATCAACCAACACACTCCTCAAATCGTGTGCCAAACCAATTTTTGTACTTACGGACAATTACTCTACCAATATATCAGTCAAGATTACCTTGATTTCCCTTATCAAAAACATATTATTAGATCTTTTAAGGATTTGGTAGAACTTGAAACCAACTGAGTTAATATTGAAAACGTCATAGCAAATTTATCAATGAAGGATAAACAGTAACAGGCTTTTACATGGTAGATAATGAATGGTCATATGATACATTCCAATATCCGGACATAAGATCAGCATTATCGAACCTAAAACAAACTTATCTACATCCGTGAACCACTGATAATATAATCACTTCAATTTGAAGATTGATTCAATCCGAAGCCAAAAATGAGATAATTAATTGTTATCAAATTGAAATGGATGCAATATTCTCAAGTATAGTTTATCTTCTAACTATAATATAAAACAATGGGAAAAATTCAATTAATAATAAATAGATTACCTAAATCAAGGTTAAATTGATTAAATTATCTAAATACCAATAAAATGAAAAATGTAAATAGACACGCATGATAAGGTGGAGAGTGCCGTGTGATTTCAATAGATCAATGTCAGATTATGGATCACAGATTACATCGGGCACACACCCTAGAAAAAGGATTAGATCGATGCTCATCCAAACCCAAATTCATATATAAATCGACTTGTTTGAGAACCAAATTCCAACAGTCTCCAATTTGCCAAATACAACTTGTGGAACGCAAACCCAAATCCAAAAAACGAAGACAACAATGAAATTTTTATTGGTAGCGGCATTATGTGCCTTGGTAGCCATTGGCTCATGCAAACCAACTCGTGAAGAGATCAAAACATTTGAACAATTCAAGGTAAATCTAATATTTTAAGAAGTATTCAATAAATCATTTCCTAACATTTTCGTAACATTTACCTATAACAGAAAGTATTTGGCAAAGTCTACCGAAATGCTGAAGAGGAGGCTCGTCGTGAACACCATTTCAAGGAACAATTGAAATGGGTTGAGGAACACAATGGAATCGATGGTGTCGAATATGCAATCAATGAATATTCCGATATGTCCGAACAAGAGTTCTCGTTCCATCTTTCCGGTGGTGGCCTTAACTTTACCTACATGAAAATGGAGGCAGCAAAGGAACCATTGATCAACACATATGGATCACTTCCACAAAACTTTGATTGGCGACAAAAGGCACGATTGACCCGAATCCGACAACAAGGTGCATGCGGTTCGTGTTGGGCATTTGCCGCTGCCGGTGTTGCTGAATCATTGTACTCAATCCAAAAACAACAATCGATTGAATTGTCTGAACAAGAATTGGTTGATTGTACCTACAATCGATATGATTCGTCCTATCAATGCAATGGATGTGGCTCAGGATACTCAACCGAAGCATTCAAATATATGATCCGAACCGGTTTGGTTGAAGAGAGGAACTATCCATACAACATGCGAGTAAGTTCCTATAATGGTTTTGATTGAATCCAAAAATTGATTTTAATAATTTGAATATTACAAATAGACTCAATGGTGTGACCCAGATGTTGAAGGACAACGATACCACGTTAGTGGATACCAACAACTTCGATACCAATCATCGGATGAGGATGTTATGTACACGATCCAACAACACGGTCCAGTTGTGATCTACATGCACGGATCGAACAACTATTTCCGTAACTTAGGGTAAGTTGTACAATTGAAATGGAATATGGTTAATTGACTTATGATCATTTATGATACAGAAATGGTGTCCTTCGAGGTGTTGCCTACAATGATGCTTATACCGATCATGCCGTCATCTTGGTTGGATGGGGAACTGTTCAAGGTGTTGACTATTGGATCATTCGAAACAGTTGGGGAACCGGATGGGGGAATGGTGGTTATGGATACGTTGAACGAGGCCACAACTCATTGGGTATCAACAACTATGTCACCTATGCCACACTTTAAATTTGTGAGCATATAAAAAAGATAAAAATTGAGCTTATGTTAAAAAACAACAACAACAACGACAACCAACTTCAATCAATCAATTTCCGATTAGGTACGAAAATTGAAACATTGTTCATCATAAATTGTTTATGATTGAACATTTATAAATATATATATAAATATGTTGATAATAAGTTTATATTTAATAATAAAATATAATGATTTGTTCAATTTCCAATTACAATGATCACAATTTATCAAACAGGCGCTATTTGATAATTAATTCTTGTGGAAGATAGTGGTGATTTGAGTAAATCTGATTTAGTCATATTATTGATAAAGCCAATTATCACTATGATGGCACATTCAAAGAATTTTAAGTTGTCGATTACACAATAGTTTTATAAGATCCTAATTTAATAATTGTCAATGTCAATGTCAATTGCTTAAAAGGATTAAATGATATATTATTATTGGCACAAATCGTCTGGTTTGATAAAACAATAATCTTAACTTGAGACAATGCTTCTTATGTTAACCATTTTTATTGATTGTTGCATATTGTCCATTTACAGAAATTTCCGAACTCTAAAATGATTTCAATCGACTCTGATGATGCATTTTGTATTATTTTTATTTTTATACCCTCCTTCAAACAAGACAATAAAATACATTTCATCAAATTTATTAAATTAAGACAGTAAATTCAATGAATTGAATTCGTAATAACTATATTATGAACTATCAATCGGTTTAAAGCATGGCATAGGTTGCAACATTGTTGATACCCAACGAATTGTGATGTCGTTCAACGTATCCATAACCATCACTGCCCCATTCATTGCCCCAACTGTTTCGAATGATCCAATAGTCGACACCGTCCTTGGTACCCCATCCAACCAATGAAACGGCATGATCGGTAAAGCCATCATCGTAGTCAACGCCACGAAGGATACCATCACTAAATATGGACACAAAATGTTAGTTTTACAATGATCATATTATTAATCATTATAATTGAAAAACTTACTCCAAGTTTCGGAAATAACCATTCGAACCATGGATCAAGATCACAACTGGACCATATTTCATGATGGCAGACATAATCGATTCATCAGTTGCTCGGTATTGAAGTTGATCATAATCTTGAACAGTAAATCGTTCTCCTTCAGCATCTGGATCACACCATTCAGTCTATAATAGTAAAGTTTATGTAAGTTTCATTTCTTAATAATTTTTTATTAAAAACAAGAACTTACCGCTGCTTCGTATGGATAATTATCTTCCTCTACAATACCATTCTCATTGATATATCGGAATGCTTGATCGGGAAAGCCTGATCCACATCCTAAGTTACGGTATGACCAATCATAGAATACCAATGTACAATCGACTAATTCTTGTTCAGATAAGACGACAGTTCGATTCTTAAAGATTGCATACAATGATTCAGTAACGCCCACAGCGGCAAATGCCCAACATGAACCACATGCCCCTTGATTACGGATTGGACTCAAATGAGCCTTCTCTCGCCAATCAAAATTGGTGGGAAGTGAATCGTAAACTGCAAATTCTGGTTTGTTCAATGTTGCCTTATACATCAAATCGGTATAGTTGGCACCACCGGAAAGATGGGTTGAGAACTCTTCCTCTGACATATCGGAATATCGGTTAATCTTATAAGTAGCACCATGTTTGCCTTGATTCTCTTCAATCCATTTCAATTGTTTCAAAAATTGTCGTTCACGACGAGCTTCCTCCTCAGCATTGGCATAGGTCTTGCCAAAAAATTTCTACAAGAAAACAAAACAAAAGAAACTCAAAAAATGAATCATTAAAAATGTTTCTCTAACTTACCTTAAAATGTTCAAATGTTTTGATATCTTCTTTGGTTGGCTTACATGAACCAATTGCCAGCATGGCACTAAGTGCCAAAACAAATAAGAATTTCATCGTATAGATTTAGGTTAATGTTACAAATTGTAATCAAAATTTGGGTAAATTTTAATCCAAAATCAACGATGCCAAGAAAATTAATCTAATCCAATTGAAAATTGTCGGTATGTCCTAAATCGGCATTGATCTATTGTAAAATTGGATTATATTTAACGTGCCCATAAATGTAGTAAGTTACCATAGTAAGTTTAAATAGTTTTTACCAATAAACCCAGTTTTTTTACCCAAATAAATAGTAAGTTTGCCTATTCAAAAGCTTATTGACTTTATCGATATTAACACAGATAAGATGAAATAATATAAGAATAAGATTAATTGAACATTAACTAAGATGAAGCAATCTTTGCAACAGTTAATTCAATTATGGCAATAATATACAAAACAATGCAATTGTAAATAGTTTTAATAAATTAATTAATAATGATAAATTGTTTATCGATTAAAAATTATCATTATTAATTAATTGGGATATAATATGGGATTCCTAAATCCGTGAAAGCGGAAATTCAAAAATTATTTTCTTTTGGTAAAAACTATAAAAAAACTATAAATATTGGTGAAATCGTTAAGTTATTGGTCAAACTCACTATGGGTATGAAAACTATTTTTATGGGCAACAAAAACTGGGTTTATTGGTAAAGTTACTATTTGCTAAACTTACTTTTTTTTTTGGGATAACTTACTACATTTATGGGCACATTAATTACAAGCCTTAATAATTTTGGACCATTCAATTCATTTTCAGGATCTTGGATCAAGGGTAAATGTCTAAGTAATTCAATTGCATATGGAAGAATTACTTGTTCAAGATCATCGATTATATAATTGGATAGATGATAACGAAGTAATCGAATGAGACGTCGTGTTGAACGAAAACGATTGAATAATAGATTACATGCCGATGGAAGTAGGCGGCGAATCAAATCAATTTGTTGTTCCTTACTAAAACAATATGCAAGTGTTGAACTATTGTCCATCAATGAATATGGTTCGGGAAGATATTCTTCATCCATCAAATGATTTAGATCACATTTCAATGGATAATTTAAACTATACATCTCATGGTACAATGGTACCATTGTTTCATACAATTGAGTTGGTGATAACATTAGATTAATTTCATTGAATACTTGTAATGCTAATTGGAGAAAAAGTTTCTTGTAAATTTTTTTTAAATATGAGAAAAACTGTGAGAAACTTACCAGAATAACGTAAAATTGGATTCTCATTTTGAAGAAGTGAATAACGATAGAAACCTTTATAAAAGTGCCAATAATATTCACCCAATATAAACATTGCTCCCGGAAGTTTTTTAACAATATCAATTGGCTTTTCATTCAAACTTTGATAACATTCAGAATCGACTTGCCATGATAGATATAATTCAAAATCAATTTGTTCCATTATTGATTGATCGGAACTGTCATCATTCAATTTAAGACTAAAACGTTTCCGATAACCACTAAAACCGGTAATTACCGATTCCGATATGAATAATTTTATATATTCACGTTCGGTGACATCATCCATATCAATTAATGATAATTTGATATAAATATCCGATTCTAGATGATTGGATTCCACCTTTTGAACAATTTTGATGTATTAAATTTTAATAGCGTTTATTGTTATCAAAACTTACCGGAAATGTAACAATATAGGCAACGTTGGGAATCAATTTGATATTACCCAATAAATAATAGTCATTGAAAACTTGATCTTCCGAACGATTGGTTTTTTGTTGTCGCATTGATGAAGAATCATTCTTAACCTTAACAATTGATGTTTGATTTAATTCATCATCATTCAAACCTTTAGTGTCGGGACTTGAAACACTTGAATCACCTTCATCCTCAGTTAACATTTCATTATTAGATTTAATCTCCGATTCCGATTCTGATTCCTCTTCACCCTCTACACTTTCATCAAGATCATTTAAATTATTTTTATCATTTTGAATCGAAGATTGTTCAACAAAATCATTCGATTTATCCTTATCACGTTGCAATGCAACACGAAACATTTTTGGATTCTTTACACCGGTTAAACCTTTGAATGAAATAATCAATTGACGTCGAAATTGTTTCGAATAATTTATCGATCGTTCAACAATTGAATCACGTAAACTTTCCGTCAATGGAACGTTTGAATTGGAAAATTCTGGTAATTGAAATACCTTTTCAGTGATACATGCAAAACGTTCTAAATAATCAACATTATAAGTTGAATTCTTAATCCATGGCATATAATGAACATTGAATTGTGATAATAAAAATATAGGAAATGAATAAAGTGATTCATCAATTGATAATGAATGTTTGGTAATGTCGGAATCCACCATTGGCATTACGCTAACCATTGAACTATTGATCCATTCATTTGTTTGTTCATTCTGTTCTTCATAATCGGACGAATCAATGGATTGAAGATGTTCCAATAGTTCGTTCAGGTTTTCCATCATAAATCAAAACTAAAAATAATAATCCAAAAATAGTTTGAATAATTGATTAAACATTTCGGTGCTATTTAAGAATAAAGAAAAAATGTTCGAGTTTCGAATGTTTAAATATACATAATTAGTTCGATTAAACGTCATAAACATTATCATCTGTTTGCCAAAATTGTAATCGTTGTTGTTGTTGTTGTTGCTGCTGGTGTTGTTGTTGTCTTCTACTTCTTCTTGTTCTTCTTTGTTGTTCTTGTTGTTGTTGTGGTCCTGCACGAAATTGCATTGAATCGATTCGAAGTTGCAACTTACAACATTGTCGATAAATTTTATCCATACAAATCAAACAAATTGAACATAGGATGATGAGAAAACTGAGACCAATAAATGTGAAATAGATGATTTCAAGTACGTCTTCCACTTGTTTCATTGGATTTCTCCAATGGCTACGATTACATGGAACCATTGTACAGTTGATTAAATTGGTTATATTTCTATTATCAATATCAAAATCATCATCAACATCCTTCACCATCTCTTCTTCCTCCTCCTCATCCTCCTCCTCTTCCTTTTCATCATCATCAATATTTTTGATCGTATCATTATACAATGATAAGAATGGTTGATGATTATACGTATGGGCGTACTTGTGAAAGCCATCATACATTTTAATATTAATTAATGTTGTAATGATGATGACGATTTGATGAACTATTATCCATTTCATTCTGTTTGGTTTGAATTGGATTGGAATTGTGAAAAATGGTAAAATGAAATGCTTCCATTTTATATCAGGAAAATCAAAGAGAATCAAAAAGAGAACAAAAGAGAACAAGAAAGGAAAAAGGAAATCCTTCAAAAGAGAGGGAAAGAGATTGTGAAATATGAAAACATATTTTTTTCGATCGTATCCAAAAAGAATCCTTATTAAGCCGTTCTAGAGATTGAAAACAATGAACCTTTTTATATTTTAATTGTTTTACTCCAAATTAATGTTTGAACCCAGTTTATGTTGTTGTTGTTCTCCTATTTGTACGTGAAAAAACCAACCTATCATCATAATGTATGTATCTTATCATTGATATTAATATTGTAGGTCGTTTAAACCAAGATGGTACCGTTCTTTTTGCATAAACGATCGGTTATAAGATCAATAGACCTTTTTTTTCCACTCACAATTGGGTAATCAATCGAGTGTTTTATACTTTCATATAAATTATGGTTTACTATCAAAATTGATTGGTTGTCTGGATCCTGTGTGTGTGTGTGTGTGCCACTTTATTTAGATAGATTATAATCTCAAGTGTGCCAAGTTGTCGACAACGACGACGACGACGACGACGACCAACTTTTGGTATCAAAAAAAGAAGTTTTACTATCATACACCAAACCTTTACATTTATTTAATTTATTATTTGTATATAAATGTTGATGCATCAAACTTTTTAACTAAAAACAATTTTTATATCCCATTCCAATTTTGTTTGAGTGTTTTGAAAATTGTTCATCTATACAAATTTTTGTATTAGTTTACCAAACATAGTTTAATACTAAATAACATTTACTAAAAAAAATGTCTGCTGAAGCAATTGCAAACCTTCGTGCAAAATTTGAAACGGAATTGAGTGCCAACGGTTCCGAATATCATCCAATCGATATTGAACGTGTCCGAACCGAAGAATGGCAAGTTAAACGTTTCATCATGGACAATGAGGGCAATGAAGATAAGGCATTCAGTGAATTGGTTCGCGTAATGAAATGGAAAAAATCGTACGGAATTCATGATCGAAATGATCAATACTTTCCAACTGAATTTTGGCAATTGAATGCAATTGAAATCAATGGAAAGGATAATCAAGGTAAACACAAACGAAAACAATGAGAAAAAATTCTTTAATAACAAAATGTTTTTTTTCTAGGTCGAACCATTCAATGGGAAGTGTTGAAGAACCAAAAATCCTATCCAGAAACGATGCAACATATTCAAAATTTTATTGCACATTGCGTAGAACGATTGGATCGTGCCGCTGGTGAAGCTGGTTTCATCTTAATCACCGATACCAATGGTTCCGGTATCTCCAATGTCGATATGGAGATTGCAAAATTCAAGATCAATGTCATTGAAAATTATCCACTGGGTTTGGTAGGTTTTTATTTGTAATAATAATAATGGAAAAAAATATTTTAATTGATTTTCAATTATAGAGAGGAATGTACGTTGTCGATCAACCATGGCTGTTGAATGCAATTATGAAAATAATTGTCGGTTTTATGAGTGAAAAGTTGAAACCATTGGTCAACTATATCAAGAGTTCTGAACTTAAAGATTTTATCGATCCAGCTTTTATACCGTCGGTGTTGGGCGGTCTTCGTGATAAGAACGAGTTTCCACCAAACACGGTTAAAATGGATCGTGCAACACAATTTGGTTGGGATGAAAAGTTTTTAGATAAATTTTACAAGGCATTCAAATTACAACGTTCTGCTTAAGTTTATTTTAATTTTCGTTTGATTGATAGATTCTAAATTATTTATTCTTGGAACATTTCAACACATTCATTATGTGAATAACAAAAAAAAATTTAATAATAAAGTTAACTTTTGTTTTTTAAAAATATATAACCACAAAAAAAATAAATTCAGGATCATGACGGAAAATTAATAACAAATCACATTGGGGTTGCTAAGGCACATTCAAACCAAATTCCTTTTGCATTTGGTTTACCGAACTTGCTATATTGTTGTCATATATATGAAAGAATGAACTTTTTTAAACAAAAATGATCAAATGATCAATGAATATTGTTCGCTCGACTCTACTAAAATCGATTTTAAGCAACCGGTTCGGTTCTAGTTTAACTCTAGTTTAAGAAATGATTCACATAACCTTTTATTTTCATACTACTTGGAAACAATCATTTATAAGGAAACTGAATAATGTTAGATACAAATTTATTATTAAAAAAAAGAATAATTGACAAGACAACTTTTTTTTGTTGAAAACAATTATAGTAATGTTTTCCAAGGTAAAGTCAATCTATTACTATGAAAGCAACATTTCAATTGTGATTTTAAATGTGAAAAAAATTCCATTCATTCAATACATAATGGATAATAGTTTGGATGAAAAATTTAAAGAATTTTTACGTTTAATACGTTCAACGATTGCAATCTTAATTCCATACAAATCGCATACATATTATTCCGATTATTATTTTACAATTGAACAAATCATTTTATATCGTAATCGATTGAAGATATGGAAAATAAAATTCTTGATTTGGTGTTGTTTCATTACCAATTTTGCTATATTCATGGCATCACAATTGGAACCGATTGGACAATTTTGGAGTTTTATCTTTGCCGATATTGTTGCATATGTATTTGAACAAGCCGATAATCATATTCATTTTATTTTAATATCTTTATTCTCAATGACCGCCTACCTCATCAAATCGGTTTACTTAAATATTGATGTAGCCTTTTTACCATTATGTCGTATATTTACCTTATATTCAAATGAACATTTTCTATATAATTATGAACAGCAACATGAATTTCACAAGCCAATTTCTCGTTTATATCATGGAAAGGATGTCATCGAACACAATCATCGAATTGGTTATTTATTGGCAAATTTTTTCCAAGCTTTCACATTGGTTGGAAATATTCTTTGTCTATACTCTCAATATATGTTTTTTAAATTAACAATCTACTATTATGATCAATTATTTGAATCATCAATGATTGGTTGGTTTATCTACCTATTCCATTGGTTGATTGTAATTAGTTTAGACTTTACGTTGAGTACATTCATTCAAATCTGTTATATGGCAGCATTTCCCGGTTTAACAATTTTACATTATGTAAAGATGCGTTTAGAACAAAACGCTGAACTAATTAGCAAACGTCAAACATATAATTCGTCAAAGATGATGTCATTTATTCGTAATGATATAAATAATTTTCGTATGATCTTTCTTCTCAATGATATGTATGGACGAATGTTGGCTATCTTTATTCTGGTAAACATTCCATGTAATGCATATGTTTTTATACGATTATACTTTCAATTTGATATGTTAAATAATGTTATACGTGTAATTGGTGTGGCATTGGCCATTCAACAATATGTTTGCATTGCATTAATTCATGTTTTGGTAGCTAAATTCTCTTCCGATGCACACGGTTCATGTAAAAAATTATTCAATTTAATGGCAACCGAACGTAATCAAATACGTCACACATCGAATCGTATCAGAATTAGTCTATCAATTGCACGTCTACATACGAGACGACGATATGGTTTCACCTATGGAAAGGTTTCCCTAATATCGATGCAATCATTCATTAGAGTAAGTATGATCAAATGAAACAATTATAATTATTAATAAACTTCCTTATTTTTTTTTTTTTATTTTTTGAAATTTCTTTTTAGTGCTTTATTATATATTTAAAGTTGTCAATTTATTCATATAAATTAATAAGGAAATTGAACAAATAAATTCTTGGAATCGTTGGTTGAATTTAATATTAATACTTTATAAACATATTTTTTGTAAATTGTATTTAGCTATTTTTAATAATAAAATCTACTATTTAAATTATTTATTAATATTTTATTATTATTTTTGTGAGTATAAGTATAAGTGAATAAGTTTTTTGATATAAGTATCATTGTGAAATAGAGAATGTGTAAAGAATTGCTTAACTCAACTATGTCTCGTTTATCATTTTCATCTATCGTACAATCATTAACATGTTTAATCCCATACAAATCAAAATCCTATTATATCGATTATTTGGAAACATTGGAACAAATCATAATTTATCGAAATTTTAAGAAAAAATTGAAAATATATTTTTGTATGATAATGACATTCTATTCCATTATGATACTATGGATATTATCATTTTTTCAACCATTCGATGAATTTTGGAGTTTTATCCTAGTCGACTTAGTTGAATTTCTCTATGATCAACGTGATAAACATTTACATAACGTTGGAATGTTACTCTCATCAATGACATTGTATATGGTACGATCAACCTATCTAAATTTAGATGTACGATTCCTGAATCTATTACAAATATTTCGTTATGATACATATCAAATAAAACTTATAAATAATAATGAATTGATTAAACCAATCGATCAATATTATCGTGGAATGGATGTAATCCAATACCATAAAAAGGTATCCCATTGGATAAGTAATAGTTTTCAACCATTATTCTATATTTATATAATGCAATTCATCATGAATCATTACATATTTACTGAATTAACAATCAAACATCGTAAAAGATTATTTGATGACAAAGAGAATCCATTGAATGGATGGTGTTTGTTCATATTTCATTGTATAAATTTGTTAAGCATGGATATTGGCATTGGTACCTTTGTTAATGTTTGTTTGTTAACCGGTTGTACATTTCTTTCACTTTTATTCTTTGTAAACATACGAATCAAACAGAATTATGCTAAATTGATTCAAAGACGAACGGCTTATTGGTCGACACTTTACTTGTTTATACGAAATGATTTAAATAATTTCCGTTTCATTTTCATGTTGAATAATATGTATGGACGAATATTTGCATCATTCATATTCGTTAATGTACCAAGTAATGCATATTTATTGATGAGAATAATCTTTAAACATGAAACATTGAATCGAGTCTCATTTATTGTGGGTTGCACTTTAATCACTCAACAATACTTTGCAATCGGTGTCCTTCATTTGTTGGCAGCCAAATTTTCCACTCGAATCCATCGACCAGCCAGAAATCTATTACATTTGATGGCAAATGAACGAAATCATGTTCGACAAATGTCGAATCGGATACGAATCAATCTTACGATTTTACGACTACACACCAAAAAATGTTATGGTTTTACCTATGGAAATATAACATTGATAACAATGCGAACATTTACCAAGGTTAGAAGATTATTAATTATTTAAATATAATTTATATAATTTATATTTTTTTAGAGCATTTTCTTTTATTTCAAATTTATATTTTTTTCATATAAAATAATGAAAAATTTGTAGCGATTGTACTATTCATATAAATTAAATAATAAACATAGTGGCAGTGGGTGTTGCCATCAGTTCATTTGTTAATGTAACCGATTGTACGTTGTATCATGGACATGTTTATCAATGTACCATGTGATGCATATTTAATTATAAGATTAATCTTTAAACTTGAAACATCAAAACAAATTATATTTTTGTGGGTTGGAGCTTTATCATCCAACAATTGGTTTCATACATTTGTTGGTAACAAAATTCTCCACCAGAATCCATCAATCAGTCAAATATATATTCCATTTAATAGCAAATGAACATAGTAAGATTCGGCGTTCGTCGAATCGGATACGAATCAACCTTACCATTGCACGTCTACACACAAAAAATCGTTATGGTTTTACCTATGGAAATGTGTCATTAGTTACAATGCAAACATTCACTAAGGTTAGAAATTTATTTGAAAATTATTTATTTATTATTTCAATTTATTTTTCCAAAAAGCATTTTTGTCTATTACAAATTTATTATCTTTTTATATGAAATAATGCAAAATTTGTGTCAAAATATAAGAGAAGATTGAATGTTTGGATCATTGGATCGTTGATAAGGTTTAATATTTAAATAATTATATTTAATTAAAATTAAAACCATATTATTTCAATTGTGTCTAGCTATTTTTAATAATAAAAAAAAGTTGATCAATTATTCATTAATTTCAAAGTTATTTTTATGTATAAATATGTTGAACGTAATTCAATATTATCTTAGTATCAATAAGAAATAAAGAATGTGTTAACCGGAAACTGAATTTCAAAATAAAATCTACAATTATATTATCTATTGATTCATCGAAAATCTAAATTATAATGACATAAACAAATAAAAAAAATTAAATTGAGTTCAATGAGTTCATTTTGCAATTTTTTAAAAATATATACATAAAACTTTGCATTCAAATATAATTATGATATGGTATTTATAGTCCATTGACAATTATTACGTCATTTGCGTATTTTTTAATTTTGTTTTCAAAATTAAACGTATTTTTTACATAATTTGAAGAAACCATTTTTGACGAATAAATTTTAAAAACTTTTGAACACAATCAAACAAATTTTAACCATGTTTCGTTCATCTTCTTCACAAATCTTAGAAACTTTTATGTTCCTAAGTCCATACAAACCGAAATCTTATTATTCCAATTATTTACAAACACTAGAACAAATCATAATTCATCAAAATCGAACAAAAAAATTGAAAATATATTTACTAATATTAATATTAATTTATTCCACTATAATCCTATGGATATCGTCACGTATCGGACAAATGGGTGGATTTTGGAGTTACATTCTTGTCGACCTAATTGCATTTCTCTATGCACAACAAGACAGACAATTACATAATATTGGAATGTTACTTTCGGCGATGACTTTCTACTTTATACGATCAACTTATCTACACGTAGACGTAAAGTTCCTAAACCTATTACAAATATTTCGTCTTGATATGAAACGAAAGAAACGTGAATATAATCAATTGATTAAACCAGTAAGCCGATATTATCATGGAAAGGATGTAATCCTATACCATAAAAAGGTATCCCATTGGATAAGTAATGGTTTTCAACCATTATTCTATATTTTTATCCTACATATCGTCATGAATCATTATATATTTATTGAATTAACAATCAAATATCGTAAAAGATTGTTTGATAATGTGGACGATCCATTGAATGGATGGTCTTTGTTCTTATTTCATTGTATCAATATGGCGGGAGTTGATATTGGTATTACCGGCTTTGTAACTGTTTGTATGTTAGCGTGTTGTACGTTTCTTTCACTTCTATTCTTTGTATACATACGAATCAAACAAAATCATTCGAAACTGATTAAGAAACGAACGGCACATTGGTCGACACTTGGCTCATTTATACGTAATGATTTAAATAATTTTCGTTTCATCTTTATCATGAATAAGATGTATGGACGAATGTTTGCAGCATTCATGCTCGTCAATGTACCATGTAATGCATATTTAATAATGAGATTAATCTTTAAACATCATACAGCCAATCGAATCTCATTTATTGTTGGTTGGGAGTTTTGTTACCCAACAATACTTGGCAATTGGTGTCATACATTTGTTGGTAGCAAAATTCTCTATTCGATTACATCGACCAGCAAAAAATCTGTTCCATCTGATGGCGAATGAACGAAATCATGTTAGAAAATCGTTTGATCGTATACGAATCAATCTTACAATTGCACGTTTACATACCAACAAACGTTATGGTTTTACCTATGGAAATTTAACCTTGATCACAATGCAAACATTCACCAAGGTTCGAAATTTACATACAAAAGTTCATATTTATATTTCAATGATTTTTTTCCCATAGAGCATTTTCTTCTATTACAAATTTATAATCTTTTCATATAAAATAATGCAAAAATTATGTCAATAAGAAGAAAACAAATGAAAATAAAAAAAAATGAAAGTTTGAATCATTGTATCATCATTAATGTTTGTGAAACTAAATTGACATAAAATGTAAATGTTGTTGAGTATAAAAATATTTTTTTCATAATTATAATTGACTTGTGGTAAGGGTTTGTTTCGGTTTTTTTTATTTCTTTGACATTACGAAAGTCACCTTGTGACAGCATTTATTTTGATTTAAATTTTACGACTAAAAAAATGTTCATTTTAAATCTAAATGTACAATGAAACTTTCATCTATCATTCGATCTCTATTACCAAGATTGTTAGCAAATAATGCTAAATCTTCGATTTCCAATTATTTGAAAACAATTGAACAAATTATCCTTTATCATAATCGTTCACAATAATACGAATATATTTTCAAATCTGGTGTTGCATCTATACATGTATAATTTTTGGCAATGCATCACAAATTGACAAGCAAAACCGATTTCTTTCATTCATCTTTTGTGATATTGTTACAACCTTCTTTGAACAATATGATAATCATATACATTACATCGCAATCTCATTATTTGGTTCAACAATCTATTTTATTCGAACATCATTCTTCAACGTAGATGTTCGCTTTTTACCAATGTTAAAAGTATTTACAATCAATTCAAATAAATTGAGCATACGGCAAAGTCAAAAATTTTCCCAATGGCTTTGGTACTGTATGCTTATATTTAAAATAATTTGCTATACAGAAATGATTCATTTTCATTTGATTTTCATTCAATTAACCTATGTGTATAGAGAACGATTATTCAATTCGTTGATTGGTTGGTCATGGTACAGTTTTCATTTGTTTAATTTATTGATTTTAGACATCACAATTATCGATTCTTTCATCGGAATGGGTATAATAATAGCCGGTACCGGAATGTCTATTTTATTTCATGTAAATAATCGAATAAGGTTAAATATTTCTCGTATTGCTTGTTTACGAATTGCACGATGGTCAACGATTTCCAGATTCATACGTGAAGATATACAAAATTTTCGTATGATTTTTTTGGGAAATCATATGTATGGACGGATATTGGCCGTTTTTATCCTAGTCAATACACCATGTAATGCCTATATATTGATAAGAGTCATATCTCAATTTGATTCATTGAATAATGTAACACGAATTGCAGGATTAACTATCTTGGCCGAACAATATACATGTATTGGTTTGTTGCATATTTTTCTGGCCAAATCATCGTTACGTGTACATCGTTCACCTCAACCTCTATTCAGTTTAATGGTTATGGAACGTAATCGTATACGTTCAATATCGAATCGAATTCGGGTTGATCTAACAATTGCACGTTTGCATACGAACAATCGTTATGGATTTACCTATGGAAAGTTATCATTGATCACAATGCAATCATTTGCAAAGGTAAATTTGCAATTTGTTTTTAAAAATGTGTTAAAATTTAATTTTTTTTTTTTAATATTTTACAGTGTACCATATTTTACCTAAGATGTTTAATATTTTCATTTAAATTAATACAAAAATTAAGAATTTAATTGTGAACATTGAGAGATGTTCAGAATTTTAAAAATGTATTTTTATTAAAGTTATGCACCTAAATTAATGATTATTTGTAAATTTTTAATTTTTTAATTGTGTTAATAATGATTCATATTAATTATTAATGAAAATAAATATATTTTTTAGTGATAATTTTATATTTATAACAAAATAGAAAAATTTTAATATTATTTAAAAATAACTTTGTATAAAAATCTTAAGATGGAATTCCTTACAAATAACAATCTTTAGTTTAATTATCTTTTTATACAAATAAATAAACGAGTAATATATCGTTATTTTGAAATTCATTTTAAAATTATTGTTCTTGATTCTTGGCTAAACTTGGCACTTCAACATTTCAAAATGTTTCGGTCA
The DNA here is from genome assembly GCA_029204025.1 of Blomia tropicalis. NCBI lineage: Eukaryota > Metazoa > Arthropoda > Arachnida > Sarcoptiformes > Echimyopodidae > Blomia > Blomia tropicalis. Next base: position 13,383,955 of record CM055089.1, on the reverse strand, counting down.
ATCATTCAGTTCAAATCTGATTCATATTTTATCAAATATTGTACGACACTTGAACAAATTGTTCTTTATCAAAGTCGAATGGCAAAATGGCCAATCTATTTTATAATTTTTCTTATTTTCATTTTATTGTAATCTCGTGTATAGCATCACAACTTGATAATGGGAAAAGATTTGAATATTTCATCTTAGCCGATATGCTTACATTCTTATTTAATCAACAGGATAAACATTTAAATTATATGTTTATTATGTATTTCGCTATTGCAATTATTGTTATCAAATATACATTTTTGGATATCGATTATCGATTTGTACAATTGTTACAAGTAATCTTTTCCAAAGAAGAGAAACAAAATAAACAATGGAATTCATACAAACCAATCAAACCTGAGTATCGTGGTCAAAAAATTTATTCCTATCTTCAACGAATATCATATTGGATAATATATATCATTTTAATACTTGAAATAATTTTAATTTTAAATTTTCTTAATTGTCATTGGATATTTCTTCAACTTACATTGGAATATAGTGATTTGTTGTTCCACAATTCATGGAAAGGATGGATTTTGTATTTGGTACATTGGTTCAATTGTTTAACATCAGAAATATCATTCTATACATTCAGTGAAACGTGTTATATTTCTACCGTTTTAAGCATTACCCTTCTTTGGTATTTAAAAATACGTTTCACACAAAATATTGATCAACTAATAGGAAACCATGGGAAATGGTGGTCGATTCGATCGTTCATACAAAATGATCTAATCAATTTTCGTATGATATTCATATGTAATGCAATGTATGGACGAATATTGGCAATCTTCATCATAATACATATGCCATGTAATGCATATCTAATGACACGAATTATCTTCAAATTTAATCTATTCAATAAAACCATCTTTACTGCTATAATTATAATTATGTTCGTACAATATCTATTTATGGTTGTCGTCCATATCTTGGCAGCCAGATTCTCTACACGTGCCCATTGTACGCCAAAATATCTATTCCATTTTATGAAAAATGATACAATTCGACAAACATCTAATCGAATCAAAATTAATCTAACAATTGCACGATTACATACGACCAATCGTTATGGTGTTACATATGGAAAGATAGCATTGATCACAATGCAATCATTTGCTAAGGTATCAACCCTAAATTGAATTTATTTATCCATTTTTACCAACGTTTCTTCTCTATTTTAGTGTATCTTTTTCTATTATAAATTTTTCATATTATCATATAAAATAATGCAAAAGTTATAGTTTTCCAATGATCAAATATGAAATATAAAATAGTTTTTTTAAACTTAACCTTGTTTTAGAATTTATAGACTTCGAGAACAATAATATTATTAATCGATTAATTATTTAAAGGTAATCTATACCTTTACATTAAATTTGAAGTTTTTAATATAAAAAAATCGATAAAAATTGTGTAAACACTTTTTATTAATTTTTAAATTTGTAACCTTTATGTAACTGTAAAATGCATTTATAAAAATGGATCATTTGGTTTTATGTATTGATTAACTTCATTTCTTATAAATTGCCAAACAAAATGCAAACTAATCACAAAAAGATAATTCAATCTATTATCTCAACAATAATTCCATACAAATCCAAAACCTATTATGTTGATTATAGTCAAACAATTAAAGAAATTATTATCGAAAGGAATCGATTGAAAATATGGCTGAAAAAAGTTCAAATCTATTGTTGCCTTTACATCATAATTATCACATTAGTTCGATCACGATTGGATTCATCCGATGGGTTTAAAAGTTTTATTTTTGTTGATATGATTATCTTCATCTTTCAACAACAAGATAATCATTTACATTATATATTTATACTTTTGGTTTATATGGCAATCTATCTAATTCAAGCATCATTCTTGAAGATTGGTTCACGTTTTGTGCCAACATTAAAATTATTTACGGTTGAACCAAATGAAGATGAACGATTTCATAATCAATTCACTAAACCAATCGATCAAAATTATCATGGTCAAGATGTTCTTCTATATCATCGGAAGATTTCCTATTGGTTGTTATGTATTCTTCAAATATTTGTGATCATTGGAAATATAGTTTCCATCTATTATCATTGGAAATTTATGCTTCAAACATTTGAACATTGTGATCGATTATTCGATTTCTCATTGTTTGGCTTAGGTTTGTACATTTTCCATTGGTTTAATCTTCTTTGTTTAGATGTTGCACTTTATTCATTTATCGACATCAGCGTATTAACTACCTCTACTGGTCTTTCATATTTACATTATCTTAAGATTCGAATAAATCAAAATATCAAAAAATTGAATGAATTACGATCTGGTCAATGGCCGACAATTCGTAACTTTATTTCCAATGATTTAATCAGTTTTAAAATGTTATTTCTCTTGAATCGTATCTATGGACGTATGTTGGCCGTATTCATCTTGGTGAATATGCCTTGTAATGCATATCTTATGACACGATTCATATTTAAATTTGAATCGTTCAGTAAAATTGCACTTATTGTTGGAATTACCGTCTTGTTGGAACAATTTGAAGTGATCGGTTTGATACATCTTTTAGTTGCCAAATTATCCAATCGTCTTCATCGTCCACCAATAAGATTATTCCATTTTATGGCAAATAAACGAAATCATATTCGACAAACATCAAATCGGATACGTGTTGATCTAACGATTGCACGTTTACATACCAATAATCGTTATGGTGTCACCTATGGAAGATTATCGTTGATTACAATGCAAACATTTGCAAAAGTAAGTAAAATCACAAAAAAAATTTTAAAAATTTTATTTGTTAATGTTTTTCTAATTTTAGTGTATATTATTTTATTATAAAATTTTTATCTTTTCCTTCAAATTACATAAAAATGCAAATAAATGAAGAAAAATAAAGTTTTTATCGAACAAATATGTTTGTTTGGAACGTTTGGTGAACCATGTCCTAAATTATTCGGTTGTCATAACATTTAAAAATGTTGACTTCCACATTAAAAAAGCTTTTCAGATCTGATGCAATTGTGCTAATTAAACATTTCCTATTTTAAATAATATATTTAAAAAATAAAATACATTTACATTATATTATGTTTTTGTTTATCATAGAAGAAAAAAGTTTATTCATTTGTAATTTGTAACATAAAACTGACACACAAAAACTACAATGATATGTAATGTAATAATAGACAAAATGTATCTTCAATTTATGGTTCGTTCCATGATTTCAATCTTAATTCCATACAAACCTTATACATTCTTTTCATTGTATACATGGACAGTGGAACAAATCATTTTTTACCGTAATCGAACGGTAAAGTTGCAATTCTATTTTTTGATATTTTGTTGCTTATATTCGTCAATCATCATATTCATATCATCTCAATTTGGTGAACATAAACGTTTTGAAAGTTTCATTTTAGCTGATATGGTTCTATTCACTTTTGAACAACAGGATAATCATTTACATAATATATTGATATCATTTTTTAGTGTATCCATTTATTTAATCAAAGTTTTGTATTTGAATGTGAACATTCATCTAATGCCTTTGTTGCAATTATTTTTGATTGAATCTAAAGATAAAACAATAATATTGAATAAAATAAAACAAAATAATAAATTTCTTAAACCAATCTTACCAATATATCGTGGTCAAAAAGTAATGTCTTATCATCGAAATGTAACTCATTTGATCACAAATAGTTTAGAAATGTTTAAATCAGTTGCAATTCTTCAAGCAATCTATTATCATTGGTTATTTATAAATTTAACAATTAAATATAAAAAACGTTTATTTGGCTCATTGTTCGGTTGGTGTTTGTACACGTTCCATTGGTTTAATCTATTAATATTTGATATTTCAATCTTTACCTTTGTCGAAGTATGCATAAATACTGCATCAATTGGTCTCAGCTTTCTTGTGTACATAAGTATACGATTTTATCAAAATATTTTAATATTAAATAAAAAATGTGATAACTTACGATGGAAAACGGTTCGCATTTTCATTCGAAACGATATAATCAATTTTCAAAATCTATTCTTACTTAATCAAATGTTTGGACCAATTTTGACCATCTTCATCTTGGTGAACATGCCGTGTAATGCATTCTTAATGACACGTTACATCTTTAAGTTTGAAACATTTCATACTGTTACACACATTGTTGGAATTGCCATTCTTGGTCAACAATTTCTTTGTCTTATATTGTTCCATCTATTGGCGGTAAATTTCTCCAATCGTGCACATCGTTCAACCAAACATCTATTCCGTTTGATGACATATGAATGGAATTGTATCCGATTGGTACCAAATCGATTAAAAGTTAATTTAACAATATCACGTTTACATACAACCAATCGGTATGGAGTTACCTATGGAAAGTTATCATTGATCACATTTCAAACATTTGCAAGGGTAAGTATTATAATTTTTTTTAAAAAAGTTTTTAAAATTGTAATTTGTCTTTTTTAGTGTGTTCTGTTCTATTGTAAAATTTTCATCTATTCATATAAAATAAATGAAAGTTTACATAGATAATGAAAACAGGAAAAACTTTGACTATTTTAATTGGTTATGGAAACCAAAAAAGAGTTAATGGTAAACTGGTTACCTACAATTACAATTGATTAATTCTAAACTATTGTTTCCTGTCATTTTTTTCTCTATTTTAAAACTTTAATGAAATGGTACATGAACTAATGGAAATTGTTAAATATTAAAATGGGTAAACTTGAACAACATGCGTGGGTTAGAAAATTGATTCAAAAAAAAATTATTCATTAAATGTAGGTTTCCTAAATTGGAACTGTATTCACCCAAATCTTTTTTTTCCCTTAATAATATAATGAAACACGCAGCCAAGGCTGTCAATAGCGAGACTCGGCTTCGCCATAGTATATTTTAACTTGAGAAACCGCTTGCTTTTGGGTTAAATGAAGAAATTAAAAGTGTAGTAGAATTGGGCGCGGAGTCAAATTTAAAAAAAAAGTGAAGAATTAAAGCAGAATGACGAATGTTAAATAGTGAAATAATCCTAATCAAAAGTTCATCTAATGCAGAAATATCTTAACCTAACCTTACTTCACCTAATCTTACCTAACCTTACCTTACCTTAACCTAACCTACTTTAACCTAACCAAAGCTTAATCAAACAATCGAGCTGAACGATGCATTCAAAAGATTCAACAATTAGTTAATTCTTTGTTGTTTCATAGTGGTTTACCAGTCAAGTATTGGTCACTAGCAGTGTTAACTGCTGTTTATATTATGAACAGAACATCAAACACAGTTACTAAAAAAATTTCATTTGATTTTTTGTTTAATAAAAGATCATATATAAAGAATTTTAATACGTTTGGGTCTCTTGCGTATTGTTGGATTCATAAGGATTCAAATAGAAATTTGAAAAAAAATTAAATTAAACTAAAATGAATATCATTGGTATAATCTTCTCATGTGGAACATATCAATGTTTACCTTGATCAATAGTTGCCTATTATCAGGTACAATATCACTTTCCATATTGTACAATCTCTATATTCGTCTTCATCAAAACCTTGCATTGATTGGATGGAGTAAACAAATGATTCGATGGACAACATTTCGTACCTTTATACGAAATGATCTTCACACATTTTGTATGATCTTCATCTTCAACCGTATGTATGGACGAATGTTGGCCATCTTCATATTGATCAATACACCAACGAATGCCTATCTAATTACACGTTTAGTTTTTATTCACGTTCAATAAGATAACGATGATTGTATGTTGTACCTTGGTTGTAGCACAAAATCTTTGTATTGGAATAATACATCTATTGGTTGCCAACTTTTCCAATTATGCACATCGTTCAGCAAAAAATTTACTCCATTTTATGGCAAACCATTATGAATCAATCAATAATAATCGACAATCAATGAATCGTATAAGAATTAATCTAACAATTTCACGTTTACATACGACCAAACGTTATGGTGTAACCTATGGAAAGTTATCATTGGTCAGTATGGTATGGTTAGTATGCAAACATTTACTAAGGTAAGAATTACTTTTCGTTGTTGTAGTTGTTGTTGTTCATTCTATAATTTATTTCCATTTTTAATGCAATTTTTTTTGTTGTTGTTCCAATTCTTTTTTTAACAGTGTGCTTTGTTATATATGAAATTTTTTATTTTCTCAATCAAAATAATGAAAAAAGTTATCCAATCATGAGAAAAAAAACTCAAAAGCATTTTATTATTTACACAACAATCTTAATCTCAAATTAAAACATATAATTGCCCTTAATTAATTAATTTATGTTGAGAAAGATATACATAAAATAAAATAAAATAAAAAAGTTTGTTTATTTTCATATAGATTGAATGTAACTTTTTTTTCTTCTTCTTTTTTTTCTTCTTCTTCGTCTGATGCCGATTGAGTCCAAGTTTGGATTAGTTTATACAGAAAAAAACAGAGAAAGAAGGAGAGAACTTTCGTTAGTCAAGGATTGGTAATTTATGAACTTTAAAAGTGTAATTCAAAAGATTACCGGACGAAGATGTTGAAACAAATTGATCTTAAACGAATAGATGGTAGCGGACCATGGTCCACATTTACACTGAATAATAAATTTTATGAGCTAATGACTTGATTGCCACAATGAAGCAGATGAAACGATTGGTGACAAATATAATTAGTGAAACAAATACTGCGGGGCATGTTTGATGAAGATTGTGACGATTATGTACATTGATTATATGATCGACGCATACAAACACAAGATCAAAAGTGTGTTTAGGGAGTTGTTCGATGTGCAGACATTTTTTTTCAATGAAAAAAATTTGCCTTTTTTGCATCTTTTTTTTCCGAAGATAAAAAGAGAAAATGTAACAAGGTGATTTAATTGAAAAATGGAGAGACAGACAGGAATGGTCGATTGGTATAAAATCAAAATGGTTGATTAGCTTTATATAAACCAAACGAATCGATACGAAACTGTCGTAAACAACAAACATAGAAACATAGAAATGAAATTCGTAAGTTCAAATTCTTGTTTGAAATGTTTGATCAATGTTAATCATATAATCATTATATTTATATGGTAGATTATTCTTATCGCACTCGCATCGGTGGTCGCTGCCTATGGACCAGGCGGTTACGGAGCTGGTGGACCAGTTGCACTTGCACCAGCTGGTCTCGGTTTTGGTGGTCATCTTGGTGCAGCACCACTCTTGGGCGGCGGTCTTGCCGGTGGCTTATCGTTTGGCGGTTTTGCAGCTGCACCATTAGCTGCACCATTGGCTGTTCCATGTCCACCGAATGTGATCGTACGAAATGTTCCAGTTGTACGACATGTTCCCGTACCAATTGTTCGACACGTTCCAGTTCCAGTTATACGAAATGTTCCCGTACCAGTTGTACGACATGTTCCAGTTCCAATCGTACGACATGTTCCCGTTGCCGTACCACAACCATTGGCATTGGCTGCCGTACCAGCAGCACCTGCATTGATCGGTGCCGGCGCATTTGCTCCAGCTGGTAAATTTTTTGCTGCTGGTGGATTTGCTGCCGCTGGTCATGGCGCCGCATATAAGAAGTAAATAAAATAGATCAAATATATCACTAATCGAGTGTGTGTGAGTGTGTCAATGCACAATCGAGTCAATTAGTTATTATTATCTTCCACAAACTATTTATTTATTAAAATAATAAACCAAAATTAATATACCGTAATTCTCCATTTAAGCCGCGCGCGGCTTATTAATGGCCCCCATTTAAACGGTCAGTATTTTTAATAAAATGTCAGTAAATTTGAAATTATGAAAATCAGTAGTTTTAATTTTTTGTCAGTATTTAAAATAAAGTATCAGTAAATGGAGTGTCAGTATTTTTCTGTCAGTATTTAAAATAAAGGGTCAGTATTTTAAATAAAGTATCAATTTTTTAATTATTTTGTCCATAAATTGAATAATTAGTGTAAGTTTCATGGCAAATTCGTTGGATGGCGGTTTAGTTTGTTTTGATTGAAAATATATTCATCAAAAAAGTTCAAAAATTGGACAGAATTTTATTTTCCCGCAAAGGAATCATCACAAAAATGTACTGAAGAGGAAATTAAACATGTTAAGAATAAACAATACTCATCATTCAACCTTTTTAAAGAAAGAGCCTTTTGTGTATGGATTATTAAGTTCTTTGAAAATGCCCTTATTAATTTCAAACCTTTAGAGCTGCGCGTCTTATTCGAGTGCGCGGCTTATTTGAGGTGCGTCGCTTATTTATTTCAATTGAAGGCTTGAATAACTATTTACTTTGTACTTGCAAATAACTAACTACTAATAGCTATTTTATATATAAAATTTTAAAATTAATCGTTGAATTTTACCGGTAAACAAATAAAATTCAATAAGAATCCAAACTTAAACCTGATTCGGGTGAATTTGTAGGTTTTTTGTTTGATTACACGTAGCTGAATTGTAAGTTTGAAACTGTTTTAAAACAAAGATCGAATCTTGAACAAGCCGCGCGCGGCTTATTTAAAGTGCGCGGCTTATTAACTTCAACCCTTGAAAGCTGCGCGTCTTATTCAAGAGCGCGGCTAATTTAAAGTGCGCGGCTTACTCGAAGAATTACGGTATTTATTCCACTAATAAAAACAAAAAAGTCCATAGTGAACTACATAAAAACGTATTGTCATTTGAAAATGCAACGCATATTACAACAACAAAAAAAAGAAGTCTAGAAGTCGATGAATCAAACGATGCCCCATCAGAATCCATCACAGAATATAAACTTGATAAAAAAGTTAGATGTATATATTGTCAAAATCAAAAAGTAGACAGAAAAACACTCAATATTTGCTATAATTGTAAAAAACCAATATGCAAAGCACACTCTAATAATATTTGTATTGATTGTTGTAAAATTGATAATAAATTAAAAACTTGTTAAATTGACATCATGTAAAAAGTCCACAAATGATCGACCATTGTTTGATTCTCATTTTGGAAAATTTGACATGCTCTGAATTGGTTCATAAACGGTTGGTTTGCAAACATTGGCAGTGTGTTATTGTAAATCAAATATTGAAAAAAAAAGAAATCTTTAAAGTTATTTGGTAATATTGGTGAAGTTAAAAAATATTACGATTCCCGTTCGGTTGATTCCAATGTGAATGATTCAGATCATTTGATAATCAGTTCTATCGGCATCATACATAGTATTGATGAGTTGAAAGATTGGCTTCCCATGGTCAAGGTCATTTACCAAGGCCCTGGCGCTAAAGAAGAAATAGCGGTGGCGGCATTCGCCAGCGACTCCGAACAAATCGCTGCCCAGGTAGCCCGGACCGAACATTTACGCTTCGGTCCGTGGCAATTAAAGACCTGGGCATTCACCGACTATAACATGTACCTTTCCACCAAACCAACCAATGCCGACGCACCCCAGCATGCAGCGTCTGCGGGGACACTAACCACCCGGCACAAAGCTGCCCGGATACCAACCGATATTTAATATTAACCCAATTCACAGTTTTCACCATTATTCAATAAACTCAACATATTTCAATCTCACATCATATGTAACAATCACAATATCAATAAACTCTTTATAATATCACACAATATACATATACACTTTTCTTTATTGTAAACACATCATTTGTTTCGGTGACACAGCAGTCAGCTTCCCTCGCGCTCTGTCTCACCTCGCTTCAAATAAAGATGTTACTAAGGAAAAAAAAAGATTGGCTTCTTCGATTGTTTCCTAATTTGAAAAGGTTGAGTTATGAGAGAAATAGTTTGTACAATAATTCTATGAAATTTTATATACTAACAATATTTTTAAAATGTTAACTTTTAAACAACTGTCAAACGCTTTCATTTATTAAGCTATGTAATTAAATTAATATGTAATAAAAATTATACAACTCTATTGTTTTGTAAAATGACAATGGTATTTTCAAATATAATTTAACTAATTATTCATTTTTTTCAATAAAGTGATAAAAGATTATCTAGGTATAATGCCGATTCTGTACTCGAATGACAATATTATTATTTATTCAACCCAAACGGCATCGCCGGCTACATCGCACATGTTACCATGCTTTCGTCGAAGTCGTAAGAATCCATGTTCACCCCATCCATCGCCCCATTGATTCTTGATGATCCAATAATCAATATGTTGTCCATCATCCCATCCATAGCCGATAACCAAAACGGCATGATTACGCCCACCGTGACATTCACCATCGAAGATTCCAGCACGATAATGTGCCAATTGATCGCTGACATGAATTGCCACTGCATTTGGTCCATGATCATGTACGGAACGTTCCAATGCCATCTCATCGCCATGCGGTGTCATTGGATGCCAATTACCAATACGTGCAACCGTTTGCGATTCCTTATCTCGACGACAATTTTCATCCTATTTAAATCAAATAGATATATATTTTAAAAAAATATAATCAAAAATTTCATACCCGTGCAACGTATGGATAGTTTTGCATCGATGTTAAACCATGTGAACGTATATAGTTAAATGTGGGAATGAATGTTCCACCGCCATGTTGACATCCATGATTACCGTGAGCCTCGTCGCGTGCACAATCGTTCAATTGTTGTGGACTCAAATGGATCAAACCGTGACCCTTTCGTGCCCAAAAACTTTCGATACAAGCAGCGGCTGCAAAATAGACGCAAGCACCACAACCGCCTTGATTGACAATTGGCGTCACCTGATGTGCACTACGATAATCGAAGATCCAACTGTTGATATAGGTCGAATCATTATTGGTTGATTCGATCAATTTCGGCACGCTAGGCCATCGACCAGGTGGTTGTACCAAAATCTCCTCCAATGGTAGATCGGATCCGCCATGAATTGTCATCGTATATGACGATTGACCATATAATGCTTTTAAATTATTTTCCAACACAAAAGTCAATCGTTTATTGAACAATTTAGCTGATCTTTGTTCATGTTCAATCGTTTGATATGATTTATTGTACAAATGTTTAAATTCGTTAAATAGTTTATCCATCGTTTGGCCATCTGATCCAATATTCTACAAATTTATAATTGAAAAATAAGTTGAATTTAATTGAATATTTCATAGGAGCTTACCATATATTGGTCCATGACAGAATTGAGACCATTGTCTCCTGAACCAATTTTAAATGTTCCTTGTAACAATGGTCCATTGATCGATAATCGATCATAGATTGGACTGGCTAACGCCATTGTGGCCATCAGGCCTAAGAATATTAATCGTAACATTTTCAATGCTGGTTTGAATCAACACTTTACCATCCACTCTTATATATACGATCATTTTAAAGTGGATTGTTATTGTTGTTGTTGCTGGGTTATTGCGCATCAATTTAGTACAAAATTGGTGATAATAAGATTTATCAATACAAATATTTCCTTTATTTTTTAATTATCAAACTTATTGTAATAATCAATTTCTATTTTTAAATTTTACGATTATTTCACGTGATAAATTATAAGTGTAAATGTTTTGGATAGTTTAAATCCAAATTCTCAATTTAACGAATGTGTTCGCCCATTCGTCTAGACATCGAATCAGTTTGTATCCATTTAGGGTGGCACGCCCGTTGAAAAATGACAAATTATCATCGTTCAAAATCAAAATCTTCATTCAACAACGACAACAACGAATAAAAATGAATTATGGCTGTGTGAACCATCACACATCCTATTCAAATCTGGTTGATGATGATCAATTGATTTCATTGATCCATAACGATATGACATTTGATTTTTGAGACAAGTTTATAATTCAAACTGAATTGTTTGTATATATGTAAATTAAATTAAATATTCAACAACCACAATCCAAATGCTTGGAACCTTGGATTTCATTGGTTCCAACCATAAATAGCATGAAATATATTTAAGAAAAAAGAGAAGAGCAAAATGCGCAACAAAGTATAATTTGTGACAAAAGGTGTACATTTCTCATCATCATAAAAATAGATTAGCAATAATCGTCGGTGTGTCACCTCGTGTGCACATTCATCCTTTAGTTTGCCTACGCATTTTTTTTTTTGATGATGATGATGATGATCATCATCAAACATCACACAATTATAATTCCATTAACATCAAATTTATGCTGTGTCAAAGTTTGGTGTCAACTCGTGGGAATCGATATGATTGAATAGTTGAACAAGAAAAAAATCATATTTCCGTTTCAAGGTTTCATATTATTCGATCGATCTCGATCTCGATCATCTCGGTCAGCTGATATCACAATGTAAACAATTGATTGATATATTCAATCGGTCAAGGTTTTCAACCAATTTTTCCATCACACCGGTCAAATACAACAAACACAATACAATTTTGATAAAACAATTTAATTATATAATTTTTTTGCTATAAGCAAAAACAATTGTATTGTCTTATGTGTCATGTCCATGGTTGTCCTTTCTCATCAAACAACAAATTACCGAATTTATTACATTAATAATAACATTCAATTCTATGCAATGAACATTCCATTACATATAAGTTGTTCATTGGAACTATTCCATTTTAAATAGGATAGGAAATATCCAATCCATTTGGTGACATTGAAAGTACAAAAAATTTTGTGATTCATTTCGTCTGGAAGAAGATCACATTCATCACGATCAACATCAGCTGGTCGAAGATTTTTACTTTTATTTTTTTGGAACATATACTTGAACGCCTACGCCCACGTTGACGTTCATTCTTTCCACCCCACACACAAACAAATTTTTTTTATTCTTTCTATATGGTCAATGATTTTAAACAACAACAACAAAAAAATGACAATAATAAATTGTTATTTTTTCTCTTTACCATTTTTTATCGATAAATATGATTTTTTCGGATATATCAACGTGAATAAACTTATAAATATATTTGATGATTCACACAATATCGGTCAAAATGAAAGTATTTTTTCTTCTTAATTATTCATTGCACCCCTCTTCGCCCTTATCCCTTTCACTATATAGTAAATCCTTATTTAGCAATTTATGTACTTAGGTGAACCTATCCCGATGATGATTAAAAGTGAAAGTGATGATTACGATGAAATAAATTACAACAAAAAAAAAAACAACAAAACAAAAGAGAATATACACCGACAACAAAAAAAGGAAACCCAACCCTTATACCCATTCATCAATGGTGACGATATTTTACACCAGAAAGAGAAAGAGAATGAAGGTCACCCTGAATTTTCAAGCTCAAGATCATCCATAATCGTCTTAACGATAATTAGCAAATGGGAAGAGAAGAAGAAGAAGAAGAAGAAGAAGGTTCTTTTCGATGGTCGCTCCTTTAAAGGTGGTCCCAATTGAATCGCTTTCTCTTTTACTTTCTTATTCACAGTAGCATCTTACTGTTCTATCTTTTGTTCATTCAAATCATTGGATCATGTTCAAGAATGGAGGTGTTCATGTCTGTGACAAGCATATTGATCCATTGAAGCATAGACAACAATGAAGATACGTTTATGGTCATATAATACCACCACCACCACCATCTGCAAACATTTTTTTTTTTTTTTTTTTTTTGGTTGATTGCACCCGTCCAAGTATATAAGCTAAATGTAAAGCATCAATCGAACGCTCCTGTTCGTCATCGATTCAAATCAACTAAAAAATTTGAGCCTTTGATCAAGTGTATGTTCAACATTGTAAACAATATCTAACTAATTTGTGATCTATCATTTATTTCCTAGTAGAATATAGAAGAAAGTTTGTGAAAAATGAAAGGTATTCAAGCTTTCTTGTTGATTGTGGCAGTGATTGGAGCTTGTACGGCATCACATTATCATACGCCACGAACCTATGTAATCAATCGTTATGTTGAACAAGCACCAATTGAACATTCGACCATCTATCATACCTATGGAACATATAATCCAAATGCATACCAATTTTCGTATCGAACCGGTGGCTCACAACTTGATGATGCACAACACTTTCGAGAAGAGTCACGAGATGAAAGTGGATACGTCGTTGGAAAGTATGGTTATGTTGATCCATATGGAAAGTTACGGTAAGTTTCCGATTGAAATAGTGTAGAAAGAAATATTGAATTGGAGTTTATTGCAGTGTTGTAAATTATCGTGCCGGACCCGACGGTTATCACGTTACCGGTGATATTGGACCCGATGAGGAAGCAATTCGACAACAACGATTATTGTATGCTGGAGATGAATCGGTCAAGGTACAACAACAAGCATGGCGTTCATCAAATGACCGTAGTTCAAGTTCAAGTAGTTCCGCTTCGTCTTCCTCATCCTCATCATCATCGGCTGCCTCAAGTGGCGGAATCGAGTGGACCTCGGTTCCAGTTGAAAGTGTTGCACCAACATCGGCCGATTATATTGTGAAAGGACGTAACCAATTTGCTGAACGTTATACGGCGGTAAGGTCACCAGCTGCCAAATTGCGTGAAACGAGTACAACCGAATCGGTGAATACGATCAATACTAGTAAAACGATTGGTTCGTCTTCATCATCTTCGGCTGCTTCTTCATCGTCTTCGTCTTCGTCATCGGGAGCATCATATCCCGCCCACACCACCATCACCACCCACACGAAAAGTGTTCCAAGAGTGGCTGAAATCAAACAATACTCCTACTCGTACCAAATTCCATCGAAAACGATCCAGGTGTTGCAGCCGGCACGAATCGTACAATCGGAGAAGACGATCGTTCAACGACCGGTGGCAACCACCACTACAACCTATTTGCAAAGTCCGGCTGCACGATTAGTATCGATCAACAATGGCGCCTCGGCGTCAGCCTCAGCTTCAGCATCAGCTTCGGCATCGGCTGCCGCTTCATCATCGTCCAACACTGATTCGTCTCATTCACATACGTCGGGCGTGAAGGGCGTCATCTATTCGACCAAATCGGCTCCCATACGAATTGCACCAATTCGTTATGTACGATCCGGTTCCGGTCATACGGTCGTAAACTTTCAACAAGGTGGACCAGTTCCATATAAATATTCCTATGCATACTAATATCGATCTATTGGTTAATTTCAATTGTGAAACTTTCCATTTGTGTATTCACAATAATAAAAAAAAATTGGTTTTGTATTATTGGTTGTTTGTTCAACAATATCATAAAATTAATTGAATCAAATTTAAATGATTTATATATAAAAAAGATTTAAACGTGTTTCGGGAGTCAAATGGGAATACGTTTACGTAGAAAGTCTGATTATGTTAAAGTTGGTAAATATGTTGCAAAAGAATGGATGGGAAAATCAAAATTATTGCAAAAGGTTTACAAGTCAAAGAATAAAATTAAAAAAAATTCTATCAAGATACTATCTGGCGGTGCTGTGTTTGGTTTTCTTGCAGCAATCCTTCACTTCTTAAAATTGGTTCAAAATCAAATTCGGAAAAAATCAAACACAAATACTGAATAATGATGTAGATTATAATAATAAAAAATATGAACCAATGCAAAAATCAACAAATGAAAATAATTCAATTTTACCAATTTTAACTGTAATCGTAATTATTATATTAGGATTTCTTTATTGCTTCTATGCAAAAACAAGTAAACAAGACAAACCAAAACATAAGAAAAAGAAAAAGAAAAGAAAAACTTAATCAAAAGTCAAAATGCTTTATCAATTGAAACTTCTAAATCTAATTCAAGTTCTAATGAATGAATTGATTAAATAAAAAGAAAGTTATATAAAAATATGGAAAAAATCTTTTTTTAAATGAAACAATTTTAAATTTGAAAATTCTCAAATTGGTTTTGGTGCCAAATGGCGAAAACAACTAGAAAGCCTGATTATGTTAAAGTTATTAAATTTATTGCAAACGAATGGATGAGAGAATCAGAATTATTTCAAAAGATTTACCAAGACAAAGGAGAAAATTATAGAAAATCCTCAACCGTATATATACGGCGGTATCGTGATTGGTATTATTACAAATGTAATTCTTTATAGTTATTTAATTTCAAAAATAAACAAGACAAAATTAATAAATTGGTTCAAACCTCAACACAACAACGTTACTGATCGGCAGAGTCTTACAGAGCAAACTTACATCTTTCCTGAAGAGTTGAATACAAAATCTCCCATAAAAATTGATGAAGGTGATTTTAACACCAAACATGAAACAAAGAACACAATAATACAATCTACAACTGTAAATTATACCGAATCAATTTTACCAATTTTTGCTGTGATTGTAATTACAATTTTATCAGGACTTTTCTATTATTATTTTACAAAAGGAAGTAAACAAGACAAATCAAAACTAAAGACAGATAATAATAAAAAGGAAAGTCCAACAAAAAGTAAAAATGATCTAACAATGACAACTTCTAACTCTAGTTTAAGTTCTAATAAATAAATTAATTAAATAATAAAAAATATATAAAAATATTGAAGTATCATGTTTTTTAGGTGTAACAATTTAAATATTACTCTTATTTTCTTCCATAAATCATCTACTAACTACAAATTTGATGGGTTTATTTAGTAAAAAAAAGGCTTCAAATGTAGAATCGGATAAAAAGTCTAAATCAGGAGCAATCAAAAAGATAAAAAGTAAAGGTAAAGGTGTTGTAAAATTTGTTAAAAAAAGAAAGATTAGTATTATGTATGCCGTTGTGGGAACCTTTTCACAACTTCCTTGGTTTCTTTATCATGATTTACCAAATATATTTGGAACCAAAGTTGAAGAGATTGAACGTGTTATCGATACTACCGGTTTATCTGGTTATCTATTTCCAACATTGATGGCCATCATGTTCGTACTTGGTATTGGTGGAATGTTTACATGTTGGTATTTAAATAAAAATAATATTAATCAAAATCAAAATCAAAATAACAATCAAAAGAGTACGAATTTAAAAACGAAAAAAGTTAAAAATTTAAAAGTATCAAGAAAATCGAAAATTTCTCGAAAAAATCAAGAAAATCAATGAAACAATCATCAATTGAAGATAGTCAAAGTGAAATGTAAAAACTTTAGTAGAGGAAATAAATTGAATTAAATTTTTGAAAAACGAACATTCATAATTGTTTTAATAAATTTCTAAAAACAATTGTTGATTTGTCTATAAATAACATTAGATTGTTATTGGATAACGTTTGACACACAATCATAGTAAAAATGGGTGGCTTGAAACAGATTGTCAAAAAAAAAAGATCAATATTTACGAAAAAAGGTTCTAAATCAAATGTTCCAGTTGGATCTGTTCATGCACCGGTTATGGAACCGATTATGGAACCGAAACGAAGAGGCTTTTGGAGCAAATTCAAAAGTTCATTTGGTTCAATGGCTAGCGATTCTCTTTTCAGCAGTTTTGGTGGAATTGGTGGCTACTTTATGGGCGGCAATTCTGGACCAAATCCAAATCCCGTTGAATATGGTCCGGTTGAAGGTGTTGGTCGTTCCAGATCATACAAATTTCCATTCATATTCTTTGCAATCATTTTCATCATTTGTGCATACTTCTATTTTGTGAATAAATATATTTCTAAATCAAAAACAAAATCATCTGATGATAATAATAGTCAGAAAAGAACGAGACGAATAAGAAACAAAACGAAAAAAAGAAAGAAAATGACATTTCTAGTTATAATGAAAGCGAGTCAAACTCTAAAGGAATATTAAAAAATTAAATTTTTCAATTATAAAATATTAATTAACTGAACAAAAAAATTGTTTCGAACAAATTTTACATATAAAAGATCAATATTTAACGCAATGAAACCTTTGCAAAAACGTAATCAACGGAAATTGCAAAAATAAACAAATTAAAATGGAACCAAAACCAGTTAAACCAAAGAAACGTGGTTTCATTGCTGGTGCCAAAAAAAAAGTTCGCAGAATTGGAATGGCATTGGGAATGTCATCGTTACCAATGATTCCAACATTGATTGGAATGTTTACCGGTTCAGATGATCAAAATCAAGGTGTTCAACCCGAATGGGCACCATTTGATATGTTGGACAATGGAGATAAATCGCCATATTTCATTCCATTAACAATGATTGGAATTGTTCTATCAATTATCTTTTGTATGGTTGCCTTTTTATGTTTTCTCAAGGAAAAGAAATCAAAATCGAAGAAAAACGAAAGGATCGAAAAAAAGTAGTAAAAAAAGTATTCATTCGGAAACATCTCAAATTGATGAAAATGAAAATGATAATAATTAATAATAATAATAATAAATTTAGAATTATATAATACAACAATTGTTTTGAGTTTAACATAAATGTTTGTTGATTTCATTGGTTTTATTCGGAATTTTTGTTCATCTTCTTCTCAATTGTCCAACAGGTGAAATGAAAATTCTAAAATCCATTAAAAAGGTATTCAAAAAAGGTAAAAGTAAAAATAAAGGTAAAGATAAGGATAATAAAAATGAAGATATCAATAATTATGCTGTTGTTGGTATTGATCAAAAACCTAAAAGACCATTTTGGAAGAAAGGCTTAATGGGTGCGGGCGTTACCACCGCTTTGGCATCGGTTAGTGCATTCTTATCTAGTGCAATTCAAACCGTTCCATTTGCAATATCGAATATGTTCATGTCAAGAGAGGTCAAACAGAATGCATATTATATGACCAGTAATACGACACTTACGGTCATTCTTCCAATCATTATTATGTTTGCATTTGTCCTCATTGTCGTTGGTAGCGTCGGCTATTGGTACTACAAAACCAGAATCAAGAAAACCAATAAAAGTTCTAATAGAAAAAGATTAAAGAAAAATAAAAAATCAAAGTCAAAAGCAAAATCGAATAGTGGAATATCATCAACATCAACAGAAAAATAAAATCAACGATTGAATTATTGAAATAAAATTTATATAATTAATAAAAAAATCTTTCATTGTTCGAATCGAACAGTTTTAGTATTAAAATGTTTATGGTTTTTGGTGTTTAGGTGAATATCATAATTTTTTTTATTCATTTTTATCAAAAATGCCTAAAAGTGGACTCAATTTTATTCGAAAGGTTGGCAAAGTTGGCACTTCTGCTGTAAAAAAATTGGGTTCGGCAGCGGTAGATTCGGTTAAGGAAATTGCTCCTGATGTGGTGCAAAATTATAAAGATGAAGGTCCACCACCGGATCGTATTTTAAGAGATAATTCTGGTGAAGTATTCATTATGAAATTTCTTACTTATCTAGTTATCGGTTTTGTTGTGATTGCATTTTTAGCTTGGTTAGCATTTTTTATTATGAGATATCGAAATAATAAACGAAACATGATAAGTTCATCAAGAGAATTTCAAAGGAATAGAAAATCATCATCAGAAGGTGGTACCAAGGTACCATCATTGAATACCGATGCTTAAACATTAAAATATATTTCACCCATTATTACAATTTATTTGTGTAATTATCAATTTAATTTAATTTCTTGTACAAATCTAATCTAATCATCATCATCCTTGATTCGATGCTTATGTTTTCGTCGTCTATCCCGTTCAATCGATCTTCGTTTAGAGTTTCGTCCCTTTTTGAACGATGATGTCTTTGTTTATGCCCTTTTCGACGTCTCACTTGATCTCCACTATCCGATTCGGTTGACTTTTCCTCTAGTTCATTATTCATCATCATTGAATCATCATTCTTGTGAACCTTGTGATGATGATGTTCCATTTGATCATACTTTTCCTTTCTATTATCTTTTCCGTTTCTTTCGATCATAATCTTTCTTTCTTTTCTTCTTTTTATTATTCTTTTCCATCTTTCTTCTATTCGTTTTCTTACTTCGTTCATTATCCTCAAACGATGGAGAGGAGCCTAGTTCATTTGGTTGAAGACGAGGTTCGACCATTGTTTTTAAATGCCTTATCGATTGCTGTTGTTGTTGTTGTTGTTGCTTCTCAACAATTGATAAACTACGATTCGGTAATTTGGTCTTTGTAGAATAGACAAAAACCGTTTCCTTTGTTTTGGTTTGATTTATATCATTATTTATCTTTGTATCGATACCATTTTGTTTAAGTAATAGATTACTATTTAATACAAAATAATTGGATCGTAATGAACGTCGACTGAGTGCACTTGGTGATCCATCATTTAAAATTAGATCAGATGAAAGTGGAATTGATCCAATCTTTCCATCGAAACCATCAAACGTTTGTTTCATATTGTTAATTATTGATCCAGCTTCAGCATGATTCGATGTTTCATCAACCTTATAAATTACTGTCGTATTTGATGGTATTAGGTTTTTTAACGATCTTGAAACGGCAACATAATTGGAATCAGGTCTATAGACAATATAGGCATAATCTGATGATGATTGATTATTATCGTTTATCATTTTTCCATCAGATTGTAGATGATTGGATGCTGTTGGTGTTGTCGTCGTCATGGGAATTGTTGTTGATGTCGGTTCAATCGGTGTTGTGGTTGGTAGAATTGTGCTTGTTGTTGTTGCCATTGGTGTTGATGGAATCATTTCATTGGTTTCCAATGAACTTAATGGTATAGTATCGGAACTTCCAACAATTTCAGCTGCTTGTTCTCGACGTTTTCTATCGTTTCGTCGATGTTCACCAACATTTGATTGACGTTTTAAACGTTTTAATCGTTTCACAAGATTACGTCTAGTTATGTTTCCCTTCTTATCTAATGATTCATCTAAACTATCATCATCGTTCATTAAATCATCGGTTTCATCATCCGATATTGATTCAACCTCACTTTCCGATTTATATGAATATTTATTCTTTCGTTTTCGACTATTCGTTTTTCGTTTTTCATGGTGTCGATTACGACGATGTCGACGTTCACGACGACGACGACGACGACGCCGTTCATCCTCATCCTCATCGCCCTCTTCCTCCTCTCATTGTTACGTTTACGTCTTGATACTCTTCGTAAATGTCGACCACTTTCGATATCGTCTCTAATTGCATACGATTCAGTTAAACAATCACAAATATTGACTAGAAAAAAAAGGTTTTTCAGCAAATGACTTTAACCAAAATATAAAAAATTACTTACATCTTTTGGTTAAACACATAAGAACGGGTATTCCCACAAAGATTGCAAACAAAAGCATTCCAATCATAATTGAACAAAAAAAGAATTATTTAATTGATGTTAGTTGATTTTTCAAATTGATTCAAACTGCACATTGAATCAATTCAAATTTTTATATAATAATAAATTAGAATATAAGAATAAAATAAATTGTTCGATTATCAAATGTTCGATATCACATTTTCTCATTATAAAAGAAGTATAATTTAGACTTAATGATTGAATTTAGTTAGCAATTTCATCAATTAATAACTTTAAAAATGGCAGGAGTTCGACCAAATCCGTTGATGATGCAAAATCAACAACAAAAATTGCCAGCACGAAGTAAGGCTGGTTTCTTTCGAAAGGTTGGCACATTTGGTGGTTCAGCATTGTTCGCATTAGGTATGGCATTCGCTCATGGTGCATCACAGTTATCACCTAGTATTATACAATATTTCAAATATAAAGACGATCTACCACCTGGTGAATTAATACTAAGAGATAATTCTCATGAAGTTCTCTTAGCAACATATCTTACCTATGCTATAATTGGATTTGGTGTATTTGCGTGTCTTTCTTGTTTTATATTTGTTTTGATGAAGCTTCGTAATAGGCGGTCATCCAAACGATCAAAAAGAAAAAAACAAAAAACGAATCCTAATTCATCAAATGATGGCGATGATGATGATGATGATGATGACAAATGTAATGATACAAATGCAACACAAAAAGTTAAAGAGCCATAAAGTATTAAAACGTAAAATTTAAAATATGTTTTGGTTGAATATGGTTTACCAGATGGCGTACCAGATTTCATTATTTTTGTCTAAAATTTTATATTTAAAAAATATATAACTTTGAAATTTTAATCAAATACATCGAAAACTATTTCCCTTATTTTGTTGGTAGATGGTGCACAAATGTTATAGAAAAATTGACTTGGGTAATTTGGTGGGCAAACTTAAAATTTAGCAATTTGGAAATTGGGACAACATTGGTATCGATTATTTTAGTATTTAACCCAAATTTTATGTGTCGGCGTCTCTACTTGATAGCTT
Source organism: Blomia tropicalis (assembly GCA_029204025.1). Taxonomy (NCBI): domain Eukaryota; kingdom Metazoa; phylum Arthropoda; class Arachnida; order Sarcoptiformes; family Echimyopodidae; genus Blomia; species Blomia tropicalis. The sequence continues at coordinate 13,361,831 of CM055089.1, read as the reverse complement.
ACGGGTTGACCGAATGCAACTGGAGCTGAAGCGGAATATGTGTTCCAAGCGGCTGGAGCTGGTGCAAACTTTTGCTGCTCAAATGAATTGAATGAACGATAAGGTGCTGGAATTGGTGCTGCATGTTGTTGAATGATTGGAGCCGAATGGTGGGACCAAGATTGGTGTACTGGTGCAGCAGGAATTGGTGCTTTCGGTGCAAGAGCGGCTAATGCGGCAGCAGCCGATGCTGTCTTACGATCGACCGAAATATCACCTTCTGGTCGGAATCCATTGGAATCGGCAATATATTTCACCTGCGAAAAAGAAGAGGAAATATTCGTTTCATCATATATAGGAAAATAATTTAGGACAATCTACCTGACGAATATCACCGTTAGCATCGGTATAGGAATAGGAACCAGTAACCACATCACCATGACCAGATTCGGTTCGTGACATTCCGTCAGCTGTTGAATAGCCAAATGAATATGGAATCATTGGCTCATATGGTTCACCATTGCACACCATTGCTACCATCAAAATGGTTGAAATGAAACACAACTATTGGAATCCAAAAGATAAAAAAACTGAAATAAATTGTTGAAAATGTGGTGTAAATCGTACCATAAATTTCATTGTGGATTTATTTTACGATGAAACACACAAGTCTATTAAAAAAAACACTTTCACTATTATTTGGGATATATATTATGAGGATGATGATGATGATGGGATTATGGTTGAATGTCGAATTTATTTCATCCTTTTATAGTGAAGTATACAAGTGTCCAAGACATTGAGGGAAGTTTAAGAGAGTGAGTGAGAGAGAGAGAGAGAAAGGAAGGATAGAGAAGAATGGTGACGATGACCAAACAACGATTGATGGTGAATTGTGTCGACATTGAGACACCGACAACTGTTGGAATAGAATGGGCCATCCAAATGTATGAAAAAAAAATAAAAGTTTGAGTAGATTTTGCCCTTTCTCTTTCTCCTTTTCCTTTCCGACATTGTATCCTATTGGATCGAGTCTCTCACTCTCACTTTCACTCATTTTAGCTTATACTCTCTTTACGATTTGATTCAGTTCATCCCCTCACATTGTAGATGTCTTTAAAGGGGGAAATGAATGAGTCGATATATTCGTGGCATTCAACACAATGGATGAGTCGTTTCACTCATATTTTTTTTCATAATAATATTCAAATCGTTTCGTTTCGTCGAGTCAACACTACCACCGCCATCATCAACAACAACAACATCATCAACAACAATAAAAGGTCCGATTCATATTTGACCGTATACGGCACTAAGACGATGAAATGGTCAACAAAAAAAACGATATCAAATATTGAGAGTTCAGAGTCCAGCCCAATCCGATCCATTTCATCATTTAATAATAATAATTATAATATTAAATAAAAAGAAAAACGGAGAAGAACATCCAATAGCCAGTAGCTTCAATATAAAATATGACCGAAATATAATAATAAATTATAGATATATTTATTAATATTATATTATTGTACAAATATATTTATATTTATGTGTTTTGTGATACATAATCATAGATCTGGATAACATAAAATTAAATGAAATTAAGGATCTTTCTTCTTCTTCTTCTTCTTTTTTGTCCGGGATCTAATCGTGCATTCGATATTGGGCGTGTATTTGTGCGTGAACCATGAAACACAACAAAAATGTCAATAAGTTAAGGAAGAGAGTCGAATGATGAAGATCAATTTGAACTTTATTCAAATTTAGGTAAATTCAAGGTTAAAACTGATTATGTAAATCGATATTAATTTTCTATGTTTGTATCACTGATAAATATGGTTGAATGCGGTTTGAAATCACCTTGTATCTTCTCATAATCTAAGATATTTATTTCTATTGTCTTTGATCATGTGTAATTTAATCCATTGCACTTTTTATATTTATTATTGCCATTTGTTCTTCTTGATTATAGCAAAACCAAAATGCCACTTTACACCTTTTTTCCATCATTATTTGAATGAATTCCCATCATCAAAAATAGGTGTTAATTATAACTTTGAACTGCTGTTGTGTGTCGAAGACAAGTCTTCGATATAAATGAGCTGTTACCATGGGTTTCCATTAATGAGAATCTGTTTTATTCAATGGAAAAATTTCTAATGGCAACCAGATAAGTTGGAATAAAATAAAACGAATATATATTTATTTCTGAATAATCTTGTTGTTGTTGCTTTTTCACACAAAAACCTACTTAATCTTATTGGGAAAAAAGATTCCATTTTATAAATCTTGTTGAAATAAATATTTTGAATCAATTTAATTTAAAGAGAATAAACAAGAGACATTTTACACAATCGACCACTTTTGAAACGATATTCATGAACTTTAAAATATATAAAAATAATGCATACAATGAACAACGACGACACGAAAGATATTTGGTCCTATTTTCATTGACCTATCACATTTAGTGTTTGATATGGTGATCCAAATTTAATTCCACTTTTGTGTGTGTGTGGTGCGTGTAAATCATCTCTAGTCAATAAGTAAAACAAAGACTGCTGTTTAGATAAAACTTTTAAACAATTTAACAGAAAAAAAGTTATTTTACATTAATTCTTTACGCTAAAGTTGCCGTAATAATCGGCAACCATTTAAGTGTGTGTGTGAGAATCTCATGAATTAAATTTTCATTTATAACAAGTTTGTACAATTTATATATAGGAATATATATAAATGGAATAAAACAAAACTTGAAAGCAAAATTATTAATCCATTTTTTCATTTAACGATAGTAAAAAAAAGTAAATGTAAACTTTCTATTTATGGGGAGAAGAGTTTCCCCATTTTTACATCAGAAAAAAAGTGAGGCGATCGCCTAGCTCGTTTTCTCCCTCTTTCATTTTAGGCAATTCATCCTTTGATGACGCAACGAGACAATCTCATTGTACGCTTTATGTGCGTGAATCATCAACATTAAATCATCCATCGTTTATGATGATGCTTGTAAGCAAATTGAATCGACAAGAAGAAAAAAACAAAATTCAATGTTCATGTTCCATTATGTTCTCATCCAATTGATTGTATTTATATGAATTTGATGACTTTGAACGATTCAATTCAATTTAAGTTAATCCAATGATATGAGATTATAAATATAGTGACAAAAAAATAAATTCAATTATAAATTGTTTTTTTGTATACAATTATGACAATGATTTATTGTATGAAAATGATCAAGTGAACAAGAAGACGAAGGTAAAGGTAAAGGTGAAATGGGGTGTGATCCTAAACTAGTGTTATGCCAATATTTCTATAAATTGATGATCATTGGTGATTGTAACAAATGACAATTGTTTAACCAATCATTTTTCAATTTTTTATTTGAGGAGAAGAAAAAAATATTGTCAAGGATTATCTCTTGTAAAAAAATTAGTAAATTTGTTTTTAGATTCGAAACCATTGGACAACTCATTCTTCCGGTGACAAAAGTTTTGAGGTTTACCATCTTTTCTTCTTCTTCTTTTTTTTACTCTAAACAAGAAAATTGAAATCAGAAACCAAACAACACTTCCCACACTTGAAGTTGAATTATTATTCATTCTTCTTTCTTCCATATTGTTAGTTAATGAAACATACAAATAGTTTAATGACAGGTTTACAACTAAAAAGCGTTTTTGAGAGGAAATAAAATGTGTTCGCAACTGTGTGAACTAATGTTACAAGGTGTCAAATAAATAAAGATTTAATTAAAAATAAAATACAATAAATAGAGATGTAAAGTGTCATCCCAAACTTATAATTATTATCAATTATAATGTGTGACCAACGAAACTAAACTAACATTTCGAAATTTCTTCTTGTGATCATGGAACTTTAAGCTAAATAATAATTGTAAGCCTTACAATCAATTATAATTAATCGAAATATTTTCTGAGTTCTCAATTATTTGGTTCCAATCGTCCGTTCTTATTAACTGTAACTGCCACCAAGATCATTCTCTATCTTTCTTTCTTTCTTTTTTTGGTAATGGTCAAGCATTTGGAAACATTGTCATTAATCAATGATCATTTGACCGAAACAATTTCCAATTTGATCACCAACAGAAAAAAAAATAATGATGATCTATGAACACTGTATTTTCATTGCACATTGTCAATGTGAATGTCAAATCGTAGGCGATAATTGGAAATAGAAAAATTAAATGAAGAAGCAACAGCAGCAAAAGGTAGGTAAGATTTTTTTTGTTGTTCGCATCAATTTATTCTTCACAAAACGATTCACATTATTCGATCATTTATTTAACGAACTATCATTGTTTTTCACTTTCACTTTCTTCCATCAAAGCGTCGGCGATGATAATACAAACGGCGATTATGTACACTTTAAGTGAGAAGTTAATTATCCATTGAATCTGAACGGTTGCCGCAGAAAAGAAATATATATGTTTTCATTCAGCTACTACATCTTTAACACAATAGAGTAATTCGATTGTTCCAAACTCTTGTTACATTATGGTTTGGATCAATTCACATTTATAAATCAATGCAAATCGTGTTTTTGTCCATTAATCGCCCTCCTCTCTCTCTCTCTCTCTCTCTCTCTCTCTCTCTCTCTCTCTCTCTCTCTCTCTCTCTCTCTCTCTCTCTCTCTCTCTCAAGTTCTCCTATTTTGCTTCTTCACTTTTCCTTAGAAGATTGGTTTCGTTGTAATATATGGTCACACACACAAACACAGACACAAACGTACCAAAATGTTCAATTAACATGCGATCGTATTCGTCTTCCCATATTTCGCCACTTTTTTATTGAAAGAACGCGCAAAGTTGACGACTTATTATAAACCACAACAACAAGAAGAAAAAGTAAAGAAAACATTCAAACAAATTTCATGCTAATTAACCCAATCCTTTCCAAACATCCTCCGCACATATAATATAACATAAATCATATTTCGATTATATTTTAGACATTTATAGAATTTTTTCCTAATTAACTTTGACAATAAAGATGACAACAAATGGAAAAAAAAACATTTAATGATCTATTTATAAATATATAAAAAAATGAATGGTTTGTTAAATATGGATGACGTTTGTGAAATTTTAGATTTTAAATGTTTATTTTTTGTTTTTTCAAGGACAACTAAATGATACCAAAAATTTAATTTTATATTTTCATCTATATATGTCATTGTATTTCCAAATATGGAAATATTTTTTTATTCCATTTTTTGTTGTTGTTGTTGTGGTGAATCCTCTAATTTTGATTTGACATTTTATGTACCGAAAAATAGCTAATTTTGTTTTTATTTTATTTTCATTCAACACTTCAAGGCATCCATCATTTTTATGCTATCTCGTAAGTTTCTTTTGTTTATTGTTGTTGTTGTTTTCTTTACAAATATATTTTTGACATCATCATCATCATTGCCGATTTGTTTCGGTTCTATCAGGATCAAAGTTTTTTTTGTGTATTGAATCGGCATCAAAATCAAGCTACCATGCAAACGTCTAAACATAAGATGAGTTCCAACATTGCACACACACGAATGGTAAGTAATAGGTCACGAAGAAAGGATTTGTCCCAATTTTGTGTGTTTCTTCAGTTTACACAAAGTTATCATGGTTAAGGTCGAGTGACTTTATGTTCTCGTGTTTCTTTTAACTTTTTTTTTATTTATTTATTATTGTTCATTCAAGGATTGCCCTATTCGGCCAAAATTGGCTTCAAAAAACTTTCGCTCACTCAATCTTCCTGTTTGAATGTTAATTAGATTTTAATTTCAAATTCATTATTTAAATTATAATTATATCATTTTGTCCATTCAAAATTTCTTTACTTTTTTTTAGTTATAATATTATTAAATTGTTTTTGCCTATAATATTTGTTATTTTTATTTTGCAATATGAATAATGATTTCATTCATTTTCTTTTTTTATTTTTTTTAATATTTATTTCAAATGATGGAACGAGAACGAAACCCAAACAATGGAATATGATTGTATATATTTCTTTTTTTTTTTTGTTGTTGAATTGTCATGAACTATATGTGTCATAATTGATAATTTATCAACACAAAAACTTAATGTTCACACCCTTAAACGTGAACTTGGCTACATTGACGATGTTATCAAATAGGGTTTGAAAATGTGTATTTCCAACCAAATTGATAAATATAACAAAGACAAATCATTCATTTCATCATGTACAATGAACACAACAGAACATTAACAACAACACACAGCAACGAGACCAACATTGAAACAACGAGAACAAATTAAATTAAATGTAATTGAAGAATGTGTTTACCTAATATAATTTAACCAGAATTTGATCCAATTCGATTTGATTGTGTCTCATGTTTCCAAACATTTTTTTGTGTTGAAATAAAAGACATGTTTGTATGTATGCAAGTATGGTTTCATTTAAAAAAAATGTTTAATCTAAATTTTGATTCATTACTTTTTTTTCTGTTCAGATATTTTATATCATCCATTGATAATAATGTAAGGAAAATGAAAGTCAAAATACGAAATCGCCGAGTACAAGTCTAGCCTTTATCATTTTTTGCTACTACTATTTGAAAGCGAATTTTTTTCTTAGTTTGACTGCTGCACAAGTATGACATTTGATGATTTCCCATGATTTCATTTCAACATCATCAAATTTAATGTAAACACTTTGATCCATAATTTATTCTTAGACAGAACAACAACAACAGCAACAAGAATCAAAATCATGTATTATCTAATGTATGTTTTAGCCGCATTTGGCTTAATCTTTTTTCTTATTCTCTTGGTACGTTTGGTACTTTGGTGTTTGATGTGTAATATGGGCGGTAATGGTCCCTCAAAAAAGACATTCAATGATGTAAATGGATCAATAACCTTACGAAAGAGTCCTAATGTTGAACGATTGAATCGTCTAGTATCGGAAGATGAAAGAAATTTTGCTAAAAAGAAGAATAATGGAACGATTGATTCTTATGTATCGACCAGTAGTAGTAGTAGCAGTGAATTGCCGCCAACTCCTCCCCCGAAAGATATTGAAGTTCATTATGAGGTATTATTATTTGAATTTTAAATAAAACAAAATCTAATTTCATTTTTAGAATGTACAGATTGGTGATAAATCATTGTACGCAAGTTTAGCATTTCCCAAAAAAAGGAACGCATTCGTTCATGTATTTGTCCATTCTGTTCGAGTATAGAGAAGAATCAATTATATTCCAAACAACAATCGATTGAAACTGAGAAAGATGATGATGATGATGATGATGATGTGTCAATTAATATTGAGAGTCTTGTTGCCGATTCGGAAAATAGTAAAACAGAACCCGAAGTTGCTCTTGAACCAGAATCGGTTATTACAATTGAAAAAGAAGAAGAAGAAGAAGAAGTACAAGAAAAAGAGTCTAAATCATTATCAAATAGTGAAGAAGTTGTTGTTGTTGCTGTCATTGAAAATGACCAAACTCAACAGCAAAAATCAAATTTGGATCAATCGGAAAATGATAAAATCGATTCTAATGAAAACCTAACAACAGAAAGCGTTTTGAATAGTCTAGATGAAGCAATTGAAGAAATGGATAATGCAATCAATGATTTATCGCCTTCTAATGTTGAGAAAGAACGTTACGTTCCACAAATGTTGAAACATTTTGAGAATGTTAAGAATGGTCAAGTACCACCACAACAACTACAACAACAGCAGCAACAAGATCCAAATCCAGAATCGGATCAAAATGTGGTCGATACCGATTCATTGTTAAATGGTGAACCACAATCAAACAATCATCAAGTGGAAACGGAAACGGCGGTGAACAACAACAACAATAAAAATGATGAGAACAATAACAACAAAGATAATGTTGTAGTGTTACGCGATGAGAAGTCATCAATACAAAAAACGGAACAATCCTCAATTAATGAGGAATCGTTTGATCATACAATTAAGAATGAAGAGGACAATCAAAAACGTCCCAAAATTTTAGATGTCGTTACAAAAGTGAAGCCGCCTATACCGAAAAAATCAGCAAAAGTAATGCGACGTCCGTTAAGTGTTCCAGTCTATGGGGCAAATGTGGAGCCACAATGTGCCGTCTATGCTCGAGTGATCGATCAAATTAAACAACATCAATTTCTGGTAAATATATCACAGATTGAACCGACTTCACCGCCGCCACCGACTTCAGACATGGAAAGTGTCGACACAACAACTGCAATGGCGGGGACAAAAACGGAAACGGCGGGGGCAACGGAAAAATAATAAGAATTGAATAATTTTTTTTAGAATAAAAAAAATTGAATTATTTTATTTATAGCAAATTTAAAACAACCTTTATCATAATATTAATAAAAATGTATATAAAAAAATGAACAAATTCAATTAAATAAATCAAAATTATACCAAGAATTACATCAGATTCAGCCAATTCATGCATGCATTATAATTAGGCTACAGTTTAATTGAATTATTATTACAATTAAGTCTAAAAATAAATTATTTTTTTTACATATAGAAATCATTAATTAATTTAAATTTGATAAAAAAATGCAATTTTAACCTTGACCAGTTAGGAAAAGTCAACTATTTAATTGCATTAATCATTAGTTTGTGAGCTTCGTAAAATAGTTTCATTTCTGTCAACAACAACAACAACAACGACGACGACAACGATGAAAAACAAAGAGTAAAAATGATTGATCTTTTATTGTTAATTAGTGTAACAAATGTTGTATTTGGCCAATTATAACAAACTGTGATGATTTGTTAAAACAAATACAAATTCAACAACAACAATGAAACATTTATCATGCCACAACAAAGAAGGAAGAATGATTAATCATTGATCAAGGTGATTCCATCGATTACTTTGAACTTTTGGTTGTCAAAATGATTCCATTCCATTTCATCTTCAGGGTGAGTTATGTTGTTTTAACTATAAAATAATATAGATCTCCAAACAAACAAAAAAACAAAACAAAACAAAACTCGATGTTTTGTATCTTTCCATTCAATTTTTTCTCCTTTTCCAATGTATCTTATTTATTCTTATACACTGCACTTGTTGTCAAAATAGTAGAATTTTGACAAAAATTTTCCATTCATTTCCATCGAATGTTTGATTCGAAGTATCAATGTCAAAGATGGTTAACGACAAAACAAAGAAAACGTCATCAAATTATCAGTTTATACATTTTATTACATTTGTATACAAAATTATTATGAAAGTATAACAAGCAACAACAAAAATAGTCTGTTTAATAATAATGATGACATGTAATCGCAAGTATTTATTCCTTGATTCGTTCGTTGTGATGTCTATTATCCTCTTATACTCAGAGAAAAAAATGTGAACCTAGAGGGAAACAAAAGAGAAAGAGAATGAAGCCAATTTTAGAATAAGGTTACAACAGAAATCCCGAAATATAACATCAATTATCAAAACAATTTGTTAAGTATAGGAATCGATTCTGAACGGCAGTCAGATCCTATTAAAGTTTGGCCAACGATGATGACAACAATATCAGAATATAATATGAACTGTAACGAATGAGGAAAATTTCCATTTGATTCCAATGGTTAGTGAAACAAGACAAATAAATATATTCAATTGAAAATTTGAAAAAAAAAAAAGAAAGGAAAAGCAAATTATCTATGATCATGAGAAATTGAAATTGAATTTAAAATTATTTTTGGTCATCATTTTCAACATTCGATTTGAAAGGAATAATCCACCAAATGTAGAATGGTAATTTTTCCTTCCATTCTTTTGCAATTTCAACGGAAATGGCCGTTCATTAGTTAAATATATTTTTCCGATAATAAACCAAAGAAAGAAGAATCTCCTTTTTTTGGCTACTGTTTCTAAAACCAAATTTATTAAAACCAGAATTACCGTTTCCACATTGACACTATTTTTCGAATGGAAACGATGTCAAATGAAACGCGACCACTAAATGGTTTAATTAGAACGAAGAAGAAGAAGAAGAAGAAGAAGAAGTGCAATCAAGAAATCAAATTTAGAAACATGAATTTAGATTTAACGAGAATAAAAGCAAATTTGGGTTTCATCTATAACATTACAACAACAAAAAAAACAAAATTTAGTTTGGCCACTTTGATTTGATTATTTAAATATATTCAAAACAACAAACAACAACAAGAAGAACAAGAACAAGAACAAATTCAGTCGAGGATGAAGTGAATGTGAATTTGCTTTTTGAACACTAATTCCCAAATTGGTAATTGCAATTTGCCAACAAACAACAAACTAACAAACATAGTTTGATAGAGGATTTGAAAATCAACCGAAAATGAAAAGAAGAGCAAGAGTGAGGACAAGAAAAAGATGGGAAACTTGCCACTCTGAAAGCAATCAACCGAATCAAGTAAATTGTATATATGAACCGAATACAATTTCGATACCCAAAAAATTCCTTATTATGGTTGAAGACCTTGCGTTTGATGAAGCAAGATTTGATTCAATTCGATTGTCAATTGACAAAGAAAAAAAATTTCAAAAATCTTGATCAAAAAAGAAATATTCCAAATTGTTCTAACCAACGAAATTCTTGTAATCGAGAATGTTTTCCAATTTTCATCCAACATCATTTTAATGGAGAAAACAATCTTCCATTTTCAATTGTAAATGGTACTATTGTTCATTTTTGTTAAAAGTATTTGAATTTATTACATTTTTCTTGTTGTTTGAAAATCACAATTTCATGCTAATGCAAATGTAATTAGCCTTCTTTAGATGAGTAAATGAGACTTGAGCGGACACTTTGATTCATCATACATTTCATATTTCCATTCTAATGAAATGGATAATTATAAAATATGTGTTTTGCTTGCATTTCTCTCTATTTCTATAGTACAAGTTGAATATATACAACAACAATTATAATGGTTTTCTATTACTAATGAAACTGTGAGATAATGTACCATTCTATATGAAACTTTTGCCTTGTTTCCAATTTCGTTTTTGCATCATTTCGGTAGCAAATTAGTCAACAAATTGTGATGATTTTTTTTATATATTTTGGTGTCCTATTATAATTAAAAAACATTAGCCAACACACGTCATCTATTTTGGATGTGGATGGATTGTGTAATTTGTGTGAACAAAAAAAAATTCTTTATAAACTTGAACTTAAATGAAACCAACCAAAACTATTTATGTTGATGATTGAACTGCTTTTAGTGTGTTCTTATTATAGTTTGTTATTTTAATTAAATCTATTATTTAATAACTTTTTAATAGAAATATTTGTTTTCCATTTATCATGGATACAAACTTCAAGTACTTTGCTCCTCTTTAATTATCGTAATAAATTTATCTTATCAACATAATGTATATTATTTAAATCAATAGATAAATTATTTCAAAAACATAAATGCTCAATATTTTTTGGCATTTGTAATGATGATTTTTTTTGGCTTGTTATACAAACAAAAAAATCAATTGAAAAAATATGAATTTCATAATTGTTTTCATAAGTCTTCTAAGTCTTGTTTCGGCAATTCATTATGAACCGAATTGGAAATCGATCGATTCACGACCATTACCCAAATGGTATGATGAAGCTAAGGTTGGAATCTTTATCCATTTTGGTGTCTTCTCCGTTCCATCATATGTCGATGAATGGTTTTGGGATTGGTGGCTTTTGCGGCCAAATCAACAAATCATTAATTTTATGAAGAAACATTATTCACCCAGTTTTACCTATCCGGAATTTGGTCCACAATTTACTGCCGAATGGTTCAATGCAAATCAATGGGCAAAACTGTTTGAACGTTCTGGTGCTAAATATGTGGTTCTTACCACCAAACATCATGAAGGATTTACGTTGTGGCCATCGAAATTTTCATTTACATGGAATTCGGTTGATATTGGACCAAAACGTGATATTGTTGGTGAATTGGAACATGCCGTACGTGCACATGGTCTACGTTTTGGAACATATCATTCATTGATGGAATGGTTTCATCCACTTTATTTAAAAGAGAAAGGTTCCAAGTGGAAAACCGATCTATTTGTACGAACCAAGATTCGTCCAGAAATGGAAGAATTGGTCAATACGTATAAGCCAGATATTGTTTGGTCCGATGGTGATGCTGAAGCACCGGATACCTATTGGAATAGTACAGATTTTTTAGCATGGCTCTATAATGAAAGTCCCGTTAAGGATCATGTTGTGGTCAATGATCGTTGGGGTATTGGGACGCATGGAAAACATGGCGGATTCCATAATAGTGCCGATCGATACAATCCTGGAGTCATACAAAAACATAAATGGGAAAGTGCAATCACAATTGATCGCCATTCGTGGGGCTTTCGACGTGAGGCAACATTGACCGATTATCTAACCATTGATCAACTATTGTTTCAATTGGTTTCGGCGGTTAGTTGTGGTGGAAATATTTTGATCAATGTCGGTCCACGTAAAGATGGAACAATATCGCCAATCTTTCAAGAACGTTTAACCCAATTGGGCGATTGGTTAGCATTGAATGGTGAAGGAATCTATTCATCGAAACCATGGACAACATGTCAAAATGATACAAGTACAAAGGATATTTGGTATACGAGTAAACCCGAAATGAATTCCGTTTATGGATTTGTACTCAATTGGCCAACCACCGATTCAATACATTTTGGTTGTTTAAAGATTGAACAAATTCAATCGGTTCAATTGTTTGGATCGAATGAAATCATAAATTTTAATGCTAATGGAAATGGAATTGATGTTCATATGCCTCGTTGGACACCCGATCAACCCATTAAACATTGTCCTACATTTAAATTTATTGTTAAATGATGTAGAAGTTATGTTTATGTTTAAAGTTATGTAATAATTAAAATTAAAATTGATTTTATTACTTCAAATACTTTTCTTGTTTGATATAGTTTGGATATTCAAATAACTCCATCTATTGGAAATTGTATTATTATTTATTTCGTCGCGTCATGTTAACGTCTCCATTTACATTGATGATGATAAACAAAACGCCCTTTTTGTGTTACTGTTCTACATACGGTAATTCTTCGAAATAGCCGGGCGCGTTCTTTCAATGAGAATGGCTTATACGCTTATACGTCATCGATTGTTCTATTTGTTTGGCTGAATGATTGCCACATTATTATTCTAAGCAAAACTTTACTGTTGATAAATCCATAATTGGTTTGTAGTTGTTGTTGTTGTTCAATTTTCTTTTTGTGTCAAAACGATTATCATTTTGACATATTCAATTTTATTATTTATTTATAGTATTATAATGGTAACAGAAAACTGAAAACGATTGGTATTGACAGCAATTCTCGAACGAACGTTTAATAGTCAACAATACATAATAATAATAAATTCATTAAATTCTGACCAAAGAAACAAACCAAGAAGTATAATATAAAAATGGATACATCATTTCAGAAGATGTTGGACAATTTATTTGCCGATATTAATTCACGTTTAGCATTTAAATTGGAAAATATTCCATCGTCTCGATTGGACTTTCATTTAGAACGTGTAAATAAGTTTATTGATAAATTGGAATTATATTCATCCAATGATGACCTGTCAAGCAGCTTTAAGGTACAAATACGTGAATATCTATTGAAATTGGAGATTCGTGCTAATAAATTGTGTTCATTGTTGGACCAATATCAATCGAAACATGAGAATAAAAAAGTGGAACAATGTAAACAATTGGAGATAATAAATGAAAAGATGCCAAAATTCAATGGAAAGTCTCATCAAATGCGTGTCTATTTGACGGCCATCAATGACCTTATTATGTCTAATCCATCATTGAATGATCGTGCCAAATATCGTGCAATATTCTTCTCATTGGATAATGATGACGACCAAAAATTGCTTGACAGATGGATCGATCCAAATGAACCAAATCTAACATTGGCTATCAATTTACTCACTGAAAAGTATCCAACAATTATTGATTAACCTTTCAACTGTTTTCAAAACTTGAAAAATCTAAATTTTGGAATTTCTGTTTTTGGCCAATTAAACTATTCCGTTTTTTATAAATATATTTTTGACATAAATTTGCTCTTTTATATACAAATTGTTATCATCACCAAAGATAAACTACGTTTTTTATAGTATAAATTCATTATAATTTCATTGTAATAAAAAAATTCCATCTTCAATCAGGCAGACAAGTTTCGGGACATTTATTTATATTTGAATGGAATTTTGTATTTGTTCTATATTTGGAAAAAAATAAAGAAAAATAAAAATATGTTGGAATAAACCAAACGAATCGATTTAAACGAATATTGGTAAAGGTTGAGTTGTATATTCAAAATATATTTGATCGTTATTGCAAACACAAACGTTAATGTTTCAAAACATCTTTAAACCAAATGAAAAAATATGTTAGTTAGAAAAAACGGGAACAAAAAATCCCTTGGTTTTGTGGCAATTCTTCTACCGTGAAATAGTACAAAACTTTTAATTCCTATTTAATAACAATAATACCTTTGCTTTTAGATTTTCAGTTCAAAATGTATGTTTATTTATGGATATAAAATTAGTTTCGTACCATAATGGATTGATAATACTAAATCCTATTGTTTTTTTTAACATGGAATAGCAAATTTTGTGAATACGTTCAATGTTTTATTCTATACGAATTGTTCGCTTATCAATCAATCTTTTTTAAAAGAAAATGATGGGGACAAAATATAAAAACATAAAAACATATTTTTTGGAGAATGTATGTTATTACCAAATTTTTTTTGAACATTATTTTCTTGACATAAAATTTAGAATAGAGGTTCTCAAAATGTGGACATATTTTTGAACGAAAAAATGTTCAAACAAAAATGTGGGCTTCACTGCCTACATTTTTTTAAACGTTGATTAATTTTTATTAACATTTAAATTTCCTATCAAAACACTGAAGTTGTCATTTTCATTTTTATTTTTTTTTCAATTTAAATTTATCTAATTAATTTATCTTAATTTTAGTGCAAATTTTGAGTTTGTGTGACTCTGATATGTTACACCATAAAGCTACAAAGCCAACATGGCTAAAAAACATTTGAAATGGATATTCTCCATTTATATCGTCATACTGATAAATGTTTTTTGTTGTTGTTGTTGTTGCTGCTGCTGTTAATAACAAATAGCTCAAATGGATGTGTTCATTCATTTTGTGCCGTTGTCATCATCGGGAAAGTTCGTGTTCACTTTCCACGCTATTCCCAGTATTTATTCCAGGTGTATGCACAAATGCCGAAAGCAATCTATCTTGCAACCTAACATTTCTTTTTTTTTGTTTTATAATGTTTGTTAGCAGTTGTGTGCATTGTACCATAAAATTCCGGAACCTTTTTGTTCATTTCCTCAACATTAGAAGAGTCATTTCTTTCAATTTGTAACCATTCAATTGGAATTGTATTACATTTGCCTACTCGTATATATGTAAAGTATATATATTTTATATATATATCGTTCATTTCAATTTGGGTTTTGCCATCACAAAACATGTGACCTAACCTATTTGAATCAAAGTTAACCGTAAAAAAAAGAAAATTATCGTAATTCTTTTTTGCCATTTTAACGTTTTTATTAATTCTACCTTTTCTTTTTATTATTAGTTGCAATTTCAATTGAACCAATTTGTCCTTCAATCCATTAGAAAAATCCACAAAACATAGCAACTGTTTTTTCCATTCATTTTAAAGTCAATTTGTAACTAGAAGAAGAATAGAGATAATAATAAAAAAAAGAATAAAGATGAAATACAAACAATATATACAACAATAAATGATAACTAAAAGAACAGAAGCAATGAACTAAAAGCTAAAAAGTTGGTTCAAGAGAAATGAAACAAACATAGACATCAAACAATGGTGATTCAATTGGAAAATTTATAGCAAATTGAAGAGCAAGAATTGAAGAATTGTACAAATTATGTCTCAATATAACAACTACATTTTTCTTTCATTCACTTTTATCATATTCCACGATTATACTGAAAAACATTTTTTTTTGTTTTATGGTTGAATGGCCAACTTGAAACCGATGAAATGTTAAATTGGTGAACGAACCATAAAATCAATGATTGTTCATGCCTCAAGCCATGTTTTATTCATTCCACTTGTGATCCATTCATCTAACATCTTCATTTCAAGATATTTACAATTGAAATATTTGTCAATTGTATCAATTGTTAATTTTGATTTAAAAATAGAGTGCATGAAAAACAAATGGCAAACAAAATCAACATTGGTATAATAAAATAACATTTTAAACTGTTTTATGACTTCAATATGTTTCTCAACATATTTTTTCCCTTATTCGAATGTGATTTACAAGGTGCAATTGTGAACATTGTTAAAAATAATTACAACATTAGTGAATATAAAATTTAGAGATATATCGACACACACACACACTGAAGACATATGGTGTTAGGGAAATTTCTTGTTCTTTTATTTTATTTTTTTTTCTGGTAAAAGTAAGAAAATTTGTATACATACATAGACAAACACAAACACACGCCCGAATCTACATGACCATAGTTTCATATGGCAATTCTGCTAGCACCCGAAAAAAAACCGAAACCTAAAACTGGTAACTTTCAAAAACATCAACCTCTACGCCAATGATGCGCGCAAGCGTTGTTTGTGTATCTTCCATTCATTCAGTCGACACTTTTTCTCTATTCTTTTCCTTCCGAACCGACCGAGTTTATATTTTTGGGTTCTCATGTATTGTGTGTGTATGTGTGTGTGTGTGTGTGTGTGTATCAAGCAACCAAACAATCTAACGGCTCTCACCCAATGTGGTGTGTCGGTCGGTGTCTCTTATACCATCACACAAAACTTTTGTGTTTGGGCACTACTCCTTCGGGCGAACGGTTTCAGTTGTGTGTTTAAATGTGTTCTATGTGTTCATATTGGTTTCAATTGTACGGTGTTGGCTTCTTCGTGTGCATGTGTTCCATCTCTTCTATTTATATTCTACATTTGTACTGGTGGAGGTAAGATCTATCAAATTGAAACCAATTTACCAGCATCATCATCATCATCATCGTCGAATCGAATAGATTGTTTTTGAATCATCCAACTCATTTATTTTCAATTAGTACTTCTACACTTTTTTTAATTAATATTTTTTAGAATTTAATAATAGATAAAAAAATGAATTATTGACAAGTATAATTTTGTAATATTTAATATTATTTTTTTTTGTTTATCATATCAATTAGATGAAACATCGTCAACACGTCATATATGAATCTCTCACAAATTTGAATCGTTTTCCGCTATGAATTTCACATTGTGTTGTGATCGGTATCAGGTATCACCGAAACATTTGACGCTTTATTTTTTTAATCTAATTTATTTATGAAACCTAATCGGAAAGATAAATTGTGACAAATTATGAATTTGGTAAATGACAGTAGCTTCATCATGACCAAAAATAGCCACAAAATTGATCATTCAAATCAAAGTGCTTTCAATCAAAACAATATAAAAACATTATCAACGTCAATTTGATTCATTGTTTAATAGTAGTATAGTAAACTGTCATCATCATTTTACGAATTGTTTGCACAACATTGACCGACACTCGACACTCTCCATTCAATTGGTATTTCCAAACGTCAACAAAATCATCATTGGTGGTCAAAACAAATGAAGGAAACAACAGCAACAACACAAAATACTGGAAAAAAACGTTTTATGATTATTATATCTAATTGATCATGTTTATCCAAATGTAATTTCAAATGCCAACATCAACACCATCAACATAATCTTCATTTTCATATTGTTGTGTTGTCTTCTTCACTGGGATTGTGTGTTTGGTTTCATCAACAATAATATACATTGCAATACGAGTACAAACACACACAAATATATTGGTGACACACATTTATACATTGTACAACTACTACCAATTTCCATGTGTGTATGTGTGCCTGTGTTTTCTGTGGATATTTATGTTGTGTATGTGCAATAATGTTGATCGTGTCGATGTGAGCCGTTTGCCGCATTTCACAACATCAACATATCCAGAAATTGTTTTTGGAAGAAGAGAAGAGAAGAGAGAAAGAAAGAAAAAGTGTACCGAACAAGCCATGTGTGTTTGATATGATTGGTGTGTGATATACGATATAGATATATATATAAATATTCGAATGTGTGCTATGGTCATCGATAAGCAAACGAAGAAGAAAAACTAAAAGGCCAACCCAAACCGACCCGACCTAATGAAACTAACAAGACAAAATGTTTGCCACCCACCCACCACCAATCAAATGAATCGGAAGCCAATCGTTTTCATCATTTATGACCATTGACATTTTGTAAATTGAGATCCATCGTCACAACATCATTTTTCCTATTGTAAATCAATACAAATCATTCGAACATCAATTGAATCGACATTGAACAAATATTCAAATCATCATCATCGGACCAACCAATCATCCTTAATGGTAAGTCAACCTTATTATTATATGATCATTATATAATATTGCAACTAGATAATAATAATAAAAAAAAGTATGAACTAGATAAATTGCAGATAACAGTAAAAAAAGAGAAAACCTTTCGCATACGAATGCAACGGCCACAATTAGTACAATAGAAATATAAATTATTATTATTATTATTATTATTTATTGAATATATAAATCATTTGTTCCAATTTATTAATTGCAAAGACTCAAATGTGTGCCATACTTTTTTTTCTTGCATTCGTCACTCTTTTATATAGTTAAAATTTGCCAAAATCAGCATTTTATTTAATGATTGACATTTTTTCTATTATTAATAACCGCCATTACGTAATTGATGTTCTTGAGATGACAGAATGTGTGATCAATTCTTGAATTTAAGTTTGACATTTTGTTTTTTTTTAAATTACTGAGTCTTATAGTCTATCATGAATCAATTTTATGACAAATTAAAATATTCAATTGTATCATTGAATATTATCGATAAAATGTTATAAAAATGAACAAATGAATTGAATCATTTCAATAATTTCATTATGGGAAATTTACAATTTACATTTCCACAAATCAAAATTCTGAATTTGTTCAAGTTGAGTTTACACTCTTTTGTCTGTGTCTGTGCTTGTTGGGTACATGTTTAAATTAAATCTTTGATTAAATTATACATTTTCCATTCATTCGATATATACATATTATTTTGACTTATTATTTTCATAAAACTTTTCCCACCAATTTTTCAAACAATATCATGTAATGTACGTTGGCATCTATTACGAGAACAAATATAAGAGAGAGGGAATAATCTTTTTTTTCCAATATTGCCTATCAATCGATTGATCGATCAATCAATCAATGAATCACATTGAACTTGTCACCATAATGATCAATTGATTAATTGATCAAATATTTGTTTTTCCTTTTATTCAAATAATAACAACAACAACAACACCAACAAAATTGGTATTAACTTTCAAAACAAGATTCTATGGTTTATTAAGGAGAATGTTTTCCATCTTTATTTTCGATTAATATTAAAAGTTGCTTCAGGAATAGAGAAGAGAGGGACAAAAAGTGTATTAGGAAACGTCTCTGACACTCACACACACAAATACATTGATAATGTTGGCATTTTTACGTTTTACGGTTCGGCAATTCAAACTTTTATGGCACAGACACCATAGGATATATTATTAAATAATAATATTATTATTATTATAAAAACGGCAAGTCTTTGATGTATAGAGTATGAATATTTCAAATATTTTTCTATTCCATTAACTATTTATTATTATTATTATTATTTGCCTCCAATCCATTCGCCGTCAAGATCAGAAGATTGTTTAGAGTTTTCATTTTTTTTCTCTCTCTTTCTTTCTAGCATCATTCCCATCGGTCTTGTTGGAAATGTTTTTTTTGTTGTTGAAAGTATATATTGTTTGAATTTGCATTTTCTTCCATCTCTCTTCCACTTTACCTCTTGTATACATATGCTGAATGCAATGAGTAATATGATTTTGTATTCTACAATTAGATCACTTTTATACCATTTTCCATAATAGGATTTGTTCATATATTTTAATATATATCAATGTTTAATTGAGTCGGAATTAACATTTCACATTATTTCATATATGGTTCTTCACTTTTTTTTGCAATAATTTCATTTGTACAAATTTATTCTTTCGGATCACTTACTCCGTTCCATTAAGTTTGAATTGAAATCGAAATTTAGTTCACAAATAGACTTTACTCATTCGAACTTTAGTATTGCCGCCGGCCCTTGGAATCTGGAATGTCGTTGGCAAGATTCTTTCATTCTTTCTTTCTTTCATTCTTTCATGTTTTGTGTTCAATTGAGATTGTCGTTCGTTTGTTAACTTTATTTGCTAAAGAATCAAGTGTATACCCCATTAGAATGAATATTACACCAATATGCAAATAATAGTTTGGAGGCTGAACGTTGAATGAATAATGTTGGTTCCGAGATGGGACAAAACCAGAACGAACGAACGAACGAACGAATAAATGAATGAATGAATGAATGAATGAAACTGATTCATTTCGATGGAAAAAAACTTTCCATCCAAACCACCGCCATCACCACCAATACCATCATCATCATGTACAATTCATTCGTTGTAAATGGATATATCCTTTCATTGAGTCTATAATTTGGATGCAATTCAATCTTGAAATCTTTGAAATTATTTTACTATTATTTCTACATTTTCTCTTGTATCGTTTTCAAGTTCACAATTGCCTACTAAAATATTCCAGATGATGGTGATGGTTGCTTGGTTTGATTTGTCGGTTGATGATCCTAATGGATGATTACAATCCAAACCAATCTCTCTTTTTTATATATATATTTTGGTACAAATTTTTTATTATATGCTTTTAGAATAAAATAATTCTTTTTGATCTAAACTTTAGAATCTAATCTATTTTATTTTATGATGTAAATGTAATGAAACTTTGGACTATTTAAACATTGATTCGTTACACATTTTATACCTCATTTAATTTTCGTTTCAACATTAAGGATAATTACCAAAAAAAACTATACGATAATGTATGAAGCTATCATCATTTACGATCGATTCCTTTCCATTGCTTCTTTAAGAATACAAGCTTCTTTCACATTGATTCTTGTTTTTCTTGTTTTCGTAGTTTTTTTGTTGTTGTTGTCCTAAATATATCTCAACATATTGTTTGTGATGTCGATGACAGAAGACTTTGTGTTCTGTATTTTATTAATTAATTAAAATTAATCGTAACATGTCAGTTTTTGTCCAATATATTTTTTCTCTTTTGCTTGTATTGAATTTGATTCAGTTTGTACAATCAAGGTTAATTAGCGCCAAAGAAGGTTTCAGCTTTTTTTTATTATTATTATTTGGTGAACAAATGCGATTCAGTTCATCCATTTTTGGTTCACTTGTTTCGGTACATTAATTTTAGCAAACATCCTTTTTCTTATCAGCAACAAATTGTGTTTTATATGTTTGTCTTGTTCCCAATGTAATTATTAATTAATCATTAATACATTTTTCACTATCTAACCATATTAGTGTACACATTGGCCTTGACTGCAGATGAGTTTGAAATTAACTTTCGTTCTTGTTTACATTTCTGGTTCACTTATTTACCCTCTTGGAATAGGTAACCAATTTTTTTATCGTCGTCGACGTTGTTGTCTTCCTCCTCCTCCTCAACTTTCTCCTCTTTCTTCTTCATTTCTCCCTTCTTTTCATCTTATATATTTAGATTGATCATTCTCAATGCTAATTGCCAACTTATTCTGCGTGATAGTGCACACAAATGCTGTATCTTACTTTGTTCTTTCGGTCGACATTGATTAATTGTACACGACCTAAAGTTGGCGTTGTTACCATTTGTGAACCGTAAATGAAAATGTATAGAACTATTCTATGTATACACAACCAACACAAATTTAACTAGTTTTTTTGTTCTCGTTTAAATTTTGAAACTCAATTTTGTTGTGCCAAATTTTCTTTTACTTTTCTACAATTTTGTACAATTTGACACAATTGAATGCATTTATTTTTATATATATAAAACTAAGAGGAAAAGTTACACAACATTTGTTAGCTTCTTTTTTTGTGACAACAATAAAAGAAGAACAAGATAATAAAACGATCATTTTAAATCGTTCAATCCGATTCAACCTGACGATTCTTCTTGTTTTCCACTTTTCTAAAGTGTACAATTTAGTCAACAGTAGCAGACAAAAAACATACTCAATCTACTTGACAACAAATTTATCATCAGTTAGAAAATTCATTTTATAGAAACATAGTAAGCGACCGGAAGTGCATTTGAACCTCTCTCTTTTGTCATTGTCTCATCAACACCATAGCGTCACATTTATACTTTACTAAACAAAATAAAACAAAACAAAACAAAAGAATTGCACAATCTTTGCCATTCATAATCGCATTACTCATTTGGATTTGGTTTTCATCGTATTCGCCGAGAGACAATGCTTGTTTGTCTATGTCGGAACAAAGAAACAAAAAACATGTTTGTATACTTGTAGATTGGTAACATTGTGATCATTTATGAGATTTGTTAAGATTTAATAATGACAATGTTTCCAATTTTTTTCCCAATATATATCATTTATTTCCGATTGGATTGAAGGAAAGAGAGTGAGAGAGAAAGTAAGCTCCACTAAAGTAACACATCTTCTGTGTCGTTTCTGTACACTTTTGGATGTACTTTCTCTTTTTTTTATTTTTGTTCACGATTTATTTTTGTATTTGACGCCATATATTAATTCTACCATTAAAGTCTTGTGTCAAATTAATGTTTGATACCGATGGAGAGTACTCTCTCATCATGGTCATTGATGTAGACGTAAAGACAAGGGGTCCCATTTGTATACGGTTGATTGATCATTTCCAATGGATACAAATGAATGAGACATTTTTTTTCATTCTATGTTCCACATATATATAGATTCTATATTACAATAATAATCTGTCAATTGTATTACATCTTACTTTGAGAATTGCATCATAATATCTAATTAAGTCATATCCGATTGTATCCATTTATTACCCAAATCATATCAAACATTATTCCATTCAAATTAATCCATTCAACCATTTCTTTTTTTTCTCCCGTTGGCCAAAGTGCCTTTGAGCGATGATTTAAGGCGGAGAATAGTCTTTTTCATAAAATAAGAGCCTCATTGTTTTTTGAACCTAATAAAATATAGATTTATCTATATAAAATTCAATGTAAGAAGTCCTATCCTGTCTGATCCATTTGCTTATTTTTTTTGTTAATTAAATCAAAAGGGAACTGAGTCTATTGTTAAATGTCTTTTATAATTAAAGAAGATTTATTGAGAAATACTTTTTTTTATTATTCAAACAAAAAAAATAAAAATAAATAGATTAATTCTTTGTAGAATTCTTTAATTAAATGTACCGTAATATTAAATTCTGATCGTTCTTGTTTGTCTATTTGTTTGCTTGTTTGTTCGTCTAACATCTACATCTACCTTGAATTTATTTAGGTTTTTGGTTTTGAAAACAATTCTATAAAGTCTTTGAACAGAATAAAATTGAGAATTTTATTTTATTTTAAAATTGCAATTGTAAACCAAATATTCCAATACTTTATTGTTGTGAAAGGATATCATTCTTCAAGTTTATAATAGATTTTATTTTCTCGATTTGATTGCGAATCTTATTTTTTTATATATCTCAATGACACAATAGTCGAATTTGTGGTCCAAAACCTTTGAACCATAACTCAATTTCAACAATCGTTCTTCGCTTTTTAAATAGATCACAATTCTTTTGTGATGGACACAAAATTGAATATTAGCAATCGTTGAATTCAGGTCGCAAAATCCATTACGAATGTGGAAAAAAAGGTTGCAATTGACATGGCCAAATGAACGGACTATGGCAACACAATCGAATCATCAATAAATCATTCAATTATTGTGTCTGTTTGTATATGTTTATGCATATATTTTATAAATAAAAAATAATTTTATACAATTCATAACCAAAACACAAAAAACAAGATAGAAAGAAAACATTTGTATATGAAAATTCCATTTCCTTCTATACATTCTCACTTTGGTTCATTGCTTTGTACAATCCATTCAATCAACTTTATTACAAAAAAATATATATATTTTTCTACATTTATAATAGCAAATTTTGGGTTTTTTTTTATTCAACACTGGAACCAATTTTGGATTCAATGTTTAGAGATCATCATTTTCATAAGTGTACATAGGAAATGTACCACCAAGAGTGAATCTGATCATCAATCAAACAAAGAGAGAAAAAGAGCTAGAGTTAAATGTAAAGGGAAAAGGACAAAGAAGGGAATAAGCTAGAAAAAAAAATGTGAGATTATTTATACCTTCCCATTTTGATGTATATTAGCTAAAAACGTAAATTTGAATTCTATAGCTCAAAAGAGAATGGAACAAGAATGGAATTGTGAATTGAAGTGAGAGAAAGAGAGAAAATTTCAATTCAACTAATGGATTTACAACCAAACCATCATTGGCAACAATCGACATTGTCACTTGTTTGCGTAATCCATTCTACTATTGGACCGAAATCAAATCCATCGAAATGGTTAATTCGATTAATTCGTTTACGTTCTTCAACATGTCATTCATTCTCTTTTTCTTTTGGTTGATGTACAAATTTAATCTTCGATTGATTTTTTTCCTCTTTTTTCTGCACTCTTTCACTTCAATTTTAGTGCGTATAGTGTTTGAACAAATTTGTACGACACATCGAAACTATTTAATACTCAATTTAAAAATCATTCTTCTTGAAATGGCTATTGCTAAATTGCCAAAATGTTGTGTCAACTTTTAGTGTAATATAATAAATCAAATTGAACATTTTTTTCCTTTTTTTTGTGGTTTTCTTTTCTTTACTTTCATGTTCGGAAAAAGATGATCAATTTATTTGAATTATATAAAAGCTAATTTTCTAAGATTTTTTTTCTTATGGTTACATACTAATGGAATCAATTACTTTTCGATTTGATTGCAAATCCATTCAATTGGTACCGTCTGGTAGGAATTGAGGTCAATATTGTAATCGATATATTCCATTAATATATCGATCATCATTCATTCTAAATACGTGCCTTGACGACTTGTAGATAAAATTCTGAGTTTTCGCACAAGCACACAAACAAACAAACAAATAAACACAAACTCAAACTCAAACTCAAACAAGAAGAAAACAATCTTTTTCACGTAAACCAAATTGGAACATAATTCAACAATGATGATATAATAAAAACAGCAACAAGAACTAATAAATTGAATTCATTCAAACTATTGAATCGTGATGGTTTTCAAACTTTTTACTCGTTCCTTTATCTTCATTGAGTTTGTTCTACTACTATTTCCCCGTAAAAAAATTAATAATAAATCAATATTCTCTCTTATACTGGGATTTAATTTACCAAAATTTTGGTATATTTGGATAAAGTGTACGGCATCTATACAAACACATACATACATACATACATAGGCATCCATCGTACACCATTCTACAATATTGTTCAAACGATGAACGATAGTGATTGATTGTTTGTTTGTATTTCTCGGGTTTTTCTTCTCTTTCTCTTTACATTTTCTGGTTGTTGGTTAACACTCACACACACACACCCAACATGAAGAAATTGGTGAGATTCCTCTTGTTTTTTTTCTTGTTGGGTGCCACTATACAATTATGGCCTCGTTTGACGGCTTCAAACGGAAGGACTCGTTCGATGGATTGATAGATTGATGGCGACGTGTGTCCCCCTTCTCGGGAAAATTTGGTTTCCTTCCGAAAACAACTTTAACTTGTTTTGGTTTTTGGTTTAGTTTATTTTTTTCTATGTTCCGAATTCCCTTCAAATAATTTATATATATAAACATTTTTGTATTTTAATTTACAAGAATATTATTTTTGAGACACTCGAACACCAATCAAATTGGTCATTATTGATCATTTATTAGGCTACCGTATTTCAGTTTTATTTGATTACCGTTTTTTTGCAGGTGTAGGTGCAATTTATCATAAAACAAAAAGAGAGAGAGAGAGAGCTACTTTCCTAATTTATATTTGACAATACATTGGCAATAATTGCGTGCATTTGATTGCACAATACACTTGAGTTCAATATTTGAATCGGAAATTCATATAGTCACTAAATATACATTCCACTCTATATTTAATAGGACAACAATTATAGATTAATTCATGAATTCAAAGTATGCATTTGCTTTTTTTCTCTCTTTCTCTCTTTTATTTTCATTTAAACTGGTGGCGACGCACCCACATAATCCACATGAAAGATAGACACCCAAATAGATAAAAAATGGTTTGATTAAATGACTACGATGACATTGGCATTGACCACATTTATATATCATTATATATTGCCATTATTCAGGTTATAACCTCCTTTTTTGTAGATCCATTCATTTCTTTTGTTAGGTTGTAGTCTAGAGTTGCTTCTCTCTCTCTTTTCAATTCAATCCACTCTTTCAATGTTCACAGCGGGAAAGTGGATTGAGAGATGAACCGAATTATTATAAATGAATGGCCTCTTGTCATCCTCAGTAATTATGTAAGCTCTCACACTCTCCAACCATTGAATTAATTAATTAAAATTGTCTGGCAACCATTGCGGCAAAATACAATGATACAATGATTGACAATCTTCTGTCATTTTTTTTCATTCTCTATGTATTGGGCAATATACCAATCGACGTCAATTGATATTATTATAATATATATAACAAAAAGTATGGTTTAATGAAAACGGTCACTAGAGATTGAGAATGGAATCATTTGAATAGGACTACAATTATAGTTGTAGATTTAATGAGGATCATCATATAAATGGACTTTGGATCATAAATCCGAAAAAGAAAGAATTCATTTATTCACTCAAATAGGTTTGCCATTTGCCATCCAAAGATAAACATCCTAATTCAAACACACACACACACACACATATTGTCGGATTCACCTTATGTGAAGTGGCTATTTGATGGTTTGATTATTCTTCTTCTTCTTTATTCTGGTTGTCTTCTTACTCTTCAGCAAAGTGAAGAGAAAAAAAATGTGCATGTGTTTGCCAATCTTGTTGTCTGTCGTCGGGTCGCAGATGCACTTCAATTCTAATAATAATGCTTCTATCACACATAATGTAGTAGGATCACAAAAAAAAGCTTCAAGTGTGTGCATGTGGCTTGTTGACTTGATTAATTGTTCATATTTACTCTTCCATACCACATCGAAAAGAATTGCTAAATTGGTAAAATGTGCTAACGTTCAAATTTAATTTGTTCAACAACATTTTTTTTCCTACTTGATCATCTATTTCATCATTCATATTGCCACTTTATGATGAAAAAAGAAGAAGAAGAAGAAGAAGACTTGTCGTCTCTCGTCAAATTTATGATTGAGTTGTAAACATTTGACTGAAATCAATTGGTTCAAATATATTTCTTGATGATGGTTTTGGGTGTGGTCATACTCTATAATTGATATATGTTTTTTTTGAAATTTTAAATTCTTTAAACTATAAATTAAATCAAATTTTAACATTTAGACATATCTTCCATTAGTTCAACTAACTTGGCGCAATCCCCTTTTCACTAAATTGGTGATTTCAAACAATCTCCATTAAATTTGGGCAAGAATTGTTTCATTTCTAAATTATAGTTGATGATGATAATGATTATTTGTATTTTAATCTTGTGAAATTGTATTTTGCAGTTGAGTTGTACAACTCTAGTATTTTTCCCCAATTTTTAAATTCAATCTTTTTGTCTATGTCGAGGAAATTTGCAATCAAAGTTAAAATGGTAACCGTTACCATATGATTAAGTATAATGGAAGCCAGACAGATCTTATGGCAAACTCTCCGGATTTTTCAGTTAGGGTACTCAGTTGGAATGAACATTTCAACAATTAAATGAAACAACAAAAATTTGATCGACAAAAATGGAATGGAACCTTAAATTTACTTGTCATATATTTGCCATATATACCGTTTTCAATTGAATGTTTGTTGTTTTCATGCTTTCTTAGTAATTGAAACCAATTTCGTTATATATATATTTGAAGCTAAAAAAGCAATTCTAACTAGAATGGAGGAAACGAATTCTTGTCACTAAATTCTTCTGCTTAATTCGACTAAAAATTTTTTTATTTGTTTTGCGCTCGCCTTTTTCCTTCCTCGATTGCTATGTTTAAAGTTTCTCAACGTAATTCCGAACAAGTTCCGCTCGTTTACGAATGGAAGCTCAAATTTGTTTGGCGCGAGTAACTTTCCAAACACTATACAGCGAAAGGAAAATATTTAACAATTTGGCTCCCGTTCAAAATGTATAGGTAATGTTGGACAAAGTTTGCTATCTCTTAATGCTTCCGTGATATAACCCAAACATAGCATAGACAAACACAAAACCACAAAATCTGAAACTTATCTTATGGTCATTTAGTCGTAATCTTAATTAATTTCTACCCACACATCAATGTTGATAAAACGCGTCAATAGAAACCTATTTTTGTTATTGCAATAGTAAAGAATCATTAACCTTTTGCCCGATTCTATACTAGTCAGACAACCAATGAACCAAAATGGACAGGTCAACCTTTATCTAGTAAACTTTAGACATTTCCATTACCATAGAAACTAATTCCACTTTTTATTGCTATGCATATTTATTATAACATTTACAGAAGAAGACAATTTCACTTTAGGAACATCATCATTACTTTAAGTTTAGGTTGATGATGAGACCGAAACTCCATTTCAGATTGTAGAATAGACCATTTTACGTCTCTCTTCCTCTATTCTTGTTTAGATAAATTATTTCTTCACTGTTTTTGGTCATCTTTTATACGTATACATTATATTCTGTGTATACCCATTTGAAACAAATAGAGTAAATTAAAATTTATGTTTTATTGCCTCGTTTCAGGAACTTGGCCAAATTTACTCTTTGCCCTATTTACTCTTCAAATTATTCTTCCCGTCTGAAATTTCAATGATTCTGACATATATCTAACAAATATTAGGTTTAGTATAATTCAAATTATTGCACTTTAACTCTATATTTCTTGAATCATGAATTATGGATTTTTCATCTTTTTCCATATTTCTTATCGTTTGACTTTTTTCTTCGGTCAAATTCATTTATCTATATATAGATGTTTGAGCATCTCACTTTCATGCTCTTACAATCAAAAGAATGTTTCCATCAACGTTTGACTATAACTGAATGACTGACTGACTGACTTGAATGTTATACCACATTTGTAATTGCATCAAAATCGTTCCTAACTTTCTAATAGATTTTTTTTGTTGCTCTTTGGCTTGATTTTTCCTTCGTTTGCCAACAAATTTTTTCTTCTTGTTCTCACTATAAGTTACTTCATTTTTTCCTCGCTAATGTGCAACCATCAACATTCTTTTTAAATGTACTTTTCCGTTTGTGTGATTCTTTGATTATTATTGCACAGTTGAAGTTGTCAACTGATGATATTGTGTCGTTCATTAAAGACAACGACGATATAGTTGACAATAATGTTGATTGTTAGTTCGACTCATTTACTCAAATGGGTCTACTATTATCAGTTTTGGTTCAGATTCTTTATTATTTTATTATATTTTATTTTTTTGTATGTTAACGGCTACACCTAGTATCACTAATAATAATATGGGTGATGATAAATTTAACTATTGTTAATAGATTAGACATTTATTTGTTTTTCGTTCAATATTTTCATTATATTTTATGTTATTTGTTCTTTCTTCTATTCAATCTTTTTGTATATATATATATAAACAACAAATTTGTATTGTTCAATGAACGGAAGTTGTATCACAA
The DNA here is from genome assembly GCA_029204025.1 of Blomia tropicalis. Classification (NCBI taxonomy): domain Eukaryota; kingdom Metazoa; phylum Arthropoda; class Arachnida; order Sarcoptiformes; family Echimyopodidae; genus Blomia; species Blomia tropicalis. The sequence goes on along the minus strand of CM055089.1, from coordinate 13,331,933 downwards.
TGACCTACACAATATAGGTTTTATTCCATTGAAATGTTTGAACCAATGAAACAATGGAACTATCAAATAAAAGTATAAGCACATTTTAGCATCAAACTTGCAAAATTATTATTTGCTTGAAATATATTCATTCAAGTCTTTAATCTGCATACATGAAATTAGTGACCCAAATTTGAATACATTATTTTGTTCATATATTTTCAAAATCAATTAATAATTATTCTTAATGTCAGTATATACTAGCTAGGCCTAATTTGTCTTTTGTTGTTGGTGCTATTATATTATTCACAAATTGAATTTGATTTTTTTAAAAGTTAATTGTGTTTAACATTATTTTATTTTATTTTTATTTTACATTATCAATTCTAATTTAATCTAATTGTGTATTCGACACTCGACGTTTCCAATTTCAAGGATTTGATTCATCTATGGTGGAATGTTGGTCTATTACTTTTCAAACCCTTTCGTTCCACTTTGCTGCATTGCATTTTGAACAAAATTAAATTTATTCGTTTTTGTTGTTTTGGAACAAGAGGTTTTTGGTGAGGGGAAACATTGAATTGAAATTTTTTTAGGGGTAACAAATGAATGAACGAACGAACGAAAAAAATAATTAATAATAGATGTTAATTAATTTGTGAGGGAGTTGTCATTTGGTTTTGTTCGGTTGCTCATGAAAAATGAATGTGTTCAGCAAGAAAAAAAATGTTCATTATTATCATGTTGATAGGATTGAATGGACAAGTTTCAAATCATTTTTTCTTTGCCTTATGTTTGCATTACTCGATCCTACCACAACAATTTGTGGTCGCAACATTATTGTTGGAACATAATAATAATAAAAATAATAACAATAATAATATTTTCCCATAATATTACAATAGATATCATTAACTATAGGTTATGATTGTGTGAAATCTGTGCCATATGTCGACCAAATTTTGTTTTGGGATTTTCTTTGGGATTAGTTGTTTGTAAAAATGAATTTGATTCAATCAATCTAGGTTTAGATTGAAGCTCAATTAACAATAATTCGTTTTTACTCTCTCTTTTTATTTTTTTTGTTCGGTTGGTTAACATTTAATTAGTTTCATATCCTCAAGGTTTATGGACAATTTGATTTAGTTTTTTTAGGGGAAAAAAGTTTAATTCAATTGGTTGACACTTGAATGGTTCACAAAGATACCAATGTGCCATAATAATAGATGATTGTTTTCTATCTTGAAAAAAAAATATAAAAATTGAAACTATCCAAAAGGAAATTCAACACCCAATTTGAAACAAGTAAAAAAATGGTAGTGTAAATGGTGAACCATTATTATTATGGATCGTTTCTTTTATATATATTATTTATAATTCAACCAAAGTTTTCCAAGGTTCATTTGATTGAGATTGGATGCATTACATTTTTGGCTTGACATTGTAATCACAACACACACACACACACACAAACTTATGATGATGAATGGTTTGAACGGTTGAAGATTGAACGAAGAAGAATATTCGTTACATTTAGTCAGTTGTTGTTGACATTGTGAATCATTTCGATCGATAGGACAAAAATGGTATATATTTCACTTTCAACTCAATATTAAATTCAAAAAAATAAAAATGGAAAAATGTCATTTCGGTGCAACCTTTTCTTTTCCTCCCTTCCCCCTCGCCCCTCAGTCCCGTTCCCAATTTTAACGTTCCATTTGGATAAATGGCATTCATGTCACTTTAGTTGATTCTTCGAATGTAGGGAACAACAAATACGATTCCAAAATGTATACTAATTTATTGTTCCATTTATTTGATAATAAGGATGAAGAATCGTATCTAGAGGTGGTGAAAATAATTGTTTTCCTAAAAAAAGTTTTGTATTGAGAATCAGGATTCTTTGAAATATACACAAAAATAATGATTTTTCTTCTTGTTATTCTTGCTTCGATAACTATTGAAAATACATATTTTTTACTTTTTATTCTATATGAAAATAATATAATAAATATAGTCAATTAATTTTTGACATATTCATTTTGCATGTATATCTTTTGAATTGAAAATTACATTTGATGATTTGTTAATAATATTTTCTCTTTTTTTTTCTTTCTTTCTTTCTTTCTATAGTTTGCAGAGTTTGACTTGAATATGAATGTCACACTTTACGGCAATTAATCGTCACCACAAGAAGAGAAGGGGAAAAAATATAGTTGAAAGGAAAATGTGGCTCATTCCGGTTCATCTTGTTGAAGCAAACATTTGCTGCACCAGCTGATGGTGATGGGAAACTTTTTTTTTCTTTTGCTCGGTTTATGGTTCAACAAATATTTTTCATATATAAGGAAAATCATATTTTTTTCATATATTCCGAAGCAAAGTTAATATTTCCTTTAAACTGAAATTGCAAAAAAAAGTTACAAACAAATTCCGGTTTGAAAGTTGTGCGTGTGGCTTAATGAACATCATTTCCCTCTAGAGATTGGATTCCATTGGATTCAATGTGTTGAGTGGTACTTAATTATAGCAATAATTTCTAAATAATGTCAATTGATTTAATGAAAAAGTAAGAAGTGCATCTTTATCGTCGTCGTCGTCGTTGTCGTAAAGGAATATAATCAACAAATTTGATAATGGAGTTGATGGAACAGAAGTGAGAGTCATTGAAAAGTAAAAGTGAATCAACAATCAAGAAAATTGGAATCGATTTAACAAATATAATACAAAATGAATGGACAAACGAATTAATTAACGGAAAAAGGCAAAGAAAAAGAGAGAGAAAGAGAGAGAATTACGAATGAATCAAATTTAAAGTGAAATCAAAAATTGAAAAGTTTTTCAAGCGTATAAATTAGGCGAATTTTGTACTTGAACTTAAACTTTAAATGAATATAAATGAATGGGGTACACTCAAGAGAATCATCGTCACAAATTTGGAATGAATCCTGAAACCAAAGACGATGAAGATTTTGTTTTTATTCAATCTGTAGATCATTAATTGGTTCGCTCATATTGCACAAATCGTTCAAGCCAAACACATTCGAATACAATTCAATTCAATACATTGACATTTGCCGTTTGTGACGATTCTTTCACACACACACACACACACACACACACACACACACACACACAAATTATCTATTCTGTACGATGTTTGTCTCATTCACTCAAGTTCCATGAACAGTTTTGTCTGCAAAGCAATTCCATTATTGACTCAAGCATTCTATTCATCACAAAATTCTGATACACAAAAGAGAGAATAAGATAAAAAAAGAAGAAGAAGAAGGAGAAGAAGGAGATAGTAATAAAGAAAAAAGGGTCGTGAACTATTTTCATCTAACATTATTTTATCAGTATATATATTCGAAACTTTCAACTGTTTTCTTTTTTATTCTTGGTTGTTTGCACTTTGTGTATTTTATCTGTTTTTTTTTTGGTTTATTTTTGGTTCACAACAAAAAAAACTGAACTTAAACAAGAATGGCATCATCGTCATTGAATTCAACTAAGCCGAATGGCAATTCTTCCGGCAATGTTGTCATGTCATCGAATACAATTGAAACCGTAACGGTTACTGTTCGAAGCAGTCGTCACAATTCAACAGTATCAAACTCAAGTGTAATACCAATACAATCGGATTCAGGTGAATTCAAAACAGCAGCAGCATCATCATCAACAACAGCAACAGCAACAAAGTGCATCAGCACCAGGCTCACGGCCCGATTCATCGGCATCAATGCATATCAATAGTGTCAGTAGCACCAATATTGAACCTGAACACGGCAATTTATTATCAACGACCAATACAAGCACAACAACAATAGCAACAACAACAACTCGAAGGAGTAGTACAAATACAAAAATGTCCAATCAATCGAATGGAATTGCAAATACGACCACTAGCTCATCATCAGCCGTTTCATTATCATCATCATGTTCATTGTCATCAGCCTCGTCCGTGTCGATCATTTCGGGTTCTTCCAGTGATAATACGACCACATCGACAACACGTTCGAGTATTGCCAATACAATTACTGCCAATACGTTTGGTGTGACCAATAATAATAATAATAATGAGAATGCATTGACACATCAACAACAACAACAACAACAACAGCAACATTCGACGGCAACGACGCCGACCTCAGGTTCATCGCCGAAAAACATTGGATACTTCGGTGGTGGTCCCGGTGGCTTGGCACGACGTGGTCTAGCCTTACGTAAGGGTGCCGTAAAGAAAAAGATGGTTTCAGTGGTACAAGATCATAAATTTATACCACGATTCTTCAAGCAACCGACCTTTTGTTCCCATTGCAAGGACTTTATTTGGGGCTTCGGAAAGCAGGGCTTCCAATGTCAGGTATGTTTGCACTTTTTTCCTTTTTTTCTCCCTTTATTTCTTGGTTACACTTGACTCTTCCATTTTTATTATATTGAAAGGTAACCAATGGATATATTAAGCATAGAACCCCTCTCCCCGAAAAAAAAAATATAATACAATGGACAGTTTCATTGTTCACTGACGCATTGAATGGCTACTGTTTCGGATGGAATATTTATGCCAATTTCATTATCATCAACTATGAATTAAAGATTGTTCCTCCATATAAATTGTAGCAATATGTTTTTTTTGGCAATAGTTTATAGTGGGGAGACCAATTGTTCGCTCTCTTTCCCCTACAAAAAAATGTGTTCTCAGTTCAGTGATTATCACCCAGATGAATGAATTGAAATGAAACATTATTTTTTTTTATATTCTTCCTCTGTTGAATGAATACATTTATATTATAATTTTGCCATTTTCAACCCCCACTTTCAATAGTCTATCTACAAACTATTGACGAGCTAAAAGAATTTCAGAAGAGAGAGAGAGGAAAATGTCATTCAATCGACATTCAATGCCAATGTCATTTTGAACGTAGGCGGACATTTTTTTAATATTATTTTATATTGTCATCTTCAAAGATTGAATAACAATTCTTCCTCTTTACTCTCTTTCACTTTATTTTAAACGGAAATGTATTTCAACATCACGGCACACCAAACAAGCTAATCTTGATTGTTACCCGCCGATCGGTGACAAATGGAACTTGTCGTCAAGTGAAATTACGATCCATTTTTTTTTAAATTGTGAACGTGAATATACAATCTTCTACTTATTCACTTTTCTATACCTATAGGTCTTTGTACATTATCGTAACCAATGCAATTGACACATTGAATCTTGATACAATTTAATACTTTTCGATCAAATGTTTCCGGTGTAAAGTCATAAAGTATACTTTAGTAACAATGAATAAATAAATATCAATACCGGATATGAATGTAGACAACGGTACAAATTGCTAAACAGGAAATTACTTTGAACCAAATTGTCCGAATTCATTGGAAAATGGTTCAACCAATTGATTAATTTTTTTTCTGCTGTATGTTTGTACAAAATACAGGTGTATTGTTTGACCAATTTTTCCTTTGTAATCTTTAATTAATTAACATCAATAATTTATTGGCATTTACTAACTTTGTTACAAAGAAAATTAATTTTCCATTATTTACTTATATAATTTACACCAAATCAAATAGTGTGTGTTTGATATTGTGAAATATTGATTCTCCTGAAAGTAAACTTCTCCTCAATATATTTTCAATTAGTATATTGACAATATAATGGACAATGTATAGAATAGATTTTTTTCCTTTTTTCAAAAATTTATTATTCGAAGAGGTCGTTAATGTTTCTTCTTTTTTTTGTTAAGTAAATTGCCAAAAAAATAATGAACGACATCGATGATCTATAACATTGTTTAGTGAGTTGATTTCAAATATCCATATTGTGCCAACATATCAATCAAACATGTTTTCAATGAATGATCGGAATTAGTTCGAGTGGTAGCCTCACGAAAGCATGCTAACATTTCAAATGATCTTGTCATCAAATATTGTCTACTATTACGATCGATCGGTTGTCCTATGCCATAGTCGACGTAATCTTCATCAGCATCGTCATCATTCTTTACCAAATAGATGTATTCATCAATCCATTGTGCAATAATGTCCATTTGCCATTGTTCCATCTCTAGGCCAAATAGTGTTATATTGATTGGACATTCGATCGGCCGCTTTCGACAATGATGTATGCGAGCGGAGCTTGGTACCAATTGTAAACGATTACGATTACGATTCATTCCCAACTGTTTAATCGATTCTCTAATCTTATTTGGATTTAAACTGATCAAAAATGGTTCATTACGATTCATTTTAACCGTATCGTTTGGTACAATCATTTGTTTTGATACGATCTTAATCTGTAACAATGATTTCGTTTCATCTTTGATTAAGTTAAGTAAACATGGACGAAGTGCATAGTCGACCACATAATATGAGTTTTGTATGCACGCCAACATTCGATTGGCTCGAGTAATTTCAAATTTGTTCAACATTTTTTTATCTATGTTGAAATTTGATGATTCCATCTCATTCGATTGAATTCCATGCATTATATTTCGATTATATTGATCCATCCAATATTGAAATACCTTTACCTGCCATTCTTCTAATTGAATGTCATTTAAGATGATTGTCATATTACACAATGGATGAAATATGAAACGTTTACATTGACGAACCAATTTTGGTTCAAATTTAAAATTTATTTTCTTTTCTTCCATTGCTGCTGTTTGATTCAATCTAGCCGTCATTGTTTGATTTCGTACATTAGTTACCATAGTTTCATTATGAAGTTTACGGCAAAATTCCGTTTCATTTGCTATTCGATTTTCCATACACAATTCCGGAACTTTACTTAGGTTGATCTTACCGCCATTGTTTCGGACTTTTTCAATTATTTTTGCTAATGTATTAGCATCGTTGAAACCGACATCATTCCATTGTAAATTCGTTGGCATTATTGTTGATGGCGATGGACGTATCAATGGTTGTGGCAATTGTTGTCCATTGCCAATTATGGCTAAAAATGCCATTAATAACAGAATTAAATGTTGCATTATTGAATTAAAGTACAATAACTTAAATCAATTTTTTTATTTGAAAAAATTAGAAGAAGATGATGATGATGGTGATGAATTTGTAGCAAGTTGTAAAGTGTCAAATGTATGAAGAAAATATCTTTTAAAACGATACATTCATTTCAAATTGTTGATTGTTCATTTGATTGATCGGTTCAAATCAAACAAAAAAAATCATTTTTCATTTTACATCTATTAGATTACATGAACATCAATTGACATGTAATTGTTGAATGTAATTTCTCGTTCCGAAATGTTTTGGATTTTTTCTTCTTAGTTACATGTCTAGGTTGTTTAAAATAAAAATTATCTTATCAATCGAATCGAAATGTTGGCGCGCCTCAAACGCGAAGAACATAAATCAATCAATGGATCGATCATTGTGTGTAGAGGAAAAGACTCCTTCTTCTTCTTCTTCTTCTTCTCCTTCTTCTTCTTTTTGTATCAATAGCGCACACTTTTTTGACTGATTCGGCAATTAACAATCAATATTTTGTAGGCTCAAACATCTTTTCATGTTTCTTGCATCATTATCATCCACTATTTTTAGTCCCAATGAACTCGAATGAACATTTAAGTTAGCAAAAGTTTATCATTGAAACCATATTCGATAGTTTTAAATCAATATTTTATAATCTATTTGAAAAAAATGATTGGGTTTTCCATTACAGTTTTCTTTTTTTAGTTTTTCTATGTTCCTTTTCCTGGATCTGAAAACAATCTCCTGATTTTTTTTCTCTTATAAATATTTACGCGGATTAATACGCGGTCAATAAATTATAAATATTTTAAAATATATTTTTAATATTACAAACTTTGTTCTTATTTTTTTTAAAGGATCAAAATGTTTTTTTCCATTTTATATTTAATCTTATGATAGAAGCTAAGTCCTTCTCTAGCCTTCTTAACTATTTATTTTTATTACAGTTCAATCTTTTTCCATTTATTAAATTAATAATCACAAGATTCTTGTACGTCCTATTCAATTGTTCATAACATTTTTTTTATCTAATATTTTGAGTCGCAATAAGTTTGGTTATTACACACACTTAAATTGCGTTCCTTCTTAAGTTGTTGTTGGTGTTGATGTTGTTGTTGTGTATTGATATATTTCCTTTATTTTGCTATTAGATCAATTTCCGTTATATAGGGAAAAAAAGTAATAGAAGAAATGGAAAACTTCACTCGTGACATTCCATTTTATGGGTTATCATTTCTTAGACACAACTACTTGTTCCTTCTTTTTTTCTGTTCTCTTCTTTCAAACATTTTATTATCTTATGAACGGAAAAAGATTTGAATGTTTAATGAACTTGATCGGTTTCAAACCATATTCTGTTTTGTTCATATATTTTATATTTTTTATTTAGGTATGTTCCTATGTGGTACACAAACGATGCCACGAATTTGTTGCCTTCAAATGTCCTGGCATCGACAAAGATTTTGGAAATCGTGGCGGAAAGGATCTTGGAGATCCACGTACGAAACATCAATTCGCCATTCATACTTACACATCACCTACGTTTTGTGATCATTGTGGTTCACTATTGTATGGCCTATTACATCAAGGTTTTAAATGTAAATCATGTGACATGAACGTACACAAAAAATGTCAAGAAATGGTAAGTCTCGCACACTTGTTCAACGAACCATTAATAATATAATTTTTTTTGCATTTTAGGTACCAAATCTATGTGGATGTGATCATACGGAACGTCGTGGACGAATTCAATTGGCAATTCATTCGAATGATGATCAAACACAATTGTTGTGTGAAATTAAGCAAGCAAAAAATCTAATTCCAATGGATCCGAATGGTCTTTCCGATCCATACGTAAAATGTAAATTAGTACCCGACAGTGGTGTTAGTATGAAACGAAAGACACGAACGATTAAGGCATGTCTCAATCCGGAATGGAATGAAACATTACGATTTGAATTGAAACCGGATGATAAAGATCGACGTCTATTAATTGAAATATGGGATTGGGATCGTACGTCACGTAATGATTTTATGGGATCACTTTCATTTGGTGTATCAGAATTGCTCAAATGTTCAGCTGATGGATGGTTTAAACTATTGAATCAAGATGAGGGTGAATACTATAATGTACCAGTTCCGGCGGTTGGTGAAGATGTTGACATACTTCGTGATATGAGACTTAAATCGGTTACATCAAATGTTACATCGACACGATGGAATGCTACACGTGGATCGGATGATATGAGTACATCAACCGATGGACGATGTAGTTCCCTATCAACCGGTTCAATTTCCGATACAAGTTCCAATGCAATTCCACATAATATGAATAAGCAAGATGTAATTCGTTCCACGGATTTCAATTATATAATGGTGCTTGGTAAAGGTTCATTCGGTAAGGTGATGCTTGCCGAACGTAAGGGAACCGATGAATTATATGCAGTAAAGATCCTGAAAAAAGATATCATCATTCAAGATGATGATGTCGAGTGTGCAATGGTTGAGAAACGAGTCCTGGCATTGGCCGAGAAGCCACCATTCTTGGTACAACTTCATTCATGTTTTCAAACAATGGATCGCCTTTATTTCGTAATGGAATATGTCAATGGTGGTGATCTTATGTTTCAAATACAACAAACGGGTAAATTTAAGGAACCAATTGCCGTTTTCTATGCTGCCGAGATTGCAATTGGCCTCTTCTTTCTTCATTCACGTGGAATCATATATCGTGATCTAAAGTTAGATAATGTCTTATTGGATGAGGATGGACATATCAAGATTGCCGATTTTGGTATGTGTAAGGAGAATATCTTTGGTAATAAGACAACGAAAACGTTTTGTGGAACGCCCGATTATATTGCACCGGAAATTATTGCGTATCAAACGTATGGAAAATCGGTTCGTATTTTATATCAATTTTCTTTTATGAGATACTAGTTTTCAATTTTATTTATTTATTTATTTTTCCAAAGGTCGATTGGTGGGCGTACGGTGTTCTATTGTATGAAATGTTAGTCGGTCAACCTCCATTTGATGGTGAAGATGAAGAGGAATTGTTTGCAGCAATTACCGATCATCATGTTTCATATCCAAAATCATTATCAAAAGAATCGAAAGATATTTGTAAAGGTTTATTGGTAAAAGATCCGAAAAAACGTCTCGGCTGTTCGGAGACCGGCGAAGAAGATGTACGATCACATCCATTCTTTCGTCGTATTGATTGGGATAAAATTGCAAAACGTGACGTTCAACCACCGTTTAAGCCAAAAATCAAACATCGTAAAGATGTAAGCAATTTCGATAAACAATTTACATCGGAAAAGACCGATCTAACGCCAACCGATAAGTTGTTCATGATGAATCTTGATCAAAGTGAATTCTATGGATTTAGTTTCCTAAATCCTGAATATATTCAACATGTTTAAGTTTGGAATCAAAGCCATGGAATGGACACATTCAAACATATCAACATTATATATTATTGAAAGATAGAAGAAAAAAAATGGAAAACATTGAATGGAAATTTTTATTTCAATTCTTACTAAAAGAATTGTAATATGAAACTGATGATGTGAATTGTATTCGTGATTCTCATTGTTTGAATTTGCTGTGGTCAGCAAAAACTAAAGAGAGGGAAACGAAAACAAAACAACGAGAGAAAAACAAAGAAATATCGCCTGACACCAATTGTGTTGATCGATCTCTCGATCGAATTGTTTATTAATATCGGACGAAAGAAAAATAAGAAGAAGAAGAAAAGAAAGGAAAGGAAAGATTCCTTCATTTATCAACGTTGAATAATATTTCTCCTATACCGAAATTGTATTCGTAACAAAATATTATTAAGTGTGACTATTTGTTCCGGACGTGATATTGTTATTGTTTGGATCCGTGTGGCAATCAAAACATTCATTCGTAAATGGAAAGAATATTGAAAAGTTATCTTTTTGTTTCGTTTCGTTCTTGGATTGGAGAAATGCATCGATGCGAGTGAAATTGGTTCCAAGAATATATATGAAACATGAACACCTATTTTTTTGCCTCGTGTTGTTGAATTTTTTTTCGCTTTTTTTGCAAATGTTGACTCATCGAAAACATTGATTCCGATTGTGTCAGTTTGTTTGTTTGTTTGTTTGTTTGCTTGTATCCCCTTTTCCCCTCAATCTCCTCGTGTGTTTACTCTATCTTCACATCTTCCATACAAACAAATTTCTTATCACAAAACTTCACGCTTCGCATCCTTTCCTTTTTTTTCCTGGATGGAAACTTTTGTTCGGTATGTACCGAACGAAAGAATCAACCGACAACTAAATGAAAAAAAAATTAATCGCACCCAAGAAAAGATCTGAACAGAAGCACCATTAAATTGACCACAAAAAAATTGAATGCACCAAGTCAAGTCAATGCCTTCACTCACTTCATCATCTCCTTTTACTTTTCATCACATTTGCTATCAACATTCGCACAATTCTATTCTTATTGCTTGTTTTTATATATATATTCGGTTTTGAAATGTTTAAAGAATCGGAAAATTTAAAGCAATATATCATCAATCATTATCATCGACCGACGATAGAAACAGAATCAAGATAGACATCATTGATCATTGATTGATTTGCAATAAACTGTTAAAAGTATACTTTTTTTCTTCTTTTTTTTGGTTCAAATTATTTTCAATAAATGGCAACAACAAACCAAACCAAAAAAGACTCAACATTTAACTTTAAATTAAATTAAAATTATTGAAAAATATTCAAGACACATTCAAATATCAAGTTACTTCTTTCCCTCCTTAAATTCCTTTTCCTAGTATTGTTTCTGTTAGTAATCCAACAACCCAAATGACTTAATAAAACCGAAAAATACTCTTTTATAGCAATATAGAATGCATAATAATTATTGTTATTGTATTGAATTACATTCAAATTATTGTTTTTTGATCATCGAAAAATGTCTTAAGCGTAATATTCTCTTATAAACCATAACAACAACAACAACAACAACAATATTCTTTGATTTGATTATTCACTCTATCTATCACATCACCGCCATTATCATTTGATTTATATTCTTTTATTTTGTGTAAAATGTTATTTGGATCAAATGTGATTTCAAATATAATTGAATTTTATTTAAATAAATATATGCCAATAAAAAAAGTTTCAATCATGTATTTGGTTCAATACCATTCTTAAGGAAATTTTCGGAAAATAATCTTATCAATCAAATCATTATGACTCATTCATTAGTCATTAGTGGTCTTTGTTAGTTAGTTAGCTGCCAGCAGTAGGATTTCATCATACTAGCATATATAAATCGGCCATTCCTTTGTTCAAGTTAATGCATTTGGTTTCAACTTGTTATCACCTTCAACATCGACTCCAACTTTCATCTTTTGTTCTGTGTTTTGTACAATTTCGTAGTACGAACTACTCTGTTTCCAAAAACAATTTCAATAATCTTTTTCATCAAAGACATATTACATCTTTTCAATTCCAAAATCGAATGAATCAGCAATAACCCATGAAATTACATTTCCTGTTTCAAATTGTCCAAATCCGTAAAGATTTTCACCGCTAACATCTTTGTAATGTTCATTGTTTCGACCAGTCCAACATTGTGGCGAATCTTCGAATCCATGGACCATCATTGCCATCATCATAGATTGTTTTTCCTTTGGTAAGTTACCAAACTCTTTTTTCATGCGCTTCATTAGATTGCGAACATTAGTGCCAGTAAAAAATCCTTTAATATCGACACAATAGATATCTGTATACTTTTCACTTTCATTTTCATTACTTCTAATGTTGATTTCTGCAAATTGTGCTGATGTCCAATCGATAAATTCATACATATCTTCCTCTGAATTTGTCTTTATATGTAATGGTTTAAGTGTTGAACGATTTGAATAGGTTCTAATAGTTGGATAACATCGTTTAATTTCCATATTTGATATCAATTCATCATTGCAATCATTATTATCTTTGACATGTTGAAAGTATTGTTGCAATGAATTTGGTGATATATTTGGCAATTTAGGCTCCCATTTAAGAATGAAATCACATTTCAATTGTGTTCGCTTTAAACATTCCATAACACGTTGATAATTCTTCTTTTCCGGTTTGAAATAATCTTTTCCAAGCTCAATCATTACTCGATATTTATTTATTATATTGTGCTTCCGGTTTAAGGTCGATTCCTTACCGATCAAACCTAATCGGTGATATGTATCCGTATTTAACGATAACAATAATGTTTGATCTGGTAATAAGGCATACGTATCGTCCATATTAACATCTCGATTCACTATTTTAAATATAAATTAGATTATTTTTGTTTTCAATTTATCCATTTACTTACCTGATAGACCATATAACAGTCCATTTTGACCATAAGAATTGAGAAAATGTGGACAAATCAATGCATATATTGGCATATTTCGTAGAAAGATAAATCCTAAATCATTTGTTTCGATCACGAACTTCCGAATTGTATCCACAATTGTTTCATCTTCCGATAAGATTTGAATCGTATGCGAATATATGTGTCGTTTAAGTAGTTTATCAATTTGAGGGTTGTCATCATCATAGATGGTATCCGTTTTGAGTATGTCAACCAATTTGGAACTTGTCATCGGTTTAAATGTTGTCCAAGTTGAATTTGTCATGTTGATTCTTGTATTTGATGAATGTTTTGACCGCAAACACGTGTTTACCTTCAATTAATGCTCTCTACTTCCGTTAGATGGCGGCTTCCGCTACAAACAAAATTGACACATATGACCTCGATACATTTGAATCATAAATAAAATTGACACATTTGAATCATGCGGATAAAATAACTTTACTACTATTATAATAATAATATAACTTGGATTATTTCAAACTTTTGATCAAATTAATTAATGCATTAGTTGAACTGTCATGTGAACTGATCGTACCATCTTGACGTAACTCTTTATCGATTGTCTTTGCCAATTCTTTACCCAATTCAACGCCCCATTGATCATATGAGTTAATATTCCATATAACACCTTGAACAAAGATCTTATGTTCATACGCCGCCACCAATGCACCCAAATTGAATGGATTGAATACGTCGACCAAAAATGAGTTTGTCGGTCGATTTCCTTCGAATACCTTATGAGGAAGTATCTTTGCAATCTGTTCAATCGATTTTCCTTGTTGTTGCAATTCACTTTCCGCTTGTTGACGACTTTTTCCTTTCATCAATGCTTCAGTTTGAGCAAGATAATTGGCCAACAGGATTGTGTGATGATGTCCACCACGAATAGGATTCAACGTTCGTGCTGGCGCAATGAAATCGCATGGAATCAAACGAGTTCCTTGATGAATCAATTGATAGAATGCATGTTGTCCATTTGTACCCGGTTCACCCCAAACAATTGGTCCGGTAGAATAGTTTACGGTTTGTCCCGTTCGTGTGACATACTTTCCATTCGATTCCATGTCACCTTGTTGAAAATATGCCGCAAATCGATGTAAATATTGATCATATGGTAGAATGGCTTGCGTTTCTGCACCATAAAAGTTGACATACCAAATGCCGATCAATGCCATCAAGACGGGAAGGTTTCGTTCCAATGGTTCCGAACAAAAGTGTTGATCCATAAAATGTGCACCTTCCAACAATTGACGATAGTTATCGAATCCAATGTGTACGGCAATTGATAGACCAATTGCTGACCAAAGTGAATATCGACCACCGACCCAATCCCAAAATTCAAACATTGAATTTGAATCAATGCCAAATGCTGTAACCTTCTCCTTATTGGTTGACAATGCAACAAAATGTTTTGCCACTGCCGATTGATCGTTTGCCGTTTTTAAGAACCATTCCTTTGCCGATTCTGCATTGGTAATCGTTTCCTGTGTTGTGAACGTCTTTGATGCAATAATGAACAACGTTGTCTCGGGATTCAACTTTGAAACCACTTCATGTAGATGTGTACCATCAATATTAGATACAAAGTGTACGTTTGGACCAATTTGATAGTGTTTCAATGCTTCGGTTACCATAACCGGTCCAAGATCGGAACCACCGATTCCAATGTTGACAACATCCGTAATCTTCTTTCCGGTATAGCCGGTCCACTTTGCACCAATTAAATCGTTACAAAACTGTTCCATCTTTGCTAGAACTCGATTCACGTCGGCCATAACATCGACACCATCCACTAAAATTGGTTTATTCGATTGATTACGAAGTGCAACATGAAGTACGGCACGATTCTCGGTAAAATTGATTCGCTCTCCATTAAACATTGCGTCGCGCATCGATTCAACGCCACGATTACGTGCCAATTGCATCAGATCCGATAGGATTTGATCATTAATCAAATTTTTTGAATAATCAAACAACAAGAATCCATTGTTTTTGGTTGACAACTGCAAACTATATAAAATTTAAAAGAAAGTTATGAAAAACTTTTACATATTAATGACGTGGCAACTTACTGAAACTTATCGAATCGATTCGATTCTGATGCAAACATCTCGGACATGTTCAATTTGGCAGCATTTTGATTGTGATATTGACGCAACTTTTGGTATGTTGGATCATTGGTCAATGAACCATCCACCGATCGTGCTTCGCTGGTTAGGATCGCCTGATGACCTTGTTGTAACATTTGACTGTTGCTTGCCATTTTTCAAAGTTTTGTCGCGTTTTAAACGTTGATCGTTTTTCTGTAGTCTTGTCTGACCGACGACGTCGATGATTGTGTTTACAATTATAATGATCGATGCTCAAAGTCGTGTATTATATTGCTGAGAGAGAACAGGGGAGAGAGAGAAAGACGCCTTGATACAAACCGAATCCTGGTCACTCGATGGCGACACTTATGTAATAACTATCGTACACTTTGACAGTTGAACATTTTTTTCAATGTCAACCAAATTTATATATTTCTTATCATACCTCTACATTTTTCAATGTAGTTGTTCAATATCTTGTTGTCTTTCATTCATTGTTGATTATATTTGAATTTGTACAATCGTTTGTACAACTTTGAGTGCATTCATAAATAGATTTCAGTGTATATAACTCAATATAAATGGACCATTTTCTTGTAATTCTATCATTTATTATCTACTCTTGACCATTCATATTTGTTTGACCTTCAATTGATTTAAAGCAAAACCGAAAAATTGTTCGTCTGTCGATTATTATAATTTATAATTGAATGAACAAGTCCAATCTTGAAATCGACAGACAAGTGAAACGGAAAAGATCATAAAAATTGAACATAACGGGTCTAGGTTTTCGTTTTTTGATAATTGTTGATGATTCTAAATGATGGTTTTGGATCATTTCGAATGTTCCAATTGAAAGATCCGTTTCACATTATTCCACTATACGCTCAATTTATATGTGTGTGTGATGCATCGAAATGGAATGGAACTTCCTGTACGACAATAGATTCCCAAAAACCAATGGTCCAATGATTGATCATTTTTATTTTTATTATTTTCTTTCATTCATTCTAGCTTTAATTTGTTTTCTCTATTACACCACAACAACAAGAACAACAATTCACTTCCCGTGTGTGTGTTTGTGTGTGTTGTAGATGTGTCTGTCCCTGAATGATAATGTCAATTGAACGATCATAATGCTTATTCAATCTTTTTATCATTACAACATTTATGTGACCGTCCTCGTCGATTGCAATGTCAATTTTTGTAATTGTAAGATTAGTTTATTTTCCTTCATTCGAACACTAATTCTCCTAATCTTGTATATATTATTGCCAATATATTTTGCAAATATATTTAATCTTTATTATTTGAATTTGTTTTAAACCATTTACCCAAGAATTGAGTTTATTTTTATTATTATTATTATTATATTCTCTAAACATAATTCAACATTTAAAATTGCTACACTGCAGTTTACTATATTAAAAAACAGTTTATTTTCCCTCATTTTCTTACAAACCGTTTAAGGGAGTTACTGTTTGGTCGATGATTCTTACTGTCGATAACATTTGGAAACATCTGGAAATCCATTCGAATGTAATGTAATGTTATGTGTGTGTGTGATAAACAATTTTTCCATTTATTCCAATTGAAACCAGTTGTCTCTCGTTCATTTTCATTTTCGTTTCCCCCGATCGGAACAAACCGATTTTAATTTTTCCATTCGAATCGATGATCATAGCCACAAATCGTTCCATTGATCATCATCATCATCATTGATTCGAAACGTGTAACAACAAAAAGTTCACAAAAGCTTAAAATTCTTGGATATTTATTTCAATTGTTAAAAGGTGAAACAAAAACTGCAAACAATTGTCTATAGTTTATATTTAATAATCTGAAAGTGAAACGCGCGCGTTTGTGTGTGTAGTTAACAAGATTATAGTTTACCAGAACATAAATATAGAATTCATATTGTATTGAATGATACGGAACTATTGTTTGGTTTTTTTGTGGATTATGATCTTTGATGTTTAGGCTGAGTTTTTTTATGAATGATTGTGCCAAATTGTTTGTTGAAGCGTCCAGGATGTCTGGTTCGTTGCAGTTTATTTTTTTTTTCTTTGTCTGTGAATTTGAAATGTAGAGATGTGTATTCATAAATTCATGAATCATTTTTTTTGTATTTATGGAGAATTATGAACGATCGATTCATTGAAAATGCCGGATGTAGGCTTTGGTTTATTCGTTCCCATTTTATTCTTTATTTTTTTTGGGAAATAAATGATTAACTATTTGGCACCTGAATTAGATTTTATCTTTCTTGATTTTACTAGTTCCGTTTCGTTACCCTTCATTGGTTGATGATGATAATTGAAGATGTTGATAATCGAATTACAATAATTTGATTTTGTGGTTTTTTCTCTTTGTGTGTGTGTGTGTCTGGGTCTGTGTAGGAGAATGTATCTTGACGTTCTTTTCACATTTACGTGCCGCTTTAGTTTGTCTCGCTTGATATTTTGTGTGTGTGTGGTGATATCTATGTGAATGTTCATGTCTATTATTGGATATATACTTTAATTCTATATTTTTTTTCTTTCGTGAATCAATTAGAAGTTGATTTCGATTACGAAGAGAGTAGGGAGAGTTAGAGAAAGACGTGCATAGTGTCGAAGTGAAATGGTTTTATAGAGTTAATTAGCGAAAACTAACTTGCAATTTTGGGTACATTTTTTTCGAGAATCGACATGTATGGGGGCTCTCATTGCCATTTATACATACATTTATATACCTTCTAATGTTTTCCGTAATTAACAATTTGAAGGTCGGCGGTACACACGCACCATCCATTCCGTCACTATTAGTCCATTTGAATAATTTTTTTTTCTGGTAAAGGGAGGAATTTATGGAACAATTAAATGACAGAATTCTTCCAATCTGCACGCACACAAATTTTTTTTTGCTTTAATGTTTCCGATTGTACCATAGAGTTCAATGAGATGATGAATAAAGTTTTTGAAGTATGAGCGTAGGAGAAGATGATTTGAGGCAAATGGGAGAAAAGTTTGCATCTCGTTTTGTGTTTTTTTTAATTTTATTTTTGGATTCAGGTTTATTCATAGGCACACACACACACACACACGCACGCATTTACACACAAACACACACGCACACCTATTCATATTATTGATTTATAATGGTAATAACAGAATAATTATGGTGATTAGATTGATTCTATATAAATTTGTAATCTACAATATTAATGATTGTTGAGAATATATGGAAGAATGCACTTTACAGTATTCACTTTGTTACGATTTTTTTCTGTAGGTTGGTAGGTTGGTTCGAGTGCAATAATAATTGCCATTGATGGAGATGAAGTGAAAAAAAAACGTTAAAATCTACAATGAAATCGATTTTTTTTCTGAATTTGAGCCAACAATATTCTTGGTTGATTAGAATGGGTGTATTTTTTTGTTTGGTTTATTTGGCAATAGTTGGTTACGTTTTTTTTTTCTTGATCTCTTTTATATATGTTGGAAAATGGTTGGTGATTTTTAAATTAAGAACCTTTCGTTTTGGTGAAAATTGATTTCCATTATATATTATACACCTACAAATGGATTCAGCTCCTCACTGTGGTGTATCTATACTATATCTTTGAATCTTGCTTCCTTCCGTTTAAATTTCTTTTTTTTTTGTTCATTTCAATTCGATCTTCACCATCACCCAATTACGTTGGCTAGCTAGCTAGCAAGATTACTTTTTTTTTGTTGTTGATGTGTGTGTGTGTGAACGTGAATGTGAATGTGTGCGTTGTTTAGATATTTGAATTGCAAATTTGTGTAATGTTTCGATGTTTTAAAGTTGAATTTACGATTCTCTTTTACGGATTGTTTAGTTGATTCGTTTTTTTTCTTTCTCTCTCTTATTTTTATTATTGTATGTTTTTATAAATTTTTAAGTATAATTTTACTGATGTCGTCCATTGAGACTCAAATAGTGGAATTCTCTCATACAAATAATGATGATTTTGATGATCGTCATCGTTTAGGTTTTTTTATTTTACTCGATTCCACACAAACATTTCAAATAAATTTCTAGGCATCGTTGGCATGTTTGGACAATGCCAACAATATCATCGTCAATTCTTTTCGATTAATCTTGCCATCTTTGTTATAATCGCATCCCGATAGAATTGCACGTTGAAACTCTTGCAAATCTTGTGCATCATAGTCCTTTTGTTTTGTTTTTTTTTTTGTTTTTGGGTTTTCCAGGCGACAATTTAAGAAGAACAATAGATAGAATAGAGAAAAAAAGAAAAGGGAAAATACGGGATTTGTACGGGTGAAGAGGGCGGCAAAGACAAGTTCCATTAAATTTTGGAATAAATAATTTATGATGGCAAGTAGCGACAGCAAAAAAAAGAAAAAAAAAAAAAAGAAAGACAGAAAGACAGAAACTAGAGCAAAAACAAAAGCGAAAAGACCAGGTGCAAGCAAAGGTGGTGATCACATGCCACCTTTATCTTGTTTTTTTTTCATCACTTGCTTTACTCTAATTCCACACGGGACACTTGCACTTTTGCACACTTACCTTCTTGACCAATTCGAGCAGATCCTTAAGGAATCCTTTCAATTCTTCGTTCTCGATCGTACCATTCATGTCCTACATTTAATAAGAAAGGATTATTTTATTTTTAGTTTTTTTTCACTATATAAATTCTTAAGGAATTATTGAATGATGAATGTATGGTATGTTCAGTTTTATGTGTGTGTGTGTGTGTTTGCCCAATTCTCCTCTCATCAATTAATCATTCATTCACTTTGATAATATAGTAAATTCCAATCCTATGTTAAATTAAATATTGTCCAATTGCATAAATGATTGAGTTGCACTTCTTTTCCTTTGACTTCTTCTTTGCACATTTTTTTTTCTTTTTAACTTTAATTCATTTTAGACTTAGGATCACATTTGTGATTTCGGTCACTTTTTCCCTTTGTGGTGATTTAGTAAATTTCCATCGTATGGATTTTCATTTCCAAACTATAAAACTTTGCTTCTTCTTCTTCTTCTTTTATATTTACACAAAACGTTTTTTTTCTTTTTTGAATTGCATTACAGATTGATTTTACATGTTTGTGTGGGTGTTTGGTTATATTCCATTTGATCTAAACGAATGTCATTCTTTTAATTTCTTTAAATCTCAAATTTCATTACTTTGATTATGTTAGTCAATTTTTTGTTCCCCGTACACAAGCAAATTCATTATCCGTTAAACCATATGTAAGGTTTTTTGGTGTGAAATACTCCATCAAAACGTCCTTTAGTTAGGTTAGTTTATGGTTTGAATTTAGATTGCATCAAGCCATAAACAATAATGAACATGTCGTCCTCGACGGAGTCATCTGGTTGATGTCTTTACGGAGCACAATCAAATTTTTTATGTAACACACAACCCGAATGAAAGCAATTGAGGAAGGAGAGTATTGCTGCTGTTGATGCTGTCAACCTTGCATTATCCATAATCAGTTTTTTCCATAGTATTGTATAGGGAGAGAGACTGTCTTAGTGTATTATGTCTATGGGCCAAAAAAATCAACTAATGACTGGTTATAAGGCCATTTTGTTCCAAGGTTTCCTTTTTTTGTCCTAACTATAGATGCATGCCCATTAGTCATGACTCATGATTTCAGGTATATCCTTTATATAATAACCTTTCTTATATATTTATAAGAGAATGACTTTGAATGTTCCTTCTTTCTTTATTTTTGTTGTATGTTAAAAAAGGTGGCATCAGAATATAGCCTATCTTATGTATGTGTGTTTGTCGACCAATAAAGATCGTTAAACTTTTCTTTCTTTTGCCATTTCTCTCTCTCTCTCTCTCTCTCTCTCTCTCTCTCCTTATTCATAGCGATTCATTGCCACCAGTTTCCGTAACCAAACCATCTCACTATTGTGCTGACATTAGACGTTCCAAATGGTACAATAGCAATTCTAATTAAGGCTTCCTTACCTTACACCAAATTTATCTTTCTCTTGTCTCTTGTTCCATTCACTTCTCTCTCTCTCTCTCTCTCTCTCTCTCTCTCTCTCTCTCTCTCTCTCTCTCTCTCTCTCTCTCTCTCTCTCTCTCTCTCTCTCTCTCTCTCTTTTGGTACATTTCCATCCATGTGTGTTATGTGCGTGTGTATTAGTGTATCCCCTTAGACTAAATAGATGAGAATTGATGTAAACATTCAACTATAAGATGTTACCCCGAAACGGTTTTGGTCCAATTGGAACCGTTGATTGTCTTTTACTTCTGCTTTTTTCCTTGCTGAGATCTTCACTCTTATATAATGACCAACTTCAATATCTCAATTCAATACCGTACATTAGCTTCATTCTCGTTTCCTTCTTATTGAATGAATCTGATCTTTTTTTTATTAGGTTCATTTTAGTCGTTGATTTAGCCAAAAACTTGTGTTTCATATAATCATTACATGTTTGTAGATCCATTTTTATTTTTTATTTGATGTTGCGTGCGTGTCTGATTTTTTTTTCTTCCTTTCTTTCATTCATTCATTTTTCCGAATTAATTAATTAGTCGATTTATGTTGGTCGATTGACTTTTAGTTGAATGGTTGGGATTTAATAAAACATTTACTACAAGATTGATTCGGTCAATTGAATTCGATTTAGGCACAAGTTCAATTCATACATTGACTTTTAATTATCTTCTTTAATGATTTCCAATCAACATTTGAAAAGAATGGCGTGATAGTTTCAATTCTCCTTTTTTCTCCATTAATTTGGTATTTGTGTCACCCAAATTTCGTAGCAAGCAATTTCATCGCTTCGTTTTCTCTCTTGTGAGTCAAACTCATTGCAAAAAATGGACACCTTTTTCCACTTGAAAAAGTGGTTGTTCAATTTTTTTGTATTATGGAACCACTCAAAATTGGTTCAAACAATCGAATTGAATTTTCAATGTTTAACGTTTGTACCATTTCGTTCTCTATCTTTTCTTTTATTTTACACCTTCAAGTCTATTATTCAAGTGTTAATTAGAGTTTGTCACTAAGTGAAACTTGCATTTTTTATAAGAAGATTCTTGTTTTTTCTCAAACGAGTTTTATTTTTTTTCGTTTTCTCTCGTCTACGACATTTTTAATTTAAATAATCAATTTCAATCTATGACAATTTTACATTTGAAATATGCCATGTATTTTTATTGTTCTTTTCAATCTTATTGTTCTTGTTATTTCCGTCGTTGCATGTTTTTAAAAAATAAAATGAAAAATATATAACCGAACATGTTTAATGTGTGTGTGGGGGTAGGAATATAAATCAATAGAAACGCGCAACATTTTTTTGTGTATGTTGGTTACTAATCCCCCCTCAACTCCAGTTTTATTATTATTTTTTAAATTCTTGATTGCACTGATTTTTTTTTCGTTCGGGTAAAGTTTGGTTTCATGCATATACATGTAAATGTATATATATATGCAAAACACTTAATGTTGAATGATGGATTGACGTCGGCATGCTGGTCGTTACATGGCCTGATTTGATCGCAAACAACCCAATTTTTTTGTGTGTTTGGTGTGCTTGGAACTAGACAGGAGAATCAAGGGGACAACAACAACAACAAAGTGGGGAGGAGAAACTTACCCGATCGTAGAGTGCAAAGACGCGCTCGATGTCCTCCTTTGTCAATTTGGCTGCTCCCTTAAATGCTGAACGGCACAAAAAGTTCTCCTTCACCGGAAGTAGTCTATTGAGTTTTCGAAACGAATAAAGTTAGATTCGTAATGAATAAATATTGAAAAGTATGTTCAATGATGAATGTATATATATAAGAGATGGGAAAATTGCATTTCCATTACTTTGACTAATCCTTCTCCATTCTGTCATTCACTAAAATATATTTCAATTAACGGCAAGACCATTCAAACAGTATCCACTAAATCTAATTATCCAATTGACACTTTATATATCTATATTATTATAACTTGGAAACATCACAATTTTTTAGTCTTATTACTGTCATGGGACACTTTTGCTTCAATCAAATTATTATATAAGTTGGCGAAGATGATGATTTCACTCATGCATCGATTAGCATTATATTATATTTTGTTAGCTTTCCGACAACTTTGTTCTCAATGTTAGTTTGGTTTGGTTCCAATTTATGTTAAGCCGTCGCCGTTTCGTTCCACTGAATTCCTTTTATTCAATAATATAAAAAAAGGATTTGTTTGCTGAGAGTTGAACAACGCCAAACAACATGTCGGCTCGTTATATATTTTTTTCTTGGTGTTGTTCATTGAATAAGCAAATGTTGCCTTTAATCTTTACTTTCATTCCCATTCTCCATTCTTGCTCACTTTAGTCTTAATCAATTATGTTTTTGGCAAGATCATTGAACCCAAAAACAAAAACAAACAAACAGAACAGAAAATGTGTTGACGAACCAAAGATAGTAAGATTGTCAATAGTTGCAATTATATTTGGTCTCAATAGCAAACATGAATTGATTCTTATGGCTGACACTACAACTAAAACTTGACACTTGCAACCAAATAACGAAAGATAGAATCTAGAGAATCAAAGATCTTTCTTCTATGTGTGTGTCTCGGTGAGAAGCAGAAAAAAATCAATCGAATCATGTTTGATCATTCATCACTTACTTTGCCATCTCGCTCAATTGCAACTTTCCATCTTTGTTCGAATCGAATATCTGCAACAACGTATCGGTATATTCGATCAGCTTGTCCTCATCGATCGTCTCCCGTTTCGCTTCACGTAGCAAGTCTTTCAGGAAATTCTACGACCATCCAATTGAACGAGTGCGAGATATTGGAAAAATAATAATATTAAAAAAAAACATTAAACATGAATGAAGTGGAATGATGTTGTTGTAGTTGTTAGTGGCGGTGTTGGTTGGTTGTTGATAACAAAAAATGAGACTCGATCAGTAATGGGGTAGCTAACTAGTGATGCGAATCGATTCGAATATTTCCATTATGGCCACCTGGTCTCTTTGGGTTTTTTTTTTGGTAATTTTTGCACCGAAAAAAAGAGAAAGAACTTACCTTCAACTCATCGGCTTCGATGTATCCACTTCCGTCGGTGTCGTATTCGCGCCAAATCTACATTCACATTTAATAGAAAACCATTTATAGTTTTGTTGATATTTGCCATATTGGTTTCGAAATAATAAATACCTTCATAAATTCAACACTCGATTCGAGGGGATTATCGAAACGAAACAATAGAAGAAAACTTTCCTCCAATGGAAGCAATTGTGCCAACTATTATTGTTAATATTGAAAATGTAAATAAATGTTAATATAAATTGATTATGGAATCAACAATGATAACGAGTTCAAAGTCAATTGGTGAATGTTTTGTGTTTTGTTTTTTGTTTTTGTTTTGTGGAATATTTTATGTTTTTATACTCTTTATATATTTGTATAAAATTGCATTCGATGTAGATGGTGGCAAGTCTGGATCGACATTTATTTATTCATTTATTCACTCAAACTTATTTCAGAATTATGGAATTGTATTTGAACGAATGATTGATGTTCTTAATGTAAACTAACTCACAAAGTGGTGGGCTGCTATATTTTAACTAATAAACGCTTTGGCAGATGATAATCCATTCATATAAAGCTTTTGTTTTTGTTCGTTTTGAAAATGTTAATTAAGATAGGAGAAGAAGAATAATCATTAAAATTGATTGAAAAAATGTACTTTTTTTATAGAAAATATTTATTTGTTAAATTTTCTTGATTGATCGAAAGTTGAAAGAATTCTTGTCAATTCAATGGAATTTTATTGTCGGTTATTTGTTGCGGTTTTATTTCAATTGTTTTCTCCTTTTTTTTGTGGTTTCACACTTGAAACAAACAACATTGAAGCTCTTATTCGCAATTCAATTGCACCATAAATTTGAGTGACGTTGAAAAATGACAATCGATTTATTTGAAAATGTTTTGTGTCGTATCGGTTGAAAGCTAATCAAACTACATTGAAGTTTGAGTCAATTGAACTTTTTTATTTCCTCTCTAACCAAACCAAATGGGTGAAACTTCTTCTTCTTTTTTTCCATATTATTCTTTTGAATAAATTAGTTGTCCCAAATGATCTATCTATCTATCTATTTATTTTTACATGTCTTTTAACAAATTTAAATTATTTCTAATGTGGTTCATTTTATCTATAGCCAATATTTGCAATTATTCAACATTGTGCGATATATATATAGGGGTATTTTATCCGTTCTTCACCCGTTCCTTCTTTTTTTTCCTCTTGTTTGTGCTAATTGGATTAATTAATTTCAAATTTTTACTTGTTTTTATACGCTCTTGAACTATCTTTCGATTCTTTGGAATTAACAATTAGTTTGCGTTTCAGTGGCAAACAACAAGGAACGGTTCAACAGTGGAAAGTAACGAAAATGAAATGCAGTGAAGTGTGCCGGCAGTGAGCGAGCAAGCAAAACATGGTATATACTTTGCCCCAAGACCGTGATTGCCAAAAACGGATGGGACATTATAGGCAAATACAAAATAAATGCTGAACTCTATGGCATTGAATCTTTCTGTGTGTGTGTGTGTTAGGGCATCAATGTAAGAGCAATTCATGTTCCTAGTCTATGTCAGTGGAATTAGATGCCAAAGAATGAATGGGTAAACAGCGATGCCGTTTTGCGTCATGATGAACGACGTTCTGTAATGTCTCATTTCACAATGAATACTTGATTGGTAGGTGGTGGTGGTGATGGTGTCATTCTTTATACGACAACAAACACTTGGTATACATTTGATGATTGTTGCAAGACGACAACAACAATAACATTTATGTATGTATGTATATATGAGAAATGAAGAGAAACAAATAAACACGCAACAAAACTCTCCTTTGGAAAGAGAGAACAGAATCACATCTTCAATGCATAAACTCATTCATTCCATTTACAAGTTTATGTTCATTTGTTTTCATTCACTCGTTTCAAACATTCACTTATTCTGTCACAATTTTCTTTTCTTTTTTTGTTGCTTGACGATAGCGTAAATTTTAAATTGTTTGGAAAACTTTATACTTCTCATTAATGTTTCATGGAACATGGTTTATAATTTTTATACTATAGTGAAAAATTTAACATGAAAGGTTGGTTTGTAATTCAATTTAAAAAAAAATTATGAACGATGATGACATTCAATTAGAGGATGAATGTGTAAAGCTCACAATCATTCTAACACATTGGCTCTTTATGATGGGATCGTTCTCCACTTTCAAGAATAATTCATCGTTTATGATGTAGCCAACTGTAGATCATCATAATTTAAACATATCATTTATATATATAAAATGTGTAAAACTTGAATATTTCAATTTTCATTTTAATGTTTGCATTAGATTTATCACATGTTCGTCCTTATACATTACCTCACGAATTTCAATCTTGCCGTCCTTGTTGTCATCATATGCTTCCATAAAACATTCCTTAAGCTCGGCAAACATTGTGTCGGTGACAACCTAGAACAAGTGTGATAAGTTTCTTCTTGTTTCCTTTTTTCTCATCCAAAACAAACCTCGGGTCCAATGTCGGTTGCATTGACCGACGAAACAAATTCACGAAGAAAGTTATCCAATTCGCAACCTTCAATGTAACCATTTCCTGTTAATAGAATAATAGATTTGATTCGATTAATTAATTAATTAATTGAACACCCATTCATTCATTCATTTTGGTCAATGTAAACCAAAAGAACAATGACAATTGAAGAAAAGTTAACTTAATGAGAAATCAGTGGTAGAACAAAATTGACATTGATTAGAATAGAAAAAAATGGGTTACCAAGAAAAACTAATCTAATTAAGAGTTTAGTGGAAAAAAATTAAAAGAAAGTATGATGAACTGAGATAGAGGCTGACTAGATCCAATTTACTTTAAAATAAAATTTAGAATTGATTGTGGTCGATATTTAATGTTGGTTAGTTAGTTAGTTAAAAAATTATATTCTTTAATTGAATCCCAAATGAGACCTTTCACCAAACGATGTCATATCTATGCATGCGTAAATCAGTTGAACCCATTTTTGTTTTATTATCAACGTTCAACTTGAAGGCCAATCTGTCCTCATTGTCCAATCATCATAATTATGAACTAATCTTGTCTAGTCTAGTCTAGTCCAGTCTAGTACAATATTAATTAAGTTATGTTTTAACATTGTCGGTTTAACTGTACCAAGATAAGCAGCAAGAACTGGACAGAAAACTTTATCCACTTCTTTGTTTGTATTCTGTCACTGTTGTGGTCAAATTGTATGTTGCAATAATTATTTTTGATCTATTGTTGGTTACATATTTTCAAACGAATCGTTCATAATTAACTTGATATATATATAATCATATGTTGTTATAATCCATTGCATATCAAATGTGGATAGGACAAAAAAATGGTTTTTCGGTTTGACTTGATCATAACTTTTACTGTAAACTTTACAAACAAATGTTATTGAAAAAGTTTTTGACATTTTTGCTGACCTAAACCGCTATCAGATTAATTAGATTTCCTTTATGTAAATTTGTATGTTTTCCATTGTCATCATATTATATAATGAGAATTTCATTGAAAATGTTTGCAGGTATATTATCATTTTATTTAATGAATGTTAAACTTTTGTCACAAACATGTCATTTGATTCGAGGAATTTCTCTTTTTTTCCATTTTCAATATTAATTTCACAGTTTCAGTGAGAAAGACTGAATTTGATTGGCTCATTTATTGAGCGAAAAAAAAATGTGATTGTAGAAAAACGCACAATGATCATTATACACAACCACATACCATAAGTCAGAGATTTTTAAAGTGTGATTCTAGGTCCACTTATAAGTCCGGAAGAGTTGAGAAAAACTTTCTGACTATATGAAAATGTATTGCATTGAAAAAAACCTAACAGTGAAGCCAACATTTGGGCAACCTCATTTTGCCATAGACAAACAAGTGTTTCCTTTTCACAATATATTTTTTTATTACCAGCCAATTTAAAATTGAACAACAAATTGCCTTCTAGGCAACCAAATAAAAAAACAAGTTTATTTTGTAACAAAATTGTTAAGCCTTTCACTTTTATATGTGTTTATGTGTGATATGAAACTTTTCAACCTTTTTCAAATCTTAAATGTAAAACATATACGAGAAAAAAAAACTTACCATCGTTATCATAATGGCTCCAAACTTCCATAAATTGGATCGAAGTCAAATTCTTCAATTGGCGCGTATTCTTGTCACGAAATTGACGCATAAAATTCGATTGCTTACTCGTTTCAGACGAATCCGAATGATTGATTGTGGTTGCCATCGTTTTGTGCGTGCTTATGTTCGTGTGTGTGTTAAAGTGTTTAAGACTTATCAAATTAGGTGATGATGAAAATGGTTGAAAGAATGAAATAAAAGTAGCAGAAGTGGAACAAATAACAATAACAACAACAACACAAAAAACAGAGAAAAATTTAAAGATTTAATTTATTTTGACAGTTTTCAATTTTATAGTTTTTTATTTGAAATGATGTTGATGTTAGATTTTTATTTATATATATATTTAATAATAATAGATAGTTTAGATATATATATATATGATTCAATTGAAGATTGAGGTTCAACACGGCGGAATAGCGTACAGACAACTGAATTCGTTCGAACGATCGTCGGCAACTCTTATATGATTTGATACCTCACCATGTAGAGCTAGGCCAATTGTCACACACACACAAGACAAGAACACATTCAAATACTAGAACCAGAATAGATGGAATAGACTGTACAGAATTGCTAGTGGTTGACTGGTTTGGCGTTTGCAATGTTTGCGATATTGCTTGCTTGCTTCAATCGGTTAACTTTCTCTCTCTCTGTCTCTCACTTTCTCATCATGTTCTAGTCCTATTTCTCTCTCAATTTTATCCTATATACATTCCAAAATGGCCTGCAGGCTGGATCAATGCATTTGTGTGTGTGTGTGTGTGTGTGTTACAACTCAACCAGTAAAATCGGGGATTCTATGAAAAACTAGACCGAAAAATTCCAGAACCATTTTATTCTACCGTGTTTATGCCACCACGACCACCACCACTACTAGTGCTAACACCAAAAACATTTACTTTTTTCAAATTTGTTTTCTCTTTTTTCATTTCTTCTTTTCAATGGTTAGTTTTTTATTTTGGCAAATCTGTTTGTGTCGATTCATTCTCTTTTTTGTTTGTTGGTCAGTTCATCTCCGTATTATATGAGATTCTCTATTCATCCAACCATTGAATGAACTAACACACACAAAAATTGTACGGCAACATTTGTACACAAACACACAACAGAATGTACAAAAAAACGAGAAAGAAGGCGCAAACATAATTCATAAATGTGATATA
This sequence comes from Blomia tropicalis, assembly GCA_029204025.1. NCBI lineage: Eukaryota > Metazoa > Arthropoda > Arachnida > Sarcoptiformes > Echimyopodidae > Blomia > Blomia tropicalis. Next base: position 13,302,078 of record CM055089.1, on the reverse strand, counting down.
TGTTCCCCACGCACAATGCAATCATCAAATTGCATTTATTTTTGGTTAGTACATGTGGGAATGAACATTATAGCAACAACAACAACAACAATTTTTTATAATAATTAGATAAAAAATGACCTCAATTTATAGCCATAGGTATAATGCCTTTGGTTATAGATAGGATTTCCTTTTTTTATGCTTATATAATTGGATAAATGTTTTTTGAATTTTGCACCTTTTTCGGTCTTTTGGTCAGTTACCATCTGAATAATTTGCCAACTTGTGTACCATAATGGATCATTAGGGAAATATATGTAATGGATGACACATTGTTCAAAGATCAATGAAAGTTTGTACAAATACACAAACACACACACACACAAACAAATAAACCAAGAATAGATTCTACCTTTTCTTCTTCTTCTTCTTCTTCTTCTTCTTTTTCCAATTTACCTTCATTCTGATGTGTTATATGTTTCAACCATTTGACTTTATCGATTAGTCGCAAATGGTTGATAATGGTTTGAAGATTGAGTAAATGAATTGAATGAATAAATGAGCCGAGTGAGAAAGAATGAGAGACAAAACAGTGATCCAATTACTCTCTCTCTCTCTCCCTTTCTCCCTGAAACCCTTCAAACTTGAATTTGGTGTATGTTCACTCATTATATGATTATACACTCATTGTTCAGTTCATGGCGTCCATTATCATTCTTGTGATACAATCACTTGTGTCTTGTTCGTGAACCATTAAGATTAGACAGTGAAGAGTCAAATATAGATTTCATGGGTTCGGTTTTTGTGTGTGTGTGTGTATATTATTTGGTTGTGTACCAGCTGTACAATGCGGACAATTTTTCTTTTTTTTTCTTCTTTTTGGTTCAATGTCGTCTCTTGCTCTTGCTCTTTTTTCTTAATATAATGGAAGATACATTGTGTAGGTTACCAAGTACATTGTGTCCATTGTGTATCGGTGGCATCGTTCAAAAGCTACCCCTCCAAAGAAGCAACACACAAAAAAAAACTGACACAACATTCTTGTGTACGACACCATCGAGACCGGGCAAACAATGACGACAATTCTTCAAGTGTAGTCTCTTCTGTGTGTGTGTGGTAAAATATAGTGAAGAAAACAATCGACAATCTGAATTCTTGAAAGCTTTCTTGATAATGAGTTGACGATAGTATAAGGGAAAAAAATAAATAACAAGAACAAAAAAATTAGAGAAATAGAAAGACAAACTTTTTTTTTCATAGGCACACGAAAATACAATAAAGTCACGTTACTGTCATTCATTTGAAAATGGTTTGAAATGATGGTGAAATGTTCGGCCAATTCGGATGTACAATTCTGGTGTGTTCACGATATGATATGTGTAGTCTCATACTAAAATCATACTCAAACAGTACCATTAAGTCCGATTTAATTACCGATATACAAAATGCTATTAAACTTAGTGCTATAACAATAGGATACAATTTGTCTCCATTTTACTGCTAGATCAACGATAGACTACTGATTTTATAGGTTGATACACTATTGCTTCAACAAATCGATCGAATTGTTTCAATGTATTTTCATTCTCTTTTGTGTACAAGTTCATTCTTTACAAAAACTAAAAATTACAAGATACAAGTACAAAAGATCTTAGTTCAAAATCATTGATTTTGAACCTTTTAACCTAATCATGCAACTTTGATCGTCTCTCACACTACATTGGAATTCATTTTGAATAAAATGGAGAATTGCCACTTTCCATTCTATTCCACCCCAGTCCACATATGTACCTGAATGAAATTCAAAACTTTTCTATCATTCAAGCTGCAATTGCAATTGGAAAAATATTCTCTCGTTTTTGTGATGGCTTGTCCCGGTTCCACATTACTGTCCAATAGAATTGGCACGTTCGATTCAATGCATTTTCCATCGTTGAAACCTTTTTCTTTTTTTTCCTTTTTGGTTTGATCCAATTCTATGTTGGAAAAAAAATTTGTCAAAGTCCAAATCGGCCTCCAACCTCGCTCACTCCTCCCTTCTATTACACTTCTATACATTTATTCACTAATTATGGTTCGATTGGCAATTTAACCAGTTTAGAAAATATTCCAAACAACCTTTACTGCCACCTCGTCTCCAATCGATCAATCTTCATAGAAAATTCATTTGATCTCTTCAAAACGGAAATAAAATTGCCAAAATATCATGTTACATCAAATTCTTAATTTGATCTTCATCTAAATCGATTTTTCGCTCCCAAAAAGACGTACCCAAACGTTTGACACGAAAGAATGGAATTATTTTTTGAAATTTGAGTATATTTTGATTTATTTTCCAATTATTTATTGAATCATTATTAATATTCGTATTAGATTCTAATATAACAACAACAACAATATATTATTAATTATATATTTTCTCAAAATTTTCTTCTCATAAAAGTTGGTAACGATTCATTAAGAATTGATGTAACGCCAATTTAGCGATCGTTTTTATTAATTGGCCAAATGAAGATGATGATGACGACACATTTCCGATACCGAGTCCATTTGTCTACCGGTTGAATTCCATTCCATTTATCTAAATGAATTATGATCATTGAAATGCGTATTTCTATTCCGTTTTCGTTTTTTGTAGGAGTAGACCAATTGCAATTTTGGGTTTTGATTCTTTTTGGTGTTGAAGTATCAAAACATCTAAAAATGGAATTGGAGGGCGGCGATGATGGTCGGTGACATATTTGCATGAGAGCACATTGATTATTATTATAATAATAATATAATGGCAATGAAGCCAATTATATATTTCAATCTCATTTCTCTCTCTCTCTTCACTTTCTTCTTTTCGGTTATTCTTTATTCATTCATCTTTTCATTCAAATGAGAACGTTGTCCAGTGTTTTTGACACGAACTCTATCACTGATCATGGGTTGCCATCAGCAACTTTCTTTCCATTCTTTTCCATTCTTCTTGTTCGCCTAAGACCATTTGGGTTCGTCTGTCACATGTTTCGTTGCATCACTTTAGTCATCATTTTACATTGTTTTCTTCCCATTTATATTTATTATATTATATTATTATTTACTACTTTTCTTTTGTCCACTTGCCATTTAGTTTAGTTTTGCATCTTGTTTTTTTCATCATTATATTTTTCATATAGGATAAATAAAATTGGTTTCATCCAATTTGGATCGATGTCCTTTTGTTTCGTTTTATTTTCTTTGGTTGTCTCAAATTCAGTCATTCATTCATTCATTCATTCATTCTACACCTGTCCCTTCAATGTACTCATCCATTTACCACATACCAAATTCTTTCAACATGTTTTTGTGGTATTGGAAAAACTAGAATTTCCAATTGGTAACGATTGACATCACACAATTTTTGTGTATATGAATAAATAGAAGAATTTCAATGTAATTTGAATGGAAATTTATATATAAAACAAAAATAGCCTTTCGAATTTTTGTTTTAGTTTTATTCTTCTATCATGCAATTGGTTCGACTTTTTCACTGTCACCGCGGGGTTTTACGTTTCTGGTATTTTCGGTGTAGAAGATTTCAATTGACTCAATATTCAATTCGATTCGTTTCGGAACATTTAAGTTTGTGTTGCTTGATTCTTCTCCTCCCTTCATCGTCTTTATTCACATCCAGATGTTTGATGTTTCGTTCAATTTTTGGTCTAATTTAGGTGTGCGTCAACCAGCTTTTCTTTATAAACGCCTCGATATTTTTCTCGTACAACATTCCAAGTTTTCACCTGAATACACCTTTTAATATAATGCATTTTTTCGTATTCGTATTCGTATAATTTGAATCATCTTCAATTCGTATGGCCAGGATTATGTTTGTACAATTGGTGTACTTCTGATCCCATCTGGTACCATTGCCACTTGTCGCCGAGATTAGATTCCGACAAAAATGGGCAAACAGTTTTGTTTATGCAAGACTTTTTTCCGTAACCGAACAAAAAAAAGGAAATACCAAAAAAAACGATGCCTAAATGCAAACATTTCAAGAATATATTTATTCACAACGACGACGACGACACACACACACACACAGACATTAGACTGAAAGAGTTGAACTAATGTTACTTTAGCTCTCTTTAAGAATATAAAATGAAAAGAAGAATGGTTTGTTGCTTCACCGAACCCGAGTGAGAGAGAGAGAGATCGGGATCTGATCGATGTAAAACGTTCATTTACCAACGATCTTTGTGTTTTCATTCATTCCATTTGTCTATAACATTTTCATTGGCATACATTTTAATGGCAAATTTTTTTTTGGTTATTTGGCTGGTTAGTATAGTGACACGCCATTGAATCATGCCAATTGGGAATTGGGAACATTTCCGATCATCATCGTATAAATTGTGGGCAAACATGCATGAAAACCGTTTGCCCTATTTATATATTTGATCCATTTTCGATGGATCTATTTCAAGGTACTTTGTTTTGCAAATGTTTGCCACAAATGATCTTCACCATGTTTTTCATTCACGTGTATAAACATTATTTTAGGATTTTCACCAACTCGTTGATTGAATAATATTTCTACTTAAATTTTGTTGTACAAATATTTGGCTTGGGCAACTTCATTCCTAACCATATATATATATATTAAAGGTATAGTACAATTAGATTTTCAGTGAAAACTTTTGGCGTTTTTGTTCCAAAGTTATTGTACAACTTTTTGTATCCCAAAAATCGATTACCAATTTTTACTTCAACATAATAGGCTTATAGTATTCTTTTGACAAGAAATGGACGAACCCGAACCCGAAACACACCATTCCATCCACCCCCCACCAACCAATCATGGTTGATTGGTTTACAATTGACCTTCCATTTCACTTTCCGTTAATAATTTCGTTCCTTCCCAAACATATAATTGTAAACGTTTACAAAAACGAAACAAAAATGAAAGAAAAGTATTTAATTTCAAGTGTTACAAAGAATGAAATCGAGAAACATTTAGGGTTGATCATAAGAAATAATTTTCTCTATTCTCTCTTGTTCTCAATTTATTTGTATGTTCAAAATAAATCTAATTTCTTTTTCATTTTCTGCTTGCTGTGATTGATTTGTCGATTTCATTTTAGTTGGTTTTTTAGTAATTTTGATTTTATTTATACCATTAGTTGAATTAAGTCCATGTTTGGTGTTTTATGGTTGAATGGAAACATACGGATAAGTGGCGTTGCTGCAATTAGCAATTAAACTATGGAACTAATTCTCATTTCATGGACACCAATAACAACATCACTTTGGTTGGTTTAGTAGTTCAGTCTATATCATGGTTCATGGCAAAATGACTCGTTACTTACATTAAAATGTTCATTTGAACCAAAATATGCTGGGTGTTAACAAACTAAAGAAGAAGAAGAAGAAGAAGAAAAAAACAGGAACGGAATGCCATCATATTTTCAGGGTTAATTGGTGACACGCTCGATCGAGAAACCTCGAAATGGACCTTAATTGAACACAATTTCAAGTACATGTATAGAAAATGTGTTCGCTTTTTCACTTTATACTCAATAGAGTTGATGTCGACAGTTCCACAATTGAGTCCATTTCAATTACCGATCGGTTTGGAGACTAGGTCTCTCTTTCCCGTTGTGATTTGTTCCATTTTAATGTTTCCTTTTATTTGGCCCGTTATCTCGAAAACCAAAGTAACAACACTTTTGGTTGTCGTTTTTCTTTTTTGATTTATTTGATGACTATAGCCTAAATTTTGGATTCTACCGGGCATTCGTTTTTCCATTTCAATTTCGAACGATGCAAAACTATAAAGAGAACAAACCAAAATGTATTTGGGCCAAATTTTATATACTAATGCTACCTAACTTTGTCGTATTTTGGCTTGCCGATAATTGGCAATTTGAGAGAGAGAGAGAGAGAGAGAGAGAGAGAGAGAGAGAGAGAGAGAGAGAGAGAGAGAGAGAGAGAGGGCAAAGAATTGACTATTGTAATACTTATTTGAACATGAACATTGAAGAAATAGGATCTTGTTATTCCATTTGAACATTAATTCGTTTTCTATTATTATTATTATTTCTTTTTTTATACTTCATTTAATACCAATAAAATGATGAAGAAATGAACGTTTCTGATTTTTTGGTTCGCCCAACAAACACACAAATTTTTACATAAATATATAGATGAACCTGCAGGGGACGCCCACGTGATTCAATTTGGGTTTTTTATATGTATTAGAGATGAGAATGTTACACAATCATTGAATTGAATGGAAGACAACGTCAGAAATGAACACAACAAGGCCTGAACAAAAATCTGAATAAAATATCTGCCGAATTTGATTGTTGGTTCATGGGTGTTGGATTATTTTCTACCCCAGAACCATTTCACCAAAAGAAGAAGAAGAAAATAAGTGCCAAATCTATTGAAATAAATGTATGATTGAATGCTAGGCACGGACACAAATATACACACATACCAAATGAGTTTAACATTTGAAATTCAAGTGTTCAATTCGAAGGGAAAGAACAAGAATACAACGACAAATCAAATGAAATGGTAGAAGAAAGGTGGAATAGGATAGATGCACCGAGAAAAAAAAATGGCATAGAATATGATTGCATCGGTTTTTATAGTCGAGTCATCATTTATCATTTAAACATTCATAAAATAAGCTTTAGTGTTAGACATCAAAGTTTTATCATCGACAATTTGGCATTGAATTTGTATGAGATTGATGTTTGAACATTTGAAACTTTTGTTTTTGCATTTACTATTGTTGTGTATGCTAGTGAATGGACGTATCACGTCTTTTTCTTTTTGGTTTAAACATTATTTCAGTTTTATTTAAAGTGTTCGCTTAGTTTGCCGCCGATGGAAAATACACGATCGTACGAAGTGAGATACCCTGTTTCATATAATCGAAAGCATCATTAATCTGTGCCAATTTCACCGTATGGGTAATGTGTTCGTCCACCATCAATTGACCAGCCATATAAGTATCAACCAATTTTGGTACCGAATCGAGACTCTTCCATCCACCAAAAGCGGAACCCTTCCAAACGCGTCCCGTTACTAATTGAAATGGTCTGGTACTGATCTCCTGTCCCGATGCAGCCACGCCTGCCATTTAAAAACAGATTAGGTTAAGTATTTTTTTTATTATTGTTGTTTAGGTTCTTTGTTCATCCCCCCCACTTCTTCATACCAATAATGACCGATGTTCCCCATCCTTTGTGGCACGCTTCCAATGCGGCTCGCATCGTATGTACATTTCCTATACATTCAAATGTATAATCGAGTCCGCCATCTGTTAGTTCGATTAGTACATCTTGAATTGGTCGATCACCATAGTCCTTTGGATTCACGAATCGAGTGCAACCAAACTTTTTTGCCAATTCAAATTTATTTGGATTGATATCGACACCGATGATATCCTTTGCGCCTCGAACCTTGCTACCGAATGCGGCCGCTAAACCGACGGTACCCAAACCAAAGATGGCAACTGATGAATCTTTTTCAACATTTGCCGTATTCAATGCTGCACCATAACCGGTTGCGATCTATTGATTTTGGTAATAAGCAAAAAAAAAAGAATGAATCAAACTTTTAATCTACTGAAAGTCAATTTGATTACTTACACCACAACCGAGTAGACAAACTTTATCTAATGGTGCCTTTGGATCGACCTTTGCCACAGAAATTGCCGCAACCACAGTATATTCGGAAAATGTTGACGTTCCCATAAAGTGGTAAAGTGTTTTACCATTGCAAGTAAAACGTGATGTTCCATCGGGCATCACTCCACGACCTTGAGTGGCACGAATCTTCGAGCATAGATTACTTTTGGTCGTGTTACAAAATTTGCAATCTCCACATTGTGGAATGTAACATGGAACGACATGATCACCCGGTTTTACATTGGTTACACCTTCGCCAACACTTTCCACAATTCCACCACCTTCATGTCCTAAAATACACGGAAAGAGTCCTTCTGGATCAGCGCCACTCAATGTATACAAGTCGGTATGGCAAACACCGGTTGCCATAATCTGTACACGAACTTCACCAGCTTTCGGTGCATCGACCGTAATCTTTTCGATAGTTAACGGCTTCTTTGCTTCCCATGCTACCGCAGCAAGACATTCGATTGGCTAGGAATTTAATTAAATTTAATCATTTATCACAAAATTATTATTTATTTATATTTCCTTATTATTACCTTTCCAACTGTTGACATGTTAGCGTTTTGTTGTCGATCGAATCTTAAAGTTGATCAAATTAATTTGCTTGAGTGTGCTATTCCAATTTTGTAGATGATGGCGTCTACTACTTGCTATATAAAATACTTGTACCCGATTTTATATGCCCAAATTGATTAATGTTATTGATGATATCAAGTGATACTTATGAGGTGAGATCTATTTATACGATGTCCAGTGTTTACCACGAACTAGTCACGTATATATACTCTTTGGAAAAGTAAACAACAATTGCTTACCAAATGTGCGATTTCATTTTTGATTTCAGAACCTTTGTCTTCTTGTAACTGTAACTGATAATTTGGTTTTACTATGGCACAACGAAGACGAAATATTGAATTCGCTGCTCCTGATGAACCAACGTTTTTAAAGAAGATGAAAGCCGAAATTGGATATCAAAAGAGAGATACAATTGAAACAAAGGTTGGTTTATTTTTGTTTTTAGTGAGACTCTGTTTTAATCTAAGATTGACAATTATATTTCTTGTATAGAAAAAAAGGTTGGAAAATGAAGATCTTGTTGATCATGAAGATGAACAACCCGTATTCATTGTGAGTGAAGGTTCGAACATAACTGATACCGAATTAAACCAACTCAAAGATAAATTAAAAGAAGGTTTGTTATTTTTATTCAACAAGGTTTATATAAAAACCAATTTTTACAACTTTAGAATCTGATCAACCAAAATCAAACCACGATGACGATTCTGTTCCGGAAAAGATTTATTTTCGTAAACCGACCAAAGATAAAGATCCATATATGAAAGATACTCAAAATAAAAGTATGAAAACGACACAATCAAGTTTAAAATCAAAGAAATTGGAAGAAGCAGAAGAACGGAATCGAGTAATGAAATCTAAAATTAAATCTGTTAAAAATGCCAATTTACTTTCTTTCAATGATGATGACGATGAAAATTAGAATTGATCATTTTAGGATATGTTCAAGGTATCATTTTGTAAATATTTTCATTGATTCATCAATAAAACTATATTTTAGATCCGGTTCCTTAACTTCCCAAAGTTCCAAATCCTATGGTGCAAAATTTGGTTTAAAAATTGTTTACTTCAAATTATTTTGGTCACTTCAGCCCATAATATACAATTTATCACTGAAGTTTACATGTAAAATTGATGGGAATTGTGGGCAGCAGCGACCAATTTTTACAAAAACAGTGGATTTTGAGGATTTTTATTGGGTATTTTAGTGGTTACTGTTACCTACAATGAGCATTTCATAAAAACAGTTATTATGCATTTTCAAGGGTAATTGTGTGCAGGAAAGACCAATTTTTTTACAAAAATGTGTCACTGAAACAGTTTTTTGGTTGTGATTTGTTGTGTTTGTCCATATTTCTTACTCATCTTACCGGATTTTAAACACTTCTTTCAATAATTTTAGGTTCAAAGACTGATTTATATTAATTTTATTACATCGATCATATGTAAATGCCAACGCAGAAAATGGCTGAAAATAATCGTTCACAATTGTCTGCTGATGAAGTAAATCGAATTGCTAAAGATGAGTTAGAGAAAATTATCGGCAACGAAAGTTATAAACATTCAAGTGTCACCGGTTGGACTGATACTATTGTCGACAATGTGATAAAACAATTGGTCAATTTTGATTCAAATTATAAATATGTTTGCACGTGTACCATCATTCAGAAAAATGGAGCTGGTTTGAGTACAGCAACCAGATGTTATTGGAACAATCAATTAGACTGCTTCTACAATGTGCGATGGGATAACAAACATCTTCATTGTTTAATGCAAATCTATTCACTTCCATTGTGATCAACATTTTGTTCCGATACCCAAAATCTACCGTACCTTTTTATACAATTTGTCTTTGGCCTTTGAATCTTTGTAAAATATATTTATTTAATAAGAGAATCCTATCTTATAATAAACCACTATATGATCATCGATTTCATTAGTATTATTACTGTACAACTAAATCAAGTACATGACCGGAATTTAGATAAAATATATTTGGTTTTTATATAGAAAGAGAAGGGAACTTTTATCACAGGTTTCCGTTCTCGTTTTACCAGCATTTATGACTATTGACCAATAAGAGTGGCCACCATATCACTTCCGGACTGTAAATATATATATGAATGATGGATCTCAATACGACGCTTCAATCGATTGGAATGAGTTTAACCAGAAAAGCTACCGAAATAAAATTGGGAAATCAACCGGAGGGAACCTAAAACAAACAGAAAGGGTTCATTTGGATGGATTCTTTTCCCACCCTTTTAGGATCTATACAACCATACAACAATATGGTCAACACATCACCAGCATTCCCAAAATCGTTGCCGATGTAGGGGTCATCGAGCGGCGCGCGCGTCCAATTCATATATGTTGATGTTGATGAAATCGAGGTAGTACAACCATTTGGTGGTGGTGGTGGTGCTCGTTTTCAAATGAGAGAGGGGGAGGAAAAGAGAGCAAGAGAGAGAAGGGAAAAAATGGCAAGGAACTCGAAAGGCGCGGTGCAATAGCTATGACGTGAGTTTGTATCAAAATATATTCCCCCTCCTCCTCCTCTTCTCTTTCTCTCACTCATTTTATTCACATTACTACCAACTCTACATCGATGATGAGAGATTCCATACATACATCATACATGTTTGTACGATCGTCATCTGAATGTATGAATCTGAATCGATAATCGGGTCCATCTATTGAACGATCATTGTACGAACAGATTGAGTATATGGAAGCAATGGTTCAGGTATATTGATTCAATCATATAAGATGTTTGAAAGAACCCGGCTTATGTGCCCCGAGGTCGATCCTAAGCGGCAAGTGATCTGTGACGCCGTCAGTTGCCGTCGATGGCGCTTCGGTTGTATTTAGTCTCTCTCCCTCTTTCATACATACACATTCGCTTTGGCTCTCCCTCCCGTTCTCTTCGACCAAAAAAAAAAATTTTGTTGGAGGTGAAGTCATAGGCTGCAGCCTCCACACTACCGATAGAGTCCTTTCTGTTTGGAGTGTAGAGTTGCCCGCCGATTGTGTCGTGCCACACGTCGTCGTCGTCGTCGTCGTTGTTACTCCTTGTTGTAAGCCGAGACAAAAAGCAGCCCGAAAAGACTCGGCGTGCTCTCCCTCTCTCTTTCTCAATTGTGTGATTCATTCGCTCTCCCTCTATTGTATGGTTGACTCCCCATTCCACAACTTGGTCAAGACTGTGGTTCATCTCAAAACATTGGTTTCCTATCATTTCTTTGGTCCCAATACTGAAGTTCATTATTACAAAGGATTACTGAATCGTGTAACCAACAGTATTTTGAAACGTAACCCAAAGTTGTACAGTGTTTCGTGGATCGGTTCCAAACATTTTGAGTGAATCAACATTTGTTTACTCGATCCTCTGAGCCGGCATCATCGTGTTTCAGTCGACTCATCGTCGACATCGCTTTCTCGTTCTCTCTCTCTCTCAAACGTACACTCGTGTTTTTTGCCCCATCGCCAAACGTCGCTACAGGCCTTTGTCCTTCATCGTCTCCACCAGTGCGTACACACACTCACTCACCAGAAATCAGTCTAAAAGGACCTCTTCAGATAATAAACATCATATTCATCCAATTTGGTAAGTTTGCTTTGATCTATCTGTTTTACATTATTCACAAAACAACACCCATATTCTTATATCACTATCTTATATTCTTATGACCCAATTGTGTATAATTTTTACCGGAACTTGAATATGACCTATGGCATATTAATGAATCAACATTTGTATTGTTTAGTTTAAATCGAACATTACATTACAAATCATCGAAAGCAAAGCAATTTTGCTCAATTCACTCAGCTGATTTAGCTGCATGTTTGCCATGCTATTGCTTAACTTATTCAATGTAGTTCAATGTATTGTCCCCATAAACATATTGTATAGTTCAGAATGTTTCATTTTCAAATATTCATATCATTGATACTTTAAACATGTGAGAATTATCATCTTTCCCTAACGAAACGAAATAGAATTCAATCAAACATGTTATATATTCTTATATATACCATATATTATAATTAACTATCTCCCTGATTGATTTGATATATGTATATACAATTGTTGTTTGTATAAACATGTTTGGCGCCAATTTACTGATGTATCATTGGCCACATTTCGATATGTTATGATCTTTAAAATGATCAATTTATGGAAACAATTCATGATTCATTTTGATGGTCGATGGTTTTGCCCGATCGTGCCACCCATGCTTCGATTGCCTCCGTCGCCAAGCCAAGATGGCGGCCAAACATCGACGAGCAGCGGTTGGTTGTGTGTGTGTGTATGAATGTATGAGAGTGTGTGTGTGTGTGTGTTGCCATCAAACTGGGCATGCGTATTTCCTTCCCCCACCATCAACGTATATGGTGTATTATTATTATTATTATTATTATCCAAAGACACATATACAATTGGACGCCTCCTGTTTTTGCCCCGTGCCTTAGTTCTCGAGTCGTAAGTTATCAATTTGTCGGCCAATTTTCCAACTTTATTTTATACTATTCTTATCATGGATAAGAGATGTATTTTGACATCATTTAATTAACATTAACATCTACTATGTAAACTATCAAACCAAAAAAAAAAAAGAAAGAAAGAAAGATTGTGTAATGTGGCAATCCAAAATCCATGACCATTGAAATCCAAGACCGGTCGACACGAAAACGATCGTTCCCGACAACGACGACAACGGAGGAACGAAACACGTCGATGACGATGATGGCGCCCACCGATTACAACAAGTTCTGTACTATGTTTTGTGCCGCTAGCAGCACTCGGTCGGGCGCACACCCCAGATAGTATAGTATTAGGAATAATAATAATGACGACTATGAGGTTGATGATGATGGTGAATGATGACGGTGATGATCGTGCCTGATGGTGCTGGTGGTATTGTCCAAAAAAATCGAATAAGAATATCATCATATCATTCCTGCATAGAATCGATCGTTCCAGAATTGTACATATGATATACATTAATGAATTACATCAAAATTGACTATTCAACAATAACAACAAGAACTAACACAATCTTACTTGTTTCAGATTGGCCCAAAACGTTCAACAATGGCCGAAGATAATGATTCCAATGGTGTTAGTGTTGAACATGAGAAGAATGATACCGAAAACTCGGAAAAAGCTCATGAATTGAACAATGTTAAAGATGCCGATTTGATGGATCTTTCCGGTAAGTTTTTGTTGTATGTTATGAGATCATCATCAATCTAATATTGTGTTTCCTTCATATTTCATAGGTGAACCAAATAAAGAGGAAGAGAATTCTATGCCAGAATTGGCCGATAATGATGTTGACGGTGATGATAATAATAAAGTAAATGAGAATAATGGAGAAGATGATGATGATGATGAAGAAGAAGGTGATGATAATGATGAACTACAAGAGAATGGGAACGATGATGAGGAAGGAGAAGAAGAAGAAGAGGAGGAATCGAATGGTATTGAAAAGGATAGTATAGACGAAGAAGAAAATATTGGTTCCAGTGAGCTTCAAGATAATTCCAAAGCTAGCAATTTAGATGAAGAAATTTTGATAAGTGATGATGAAGATGTTGATAATAATGTGGAGGAGGACGATGCCGATAACGATGATTCAATTTTAGAAGGTTCAGTTGATTGTAATGACGAAGAAGTTGACGATGATGATGAAAGTCAAACAAAAAGTGAACTACCAAATAATACATCGGAAAATGGTAAATTATCGACCAATGCTGTTCATCGAACTAAAAGTGAAAAGAATCAAGAAACAAAAGAGGAAATTTTGATCGATGATGACGATGAGGAGGATGTTGACGATGAAGATGAGGTACAAGATTTGTCTACCAAAACTGCTACAATAGAAGAGTTGGTTCCAAAACTAACACCAGAGATTACCGGTTTTCCCAGCTACCTTCGAAATATCATCTCATTAGGTGAATGTATGGCAATCAGTAAAAAGGCGAAAAGTGATATCGACATCGATAAGGATTGTTCCATATTGGATTGTCCATCACAAGTAGTACCATTGATCATCAAAAAGAGTAACACATTTCCGGCAAAGTTGAAAGTGGAAAAGGAAGAAGCTCCAGTGAAACCAGCTAATCCACCGGCACCGGCAAATAACACATCAACAAACAATAAGAACATGTTGACTATTTCCGACTTTTATTCAAGTTCAATTGGTAAATTTTTAATTGGAATCGGCTTAAGTCGTGTCAAACAATGGTATCATAAGGATGCAATCAATAAGGTACGAAAACAGATTCGAAAGGAAGGTGAAGCGGAAGATTTGATGGAAGAATTGAAGAAACAGCAAGAGTATTTAATGTGTGTGCGAACGGCGAATTCGTCATACCTATTTCCCACGGAAAAATGTGAACATTGTGAGTTTCGAACCGAATTTAGGTCGATCATGTTTCAACATATGCTATATCCACATATGACATCGCGTAAGGAGTACAAATGTAATTACTGCCAATTTTCGACCCGTGACTCAAAGACCATTATTGGCCATGTGAACATGTTACATGAACGAAATTGTTTGATCGAAATGCCGCCACAATTGTACGAGTGTCCCATTTGTCCATATGAATCGGGCGTCAAATCGAAAGCAGCTACACATATTGCAAAATGCTTAAAGTTCTTCGTACCGGATCGGTTATTGGTGATCAAAGATGACTACTTTCCAACGATTACACCGAAACCGATCACACAGGAGGATATTAAGATTTATGAAGCAACGTTGCAGGCACTTCGATTTGCCGCTCTCAATCCACAGAATAAGGTTCCACCAATTCCAGGTCTACCGGTTGGTTTGCAGCAACAGATGTATTCGATACAACAGCAGCAACAACAACCACGTTCGGGACCAGGAAGACCAGCAAAATCGTCATCGAATAAGATACCACGTATCAATCAATTTATGATGAATCAGTTAAGTCACATGAACATTAAGAATCTATCACCACAACTTTATCAAATGTTATCAAATGCACCGGCTGGACAATTTTTGCCGAATTCTGGTCCGGGAGCGACGACGGCTGCGGCTGCTTCTGCCGGCAATTTGCCAATTCCAAATGCACTCAACTTTATGAACAAACACCATCAAATGTTGTCGAAGATGTCCAATTCAAGTGGAACCGGTCGTCAACATCAAGCGACAAATATGTCGAATCAAAATATGAACCATAATCCACCTTCGAATCATAAAACAAGTTCCGTTCCGAAAGCAAATAGTTTACCAACGAACCGTGGCGACGTAACAAATTCTAAGGGATCATTCGTTATGTGCGAAATATGTGATGGATACATTAAGGATCTCGAACAGTTACGAACGCATATGCATTGGATCCATAAGGTATGAGATTTGATTCTCAATTTATTTTTCTTTAATATAAAATCTAATTTATTATATTTTTATATTAGGTTCGAATTCATCCAAAGATGCTCGCCAATCGACCACCATTGAATTGTCAAAAGTGTCAATGGCGTTTCTTTACCGACCAAGGCCTTGAACGGCACCTGTTGGGTGCGCATGGTTTGGTAACGTCCAACATGCAGGACATGGTCAACCAGAACCAGGATGGTGGCAGATGTACCATCTGTGGTCGTATCTTTACCAGCAAACTTGTTACTCATATGAACCAAGTAAGATATCAACGACGACCTATCAATCAATCATACTTTAATTATATTCATTTTTTTCAATCAATTTAGACCCATAAAATCAACCTCAAACCAGCTCATCTTTCATACAAATGTACGGTCTGTTCTGCGACCTTCAACTTGTACAGATTGTTCGAGAATCACGTCTATATGGTCCATAGTGGATCGGTGAAACGAAATGCTGATGATCAATCGTCGCAACCGCCACGTAAAAAGGTGGCATCGATGGAATCGTTAATTGCCAACTCAGCTGCCAATGGTAATTGAGACGATTTAACGATTCTTGATATTTGTTGATCCAATATAGCACATCTTAGTAATTATATGATTTACAATTTGGTAAGCTAATTTATCTATATGGATGATTTAAATATATATTTATAATTAATATATATATGTTTTTAAATATCTCTATGTCGATACTATCTTTACAAAATTGTTTAATCAATTGAACCCTCACATGACAGATACAAGACGGTTATTAAGAATATATCCCCACATTTGTACATATCTATATTTATAATTATATTGAAAATTTCCATTTCACATCTTCACCAATGATCAAAAAATTCATCAACATCAATCGCACTTAGCTTTTTGATTTACGAATATAATATCTCAAAACCGATTCACATATATAAATCAAATCTCATTCGTTTAACACATTCACACTATAAAAGAATTGAATGTATTATCCATCCTTAACTAAAACTGGAATCAATCTAATTATAATGCTTTATCTTCCCATTTCCCCTCTTCTTTAGACCCAAATGATTCAATTAATTGATAATAAAATCAATAATTTTTAATTTTTTAATTTTAATAGACATAAATTGGTTCCTAAATAACAATCTATTGAATATGTATTTCAACGCATTTGATTCAGAAAGGTATCAATACCATGTTGAATTGTGTTCAAATTGACACCATTCTCTACCAAAATGCTGCAAACATTTATTGCAGTTAAATCGCGTATGTTTCGATGTTCATCATCGAAAAACAACAGCTGATCGTACTTGGCGCCACTATCTTTACAAATTGAACTTATATGTTTAGTTTTCATGCCTGGATAGATCTCCTTATAAGTGAAATACTGATTCCAATTGAACAATTGAAGTAATGATTCGGCATCGTCGGTAGCACTAGTTCGTGATGCAATTGCCAACTCGTAGCCTAAAGATTTAAGTTTGTTCAACACTTCGGGCACTTCCGGATAATGTTTAACTTGATGTTTACATCGATCGTAGACTTTATCGCCACTATAGTATCAAATAATTTTTATTGTAATCGATCAATTATCATCAAAATAATGCCAATGTCTTACACTAATTTGAATGGAGGCGTCACATGAGTATCAACCCAAAATGGCCACAAGGTATAATCTGAAACATAATCATTTTAGGTCAATGGATGATGATAATGTGTTTACTTTTGTTTTGTATCTTTTAACTTACCTAAATCAAAAATTATTACCTTCAAGTTGTCAACTTTTGCTTCAAAATGGTCCATCGTGAAGATTCTCTAGAATTTCAAATATTATTTGTTTACATCTTTCTAGTAAGAAATTATGCCACTAGATGGCAGTAACTATTATGGAGTATCAATTGTTTCCCTTTGGAACCATTGTCCATTTTACGAGGGATTATTTGTTTGCGCCATTTCATTTCTATTTTACCGAATCTCATTCATTACCACCATCATCATCAACAACAAAAAAATAATGTTGAACCCCGTTGTTACCACATGACCACAATTGACATCATCATCCATCAAGTGCATTAACGTCATCAAACGAAAATGTAAATGTTCGTATGATCATGTTTTGCTATGACACAGTAAACAATGTCTTCAACTAACAAGGTAAGTTGTCATTGTCATTGTCACTCAATCTATTTATTGAGAAAATTATCTTTTCCCCTTTTTTTCTTATTGTAGACGATGTCGATGTGTTACGCTTTGGACACTATTGATGCATATAATTGCCAATATATGCAAACTCATGAATGGGATACGACTCATTGACCGCATGACAACCGACAATGACGAACGAATGGCAACATTTAATATCAGATTGAGGTCTTTGCAATAAATCTACGTCTACGAGGTGAACTATCTTCTTTTCTAACATAAAAATATAAATAATATATGTTACTCTGACCCGCAGGTATTGTGGTTTCATACCGAATCAAGATTGAATGAAATGGAAATTCTTCAACATTTCAAATGAAGGAAAAAATTGATAATGGACTATTGATGATGATGGACGATGATTATTATTTACATGTACCAGTCATCAATGAACGAAAGAAAAAAAATAATCGAACTAACCGATTTGATGCGGCACGAACCACCCATCATCATTGGCACAGTGGGGAAAAGTGAAATGAATTGATACGGATGGAACGAATCACCAATCTGTATGTCTATGGCCCTTGGGGTCGGTGATCCTGCCGAAGCCAATCTGTCGAGCCCTGCGGGGTTGATCCTAATGCCGACTTACAGCAATAGTTTGTTGCACCTGTTACATTGCTAATGTTTGATCCTAATGTTATCGAAATGAAATGAAATGAATGCATCGATCGACCTTACCTTCGAGCCTGAACAACCAATGTCTTCACATCGATATACTGCTGCTTCTTTTTTGTTCGTGCCATTGGAGGCTATGTATTTTTCAACTTCTTCAACCTCATCATCGTTGCCCCCCACCAACGAACGTCTTACCTGTCTGTTGGACGCAAAACCGAGGAAAGTGTATGCAGTTTGAACACATACATACATACAACATTGAAAAGTTGTTTGGTCAAGCCAGCCAGCCAGCCAGTCAACAAAATAAAAGCAAGGTGCGCTCCCACTTTCGAACGCGATCGTCGATCCAGCCTTCTGCCAATGTTTGGTCGAAGCCAAACGAATAGAGGTAGTCGTCGGTGAGTGAATAAATGAAGGAAAGAGAGATCGAGCTAGTACATCGAATAGAAAGAAAGAGAGAGAGCTAAAACAAGGTAGAGAAAGATAGCGATTGGGATACAAAGTCAGTGAAGCAAGAAGCGACACAGGTGAGTTTGCTGAAGGGACAGGATAGGACAGTGGCTACAACACCATTCTCAATAGAGACACTAGCATTTGCGCATCATCACTTCACACAAGAGTGTCCATTCGTGTGTGTGTGTGTGTGTGTGTGTGTGTGTGTTGCCGTCACTGACATTCAACTTTTGTTATTTCTTCTGTTTCTTTCTTGCAGCCGACTCCCGAACCGAGCCTGGTTGTCGATGTTCGAATCGGACACTCCATAGCAGACAACAATTATCCCTTGACACACAGTGAAACGCGATTGTATTCTTTTTCTTCTCCATCTTCTTCTACATTCCCTCCCCTTCATCATCATCATCGACTACGACGACGGAGACGACGAGGACGAAGTAGACGACGCTTTTCCAATGGTGTCGACCAGTTGAATAGTTCTGTGTCGATTACTAAGAAGACTACCGATTCGTTCGAAAATCATTTGGAAAAGAAACATTTTTACTAAAAGGGAAAGTTTGATGCTTCCTCTTGATGATCGATCTCTAACGAATAAAGATACGGTTCAATGATGAGAAGTTTTTGAACAATCAACATTCGAATCTTTATTCCTTTCGTCTTCAACATTTTTTGTTTGTTGGTCGTTTAGCCGGCTGGCTGCTATGTCCATTCCAGACTTTCAACTCTCGTTCAGTCGTCGCACCTTATCGATGTCTACATTTACCTGAACATCATTCAACATTCTCTTCTTCCACTTCTTCTTTTTCTTTTCCTCTTTGTCTACATGTTCCAACGTTCGTGTGATCGCATCAATCACTTTACTTAAGTTATCATCATCTCATTTGTATCATTTCGTCTTGGGGACAATCGTCGATACATATAAAAAGTGATTGGTGATCATCACTGGGTTTTATGTTGACCCATTTGCAAGTTTATGTGATTTAATGTATAACATAATAATATAAGCCGGAAATCGAGCAAAAACGAACGCGAAGAGAACGAATTCAACAACAGAACAAAAAAAAGTGCAACAAGTGGTAGCCACAATGAGTAACGTAAAATATCTGATCGTCACATATGTCATGACCACTGGTCTCCACGACGAAGATCTTGGTAGCGACGAGGAAGAAATCGTTTTGTTTGCATGGCTTGTCATTGATACTACCACATCAAAGGTAAGTTCACGTTTTATCGTGTACCATTTTTTATTTTTTTGTTATTTAATGTGTCTATTTGTTTGTATATCACATTGCAATTGTATTGAACATACCGGATGATAGCCAGAGGCCATAATGTAAATAATGTCGTCGTCGTTTCTTTTTTTACATGTTTTACTTTTTTTTGGTTTCCCATTGTGTTTCACTTGGTGACAATGGTTCAGTATAAACGAATTGTCATTGAAATTTATTTTTATATAAATATTTCATATATATTTATATCTGTATGTATATGAGCAAACAAACACCAATCCTCAATTGGTCATAGTTAGCAATATCGATAGTGTCAATCAATAGAGCGGTTAGTTTATACAATCTTCAGCGAACATTACTTGTAATATTGTCCATAATTAGTTACCCAAATTTTATCGCTCCACTTTGACTGTTTTCATTGATTTTTTTCGTAATATTTCGTTTCGGTCGTTTAGCACCTTTTTGTTCACTTCTCACTTATGATAATAAATAAATATCATTCGAGGAATGCCGAAACAATAAATTGTGAGTGATTGGTGAGGAAACGGTGTATATCCAAAACGGTAAAGGTGTGCAACGTGTGTCGTAGTAGTGATAAAACAAGGAAAATAATGTTCTTATTATCTATCCTCTATTGATGTCTTGTTTGCTTCAAATGTTGGCAACCTTGTACAAAACCAGAACAATGTTGGCAAACGATTGAATTGTCGTTTCTTTCTTTCTTTCTTTCTTTTCTTCCATTCCTTATGTTCTGTTCTGTTCTGTTCGTCGTGTATTTGTGTGTACTTTCCGATCGGCTTGATCGCACATTTGCCTCTTATTTCATTTCATTACTAATTATGATCAAAGGTGGGAGTGACAATAAACGGCAACGACAACATCAAAAGTCAATGGGGGAGAAAAAAGTGGTAGCCTATTTCAATTACAATCATGCTACAATTTCAATTAACACCTGTTATTGTTGAAATTGTTAAATTTGCCGGGTTTTTCACAGTTGTTTCGGTTCTTAATGGATTTTCCTTTCGATATTAAGTAATTGGAATTTTTTTTCTTTTAAATTTAGCAATCACGTGTACTCGGTTGTCCTTAATTTTATTTTAAATTTGTTTTTAAATAGTTTAGTACATTAGCACTCTTCTGATATCAGGTTCCATGTAACTGTATTCAATTATAATCATTTCAATTTCAATTTAATTATTTTTCAATCACAAGATAATTAATATTTATTTATTTTTAAATTTAAAAAAAATAGATCATTGAACGAATTTGTCATTATGTGAAACCGAAGAATAAGGATATAAATGATAATATATTAGCGGAAATGTCGTCAAAGGATAATGTGACCGGAATAACCGAAGATAAGATGAAACATGCTACATCGTTGGATAATGTCCTCTTACAGGTAAACAAAAATTACATCAATTTGATTTGAATTTAATTTTTTTTCTGTTATAATAGATGGATCATTACATTAATACTCATCTAAATGATGAATCGTTCTGTTTGATAACCGATGGACAACTTCATCTTCGACAAGTGTTACATCCTGAAGCGATCAAGAAGGCGATCGTCCTACCGCCATACTATCATAGGTTCTATGATCTTCGTAAAGAGTTTCGCAAATGTTACCGTAACAATGATATGCGAACGGTTGAGGATATGCTTGAATGTAAGTTTGCGTTGTTTTCGATGTTTTAACTCATTTCCATTTCTGAAAACAATCTAATTATATATACCCTTACATTATTTTCCATATTTTTTCATCCATCATTCAATTTTGACATGACAAAACATAACAAAAAAAAAAACACTCAAGATTTATCATTGCCGCATGACACCAGCGACGACTTTATCTTGTCTAGGCTACAAAATATGGCCACCATAATCGTTAAACTGATTGAAGATGGTAAGTGTTGTCTATTTTATTCTTTTTTTTTGTTTGGTTTTTACGGAATATTTCGATGATGATGATGATGATGTTACTGTTGTAGCCGATAGTATTAGCCATACATTCGAATTGGTAATGTCGGGCTAACTCAAATCGCCTGCCCATTTTTGGTTCGACTTGAACAGAAAAAAAATATGTATGTTCAGAACCAGTTTGTTCAATGTTGAACCGACCAATCTGACCAACCAACCAACCAACCAATGTCGGCGCCACTAATATTCAATGGCGAACACTTTTTGAATGATCCGCACTCAACAAGTGAAGTGGGAGAGAGAGAGAGAGAGAGAGAGAGAGAGAGAGAGAGAGAGAGAGAGAGAGATAGATGCAGTAGTAAAGAATTCTCCTCTTCATTGTAGAGAGTTACAATATGAAGTTCATTGTGAATGCATGACACCATCGTGCCAATGGCTTCCATCACACGACACTTTATTTCGGAAGTTGGCGAGACACACACACACACACAATCGACGTTTAGGTCTTGTTGCTTATGCGATTTTCCTTTCTTTCTTATTTGGATTTTATTTATTAACGTGACACATGGTCCATGACGTTCAGGTTCACTGTTTGTCTTCCTCTCACATACCTATTTTGTGTATTGTTTGTTCTTTCAATACTCTTGTTAGTTAATAAACTTGGCTCGTTTCGTTTTTGTTCATTTTCATTTTGCCGATCGATGCACAAGCTTGTCGTCGTCTGCATAGACAAATGACAACGACCAAGTAAAAAAAGAAAACAAGAAGTTGAAACGAAACGAAACGATGACACTAATCACACCGACACTTGCTTTTTGTTTCTGTTTGTATGATCGTGTCCCACTGATTACAGGTAGCAATTCATATTCACTGAATGACGGTGGAATGAACCTTAACTTTAACGATGGAGACAATTATAAGTTAAGTTTGCCTCATTTCCGAATGGATCTACACCATGCCGATGTTTATTCCCTATTCGGCAATACCCTTAAACTGATGGGACTAATTTCATTGCCGTTGTCGTTTGTCATTTACGTTCCCTCTGATTACGTGAGTCTAACGATTATGACTAATCTAACTAACTTGTCTATGTTGATGAACAATCTAAATCATTCGTTTCGTTTCGTTTCCAACCATAATCTTTATTGGTATACGCAAATATCCTTTTCGGTGTGTGTGTGTGTTTGTTTGTTTGTTTGCTGTTTTCCGCTCGTTTAGGCAAACCGAATCCGGTAGAATGTCAATCTTTTCTTTTTCTTCTTCTTCTTCTTTCATTCTGATCGTGAGGCGACAACTTTCGCTTCGATCATATTGTTGTAAAAGTAGTTGATGGTCCATAACAATGGCGTAGAAAGACGATCACAATTAGAGTGTCCCTGTGAAATTGGTCGACGCACCGATGGGTAATGGCAATTTTCTCACATCTCATCTCGTTTACTTCATGATCGTGTATTTTTCAATGTCTTCCATTTCCCCCTATTGCACTAAGCCATCACTAAAGTCTTCTCGAGTTTCTCTCGCTCTCCCGACTTCTTCAAACTATCACACATGAACGACTTGAACAATTTACTTTCGATGGTCGCCTGCCATATTCGAAAGGTCTATTGTGAATAGGTAAACGGGAGAGAGAGAGAGAGAGAGAGAGAGAGAGAGAGAGAGAGAGAGAGAGAGAGAGAGAGAGAGAGAGAGAGAGAGAGAGAGAGAGAGAGAGAGAGAGAGAGAGAGAGAGAGAGAGAGAGAGAGAGAGAGAGAGAGAGAGAGAGAGAGAGAGAGAGAGAGAGAGAGAGAGAGAGAGAGAGAGAGAGAGAGAGAGAGAGAGAGAGAGAGAGAGAGAGAGAGAGAGAGAGAGAGAGAGAGAGAGAACCACCATCCAACCAATGACCCGGACAGAAAGGTCAAGTTTAGGAGCGTTGCGTGAATACTTTTTCGTCTTCTGTTCATAATGTTTGTGTTTAAAATTGAATAAATCGTACTACACCGGTACAAACAATTTTATTTTCAATTGTAAATAATTGATTTTTTTATTTGTTTTTAATTTAGATATTTTATCTTATATATATTTATGGAATAAAAGATTATTAGTACAATAGATTTGGTGACATTGTCAACCCCGGTACCATTCGTTTCAGTTTCGTTCCATTTCCACTTTGATTATATTTACGATCATCTAAATCATTGTGTGCTTTCATTGTATGTTACGTAAATCCAAATGTTCCCGATTCGCTTCGGCCAACAATGGATTGGCAGATTACGGTCACAAATGGTTGCGGTGATCATCGTCGACCAATTAATTTACAATGAAAATTACAATTACTTTTACTTTATTGACCAAACAATAGAACAAAAGTGGACAAAATAGTTGCTCCATTCGTTGCTAAGAAATATTCAATTTAGATCCAATTGTTTTATTCATCTATATTTATATATAATCGTTTTTCATGCGAAACAAAGCATACACACACACACACACACACACACACACAAACAAACAATTGGTCAACATTGGTCAATTTAACATTGATTGAGTCATTTTCCAATTTATTTAAATCATCTTTTATCACCTATTACATTTTTATTATGATTATAGGCCATATATTTGATGAACATGAAATTATTAACGATAAACTTGAACCTGGAATATGGTAAGTGATTCTTTTTATTTTTGCTTATTTATATTCATAAAATTAATTTTCTTTCTTGTCCAATAGTACAAAGAATGAATTTGTCGATGGAAATACGGTCGTACGTGCTCGTGGTTTACCATGGCAATCAACTGATCAAGATATTGCAAACTTTTTTATTGGATTAAATATTGTCAAGTAAACGAGAATTCATGATTTCTCTTTTCGTTTCAAATTAACTTTTAAACCTATTTCTATAGAGGTGGCGTCGCACTTTGTCTCAGCGTTCAGGGACGTCGAAATGGTGAAGCATTGGTACGATTCGTCAATCAAGAACATCGAGACATGGCATTACGTCGTCATAAGCATCATATCGGTCAACGATACATTGAAGTGTACCGTGCCACCGGTGATGATTTTCTCAACGTTGCCGGCGGTAAGTATTATCCTTCTTCTTCTTTAGCTATTTAACAAATAGTAATAATGGATTGAGGGAAAGCCTTTAACCAAAGATAATGATTATAATTATTACGCAAATGTACATGCGATCAATGTGTGAACGAACGAACATAAAGAAAGAAAGAAAAAACAAGAACAGTTGTATAGATCATAAGAATAGGGAAAAATTTATTGGTAAAAACTACCAATTAATCGTAACGATCACGACGAAAATGTTTTTTGTTCTTTCTTTTGTACAATTCACCATTGAACCGATCGATTGATGATGATGACGACGACGACGACAATCAATCTTATGTTCATATATTATTAATTATAATTTAATTTTGTACATCATCATACTAACATTTTTTTCCTTTCTTTTCTCCTATTCATTCATTTATGACAGGTGGCAATAATGAGGCACATACGTTCCTGTCTCGTGGTGGTCAAGCAATTGTCCGAATGCGAGGCTTACCATATGATTGTACCGCATTACAAGTGGTAAGTGTTTCCTCAATCCAATATTTCCTTTCCCCCTCAATCCTGTCAAAAGGCTCCTATCGGCTACATTTTTTTTGTCACACATTTCCTTGAATCGATTAGTTTGAGTACATTTGTAATTAATGTCATTGATCTTTTATTCTTTGGTTCCGATATAGATCGATTTTTTCTCAAGCAATGAACCGGTCGAGGTTCTTCATGGTGAAGATGGTGTCCTATTTGTACGTAAACCCGATGGTAGACCAACTGGCGATGCATTCGTCTTATTTGAATGTGAAGATGTTGCAGCAAAAGCATTACTAAAACATCGTGAATCGATTGGAACGCGTTATATTGAATTGTTTCGTAGTACAACGGCTGAAGTACAACAGGTGAGATCGTTGAATGTTGATATTATAATATTAAACATTTTTTTGTTGTTTTAGGTGTTCAATCGAAACATGGATCCACGTGTTTATGACAATTCCATGCAACAACCATTATTGTCATCACTTGTAAATCAACAATTGATTCATACAAATTCACGAAAAGATTGTATACGTCTTCGTGGTTTGCCGTACGAGGCACAAGTTGAACAGATTCTTGCCTTTCTCGGTGATCATTCGAAGAAGATCATCTTTCAAGGTGTTCATATGGTTTACAATGCTCAAGTATGTTCGCTTATAATTAATCAAAAATTATATTAATTGTTCCAATCTAACCTAAAGGGTCAACCATCGGGTGAAGCATTCATACAGATGGATTCCGAACAATCAGCAGCACTTGCATCACAACAACGACACCATCGTTACATGATATTTGGTAAAAAGCAACGATATATTGAAGTGTTTCAATGTTCAGTTGATGATATGAATCTTACCGGTGGAATCCAATCACAAAGACCACTTTTATCATCTGGTATGTCTTTATTATTACAATGATTGCATAATAATTGATTTTTGTTTTATTTAATTTAGCTGGAACATTATTAACGTCACCGTTTCCACCATTTCCATATGGACATGTTGCCCATACTGGTGCACCAAATGCTGTTCCACCACCAGCACCACATTCAGTTTTGCCTATCAATGGAACGAATCCGGCCGTAACATTGGCCGTAACCCATCATCACCAACAAGCTGTACATTCTGGTTCTGGTCGAATGCAACCGCCGGCATCGTATGCACCATACAATCCTAATCCATTCAATTTAATCTATTGGCACTATCCATCGCCACCCGTTTCACCAACTGCTTATTTTGCTGCTCATCATTCGCCTTCACCGGCCATGGTCAACATGCGTGGTCTTCGATAATGAAACTTATCTCACTGAATGTGAATGTCAATTATGATGATCATTCATCGATCAACAGCAATGAAACAAAGATTTTTTTGACCGCTTGTGATAAAGTCCTTGGAAATCTTAGAAACCTTTATCTTTCATCCATTCAAACTACCTTGATATGCCCCATCCACCAATGGACTAATCGTAATGTACAAAACAAAAAACAATTTGGCTTTCCCGTTTTTGTTGAACAAACAAACGAAAGTCTTTGCCGCATTTATACGATATATTTATATCTATTTTTTAATTATTAACAATTGTGTAATTTTATATTGGCCATAAACCAACGCTAAACAAATTTTTTGAGGCAATATGTAATTTATCTATCTATTCGCTAATTAGATGAAACAATTTTTTCCTCAATAATTATTTAATCAATTGATTATCCTCTTTTCTACAACATTATCGATGTCACAAACATCATCAAAAACAATGGCATCAACAACTCACACAAACAAGTTTTGAAAAGTAAAAAAAAAACTAGTCTATATTCCTGTAACTATTACTGAATGTTTGATTTGATAATCTTACAATTTTAATTAAAAAATTGACTCAAATATAGCTAAAATGTGTTGTTAGATGTTTTTTGAATGTATTCTTGAAAAAAGACTCATTCATATTTTGAAATTCAGAAATATGCTCAAATGAGAAAATTTTCTAGAAAGATTTGGCATTAGATAGCTGTTTAATAATGACCCTCTACAAAACAGCAAAGTTCTTGTTAACATTTCAACAGATATCAATAGTTTATAAAATTAATTTTTGTAAAAATTAAAGTTTGGAATTTTTAACACGCATAAAATGTCCTAAATTCTTCAAAGAATATTGGATTTTGGATCCTTTTTTCTTCTAAATTTTTGGCAATTTCTACCTTGATGGATCCGATGGTAGTTAAAATAGAAACTATTTGGCTGGTTATATGGGAACACGTTTATATGTTGTCGTCTTCACTCGTGATCAACATTGTAATAGGTTGACATGTGACTTTGTACTGTGATCTTTGCTTCAATCTTTTCAAATTTTTTACAATCTATCAGTAGCAAATTATCGAGGTAAATATAGTCATTATACTGTTCATCGTTTTAGTAGCATTTTTCATTTTATTATAAAGGAGAAAGAACGTTGAATTCCCTCGCTTTTTTATTATCTATTCATGTGAATGTCATTTCGAAGAAATTATCGTAATTTCGTTCCTCGTGGTAGAGGTGGTCATCGTTCTCAATTTAACAATGTAGTTCAAGATTATGGTGCCGGTGGCAGTAACAATGCCAGCCGATCAGTTCGAACCAAATCTTATTATGGAAATACTGGTTTCATGGAACAAAATATGAACGATGATGAGAATACGATTCAAGAAAATATTGATGGTGCCACCAATAAGCAAGATGGCGATGGTGGTTCTGAAATTAAGGGAAAACGAAATTCAATACCCAATTCCGTCCATTTTGATCTACAAACTTTAAAAGGCTTTAGTAAACAGTTTCAAACTGGTGAAAAAAAGAATTGGCCAAAATATCTTCGTGAGATGAACAACTTTTTATCATCAAACTCTTTTCCGTCGTCATATCTTGAATGTCCTCATAGGTTTGAAAAAATTATTTAATATATTATCTATTTATAAATGTTTTCTTTATAGAATTTATGAAGAAATTACTCGAATTCTTACCAAAATTTATCTGGGAAAACTTTATTCAGATATCGTTGATGAATTAATACAATGTGCAACCACATTAAGTAAATGTCTTGATTTGATGCATCAAGATTTCTTTTCTTGGATGTTCAGCATTTATTTCAACAAAGCTGCCGTTGATATTGAAGAGACACGTCTTGCCATACGTAAAACAATTTACAGTGTCGTAAAACAATCATCAAACGGTGTAAAAGAGAACGCTTTTCTTGTTCAAAAACGATTGAAAAAAGCATTGGAAGACGAAACTACTTTGGACATGTTTCTTCAAACATCAGAGTTGATGATCTTTGTTGGTGACAATTTTCCCACCTCGTTTCAATTTCATTTCAAAGATTTCATCGACATCTTACTTGGTTGGTTTCTCGATTCACGACAACCAAATCTTTTAATTCGACCAATAGAAGATGTTATCCTTTCGCTTGGCCCTTATTGGAGAAATGACCTGTCATTTTCCATAACATTACTTAGCCAATTTATGGAAGATTTTGAGAAATATTATCAAGAAGTTTTGATCGATTTAAATGTGAAAACTATAGACAAACCAAAGATGAATGCACAACTTCACAAAATGGCATCGTTGGTTCGCATCTTTGCAATGGTTTTGTATCAACTAGAACTTTCACAATCGGATCATCATCGGTTAATGACCGGCATCAAATTGAATTTCAATCCAATTGAATTCTTCCTTCATTCAATCAAAAGGTTTATGCAAGTTATACTTGAATTTAAAGTTTTAACAAATATTTGCTTCTTTGAAGAACTACTAACCGAGTGTAATCTTTGCATCTGTTTTCTATGCCGAATGATTGGTAGTGTTATATCGATTGTTGATTCACCTGAATTGATTGAGTACGTAGAACTATTGTTGGATCTATGTCCCAGTGTTTCGATGAAGTTCACTACATCATCATTAGATTTAATCACTGTTATTGTGGAAAAGTTAAACACTGAATTACCAATTTCAATGGTTTCGACAATATTTACTCATCGATTTCAACAGTTAAAGTTTTGCATGATCGAAGATGTACAACATTCTTATTTTGCACTTTTATACACCGTTCTACGAATCAAATCAGTTCCGATCGTTGAACATGCTTATCAAAACATTTTGAAGTACTTAAAATCTGGTCTCTGTACTTTATATCGATTTAAAACTGAAAAGGAATTATCAATATTGCCAAATGTTATTTTGTCTGACGAAGACAAACAATTCTTCGACGATAAAGAGGATGAACAACAGTGTTTGATATCGATCCATTCTGATTTTGCATTGTTGGCGGAAATCGCCAATTCAAAACACTCGTTGATTGCCACGTGGGCTTTGAATCCCACCTTTATCGACCTTGCATTGCGACATATCAACCCATGTATTCAATGGTTAACTGAAGATTATCCATCTATCAGCTACTCGTTCATTTATCTCATGTATTCATACTGCACCAAACATAATAACTTTATTGTTCAAAGTTCACTGTTACATGCAAGTATTCCAACGATTCAAACCAATTCATCGTCGGTGTTTTCGCTCAACAATGATAAAACGAATGTTGCACAAAAGGAAACTGATTCAACAAAATCCATCATTAATTTACCATTTAAATGGAATTCCACGAATGGTAATCATTTCGTTGACATTTTGAAACAGATCAATCTTCTATTAAGAATTAATCGTCTTTGTACGGAAACCGTAATCTTATGTTTCAAATGGGTCGAAGCTATTGTCGAATATTTGAATGCTAACATTTCAACGAAAGTTTCAATATTGATCAATTCGAATGAATTTATATCATTGGCTGAAACGGTTTCCGAATATTCATTTTCAAATAATTATGAAGTTTGTTCACTATCGTGTCGTTTCATTCGACATTTATTGCCATTGATACAACAAGATGATGGAACCAATTTTTGTACGACCATATCAAACTATAAGAAAGCTTGCCAGACAAATATTGCTCATCCGGATTCTAATATTTCCGAATTGTTTCTCAATCTTTTATCAAAATTACCGTACAATTCAAAATCGTTGGATATTATCTCCTCATCTCGTTCATTGATTCGTGTTTATTCTATTCAAAATGAATCATTTTTATATCCAGAAGAAACTCATCTTTGGATTGTTTGCCTAATGCATAAACCTCTATCGGAATCATTTTCGTCCCATGCATTTCAAATGATAATTGATTTCATCTTGTACAATAAGAATTCGTCCAATCTTGAATGGTTATCTCGACTATTCTATTCGGTTTTCGATGTGAATCAAATGAAAATTTCCAGTGCACTTCGATCAACAATAAGCTATCTTCCATTCATATCCAGCAATCTTAGTTCATGTAATGTGTTTAACAACAACTATTGGACATTATTATTTTGGGCATGTTGGGAATTGGTTCAATTTTGTATCGAAAACCGATTGAAGACACCGTTGGGAAAGCCTCAAGATACATTTACCAAGATTGAAGCTTCAATCAAGATGTTCGTTTCAGAAATATCTAATGGTAAACAATCTTCTTCGCCAACATCGAATGATTGTGATCAAGCGAATCGACAATCAACCATCACTCGTATTCATTTGTTGTTGATGATTATGGAAAATTTTGATAAGCTGATTAATAATGCCGTTAGCGACAATTCGATGCGATTGTATTTACCATCGAAATTGTCCAAGAGTTTCTTTAAAAAGAACATACGAACCTGTAACGAATGGATCAATCGCAATCGTCGGTCGATTATGATCTTAGCATTGAAATTGAATGAACCAGTATTGGTCATTCGACATGGCGAAGAATTGTTACGCGATTATCAAACCGATCGATCATTGTTTACCATGGAAGAGATTGAATTCATACTTTTGTTGATGATCGATGCATTGATTCAATTGCAAGCACCAGAAGCCATAGTGGGTTATTTGATATGGACACGTGATACATTTGCTCGTAATTCTCGGTTTGAATGGATTAAGACGGCCACCAATGAAGCTTATTGTCAATATGAGAATGCATTAACCGAATATCAACGATTATTAGAATGGAAATGTAAGAAGACTGCCAATGAACAAGAGAATCAAGAACAATTGAACTTGGTAACATCAAATAAGAACTTTATATGCAATTCGTATAAAGTGAATTTTTTCAACGAACGAATTGCCAATTGTTTCCTTCATTTAGAACGATACGAAGATGCTATCGAATGGTCTAACCGTTATGAATCGAATTTTAACAATAATCTATTCCATTCACAAGCGGACTATTCCTATCTATCATCATTAAATGAATGGACCAATCTACCGTCGATGAACAATACCACCAATGCTGATATTCGTTTCTCTAGTCCCGTAATCAATCTGGTTCCATGGGATATTGAATCATCGTTTCATACATTACAATCACGATTGTTTGAAATGTGTTGTCAATTCTATGAATGTAACGATTCAACCAAATTATCTAATCAATTGGATGATCTTCAAAGAAACAAATTGAATCCTCTTCTCAAATCGTTCTACATGTGCGGTCTTTCATCCGATGGTAGTGAAATTGCAAATCTTCAAAATGTTGTTCAAATGTTGAAAGAATTAATCGAACCACGAATAGATGGTCCTGCAAATCAATTCAATTTTAATTGCAATCCAAACATGAATCTTTTGATGAACTCACTTCAATGGCATAAGGTATTTGCTAAGATCAATTTAAAGATTCACGCCGTTGATGATGGCGTTATGAAACAATCATTGAATGATCTCATTCTTCGTACTGCAACTACTGCAAGAAAGGCCAAAAACTTTGACCTATCTCGAAATTTATTGTGCCAATTTGCAGAATCATATTTTGAGTTGAAACTTTTCAAACCGGATGAGAATGAAATTTCGCCAGAATCGCGCTTGTTGAACGTATTTGAACATTCATTAGATAAACCGATATCACCAAATTCGATTAAATTTTTCACTGAAATATCAAAACTATGTCACGAGACTGATGAACAATCAAGTACAGCTACGGAAGTATTGTTGAAGAGTATCAACGTTTTCGTCGATGATTCATTGGAAACAAATCCGGCAATTTGTGAATCGACATCTCGTCTTCTACTCAAATTGGTCGATTACATTCAACTCGAACCGAAACATTGTGATAATGATCATTTTGCCAAATTGAACTCACTACGCAGTGTTAGCATGATCGGTGAAACATTTTCATGCATTCAATCATTGGAACATTCGGAAAACATTATCGGTAAATTGTTGCTGTTCAGTGCCAATACCAGTCCATTGTTGGCGAAAGCGTGGTATCGTTTAGCTGATTGGAGCTACAAATGGGGCCGTAAGTTGAGCGATACCGACGAAGATAAGATTGAATCCGAAACTGTTTGTAAAGAGGATGATGTATTTTCATTCTACAAATTGGCTGCCAATTCTTATTTCAAGTTTTTACACATCAGTACACATAACGGTTGTGATGATGTTAATGCAACACTACGAGTGTTACGATTAATTTTAAAACATGCACCAGAATTGCGTGAAATATTAGAACGTGGCTTGAAGGAAACACCAACGAAACCATGGAAGAATATCATTCTACAATTATTCTCTCGTTTGAATCACCAACAATCATATGTACGACAGAGTATCAGCGATCTGTTGTGTCGTATTGGTAACGATTCTCCACATTTGGTGATCTTTCCAGCTGTTGCTGGCTTGTTGAACGATCAATCGATTAAATCGAAGAACTATGACTATACAGCAACATCGTCGAACGTTGATGAAGAGGAGGACGATGAAGAATTCAACAATTCATCATTAGATTCATCAATCATTCAAAACTGTTACACTTCATTATTGGATAGTCTTAGCGTACAAAATCCGAATCTTATTACCGAAACGAAACTGTTCGTTCACGAATTACGTCGTATCACCGTCCTATGGGATGAACTATGGATCGGAACATTACAACACAATTTGAATGAGGTGAAGAAACAGGTATCACAATTGGAACGTGAGATTGAAAAGACAAAATTGAATACCAATTTATATGAAAATGAAAAGGAAATGTTCATCAAAGAACAGCATAACATCTTTTTCCGACGAATCTTATATTCATTAGAATTAACCGAATTGATCACTTCAGATCGGCCGGAGACACCACATGAACTATGGTTTCAGAACAATTTCAGTCAATTGATTACCGAGTTGATCAATTCCATTCGTCATCCGGAAAATGTGTACGAACCATCCACTATATTGTATCATTATCAAAATCTTTTACAAGTTATACGAAAACGATCGTTTATTTCAAGTAGCAATAAGTTACAAATGCAAGATATAAGTCCAAAATTGGTTCAATTGGAAAATTCAGTCATTCCATTACCGGGATTGGATGTCTCATCACGTTTGACACTCCGTAAAGTGATGAATACAGTTTCAGTGTTACATACATATACCAGACCGAAAAAGATTGTATTCGTGGGATCGGATGGTCGAAACTATACCTATCTGTTCAAGGGTCACGAAGATCTACATTTGGATGAACGAATAATGCAATTCCTTTCGATTGTCAATAAGATGATGGTCAAATTTGATCCCAGTTTTGGACCGAATCGAAAACTTCTTTGTCGTGCTCGACATTATTCGGTAACACCGTTGGGCGATAAATCTGGCTTGATTCAATGGGTTGAAGGTGGTCAAGCGTTGTACAATTTCTACAAAAAATGGCTTGCAAATCGTGACCTACCATTGGAAGAGGTGAACAAGAAGGTTAGCGCAGTAGATGTGTTCAAGAATAAATTAGCCGAAAAGGGAATATCACCTGAATTTCGTAATGAATTATCGTCGTCTTCTTTGGTCGAACTGTACGAAGAATTGGTTGCCGAAACGCCCAATGATTTGATCTACAAAGAACTATGGAATTCATCAGTAAATTCGGCCGATTATTGGAATTTAACTCAAAATTTTATTACATCAAATGCTATAATGTCGATGATTGGCTACATTCTTGGTTTGGGCGATCGACATTTGGATAATATCCTTTTAGATTTAACATCTGGAGAAGTGATTCATATCGATTATAATATCTGTTTCGAGAAGGGTAAATATTTACGTGTTCCAGAAAAGGTATTGTGCCGTTTGACGCAAAACATTGTAAATGCTTTTGGAATCTCCGGAATTGAGGGAACGTTCCGTTTCTCATGTGAGCAAGTGTTGAAGATTCTACGAAAAGAGAAGGAAACATTGTTAACATTGTTGGAAGCGTTCATTTATGATCCGTTGGTCGATTGGACACCAGAACATGAAGAAGGTTATACCGGTGCCATTTACGGCGGAGCACGAATTGCACAATTGGCGAAAGAAGGAAAGATCATTCCAAAGAAACAAATGGAACGAGAGAATATGGAAGCAATTGAACGTTTGAATCAGTTGATACAATCGGTTGCACAACGAAATACCGATTGGCCTTCGATCATGAATGATAACGATTTGATTCAATGTGGCGAATTATTGATGAAGGGTAATGATGGTTCAACATCGTTATCAATCATTCAAGGATTATCATCAAGTTCAGAGCAAAGTCAAAGTAAACCTACTAAGAAGAATAAACGAAACGCGTTTGCATTTTCAGTATGGAAACGAATTAAAAATAAGGTTTGTATCATTTATTTTTTATTTATTATAAATTATAATTTTATTGATTTTATTTTCAGTTGGATGGACGCGATTTTGATGCCAACAAACGAATGGCTGTTTGTGTCCAAGTCAATCAAGTGTTGAAAGAGTCAATGAATGTAGAAAATTTGGCTCGAATGTATGAAGGTTGGACCAGGTATGTTGTTTTGTTTTAAATTTCGGCATTATGTAATTTTTCTTTCTTATTTTCAGCTGGGTATAAATCATCTAACATGGATTGAAATGATTCGATCAATTTGGATTCCGTTTAATCATCTTTAATCAACTTCGAGTTCAAACGTTGTCGATAGGTTTTGATTTGATCAACTATAAATTTTAAGAAGATATGCGACCTTGAATTGGAAGAAAATTTGAATTGTATTGAAGTTCCCCTTTCACTCAAATATTCATCGAACATTTGTCCATTAAATGTTCGTTCTCACCATCCAATATCATTGATCAGTTGAGCGCTACACAAATTTGGTACACACCTCGATTTGTCGTGTGATTGATGCCTAAATTCGAATAAGATCATAAATGAAACGGGTCCCATCGTTTAGTGTCTCTAATCTCAATTTAAAGACCATCCGTATCGATTGGAAAACGACCACTACTGCCGCGACCATCACCCGTTCATCATTTGCCAATGTTAACCGACATTCGACTTGCGTAAGCGTGAAATTGAATCCATTCATTTATTTAAAAAGATTGTAGATTGCCACGATACAACAAGGAGACGACATAGGATGGGTCTCCGTCATCGGAACGAATCATCATACAACTCGATCACCAATCGATTCTATGCAATGGGGTTCGGTCTTTACCGCATCATCATCACTTTATATGTCGACTTGACAGGATCGATTTTGCACTCGATCTATGTAAGTTTTTATTGTGAACCAATACCGATCCATACTAATGATGAATGTCACCTAGATTTAAGGTTAAAGGGTCCACGAGATCGATAAGGTAAGTGACTTGTACCTTTATTTTTTTTATATAATAAGAGAGTAAGGGAACGCTCCCCTCTATTAGCGTGTTACGTGTTAACCACAAAAGATTGTTTTTGTGTGAAACTGTGTACCACTGGGTCATATTGTGACCACTAGATCCTAGGTCAGGTCCCGCTCCTCTTTTCCTTTCTTGTCTCACCTCCTCACTTTCACTCGTAGATCGACATGGCTATGCACATTGTACATTACCGTATCGATTGATATCCCATTAGAAATGATTAATTCATGGAATATGTGGCACAAGGTCGAACGGCACACCCTTTCGCTTATGAATGGATGATGATGGTGATGCTAGGGTTCAATGGGTCGAGAGTCCCAACGCAAGCGATGCTTGAAATCCTGTATTTCTGTTTGTATGCACACCAATGAGTAGCTTTTTGACTTGTGCTAAACATTGCCAAAAAAAATGAATAACGACGTTAGACGGACCCAATACGAGTACATCATCTTTCACTTTCACATCCTATGAATCCTTGTATCCGCCTTGTCCTCTAATTGTTCTTCGATTTCCTTTCAATCCACAAGTCTTTACATCGATTATCGGTTTATCCTCTTTTTTTCTTCTAAACCGTTTCAATTCAATCGAATCTGAAAGGATTGCACATCTCCATTCATTCCATTTGATCGTTTAAAACGGAAACGGTCCAGTGGGACCATGAAGGTGCAAGGTCCGATAATTTGACTGCCATTCATTTCTCGCACACAGTTTTCCCTCATATTTGACACAGAGTTAGCTAAGCATTCGGCAATCAAAACGAACGAACCGAAAATGTGAAATGTGACGGACAAGTGACAATTGCCCGAGTGCGAATGAGTTTCGTATGTTTGTGCAATATATGACAGCCTTTACATTTGTCACAGTATGACACATTTGCATAGAACAAAATGAACTAAATGAAACACAGCTTGATATGAAACGATGGGGTTTGAAACTTTGACGCCTAGGTTCCGTCGAACCGAAACCGTCAACTGATGAGATGCACGAACGGGGGCTCGTCTCTTTCTCTCTTTCACATTTTGCCGATTCGTTCATTTTTCTCGCTCGATCAACGATGAAGTTGATGACGATGATGATGATCAAAGGTTGAGAAAGACATCTAAATGGAGCGCAAGAAGTAGGTCTAAGGTTGCCCGTTCTCTTGAAGACATCTAAATACAATGCCGCGGGCCCTGCATCCTCTCCTTTTCTCTTTTTCTCGTTGCCTCGACTGTATGGCCCTAGGACCTAGTCATAGTTGCGTGATGCCGTCTCTCCTTGACTCTATTGTATGTCAGCCATTGCGAATCGTGAACGAGACCCATGACCCCTTTTCACATGTCTTGACTCATTTTTTTTCTCGTTTCATGTTGGACAAACGATTCAGTTGGCCCAGTTCAAGCCGATTTCCACGAATGTGTCATATATAAATAATAATAATTCAAATGTATGCAAACAACGCAAATAGTTTCAATGTAAAGTCAATTTTATTCGTCATCGTGATATTGATAATTCCAAGAAATGTTTGAATGATATGAAAAACGAGGTCAAGTAAGTACACATAGTGATGATGAAAACAGCGATTAAATGTAATGATAAAGATGTTGGATTAGATTTTGATCTTTAAAATGAAATATGATTACAATTTTAAGTTTTTTTATGTTCTGATTTCAATTAATTGGCTGTTTTTTTCTTTCAGTAATTATCGTTGTCAAATATTGGAAAATCCTAACGATAATTAGATGGTGAACTCGGAACTGTACACTTTACGGACGTTGAACACGCATTGATGCATCAGATTGGTAACTGTTGTTTGAATATAAAACGATTTCTTCAATAACTATAAACAGAAAATGAAAGGATTAATTTTAATTAATCATTATCGAAATTATAT
This sequence comes from Blomia tropicalis, assembly GCA_029204025.1. Taxonomy (NCBI): domain Eukaryota; kingdom Metazoa; phylum Arthropoda; class Arachnida; order Sarcoptiformes; family Echimyopodidae; genus Blomia; species Blomia tropicalis. The sequence goes on along the minus strand of CM055089.1, from coordinate 13,263,925 downwards.
TTGAAGAAAAACATATAAAAAAATAAATCAAACCAAATGAATGACAAAGTTCAAATTTAATTCAAAAAAATAACAAGATTTATTATTCACAAAACATTGGAAATTGAAGGTTCGTATTTGACACTATATTCCTGGAACGGCTGATTCATAGAGAGACGATTTTATGAAAAAAATAATCAACTTTCTATAGTAAAATATTGTTATCCCAAATCTCATTAATTTTCATTTAAATTAAAAGTTCAATTCGTAACTAATTATCATTGGCTCGAATGGAAATATTTCCTTCGAATTGGAATGGAAAACAACTTACCCAAATTGGATTATTCTGTTTACGTTGTTGTTGTTATTGAATCGTTAAGATATCAAATGAGAGGTAATGTCAGGTCATACAATCATTAACATTAACGAAGAACATTAAATTAATTCAACTGATTACTTCAAAGACGAGAAGACTCATTAATTGGATTTGTATTTATGTTGTATGATGGAACAGACACAGTGATGAGGATGTACCATTAATTGGACATTGAAATAATTTGTGCAATAATGGTTTTTCTTTAAAGAAGACAAAAGGGGTTGAATATTTCAAACACAATTGTATGGTATGATTGTTGAAAATCGATTCTTATTTTTTTTTGTTTTGTTCAATTTCCTAAACCAAATTTTTCTTAAGTTTTCTGAATTAGTTTCAACATCGATGCGCATTGCAACTGAATGGATATAGTCGAATAAAGACTAGACATTGACAATTGGCCGTGCGGTCGTCGGCCTCGTCGTCTTTCTGCCTATAATGTTCAGAGTTTGTTTCAACACACACACACACACACACTTAGCCACTCATACTCTTTCATTCTTTTCCGTTTTAATTTTTTGTTTCCACACACACGCACACTAACCTTACACTTTACTCTTCCAACGAATCGTGGTTCGACCGAGTTGAGTTCACAATAGTTCAACATGATGCTACTACTCGGCCGAGAAAAATGGTTTGCCACCATTGCATCCACACACACAAACACGCGCTCGATGCGCACATAACTCGTTCAAAGAGTTGGCCAGAAAGAAAAGGGGGTTTCGCACATAATGGATCACAATTGCCTTTAAAAAAAAGAGTAAAAGAGTGAGAGGGAGAGAAAGAGTCGACCGATCTGGGTTCGGCCCTTGCCCTTCGAACATATCGAGTTGAATCGATTGGCAAATCAGAATCCATGAGCCAAACATTCATCTCATCCATCCAACAACATAGTTTTGGTCCCTGGGATAGTGGATCACAAGATTGGAACAGACCACACAATTTTGTTTGAAAAGTTCATTCCCTTTTAACACGATTATGGGTTTCCTTCTTCTTCTTGTTCTTCTTAGTCGTTAGCAACATTTCAACATCTTATGGAAATGGAGTACTAAAAATGGCCGAAGATGTATTGAAAGGCGGCGATGAGATGCAACCTTGAATTTTGGTGGCAGCACCAGTTTGAACTATTGTGCATTCATCCATTTCATCCATCATCCATTTGTGAATGGGTTACCATCGTGTGGTCGTCTGGCATCATTGCATCAAGCCTTATTTGCCATTCGTCCGTTCGCGTGTGTGTTTGTTGATCAAAATTTGTATGAGTACAATTAATTTGATATCAAAACATTGAGAAAGGTGAAGCACATTGACACACACAAGCGTTAATAACAATAACAACAACAATCAGCATCATTTAATTCAAGTCGGTAAATCATCAAACATCAAAACTTCATCAACATTTGTGTTTGTCAACATCTCAACATCTCTATTTTATTTCTATTTAAAATTGAATCCCTTCGCATTTATATCGTGTTTGTCTCTCACTCTCATTCATTCTCTTTCTTTTATTTGATTTGTACACTTTCATCCCACTAATATATTATAAATAATGATGATACTTATCGGACCCATAAAGATAATAACAAGTTTAGAAGCTTAAGAATGATTTCGTCCCACATGATTCGGCATGCTCAATTTATTGTCCCATCCCATCTCATCGGTTGTTGTTGTTGTGTCAAGTTGTGTGAATGTGTAATGCCAATCTTTGGTTGTCACCCATTAATATCATCACCATCACCATCATCATCAACAATCACATTTCATTTGGAACCGTTCCAGAGCAACCATTAACATCACCCGCCAGATGGATTTGTAACGATGACACATTTTTTTCCATTAAAGGGTAGACCATTCATTAATGTTTCTTTTGGGATATGTAATCATGCATCATCATCATCATCGACATCTCTACAAATTAATCAAGGTTGATGATTTGGAACTAAACCTTTAATGAAAGTAAAATCTAACAACAATCGTCAACAACAACTATTATTTAGGTAAGTAGCCTAAGGGCCTGGTGTTTTTATGTATCAATTGTTCCATTTGATCCCATTATGGTTTTGGAAAACATCAATTTTATTTTTTTATTTTGTGGTTAAAGATTGATATCAATGTTTTCCAATTTGCGGTCACCATGTGTTTTAAGGTTACGTTAAAAGGTGTAAAAAGAACCTACCAACTGTTCTGACATGTTTGTGTGATGATCAATTCACTTTCGTTGTTTGTCGGAACCAACCCTTGTCCTTGACATCGTTTACATCTATTTTCTAATCTTAAATTCATTTTGAGGGTCATCGAACGTTCCCATGAGTTTTCATTCCATCACAAGCCTTTCCCATTCACAAGACCAAATGGTCGAGATAATGGATGGTTTGTGTTCACGTTTTTGAGATCAATGTTCGGGGCCAATGTCGTTCGTTTAGTCTAATGTGATTGTCTTAAATCCCCACTTTCCCCTTTTTCTTTTACCCTAACTCTCTCTCTCTCTCTCTCTCTCTCTCTCTCTCTCTCTCTCTCTCTCTCTCTCTCTCTCTCTCTCTCTCTCTCTCTCTCTCTCCTTGAATTTTGTCATAGTTGATGTGAAAGAAAGAGAGAGTTATGTGTGTGTTTGCGTACCTCAAAGAGGTGAAATGACAAAGCATTTTTTCTTTTCGGTAAATTAAGGTGAGGCCCGATCGAGTTGTGCGTGTACACATTTTTGAATTGAATGAAACGATTTCGACGTATCTTTTGCCTTCCATCTTCGAGAAATGAGATGAGATGCTTTGGTTCTCATATGGGTGAGGCCCAAATAGTTTAATTGTAAGACCAAAGACCATGTGAGTGATGTGAGCTTTTTACCAAATCAAATATGTTCAGGTGTGTCATGGCCATCGCAAACATTTGAACAATTATGTTGATCTTATTTTTAATTTGACCATTCAATCTACTGAATGTTCTAAATCTTAAATTGTGTTCTTTGAATAAAACATACGAGGAAAAACCCGATACGTTCCATAAATAGATGGGACAACCCTTTTGCTCCTCAATCAAGTTATTTCCCATTTTGAGTTTGAACTTGGTTGATTCCATTCCCTACAGATTGGCATAGACTTTTCTCGATTTTTATTTTATTTATTTATATAAGGATCGACTATTCTCGTTGTTTAAACTATTATAGTGTTTTTATATGACTGACCAGTGACCACCTCTTGCTTGATACTGACCGATTGGGGTACGGCCCTCGCGTCTCAAGACCTAATACATTTAGTGCAATACATAGTTGATTGGAGATTGAAATGCATTGTAGTAAATCATTGCAGTGAAGTCAACATTTTTGTCTTAGCATTACAATTGTCTGATTAGTTATCAAGTTGTAAAATTATCTTTAGTCAAATTCACACTGTTTCAATTATTTTAAGTATACAAATTCAATTTTTTGTCAGTCCTATTTTCATAAAAATGATCCAAAATTTGCTCTCAAACGCCATCTATCTAATTGGAACCAAACAATATTCATTGTTGGATACATTATTAAATCCGATCAATTCTTGTAATTTCTTATATCAAAAGCATGAAAATAATTTTAGTAATATATTTAGTTACAATGAAGACCAAGATGATAGACAATGGTTTGGACAATGGTCAAAGCTGACCAATTGATTTAAATAAATTATTTCCAATTTTTTATTATTTTGTTTGAATTAATCTAATAAATTATTGATATTTTTATTTTTTAATTACAGATAATCTAAAGATTAATCTTTAAAGATGAAATAATATTCGATTCAATTCCACTAGATGGTGATGGGGACGACCAAAATCTCACGAGAGTAGAACACAATGACGTCGGCGACCCTAGTCAAGGTCGTGTGAGAGAGACACGCCTTAACCAAATGTAAGTCATGTGTGTGTGACCTTTATTATATATCCTTTAACCTTTAGCACACACACGTACACGTGTCGCAATCAATTGACACTGTTGGCGTGTTCCAGTTCGACCATTTCCAACCAATCAGCATTGATTTGGACCGAGCAAATGTATGCGCGCACATAGAGCCAAAATGGGCTGTGACTTTCCCAAAAGTCCTCTACTAATACACACGCATCAAAAGAGTGAAATAGAGAGAAAGAGAATGGAACTGAACCAGTAATGTGTAGGCCTAGTAAGGAAAGGGAGAAAAAAAAATTGGTTGTTCCAATAGAGTTGGACTGCTTCTCGCAAAAAAAGCTAACTACGATCCATACTGCCATCCTTTTCCCATTGATACAGGCCCACTATTTTATGGTTTCGTCTATAGCCAACAGTGAAAATCCTCTATCATTCTCTTGGGTTCATCAAACTAAAGGCGGGTTTCATTCAAATCGATTCATGAAGCGCATTGCCGGTTCTTCTTCTTCTTCTTCTTGGTGCTAAAGAGTGACAAAAGTTTTTTTTTCTTCATTTGATTTGAAGTTCATGTCCATTTTTTGTTTGTTTTTGTTGTTATTTCTTGACGTATTTTGTTTTATTATCCTGTTTTGTTCCATATCAGTAAGTATACCATCTATTACAATTTGTTTTTTACCTAAATTTATCTTCATACCTCATCTAGTTTCAAGTACATGCACACTTTAACCAATAAATGTGCTTATTCTCCGGACATCTTTCTTCAATCAATGAATGATGATTTTGTTTACACCAATTTGAACATTGAAATATTTTTGTTCATATCTACGTGAAATATCTACTCGTCCACCATTTGGCCGACATCATCAATTTTAATCATCAACTCCATTTACTGTGACGATTGGTTTCGTGTTTATGTGTGTAAGTACCATAGTTTTTCTATTTTTTTATTTAATTTTATTTTTAATTGACATTTTATCCCATCATCCACGACCAAATACAACAAACAATCAATGAATGTTGTATGTCGTACCATGTGAAGTAAGGATTTACTTTGATTTCGTTTTTATTTTTATTTTTATTGATTTATGAGGTTGAATTTGCTTTGGTTAGATTAATGTCGTTTAATCTAACCGGTTCCCATTCTATAGAGAACCTAAGAAATGGTGTTTAAATCGAGTCCAAATAATAATAATAAAAAAACCCAATAATAATTAAGCTTGATTTGTTGGTTCTGTCATCGAATTGCTTAGTTAGAATCCGTTTAAATACCAAAAACCTTGTTGCCATCTTCTAATTTTGTACCTTCTTTTTATGCTCATTCGTTTTTTTTATTATAATTATACATTAAACATTATTGACGTTTTAAGGTTCATCCTCCGCAACGTCGTGTATGAAGTTGTCAATAGCAACTCAATTTATCATAATTAAACTTTACATTAAAAGTGCCTAAAAGTGCTCTGTCTCTCTGATTCGATTGAGTTCAGATCACCAAACTCTGAACATTCATTAATAACCTCATTTCATTTCAAGATTATGTTGTCAATTAGATTGATTTGAAATCTATCATGATTCTTTAAATTCACATTGATTGATTTATACGAAATTGGACACTTTTGATTCTGTGGCAATGATTCTAGCGTGTACCCCTTTTTAGCATGTGTTTATTAAAGTGATGAATGATGATGACCGTCATCGTACGATAAGACATTCAATTTTGGTGCCATGAACGTTATCGTTTGTACATTTTATTTTAGCGTCAACTTACATACACGTGTCTTGCCATCTTGACTTTTTTCTTCTTGTCTTCAATGACCATCATCGATTTAGTTTGTTTGCTGTTGCCATCGTCACAAAAAAAAAGAAAGAAGAAACAGTTTAGTCAGCTTCTTCCAATAATAATCAACGTCAAACTGATAGTCATTGATCGACAATTCATTTTTTTTTCTTTTTTTATTTGATCCCGTCATATCTCTATCTATATCATTGAGTTTTCATCAATATATGTAACAAAATTTCAGTGTACTTTTATATTTTTGTATCACAATTATTTAGTTGAAATGAAATCGATCTGAAATTGTTGATAACGATGTTTTATTTTTAGGGAAAATTGTATATGTTCGAGGACGAGACGACAACCCCTTTTCCTGTCGACAAATGAAATCAAGGTTTTTCCAACTGATCTTTGTTGTTGTTGTTGTTCTTCTGTTTCCTTGATATCTTCAATTTGAGGTTCGTAATCTTCTACACTTCTTTCTTTCATTTTGAATTGCATGATTATTTTGTTTGTTAGTTTTGATCGTCATAAAAATGTCTAGACAGACATCTTCACTTTTACATTCACAACCAACCAATTCTATGATTGAACTTTGTTCAACCAAACACAAAAATGAGATCCATGATCAATGTAAAAGGTTAACCAAATTTGTAACTATCATTTCCTGTCCTTGATCCATTGATTATACCCAATTTTGTTATATACAAACTAATGTTTGCCATTCATCATTGCACATTTGATATGTTTTATATTTTTTGTTTTTTGTTATTGTATAAAAAAAAGTGATCTATGTACATGTGATGACGAACCGATGTTGGTAATGGTTTTTTGGCTCGACATTATTGCCAATATAGATTGCATGGCATAGCATTTGCAAAGCATACACTAGCTAAACACTCGCACAACGACATTATCATCGGTGTCCTTGTCCCTGTCGCCCAAATCAATGCACACATTGGACACATTGCATAGATACGACACTCTCTCTCTCTCTCTCTCTCTCTCTCTCTCTCTCTCTCTCTCTCTCTCCCCTTAAACACTCTCTCACTAAATGTTATATACACCGGAGGACTAGTTGTAATGTTATGATCGTCTTTCGTTATTCATTTGTATGTCTGTGTTCATTTGGTTGGTTTGTGCTCCCAATGAAACAACACGATTATCTTATGGAAGCCACAACACACACACACACACACAAGTTTGGTCTTCCACTGACACATACAACGTCATTCTCTCTCTCTCTCTCCTTTATATTCCCACCCCTATTTCCAAAAAAATCGTTCTTTTTATTATTGTCCGGCATCTATCGTATACTTCATTTGCCCGTTTTGAACATTCGTGCATCAATTGCACCTGTATGCTTGCTACCTTTCATGCAACCAAACAGAAACTGAACGCAGACACACACACTCTCCCTCTCATTTCAACATCGTCCTCATCTTCTTCATGATCGTTACATCGAGCATCGCAATCTCTTTCTCTCTTTTTCTCTCTCACTCACATTCGCTCGTTCTCGTGTAACGAGAAGCCAACCGTCAGTTTTTTTTGTGTGTGATTCATTCTCAACCACCGACGGTATGTGGATGAAGGCAAATTGAGGAGTGCGAGAGAAATGATCTTTCACTAACATCTACAACTTGTATTGCTCATCATTTGCCTTTTTTTTGATTAATTCAAGTTGCCGATTTCGGTAGAATTTCGTTCTTCATCTCTCTCTATGTGTGTGTGTCGATGTGTCTCTTCTCGACTCTCTTCAATTGCACCTTGTGTCTATCTATCGTAGATTCGTTTTGTGTCACCACAACTCTTGTTTGTGTGCGACAAGATAGCATCAAAAAAAAAAAAAAAACTTACACACGTACATCATTCGACTCATTGGACCTGTATTTAGTAATGTTTCAATGTTTCAATCTTTCATTCTCTCTCTCTCTCCTATGTTAAGGTTTGAACATTCATTCGTTCATTTGCCATGGACACATTCGTTTCCCTTCAACTAATAATGCCCGAACTAATTCAATCGGGCAACAACAACAACAAATCGAATCAAACCATAATCAAATAGGTATTCTAACTTTATTAATGTCTTTCATCTAATTAATCTCTTTTGCACATTCATCGTTATATCAACCAAATATATACATTTTCTTTCTTATCTTTCGTTCATCATTGTCATAAACGAAATACATAAGCACAAAAAGCTTTACAATAGGAAAGCAATATGACTCATCGGAGTTAGTAGTCATCAATGAATCATCATCATCATCAATCTCTTTCATTTGCCTTCTCGACTCATGAATGTTTCATTCGGTGTATATGAATGAACCTTTGTGTTTATCTTATTTTTTTTTTGTTGTGCGACGATCACAATTGAAGAAAGCTGACCAATTTGGATGACGGCAAGCTTGGTATGACGTTTCTCGCTTTGATATGTGAAAGCTCGAGTCAGGAACTTCATACCATGCTCGTGGTCACCAAATCATATTCAACGTTTTCAATTTTTACCACATTTATGCTTTTGGGGTATTTATACATTATCAACTATACAAATTTGCCTTGTATTTGTTTTGTTAAAATATTTTCTACATAATTTTCAAGGTTTGATCATCATTTTTTAAAAATATTAATAAATGGATTTTCTCGTTATATTTTCTTGAAACAATCAATTAATTTCCTATTAATTTATTTATTTTTTAATAAATAGTTTCGATTCATTTGGTGAAATTCTCGGAAATGATTGTACGTCTGGTACAAAACATGAGTGCAACATTGGTTCAACATTTAATTTTTGGTTCTTTGTTTTTGTTTGCTTTGCTTCAATGGGTTTGTGTGATTGCCCTCAACCACTTCATTTTTTTTATATATAATCTTTACATCATCATTATCGTCGTGGTAATCGTTCAAACATAACAACAAACACACAAGACATTCCAAGGTAAGACTGATTTTCATTTACTCTTGTTTTTTATTTTTTGGTTTTGGGTTTGTTCATCTTTGATCAAATCGAACAACTATAATTAACGAACTGAGTCTGTCACTAAGTTATTTACAATTTGATAAAATCATTAATCAATCGGATTTTATATTTACTACTAAAGTCATGTTTTTAATTTAATTTATTTTTTTTTAAACATTCATCATTCTATGGTTTAAATCGTCGATCTATCGATTTGTTAGTTTTGTTAGTTAGGTTCGTTTCCATGGTTTGATGTTTGCCCTTGAATGTGTCGACGGAAACCAATCGTTCATATTACTATTTTATCATAAGTGGCACTATAAAATCAATAGAATTGTATGTAGACACATATTCATCTAACCCGGTAACCAATTTCACATGACACTTTTCCATAGGGGTGAAGAGCAAATGTTAAACGATTGTATTCATTCGTCTATTGTAGATGTAAAAAAAAGGAGTATCACCCGAACGATTCAAACGTATTTTCCCCTCTTTCACTCACTCATTCACTCAGTTTTGTGTGACACACCCAAAAGTCCTCAAGTGGGATAAACCAATCCATAACAATAACTGTCATTTTTTGGTTCGCATCAATCTGTTGTGATCCATCTTATTTTTTTCTAGTTTCCCAAATGATGTAACAGACGGAGGAACACTTTGTCATCAGTGGCAATCTCCGTTTTTCTTTCATCATCTACTCTAGAAATCAAATGATGACCGTGAATCTATGAGAAAGAGAAAAGGGTTGACATTTGACGAACCATTTTTTTTTTTTGATCGATCGATCGATTAAAAACTGAATAAACCAATTGAATAAGACCTAACCCAAGTTAAACAATTGAAACCATTGAACCAAAATGAAACTCTTCTCCTGTCTTAATCAATCAATCAATAACGACGATGACGACGACGACAAATCGTCATCTCAGCTTATGATCTAAGTATTTCATCTTTTTCCTTTCTGATATTTGACATCTGTCAATTGTCCTTATACTATCTTAACGGTTCCATTCTTGAATTTGTCTTTTGTTTTTGCTGATTACAATAGAATTCATAAGAAATTATCTAATTTTGATTTCAATCATTTCTCATTTGAATGGATTTAAATTTAAATTAGCTTTACATCCATTTTGAGCTACCACCATCACCACCACCACCATCACCAATGGCAAAGCCATTGTCATATTTTAATCCTATATAAAATATATATTCGAACAAGCAAATGGGCAACCATGCGATCCGATTGGATTAGTTTGGTCCCTTAGTTTCCATTATTCCCTTAGATCTTAGCATCACAGTTCCTTCCATTCGTTCCTTACCATTGACACGCTAATTGTATTTTGCACATTTCAACGTTACCAATCGATGCAAATGTAAGCCTTTTAACGTTCGTTCAATGTTAGACAATAGATAATGGTATTAAACCCATTCAATCCGATCGGAACCAAAGAGACAGAACTGAAAAACGAAAGCAATGACAACGAAATGTTTGAGGCCTAAAGTTTGGTGTCTTATCGTGGTATAAGCAGAAGTGACAAATCATAACCAAGGGAAATGAAATTTAAATAAAAAAAACCGGGGAACTAAGGATTGACCCATTCGTGTATAGAGACAAAAGTCTTTTGTTTCATAACATTTGATCTTGATCTTCATGTTTAAATGAAGTTTCATTCTATAGATTCAGTTTTGTAGATTTGAGTTTTGTGCCATTGCCTCCCAATTAAATTTGAACTCTTTCTCTTTCCTTTCTTCTTTTTTTTGTCTCGTGTCATCGGCCTTGGTCATTGTCTCTTAGCATAATAATAATACTAAAATAAAAAAAGAGAGCGATCTACAAATGAATAAAATGAGGGGAAAGGGTGGCAAAACCAAATTGAGGCTAGAGTGGCGCACCATAAATTCATTGTTTCATCTATTGCTTCACATGTTTGAAATGTGGTTCGCACTAATTGTTCACAATTGATGCTCACACACACACACTCAAATGGAAGAATGGAATGGGAACTAACTCTTTCATTTTCTCTCGAACATCTTTCTACATTACCGAACGAAGAATTACCGAACCAAAAAAAAAAAAATCCAGACGACACTGGTTTGGTTGTTGGTTGCTTGTCTGCCGTGGCTGGTTGGCTGACTGGCTGACTGGCTGGTTCAATGGGTGGTGTTAATTGTATGCACAACTCGACAATTAAGTAACACCATCGGCAATGGTACTTTGTCCATTTTTTAGATTGTACCATTCACCAAATGAGACTTTCACTTTCTTTCTTTTCTTTTTTTTTCATTTCATCACTCAATCCCTTTCCATTCTTTCTTTCTGTTCGCTTTTGGTTATTCTCATTAGCCGACTAATTATCAACACGACACACACCCGAAAATTTCATTTTTCGTTTCGTTTCATTTCTCCCTTCCATTTCCTACTAACTTATTATCATTTCTTTGTACTCTTTTCGTACCTAACTTCCTAATTAATTTGAATACGATTAAGTTGCACAACAGTAGCAACAACAACGACGACGACAACAAGAAGAAAATCAGTGATTACAGTCCAAGTACAATGACAGATTTTTATTGCAATTGGTCACGAACCCTTTCATACTTTTGTTGTTTACGGTTATATTTAAGTGTTTTTATTTATTTTTTTTTTTTGTGTGTGTTGATTATATCTAAAAAGATGTGAGAAGATTGTCACTTCTTGATCGATTTGATCTAATGTTTAGGGGGATACATCTGTTTTCCCACGGATAACTTTAACTTTATAAAGACACTTGATTCATTGCCGATGGGTAAGATCGTGATCACGATCGACCACCACCGCAAAATAAAATCATTGTGTGAGCGTATGTGTGTGGTCAAGGCCAATCAAATTTTACCAAATTAGACCTTGTCCCTACTGGTTTATGGTCCCTATTTAGCCCTCCTTCCTCTCCGCTCTATGAAGATTGCCTACTTTTTTTTGCAATTCTTCCACTATTTTAGAATTCATGTTGCTCAATATTCTTTTGTGAGTGACATTTAAATCTATAATAAAAAATGACGTTCAACAAAAACTCTTATATTATTTTAGAACCGAAAAAAGACGTGAGACTCTATATATAAATTTGTACCCGAGAGACGAGAAATTATGAGCTCTCTCTCTCCCACTCTCTCTCTCTCTCTCTCTCTCCCCTCTCTCTCTCTCTCTCTCTCTCTCTCTCTCTCTCTCTCTCTCTCTCTCTCTCTCTCTCTCTCCCACTCTTTCACTATATATATGTTCCAAATGGAACACAGTTCCATAGTTCGTGACGATCGGATCGAATCGATTTTTCCCTTCCATTGTGCGAGTTTGCCTTCTACCATCACCAACATTATAATGGACCCCTCTTAGTTCAAATCGCATAATTTGGCCCATTCGTTGGTTGGTTGTTTTTGGTACATAAAAAATAGGATTCAAAGAGTTTTTATCCACACACACAATAAATAATAAGTCTAATTTACTGTCCCCCAATTTTTTACTATTATAAAAAACAATAAGAAAGAGAAGAAGCTTTACAATGTAAATTAACATTCACATTAGCATTTCAAATTGAATGTTTAGATGCAATCATTTCATTTCATTCTTTAATTCAACCATTCTCTTTGTTTCACTCTACTACTACTACTACTTCCATTTTTGCACCATTTTTGCCAATAGCATCCAATCTTCTCTGAACTCGTCATCAAAGAATTAATGCAAATTATACTATTAATGATGCTAGGAACGCTCACTTGCATCAATTTGCTTTGTAATATTACAAATTGGTTTGCCTTTCTTTGCGTCCAAAATTTTGGAACTACTGCTACTATTGCTTCTTCTTCTTCTTCTTCTTCTTCTTCTTTTTCTTGCTTGTTTGTCTTTCATCAACTATACTCCACTTTGAACATTTACAGGGTGAATAATTTTGCTTTATTAAAGTCCAAATTTAATACAAATCTTCATCTATTTCTTTATTTAACATCCTGTATTTTATAATTCGTTTTTATCATTGATTGTGTGTTGTTGCAGCCACAAACTATTACTGTAATGAATTATGGCAATGAATTATTCCAATTTGCTATCTCACAAACTTTTTTTTATTATATGACGATAGACGAGTGTCATGTTAGTAAACAATTCTTTCCGAAAAACGTGAGAAGTTAGTTCTCATCAATTTTTACTAACTTTTTTTACATTCACTCAATGTATTGTTGACATTGAGTAAACTTCCGAAACGATCTTTGGAAAAAAATGGAACGAACACATCTGGATTATATTATTAGATCATTTTTTTGACAATTACTTGATGATCAAACATTAGACACGTTCATCACGTTCATTAATTGTCAATGATGATGACAATTTGTCCGATCTTGAATCTGAAATGTGCGACTAACGCACACAACATTGGCAAACCATTCTTGATTCATGTTTTGAGATGTAAGACCATTTGGTCTTGTCACCTATAGAGCCGATTTGGAAACAGCAGTTGTGAATGTTTGATTCCATCCGTTTCGGCAACACCTTAATTCATTTCATTTTCACATTTTCCACTTATTCATCTCATTCATTCCAATTATACGCTTCGTTTAGTTCAAGTTTGATGCCGTTCCGTTTTTTTTTAATTTTTTGGATCGCATCTGTGCGCATCACACACACACACATACACAAATCTTCGTTCCAATTTTGTTTGGACCAATTGGATCGAGCCCCCTTTACACCAAGTTTATTAGTTTGTGTTTTATGTTCGTTTTCACTTTCGTTCCATGTCGATCTCACCCCTCTCCTTTCTTTCTCTCTTTTTCTTTCCTTCTTTCAATGTTTCCTCATCAAAACATTTGACATCTTGAACGATTTTAGATTTCTTTACCGATCATAATGTCCGATTGCTTTGAAGCGTCAAGTAGGTCACCATATCACCAACGATAGATGTCTTAGGGAAATTACGATCGATAATTTCCCATGTCTCCATGAATCGAACCAAACCAATGTTCCATTCAACACTCATCAATCGCGTAGTATAACTCTTTGAAACGAACTTGAGGCCTAGCCTAGTCCGTTTAGCTTCTTTCATACAATTCACACAATGTCACACACACACACACGTAGATCTTTTGTGTGTCTCGCTCGATTACGGTCGCTTGGATTTCGTTGGATCAAAACCTTCGTCTCATTCTCTTATGTAAGCTTTTTGTGATCTAAAGGCGGTACGCATTTCCTTTCCTTCAAGGTCTGGGTCACAATTAATCAGTTTACAGTTTCAAAACAAGAAAAAGGGTGAACATGTATGCACACACACACACACACACACACACACACACACACATCAACGAACATATATATGAAACGGAACGTAACAAAAAAGTGTAAAGGGCATTAACACTAGAGTTGTTGTGTAAAAGGGACCCAGCACCAACATCAATGAGGGTCTCACAACTTTTCTCTCTAGTTTGCATTTCGGTTCGTCCGACAAGTCAAGTTCGGATCGGTTGTTAACCCGTTCAATACGACCGCATCAAAGGACAATGTGAAGGACAATTGCAAAGATTGTCAATGGCCAATTGTGGTGATCGTCGACGATCGTCGTCGTCATCGTCGGATCCGTTCGTTCCTCTTGAACCACACCACACAATGGAATTTGTCCTCCAATAGAGGTCGAATCGGTCGGATGCAAACCATACATTCACACACAAACACAAACGAGTAAAGAAAGGATTAGATCACATCAACTAATTTGAAGGTTAGAAGGAACACTCCCTCTCCACACTTTCTACCATTTGGTTTGTTTGCCACCACAACCTTTGTTGCCATGTAAACATTGGTACAACGTTTTCGATGTTTCCGTTCAATTTGCTGCCCATTCAAATGATCGTTTGCCACCGAACAACAGAAAAAGGAAGAACATAATTCATCATCAATGAGCCAAAACAGAAGATGTAGAAGAAGAAGAAGAAGTAAAAGAAGATGGAAAGATGATGGCTCACTAGGTGTTCTCACTCTTGTTTTGTTTCATTATTTCTCACATTCATTTTCATTACCATTTGGTTCGGGGGCCAAATGCCACCGAACTACAAAACAGCTCAAGGCAATGTGTTCTCAAACGTGACTTGGTCCCGGGGAGAGAGGGGAGAGAGAGAGAGAGAGAGAGAGAGAGAGATCGGAACCGGTCCTCGTAGAGTGGCGGACCCAACACCATTTACCAAATGAGAGAATTAATTAGATTGACCTTGTAATATCGACAAAACAGTGTTTCACATTACATGTTTGTCCATTCGGAACCATACTTTGGTGCCGACCCTAACCGCAAAACGATGCCGCATCATTTGATCATTGTAACTTTTTGTCCGACACAATTGCCTTGATCAACAATATAAAAAAATGATGACGACGATTTTGTCTTGATGAACATCTGGTCAATCGGGTCAATGTGCCACTCATCATTCATTAGTTTGTTTGAAGCAAATGTCGGATTGATGCACGCCATACATCAACCATTGATTGCCATTATCGCCTGCTAATTATTTTCATCTCCTGCTGCTGCTGTTGTTGTATGTCGTTTTCCGTTTGATTCAATTTCATCGTTTGTTGTAATTAGAAACAACAACAAAAGTGTTTGTTGTCCATTTTTGATTAGAATAGAACATTACGTGACTTGGACAATTAATTTGGAACGTTCTAAAGATATTAACTGAGAGGGGAATAAAATGATTTCTTTCATTTTCAATTTGTTAAATCCAAAAAATGGTTGGATTCGATCTGATCTACTCTAGTGGTTATATTGCATTAGGTGCACCTATTCTACGTAAGTTCACGCTAAAAATTCATATTCAACCATTAATTTCTTTATGTTCATTCAATTCAGTATCAATCATTTGCATGATTCGACAACGACTACTTTCATTTCGGATCAAAAAATTGTTCGTAACTAATCAAAACCTATCGATACCGAAACGGATCGAACAATCGGTGTTGTCAAGATTGCGCGTCGAATTTATTGAAATGAAACTTAAACAACTGTTGTTAGATGATTTGCTTCGTCGTGTGACGAAACAAAATCATGACACTTTAGAATTTGTTGAGATGAACGAAATTTCGCCATCTACCGCTTGAAATTCAATAAAAAGTGCAATAATCACTTCAAATTTTCATATTGGCCCATTTCCTGCGAATGTCAATTTATTTTTTTGCAATTGATAGTTTTGTTCGTAACCGATAGTCTCGATACTATCGATATGTTGTTCGTTATCAATAATTTCGATGCTATCGATAGTGTCGTTCATAATTTTAAAAATATTTTTTGTTTACTTTCTGACTCGCTAGATGTCGTGAACGAACAACATGTTTTCTCATTGAAAAACTAATGTAACTCGATCTTCTCTCCCCAATTAATCGAACAAATCGATCAATGGTTGATCAATTCATGGACGTCTGTTACGATAAACATATCCTCTATTTTGGTGTGGTTTGTTTATAATAATCGACCAAAAGATGTAAAAAACATGATTAGGTTTGTATCAACCAAAGAAAAAAATCGTCGAAAACTGAAAAAAATACAACTGAACATTCTTCTCAAACATTTTGTCTAAACACTTTCACACATTCATTTTTTTGTGCATTGTAATCATTTCGTTTTTTTGTATTCTTTTTTCTATCATTGTAGCATGGCCATAGTGTGTATATACACAAGATTTACGTCATCCATCATCAAACAATATTGGTTGACCAAACAATCAATGGGGTAGTGGTGGTGTCGTCCAACATCAAAGCGTAACCACAATGAAGTGGTGAGGTAAAGAGGGAAAGCGCACCAAAAGCGCGCACCAATTGTCAACAAATCGCGCGACACAAGCATGCACTCGTAGTTTAATCATCACCACTCATGGCACCACTACATCCATGCAGACGGAATGATGATAAACCCGCAACTTAATGCTGCTTCATCATCATCGTCATAGCATTTAGTTATAATCATAAATGTTTGTGATAGGCGAACTCATTCCACAAGTGGACATCGATCATTTCCATCTCAATCATCATTCTCAATTCATCGTGGATGATTGGTGAATCATTCAACTAAATTTTCAACACAACATAAATCTCTCGTTATTATATTACGTTTGGATATCGTTTACTTCCAAATCGACACAGTTCCAATGTATAGAAATTTAATCGTGATCACCATCACAACACCATTTTACATCTACTACGATATCAATCATTGAAATTGTTGCTGCTACTGCTAGTGCATCGTTCAGCAACAATAAATGTTTGACAATTCTCATCTCATCATTTTTTTTCATAATTAATTACTTTGATCGTACATTTTTGAACATTTTTCAAGATTTTGAAGAAGGTCGATCGTGCCAAACAACCTTGGTAAGTTCAATTTTTACCGATAATTTTTTACTTATGTGTATTTATTTGTTTATTATCAAAATTGACAATTAGTATGGACACTACAATGTGTTTGGCTGTTAAAAATTGGACCATTCACAGATAGTTTTCAGCTTTCATTTCTTTCTGGAAAAGTTTCTTTTTTGGAAAATTTATAGATTCATCCTTTTCACCAGTTTTCTATATATAGATATTAGATATTTAGTCAATGTTTAGAACAAATGGTTAATCAATCATTAACATCATTTTGATGGTCAACGATACAATGTCGATTTCAGTTTTGGATGTACATGATATATTGGTTAAATTATTATACCATGAATGGTGCCATCTGTTTTATTCATTGATGTTGTACAAAGAGCTTCCAGTGTCAATGACTACTACGATGATTAAAATCACAAAATCATCGTACATTTTATTTGCGGCACATCTTTGTATATTTATAACTCTACTTACGTTTTTCTTTTCTTAGATGAAAATAGTTTATTCCTTTATTCGTATTGTCTATTCTGGTTTAGACATTTTCCCTTTTCCATGTTTCAAATGTAGCAATTCATTTGAATGCATAAATGAACAAAAAGCTAACCAGGCGTTTCTTTCTCGTTTTCTATGTATGATTCACAACTATCCTACGATTTCGGTGTCGGCAATCTAAACCCAATTTTAGACTATTTTTTTATTAATATGTCGTTAATTTACTTAATTATTAACCTTCTATAATGGGAAAATTACTCTCGTAGTTGTCGTCGTTCTCAGTTTTCTCGACTCGACGCTTGATTTCATTAGATCATTCCATTTATGGATCGTATCCATAATCGAGATGAAATTCTTGCTTCTCGTATTTCTTTCTTTTTTTAATCGACAATGTCGACATCCACCCTCACCATTATTGGTTGACCTGACGAACCTAATTCCTGTTCGTTTGGGTCATTTCCGACCGTGACTTTGTGTATCGTTTCACCGACCGGATGAATTGCAATCAACCAGTAATGGACTTGTCTGGTGTAATGTAACCCAAAGGTTTTGTTCAAATTGCGTGCCACCACAAATTGCACAACCTTCGGTTTCGTTGTGTTATGTTTGATCACCACAAATGATTGACCGATCCATCCACTACATTATTGGGCAAACATCTTGTCACATGGAGGCAATCAACCGATTGACAGTCACAATATATGACAATCAGTTCATGAATACTAATGCAACTTGAACTTAGTTCTTCCCCTCTTATTGTTCTTGCTGTTGGATCATGAACCATTTCTTTTCCCTTTGTGGTTACTGCCATTTTTATTATGGTTAATAGTTAATTGTCCATGTCGTAGTCTGGCGTAGTTGAATTTAAGTTTTATGTGTAGTACACTCGAAAATATCTTCCAAACATTTCTGGTTGCCACTGAAATAAGATTTGATGCGATAATTCTTGTGAAATAATAACTGTAAGCGACACTTTCCAACTTGTTTTTTCATTAAAATAAACTTGCGTGTCCACAAATAAATTACATTGCACCTCAATTGTTCCGTCATATTCTAATTTGATTCTTCTTCTTTTTCTTGATTATTTGCCAGAAGTTAAAAATTGCTTTGAACTAGACCACCACCGCCAATTGCCGCCATCATCTACCGTTCCAGTAAATTACATTTCGCACAATCTCAATTGCGACACTTCAACTTGGTTCATCCGTGAATTGTTTCGTAGAGTCATTCAAACGGTCGTTTTCAACGATGGATGGTCGCAATGTGTAATGTTTCAATTGGATTCGATTACAATCATCACTACCATCATTATCAATATCCATATCGTTAATCAAGTCACCAAATCATTATTATCAAAAGCATGGAACTTACCTCAACGTTATCCTATTTTCTAATCAAATTTTTAATACCTATTACATTGGGTGCAGGTAAGTGTTGACGCTTAGTTGGTAAACATCATGTTTGTTTGACTATTGTTTGATTCGGGACCATTTTTCTGTTTGCTCTTTAAAGTATATACTTTCAACGATTTGACAAATGTGTACTTTGGCACCAATGTAACCTGACAAACATTTACATTGAACAGGATTTGATTTATTAGTTTCAACGAGAGATGCAAACGATTAGGACAAACATTGAACGAAAACGTTGGTAAACAGGAACCTTTCTTGGTTGCCAAAATGTGTTTTACGTTTCATACGGTATCTATATGGGAAGGGAGACTAGATTAATCAATTTTATACATTCGTTCGATGAACTATGGCCGCGACAAGGTCGATATGTTTTGCCAATGTCAATAATTAATTCAATATTTTTTGTTTTTTATTAGCTGTTATTCTACGTCAAAATCTATTCTCATTGTTATACTTAATTCTATTATTCATCGGACCTGTCCTGCCATCACCAAATCCACAAAATGTACTAAATGGTTCGTTATAATGATTTTAAAAAAATTATGGTTGATAAATTCAATTGCTTTTTATTTTAGGGTGTAATGGATATTACTTGATTGCAACCATATGCCTCAGTGCATTGATCAATTCGGCTCATATCATCTTTCAAGTTGTTTTGGTCATATTAACCAACTATGATACGTCAATCGATTATTGCAAGTTATATTTCATCACTTAAACCATTTAATTTAATTGATTTCGTTTTATATTAGGTTCCTCTATTGGACAAATTTATAATATGATTGGACTTCATCGATACAATGATTTATCCGTGTTTAACATTCTTCGATTATGTTGTCTCGATTTTATGGTTCTTTTGACCACATGTATGGTTTATGCGTTCAGTATACGAGCATACAATTCAAAATTAGCTAAAGATGCGGCAAAGGATAATGTTAACAAACAGGTAAAGGAAAAAAGTTTCTATAATATTGATTAAAATTATTGTATTTTTTCAGCAAACTCGACGACAAACGGAAGCAGGATTTAGCATTGAATCAATGTCGGTGACAGTTGCAAGACATTTACATGAACGACAACATCAACAAACTAAGAAACGGCAAATGAGAGAGAAGGCTGACAGATTGACCTATTATATCGTGGAAACAATATTCTGTATTCTTCTATGTGCCAGCGCAATTCTGGTTCCATCATTGATCTCGTCGATCTACTTTCTATACTTTTTATTCATTGGATCGTGGTTTGCTTTCAATCGTCAATTTGGTTATGGTTATCATTATTTCCGAATCTTTATTTCATCTTTTGTCGTCGTCCATTTTCTATTGTTATTTTTGTATCAATTCCTGATCGTTCGTCCAATTTTGCCTCCAGATAACATCAATGCAAGGTTTGTCAAGTTCAATCTTTCATTTACAACCATAATTTGTTAATTTATTTTTTATAGATTATTCGGTTTCATCGAATATGTCAACACAACTTGTGACAATGTTCGCGATTTTGAATTCAAGTCTTATCATTTTGCACGATTCTTACATCCATTTATTCTGATTTTGCTTTATTTCGTTTCTGTCAATCTCATACGAACCGTGTTGACATCACGAAAACATGTAAGTATAGTTTTATCTTTGTTTAATTTTGATTCTTTGTGTTATCTCGTGTCAACTATCCGTATTTGTGTCTCCTAACTTTAGATAGGATTAGATTTTAATGTTTCACTCAATTAATCTCTAAATGTTTAACCAAAGAATGGATTGGTTCAATCACCACCAATCCTTTTCCCATTTCCATCATTTGTCACCGATCGCCATTCGAATGGCTTGTTAAATCAACTTTTTGTATCAAATTCTAATGTTCCACCACCACCAACTACGACCAATAACCAAATGATAATGATGTCTATGATGAAACGTAATTCTCGAGCCAATTCGTTTTATCATGAAAACAATATGGCAATGTTGTATCAAAATGTAAGGCTTTGAACTTGAATTGAAATGAATCAATTAATGTGCATGATTAATAGTGAATGGTTTTGAATTGTATCGTTTATGTGTGTTGTCTCTTTGTATTCCGTTTTTTTTGTTGTTGTTGTGTTCCCTTTTTTATTATTATTTAATTATTTTGATTATTCTTTGATGAAACTTCATTTCGGTAGCGATTATATCTTCTACGAACAATGCATGCAAATATGAACAACAACAACAACAACGACAAAACTGATAGACAACGGGTTCGATCATTATGGGATCGTTCATTAATGACCAATGATCAACTCATTTCCGAATCATTTTATATTAATCGAACGTTCAATGATTCTAATGATTCACAGACGTCTACAGTTCACACTCCAGTACGTTTTATTAATTTTATTCATAATTTTTCTATATTCACTTCACATTACGGTTAGATATGCACTTTTTAATTGATACTTTATGGTTTATTTTGCACTTAGATTATTGACCAACAACTACTGTACCATTGATTTATTAATTCCTCTGTTTTTTTCTAAATAGTTGTTGCAAGATGATCGAATGGGTCGAAGTTATAATTCAGCACGAAGTGGATCGCAATCAAACGTTCCGGCACCGATTGCCACAACGGGAAATCAATTAGACGAGTTTGGAATTAAATCGGAATCAATTTCTAATGTGCATTCAAGTGTTTCCGGTTGCTCGCCATCAATTCCGAATACGCCAAATTTGATGATTACACGTTCGTTTAGTCAACATCCAAATGAAGGCAACAAATTGACACTATTCTTTCTACAAATGGTGGACATTCTTAAACATGGAAGCTATGTTCTAACATTGATTGTTATGATGACATGGTCGATTACCTACCATTCATGGTTATCATTCATACTTTTGTTGGCATCGTGTATCATCTGGATGACTCCCAACTCAAGACAAGTTTGCCTTCGTTCGTCACCCATTTTAGTCTTTTATGCAATTCTTTTGTTGATCGGTCAATATGTGTACAGTCTCGATTTGAACGACACTGAATTGCCAATTTCGATTGGCAATGTAACAATTAATGAGATTGGATTCAAGAAATATGGCGAATTATCGTATCAACCATTGTTTATCAAGGTATAAGTACATTTATTGATTCATTCGATTATTCATTTTATAATGCTTTTATTTTTTTTAGATATTTTATACCCTATTCTTTTGGATTACATTACGACAATATACGGAAAAGTTTGGAAT
Organism: Blomia tropicalis; assembly: GCA_029204025.1. Taxonomy (NCBI): domain Eukaryota; kingdom Metazoa; phylum Arthropoda; class Arachnida; order Sarcoptiformes; family Echimyopodidae; genus Blomia; species Blomia tropicalis. The sequence continues at coordinate 13,241,494 of CM055089.1, read as the reverse complement.
CAATCAAGGACCGTTTGATGTGGCTCATGGTATACTTCCGCCATTGTTTCAGATTGGTTCTGATCATGTAACCGAACCACAACGATTGATGTCAGTGGCACAAACTCACGTTACACAGAAAAGTGAAATCTTTGATTGGTTGGTTCGATTCTTTCATGAACTATTGATCAAATATTGGATTTGGGTTGTGGCTACTATGTTGATGATCATGTCATTAAGTGGCTCGAAAGTAGTAATCTATCGAATCGTTTACATGTTCCTATTCTTAACGTTTACCATTATGTTTCAACTATCATTGAAGTGGTGGCGCAAACTGATGTATCCGTTTTGGTTGTTCGTAATCCTCTATTCGATGATCATCTTGATTGCAATCTATACGTATCAATTCAACAATTTTCCCGATTATTGGAGAATATATTTGAAGATCAACAAAGAACTGTAAGTACAGTTTTTCTTTATCAAACCATTATTAAAATTTTTATTTTAATATTCAACAGACAAGAAGATTTAGGTTTAGTTGTATATGACAACGATGCTTTCATATTATTCAAAGAACTGTTGACACCGACATTCTTCCTCATTATTACTATCATTCAAGTTCATTTTGTGCATAAGGACTTTCTCGAATTTAGCAATATTGATGGAATCTTGGAAAGATTTCAAAATCCATCGAATGATTCGTCACCAACTCACAATGAAAGTTTGATTGAACGTCAAGAAACATTAGATTATGGAACGAACGCTTCATCGTCAAAGGCATCGTTGGATCAATCCGATAATGTTCGGTTGGATATGGAACTTAGTCAATCGGAATTGTCATCAATACAAACCGTTATAACGAAGAATGCGCCATTGCGACAACAACCACCACCACCTTCAAGTCCTCGGTTTGAAGTTCAAGCGCAAGAAGCATCGTTCTCGGGAAGCATTCCAAGAGATGAAACAATGAAAAGTTCTACCATGAAACGATCATTTTGGGCCGAGATGAACGAAATCTTTAAACGATGTAAACGATATATTGAAACATTGTTGAGCAGTTTGATGGTTGTCTTTTGGCGAATTATGGAAATTCACATTGTTAAATTTGTTCTCCTTTGTGCCATTATCATTTCAATGAAAGATGTAAGTTATGTCGATTGTTTGCTTCTACAGTTCTATTAATCCAATTTACTAATCACCCACCAATGATAGATTTGTGCCATGAACGTACTATTCGTATGTTTTTCCGTATTTCTGATGGTATTCAGCAAATTTGAACGTTCGGTTTGTTCATTCTTTGGAATCTGGTCTGGTATATTGGTTTTGTTGAAAATGTTGTTCCAATTGAACATTTCACAGCGTATCGAATGGCACAACAATTGTACAATCAATGGAAATGAAACGGATATTATTGATAATCGAATCTATATTGGTTTCCTTAAAACTGATAACATTTCCAATTATATTAGCGTAGGCATATTTTCTAATTCAATCATTATTTCTATAACATTAATTGTTTATTTATTTTTGAATTTATATAGGAATACATTCTTCTGATCGTTATTCTAGTATTCCGGTCGGTGATCATACTTCGACAACATCAATATCGACATCAAGAATATGGATCGAAGCGTCTGTCTGAGGGTGTCGTATTTCAAGATATCGATCGCACATCAGCTGATAAAGATTTTGTACATTTCATCAAGTACATGATCAATTTTGGTTTCTACAAATTTGGCATTGAAATTTGTCTCATCTTTATGACAATCTCAATTGCAAATCGTGGGGACATCTTTAGCGTTCTCTACTGCATTTGGCTGCTATTGTTCGTTTTGTTAAATCGACGTGGAAACCAACGATTGTGGCCATATTTTGTGGGATTTTGGGCATTCATCATTACGTACCAATATTTGATGTGTCTCGGCATTCCTCCTGGTTTATGTCTCTCATATCCGTGGTCATCGATTGCCGAACCTGAATTAGAATGGTACTTTTACCAGATTTCAAGTATCAACTTCCGAAACGAAACTATATTTAGACTTTTTAGTCCTATTCTTTGCATGTCGTCAATTGATTGGTTTCAGGTAATAATTCCACAATTTATGAACGATTTTATGTTCAAAATCTAATTAATTGTTTTCAAAATATATAGATTGGAAAAGGTATTGAACATCACAGCGGGAAACAATTTGGAAGCACACAACGATACATCTGGTCAAATTGTTCCAGATTTTTTTTCGTTTGGAAATTCAAATTTTGACTCGGTCAAATCGTTCTTCTTTTTCTGTTTCTTTTGGATCACGTTGGCTATCTTATTTTTAGCCGGCACCACACGAATCAATCTATTTGGACTCGGCTATGTACTTGGAAGTTTTATCTTCTTTGGACAGGAAATGAATTTTATTTGAAGCCAATCAAAGTTATATTCAAATCGTGGAAATCGATCATTGCCTACACCTGTATAACCATGTTGCTGAAATCAATCGTTCAGGTATATATGATTTATAATATTACTTAAATTTATAATTATTTTAAATTTTAAATAGCTTTTTGCGACGGCAATGGCAAGAAACAATCTTTGTTGGTTGATTCAATTGCTAGGAATCAACTATAATGCTGGACCAAAGATGGCAGCATGTATTACAGACGACGCTGGTCTTCTTTGGGATGGAATCTGTTTTACGTTTCTGCTGATACAAAAACGGATATTTTGTAGTCACTATTTCAAACATTTAATTCGTGAAATTAAGGCACAACATTTTTTGGCATCACGAGGCGCCGAATTGATACATGAAATTCAAGCAAAAGAAGTTGCCGAGCAAGAGTTAGCCGAACGTGAAGTGATGGAAAAGATTAAACAAAAAATGGATCGAATTAAAGCAGCACAACAAAAGATGTTTGCCGATAAGGCTAGAAGTATAAAATATCACAAACAAGGTTAGTATTCTTTTTATTTTTATCTTACTTATGTTGTTGGTAACTAACGCTATTTTACGAAAAAAATTGATAAGATGAGTTTGATTACGACATCTCACCATACTCTGGTGCGGATGAAACGCTTTCTAATGCATCCATAAGTGATGACCTATTGTCGCAAACCTTGCCAACGGTTTATTCACCGACTCCAAGTATTCCAACAATAACATCGCCACAATCGGCCACATCATTACAGCCAGGCTATTTTGAGATCTATAAAGTGTGCCCAATTCGATCAATCGATGCAAGTTCAAGTACTTCGGCAATGATTCCTTCTTTTAGTTTCTCGTCGCCAACCGATATGATGTCCAATGCACCACTTTCCAATGTTTATCGAGGTGGTGGTGGTGATGGAGCGGGTGTTAGCGGTTTGAAACCATTAACAGGTGACGATCAAGTGTCGGATAGTTCGTCGATATTTGTTACGTCGACCAGAACACAAGTTTCCGTCCGAAATCGCTCATCCGATCAACGATACATGGAACGATCCAAGCGAGACTTTCGTTTGTTTCCCATGCTTCATGTAATATTCAATTTTCATTTCGGTTTTGGTTTTTTCTTTTTGGTTGCGGTTCCTTATTTTGCATGCTTTGCTTCTTATTGTTTTATTCGATTTTGTTCTTTCATACTAATTTACTTTTATTTTTATCATTAGCTGTCAAATCTGGTGGTTATTATATGTTTGAAGATTTTGATACGGAACCAGTTGAATTGAATCACAAAGTTCGAGAATCATTGATACCCGATCCGGAAGGAAACGAGATTAGACATTTAGCTAAATCAAAAGGTTTTACCGCTGTAAGTTTTTATTCTATCTAATCTATAATTTGTTTGATAATGTTTTTTTATTATTTTCTTGCATAAAAGTTTTGCTCAAGAATCTTTAAAGGAGAATCGGACGAATCGTCGATCGATGTTGCATTGGTTTCAGCTGAAGCAACAGCTGATCTTGGCGTTTCAAGTAAAGATTCACCGATCGTTTCAATCGAACGTCCCAAATATGGTCCAGATGATTCACGACCGACGACAATAACCATGTTAGCATCTACATCACAGGCGACTGATATATCAAACATGTCAACATTAGCAAGTCGATCACGTGCTGCTTCTAAAGAAACTGCCGGTATTGTGGCATCACCCGATCATCCACCATCTGATCAAGCAATAAAATCGGACGACGAATCGGAAGACGTTCCACATGAGACCTACATGCAAAAGATTAGCAATTGGTTCAGTTTTGTAAAACAATTTTTGGAAAGTATTCTAATCAGTGCCACCTCAAGTCTTAATTCGGTTTCACGTGATTATCGGTTCGTTGCAAAACGTTTATCGATTGAGAAAAAATGTTTAAAGAAGGTGATTGAGATTGAAGAATCGCAAGGCAATACACATGATTTTATTTCTGATCAAAGTTGGCGAAAATCGGCTCTTTCAAAGTTGTCACGCGTTACCGAAGATACGCTGGAACATTTAGTTAAAAGTAAACCCAAGAATGCTATTCGTCAATGGAATCAATTGGATACCACAACTATTAATTGGTAGGTTTGGTTTTTTAAATTGTTAAAAAAATTATTTTCATTCTTATCTTTGTTTTATATTAGTGATTATTATGTTACATTGGATTCGAAATATATGGAGACCAGCATTTACATTCACTTCTTACGTGCAATTTTCTATGCTATCTTATCACGATCGGAGGTTATGTGTTACATTACAATCGTATTGAATCAAATTGCAACCGCATCAATCTTATCGTTGCCATTGCCATTGTTTGCATTCCTTTGGGGATCATTGTCCGTTCCGCGTCCGTCGAAATCGTTTTGGGTTACCAGTATTACCTATATTGAGGTGGTGGTTGTCATCAAATATATATTCCAATTTTCGTTTTGGCCATGGCTGGAAACGATCAATCGTTTCTCACCGTTTTGGTGGCCACGATTGATTGGTATCGAGAAGAAGGATAACTATGCAAACTATGATCTATTTCTTTTGTTGGTACTATTCTTTCATCGGTTTATGTTGAAGAGTCTTGGCTTATGGGATATCTCCGAAACCGAGATGAAAGCTTACATGACCAATGCAGAATTGATTCAATGCGAAACCGATCTACAACAACTACGTGACACGGAAAATGGTTTCAATGGTGGTCAGATTCGTAAGAGTAAACTGAAGAAAAGTAAAAAGAGTAAAAAGGAAAAATCAATTGAATCGACACGAAATGAGACACACTCAAGTGATTCCAGTGAATTGATCAGTAGTCAAGAACATCGAACGAAAGATTTACCCACTAGTAGTGCAATAGAAGTTCATGGATCGTCAAATATGGATTTAGATTTTGTTGACGATGAAGATGAAGACGATGATAGTAGCAGTGAATTTAATGTCGTTTTGTTTATGATGGAAGCACCGGGACGTGCAAAACAACGATTTACGGCAACCGTTAATCCAGTGATAAAATTCTTTCACAATGTCCTTCATCCACCATATCGTATCACGCACGACGTCTATTCGCTCATGTTTCTTTGTGATTTCATAAACTTTTTCATTCTGGTTTTTGGTTTTTATGCTTTTGGGGTATGTTACTATGATACGATTAGACAATTTTTAATTTATTTTACTTGACAACAGAGTGGTTATACCGGAAGTTCTGATGTCGCCAAGTTTTTAGAAGAGAATCGTATTCCAACCGGATTTTTGATTACACTTTTGATTCAATTTGCTCAAATCATTATCGATCGAGCATTATATTTGAGAAAATATATCAAGGGAAAATTGATATTTCAAATCATAATTGTCATATTCACTCACATGTGGCTTTTCTTCATACTTCCTGCATTGACCGACAAGTAAGTAAAATGTATAATAGATATAGTGTATCTTTTAATATAACTTTACTATATTATTGTGTAGACCATTTACTGATCGTTCAAATTTACCACCTAAATTGTGGTACGTTTTCAAATGTATCTATTTTCTCTTGTCGGCATATCAAATTCGTAGCGGGTATCCTACTCGAATTTTGGGCAATACGTTTTGTAAGAAATACAATTTTGTCAATTGGTATCTATTCAAGATGTACATGTTGATACCGTTTGTGTATGATCTTCGAATGTATATGGATTGGATTTGGACCGATACCAGTCTTGTATTGGATGAATGGTCGCTGATGGAAGATATATTCGTCAATCTGTATCAACGCAAATGTGAACTTAAATTGGATGAAGAATTTCCAGAGCCGAGAGGTAAGGCAAAGAAACGTTTCTTCAAATATTTGATTGGTGGATCATGGGTCATCATTATTATTGGTACGTTCATATATAAACTTAATTTCCAATTGATTAATTCATTTTCTTTATATGAAGCTTTGATATGGGGCCCGTTGGGATTGTTCGCCTTTGGTAGGGCGGTTGGTGAGGTCAATCCGCCGATGGGTGCTACTTTCGAGTTAGAGATCGGCGGCTTTCAACCATTGTTCAAGATGAGTGTCACTGGAAGTGGTTTGGTTCCAATCGACGATCACAAATGGAATTCACTATTTTCAACATTTAATAAGAATGCAATTGCACAAACGTTCATCAATGGGTATGATCAAAAAGATGTATACATTGTCAATCTGAACGGAAACTCTACCGCCGTTTGGGGCATATCGCCTCCAAGTCAAAAGATATTGGTTGAAGAATTGTATCAAAATCAAACATTAACAATGAAATTGACCTATTATATAATGAGAAAAAAGCAAACAAAGACACAAGATTTGGATACTTCAATCTATGATGAACATCTAATACCATTAGATCCCGTACATGATCGTAAATTACGTAATCAATTGGCGGAAATGATTTCACAAACGAATCAACAGAACATTGAAGCAACTATACCGTTCATATTTCCAAATTATTTACGAGCACCGGAAAAGGGTAAACCGACGGTTGTATCGGAACTATTGCCACGTTTGGATTCCGGTCAAACCAATGCAACTCTTAGTTATCGGAATATTTTGATTTTGATGAAACAGGGCGGATATGGAAATAATGGTAGCGGTTCGGAAGCTTCGTGGTGGGAAATTCATGATGATTGTCGCGATCGGAATTATTTGGATTCATTCATGAGTTCATTGTTGAGTGAAGGAAAGTGTCAATACTTACCGGTGGTTTTGTTCAACGATAAGGTGTTTATCGGTTTGTTGGCCTTCTTGTCCGGCTATGGAATCATCGGCATCTATACAACATTCGTATTCTTGGTCTCACGTTGGGTTCGTGGACTCAACTCAGAATCATCGTTTAAGGTGATCTACACTCGTATGCCTAACGTCGATCGGGTACTCCAACTATGTCTCGACATCTATCTAGTCCGTGAAAGTCGTGAATTTGTTCTTGAAGAGGACCTTTATGCAAAGTTGATCTTCCTTTATCGTTCACCGGAGACATTGATCAAGTGGACGAAAACGGTCGAGGAGATCATTGTACCATCATCAGTACATCAGCAGCAGCAGCAGCAGCAACAACAACAGGCACCATCAAATGTTATCTTCCGAACAAGTTGAAAATATTGCTAGTCATTTTATGTTCGATACGTTTGATATTCAATATTTATCATTGCACAAATTGTTATTTTTACAATTTAAAACATTTGCTTGATGATTGTACTAATGTAAGTATTATATTATTGATGTTTCATCTATTCTTCGATTTTTTATACAATTCAAATGGATTGGTATGTATAGATAGTATTTGTGTTTTGTGTGCAATAACACCCCCATTCTTAAAATTGCCTTTAAACCTTTAATACTATAAGTATTCAAGCTAATATTAATTACAAACAATGAAAACAAAAGTACATTAAGCCTTTGCAATCATTCGTACGGCGGTTGTAAGGCCAACATCACTATAATTCAGGTAAAAGAGACCGGCCAATGCAGCAAACGACAATAGATATATTCCACCAAGGGCCGCTTTCGGAATCGTGGGACCGAATATCGATGGACGAATATAATCAACAACAATAGCTTCAAAACCCCAATGTACATGGGCGACCAATGACAATGCTAATGCGTAATCTAGTATCGACGATTGACAAACAAACGCTGCCGGAATGACGGCCAGTAAACCGAGTGACACTGCCTTTTCCAAAACCCAAAGTTTGCTATGATCGTGGCTATTAGATGACAATGATCTGATCGAAGAATGAAGAAATCCATTAATTGGAACCCGGATTTTTATTCCTGGATTCATTGACAAGGTCGATTTGGTGTAAAAATTTCGGCTTATGTTGCGATAAGCTAAACAAAAAGTAAACACATTTAATGAAAAATGATAATTGAATTAAAATAAATTAAGAACATACCAACACGAATCAAAGAGTTTCGAAGAATTGTGTTCATCTTGGTAAAGATTCAACAATTTCGGAATAACAAATAATTTAACAGCCTATGACAACAACAGTACGGTAATGTAGTCTTCGGTCATTCGCACAGCTGTTTCAATGACTTTCGGTTAAACCCATTAAGGTTAAAATAGTAATTGCAGAGCTCTGGAGTTGATATGGTATTGTGGCTTGCAAACCGTTCTCCGATCTCCATCTTGAATCACGAGAATGCAAAACATCAGTGCAATAACCAGAATCTCTTTGGACCGCTTAGCTGATATGGCAAAGGACAATATTGCTTTTAGTAATTTGGTCGCCTATATCGTAAATATGTAAATTATCCATATTTATGATTAATAAAATACCAATATAGAAATTAATTTATCTTTGTTTGTTTTTTTCTATATTCAAATTGGAATAGAATAAATAATGAAAATTTTTATGCCTATTTTGATGTTGATTTCTATTTCGATGCTAATTGCGGTGGACCACATGTATTTGTTTATGTTTATTGTTTTAGTGCCAAAATTTGCCGATATAGCTGCCGATAATCTGCACTGGCTTCGATGAAGCATCTCGACTCATGATGATACATTTGACTCGATTCGATGAACGTATTTCATCGTTCTAATCATGATACAAATGATTCATATTGTTGGCTTTCTTCTTTCACTGTACAATTAATGAGTTGGACTCAACTCATCTATCGTTTGTACATGCTTTGACATAGAGTTCATGTTTACCCTATAGTGTATTGGCAACATGAAATTATCAAAGTTTAAACTCGTGCGCCTAACGTTTTGTGTACTACTGTTCAATCGAAGTTTAAACTGAAATGACTAACTTTAACCCTACATACCACATTGAACATAGCAATTGTGTTGCTGAAAGCATAGTTTAAACTGAGATGACTTGAACACACCACATTGAACACTAACAAATGTATTGCTGAAGTAGCATAAAATTTGTATATAAGCTCAAGTAAAAATCAAGTAATTCATCAATCGTTTCTTGGCTTTCATTGGTGATGATCAAGGTGGGATCACACTCTCGAACATCAACTTGGCCGCCGATCATTGGGATCGCACTCTCGATTATCAACTTAGCCGCCGATCATTGAGATCATTCATCAACTATTTTATTTAATTTTCTTCTCCTGTTTTTGCCGATGTGTGTTTTCAATTAAGTATTATTTGATTCATTTTTTATTCATATTTTAACTTTGATTTTTTCAATCTTTTTATGCTCCAGTTTCGTTTTTCTGGCGCTGAATTTCACATAACTTTCTTTTGGACGAGGATTAAGTTTGATTTTTCTTAGCCGATGAATGTTGGTCTGTCTTCTGGTGTCACTATGCTGCAAAACATTATAGTGGCCGATGTTTTAATTTCTTGCTTTTGCCGTTGTTGAATATTCATTTAAGTTAAGTATATTTTGAAACTAATTAATTTGATAATTCACTGACATTTTTTATGTTATTTTTACTTATCAATATCGTTGGATGGCAATGATGGTGGCAATGGCGTTCTTTGGCAATGTCTTTTTTCAGAATACCTTTCCCGATGCTGATGTTCGTTATGGCTGTTATGTCAAAGTATCTTTGGATTTTCCTGTTCGTTCAATCGTTTATTGGTTTGGTGTCTATTAAATTTTACCTTAAACGAAGATCAACTTAGAATATTCCGTTGCTGATTATTATTTAACCATTATATTCTTTGAAAAGAATCAATTTTAATTTCTCTATTGCTTATCATTTGCTTGCTGATCTAGGTTTCACCGAACTTTCCTGTTGCCGATTGGTTTGGATTTTACTAAACTTTACCTTGACCAAAGATCAAGTTGGATTATCTCATTGCCGATCAATCATTTGCTGACATCAATTATCACAACAACAACAACAACAACAACTTGTATCCTCAAATGGTGATCAAATTGAATCAAAGGATGGAAGGAAGAGATTGATGATGGCTCATCGACGTGTCAATTGTCGTCGTCGTCGTCTGCATCGGTAACGTCACCGTCGGTTATTGGAAAACGATCATTGGGACGACACGCTGGAACATCAACTTGACCGCCGATCATTGGTACGACACTCTGGAACATCAACTTGACCGCTGATCATTGGGACAACACGCTGGAACATCAAATTGACCGCCGATCTTTGGGACGACACTCTGGAACATCATCTTAGCCGCCGATCATTGGTACAGCACTCTGGAAAATGAACTTGGCCGCTGATCATTGGATTCACCTTATGGAACATCAACTTGACCGCTGATCATTGGGACGACACGCTGGAACATTAACTTGACCGCCGATCATTGGTGCGACACTCGGAAACTATATCTTGGCCGCCGATCATTGGTACGAAACTCTGGAACATCAACTTGACCGCTGATCATTGGGACAACACGCTGGAACATCAAATTGACCGCCGATCTTTGGGACGACACTCTGGAACATCATCTTAGCCGCCGATCATTGGTACAGCACTCTGGAACATTAACTTGGCCGTCGATCATCGGGACGAAACTCTGGATCATATTGATTTTGAACAATCATCATTCATAATGTTACAACTATGTATTGAGAAAACTTTTTAGATTTTGCATAATGTACTTTACGTTTTGTCCACTTTTCAATTTCAGCAACAACCATTCAAGGGGCGAACAGTAACCGTCAATATACACATTGACATTTAATCTGTCAAGGTGCATAATCTCTTGACAATTACCGATCGATTCATTCTATGGCTTGAAGCCATACCAATTCGAGTCAGCAATACCAAAACCATTGCAAAGATGCCCACATGGTTATCACGGTTCGAACGATCAAACCATCAACTGATCAATACAAATGATCCCAGTGTACACTTCGTTTAACTATTCGTCCAAATCACAGACTTTTGTAACCAAACTAATAGTTATGGTATTAAATCTTCTACTCACTCGTAGAATCACTGGGAAGCTAAACTAAGGCTTCTGCCTCAAAACGGGGTACGGTACCACCTTATTCACATCGGCTTAACCTAGTCCATGGCCTTGCTTTTCTTTAACCACGGACATGAACACAAGTCAAATTGGCAAACAATTAACATAACGTTAAACTGCAGACTTGTTTTAATAACGAATATTGCATTGAAGATATAATTGCGGTACAATATTCGTGTATATATTCAATAAATATCGTTCAATAATTCATTCAATGTTTGTGGGATGACGGAAGTTTAATATTTAAGTTTTAATCGGAAACATCTCAATCAATCAAAACATTGTCTTATTTGCAAATTGAAATTCAAGTATTCCAGTTCCTATGGTGTTCCATATTAACCCAAGTGGCTATGTTCCCATCCAATTGATTGATGCGCATGACCCAATCTTTGCCGCCATTTCGGCCATTGACTCAAATGGAACATTTGCGCAGAATCAAGTAGAACAATAGAACTCATCCTCATTCTCGTTTGGACTCTCCACCTGAACGGACGCTTTCTCTCTCAAGTTGCGTCAACCGTTACCAGGTAAATGTGATTTCGATTTTGAATCATTTATTTATTTGTTTACATACTTGTATATTGTTCATCATACTAATTTTTACTTTATTCATTTCATTCTAACAGATCGTTAAATGTGTGGCCGATTCAAATTCTGTAAGTTCAATTTTCATTTTTACAAATTCTCTCTCTCTCCCTCTTTATTAATTGTTATCTCTCTGGTTCGATAATTACTTTTTGTGCCTACCATCGAGTGCTCTTTTTCATCGATTTCATTTTATTTTTAGTCTATCATTATCCATCTTTTCCCTTGAATATCGATCTCTGTTTCTCTGATTCGATATTGTCTTTTGTGACCATTATCGATTGGTCTCGAATTGAGTTTTATTTACACTTGAATCATTGATTACTTTGGCACTCTTTTACCGATATCTCCCCATTTGAATTCGGTATTTTCTATTGTATCCTTTATTGAGTGTTCTCGATTTCAGTCTTATTAGTTAGGTTCGATCAGTATACTCATTTACCATTTTTTTACCTCAATCAGATAGAACATTGTTAGGCAATTTTACCTATCCATTTTCCAAAACATTATCCTTTTCTCTCTACTATGTCTGCATTTGATGATTGTTCTTTTTGGCACTCTTTATCGATATCTCCCCATTTGAATTCGGTATTTTCTATAGTGCCCTTTATCATTTTTTCTAGATTTTAATATTATTAATTAGATTCGATCAGTATACTCATTTACCATTTCTTTACCTCAATCAAATAGAACATTGTTAGAACTGTTCCAGAACATTCTTCTCCTCCCTCCTCTCAGCATAGCCACAAAACCGTTGGATTAACTCACACACACACACACACCATGATGTGCAAACCCACTTTTCGTGCGTGAATTGGTTTCTGCGCATCTCTTTCGCACATATCGTACGACGTACAGCAAATAGAACTTCCTCACATATCCACCGCTAGCCGCTTACCCCCCCACCACCATTCACACACAAGCACGTTGTACGCCAGCTCATTCATTCTTCGACTTTCTTTCTAAATAGTTTGTTCTACTTTAGTTGGTTTTGCTTCATTTATTCTAATTTAATTTGTTGATTGTGAAATTTTGAAAGTTCTTTTCCATTTATAATTATAACTTTATCACCTTTTGACATATCGAAATCTTTTCTCTGGTTCGATATTTTCTCTTGTGTCCACTATCGAGTTCTATCATTATTAGTTTTAATTCAATTCGATCATTAACGACTTTACTAACTATTCTCTCAGATTCGATAATGTTTTTGCTGTTCAATATTTAGTGTTACCCATTCTAGTTTTTATAAGAATCTCTATACATTATCTCATTAATGTCCGTATTATTTCAATATCTTAGCATTATTGTACATAGTCTATTGCTATTCCTATTTAACCAAGTGCTGGTTTATCTATCGGGTGGAGATATATGAACCATACACTCACATTACACCCACTCATTTTTGTATTATTTTGTTATATGATCAACAAATAATTTTTCTTTTCATTTTAGATCAAATTCAATCAAGCGAATGATCAATGGTTTCGTCGGTAAATTTGGTAAGTGATTTTTCGTTTTGATTTTGAGCCAATGAATTTAATTGATTATATTGTATTAATTTAGAAGATGTAATTACAATTCGATATTGGGACAGTTATTGATGATGGTATTTACGATTCGGAAGATTTTCGATTGGTATTCAATTCGATCGCAGCAACATGCAAAGCGACAGAAAATTTAAGTTTGTATCAAACAAGCGCTTGCAAGTCATCAGTCTATCAATCAATCAATCAATCGACGTTGTAGTAGATCATCATTAATTTATTAGTTGATTAATTGTAGTAGTGTTTTGGGCTTGGTAGTCATTGATCTATTATGGATCGATTGATTTGCCAGTAAGACCCGTTACAATGTTATACAATTGACAACAGTTGTCATTTGTCTTGAAGTATGATCATCATCGATTGATGATCTACCATTGATTGAACCATCCATTAGGTTTGTTTATTTATTAGTGTGTGTGTGTGAAAGGATTACTGAATGACGATGATGGTTCAATCTTGTTGTTAAATGATAGGATGATGATGATCATTTAATGTTCCGGCCGTTGACCATTGATGATGATGTTTATACATTAGGTATCACTGTCTTTGCCACATAATGGTGGCTTTTGCAGCAATCGTTCGCGGAAGCTTCTTCACTGCATCGGCATGCGACAATTCATACCACGCCAATCGGTCTTGTACCATCCCCTCGGGTCCCTGCAATTTCCTTGTCGATGGGTAGCTGTTGAGGTGGAAGTGATGATTGTTGTATTGGTATGAAAGGTGTGTGAGTTTGAAGAGACATTAGGTCTAGATTATTGTTCCGGCCGATGATTAATGATGATGATTGATAGGTGTAATTGTAGTTGATGATCAGACATTAGGTGTTTTGATTGATTGATGATGACGAGGCTTGATGATGCATTCTTTGTTGTTGCTGAGCTGAGCTTAGATTGGATGGATTGAACTGTTTAACCACCACCGCAACCTTATATTTTGATTCATCAATTTGAAAAGGGGTTCCTTCGTTTTGAGTTGGAATTCAATTGCCAAGTCGTCGTTTTATTGTTGAAGATTTGTTGATCATAGATTTATTGATTCCGGAAAATTTTAAACATCAATTTGCAGGAACCTCTTTTCGAAGATTTGAATTGAATTATTGATATTCTGAAAATTTTATTTGGCAATTTGCAGACGGTTATTTTCGAAAATTTTCAGTTTTTTTGCATTCAAGTAATATTTAGACAATTTGAAATGGCAATTACTCCAGGTAAGGTGTTTCACTTTTTATTAGATCCCATATTAATTCCATCTTTTTTTATTATCTTATTGTCTATTTCTCGCCAAGGAGATGCTGATTATCGCAATTGAAAATTTATTTGCGATATTTGAATTGTGAGCTGTTTCGACTATTTTTTTTACATCGTTTAAATGAAAAAATGGTTTTCTATTTATGGAACTATTATCATAATGCAGTTTCAATTTCGCAAATGAAGAGTTGTTTTGCGATTGCAATTTTTTATTTTAATACTTTGACTTCATACGAAATTACTGGTTTCCATCAACTTTATTTATTTTCTCTCGAACAATCTTCGTTTTGTTTTTATTCTTATCAATCAATCATCCACATTTTACTTGTGTATACTACCTCTCACTTCTGATATATCCAGATTGCTATACTGGCTTACACCAACAATCATTCAAGATAGGTTATTTTATTTCTTATTATTTGTTCACTAATTAATTTTATCTTTTTTTAGACTTTCAATATCAATTCATCAATATCACCAAAATGTTTTGCCACTTTCACCACTAGTCATCGAGAATGTTTATATCCATCAACATCAACAATAACATTTAATTCATTTATTCTTGTGCTAAACAATATCATTCATTCATCAATATCAACAGCAACACCAATCAGTATATTTATTCTCGTTCTTGACCATCGACAACATTATATTCATCAATATCAACAAAATATTTAGCCACTTTCATCACTTGTCATCATCAAATGTTTATATCCTTAAACATTAACGACAACATTCAATTCTTTTATTTTACTCTTATGTTTAATCGATATCGACTACATTATATTCATCAACAACAACGACAACATTCAATTCAATGAATCAATGAATTCATTTGGTGTGGTAACTTGTTTTAATGCTAATTGATTATGATTTTTACTTGTCATCGAGAATGTTCACATCCATCAACATCAACGACAACATTTAATTCATTTATTCTTATGCTAAACAATATCATTCATTCATCAATATCAACGGCAACACCAATCAACATTGCTACCAATATTTTCATGTGCCAGTTTCAAGTCTTCAAATCATTTGCTACTTCCTTCTAATTTTACTTGGTGTTCAGTGATTGGATTACGATTCAATATCATTTATATGAAACTTGTTTTATTTTATATTTAGTGTCATTTTTGTGCTACCATTCAATTGATCGACAAACAATATTTGATATATTGATTTCCATTTCATACAACTTCGGCATTTCTTGTGTTTACCATTTAATATTAACGAATCCAGTGTTTATTAGAATCAATTTCATATGCGTCCACTCTTCACATCTCAATCAGAAAGAAAGTTTTATTGCATTCAAGTAATATTTAGACAATTTGAAATGGCAATTACTCCAAGTAAGTTATTTCACGTTTTTATTAGATCGCATATTAATTCCATCTTTTTTTTATTATCCAATTCTCGCCAAGGAGATGTTAATTACCACAACTGAAAATTTAATTGCGATACTTGAATTGTGAACTGTTTCAACTATTTTTTATATCGTTTAAATGAAAAAATGGTTTTATGTTTATGGAGCTATTATCATAATGTCGTTTCAATTTCGCAAATGAAGATTTGTTTTGCGATTTCAATTTTTTATTTTAATACTTCGATTTTATACCAAATTGGCTTGAATTTATACTGGTTCCCAACAACTTTATTTCTTATTTTCTCTCGAACAATCTCGATTTTGTTTTAATTCTAATCAATCATCATCCACATTTTACTTGTATATTCTGCCTCTCACTTCTGATATATCCAGATTGTTCTCCAGATTTGTTATTGGTTTTTTATTTATACTCGCTTACACCAACAATCATTCAAGATAAGTTATTTTATTTCTTATTATTTGTTCATTAATTAATTTTATATTTTTTTCTTAGACTATATCTCTTTACTATTTTGATTTTACCGATTTTGTTCCTGATTATCCTGAATATGCCGTATTTTCGCCGATGTTGCTGATATTGCAGATATTTTATCATTTATTATATTTTTATTGTTTGTTCATTATATATGTATATGTCCTTTGGGTAATGGTTCCACGAGACCTGTTCGCCCGTTAAAAAAAAAGAACAAACATCGTGGGCCGCGGAAGCTCTGTCCAATTTTTTTTTGGTTTTTTAATAAAATTTTTGCAAAAAGTTCCCTCTCTCTTCTTAACTCACCTTTTTTCTTCTTGGGCCATCCTCGATGTTCTTCTCATCCTCGATTGGGTTCACTATTCCTGTTTATGGGTATTTTATGTCGTTCAAACGGGCACAGGATAGCACAAGCCCAATGTTTGACCCCGACAGTCTGATTAAGCCACTATCTTCTTTTAGTTGCACCAAGGGGCAGGCGGGTTCAGACAGACCCATATCCCCTTAGCGAACCCTTTGCGGCTCGACCATCCGCACGAGGCCATCCATCCGATCGACGCCATCCATCCATCCAGTCTTCACCATATCCGTATGGGCTGTTTGTAAACAAACAATGTTAGTATACATTATCTATTTACATACGATTAGCTTCGAGAGAGGGAACGTGCGACCAACTACCAAGGGTAGCTCGCAATAACTAACCCCCTTTCGGGTTCGTTCAGTATTTATACTACCTCCTCAATGTACTTTCTAGCCGTACAGGCGTTAAAAAAAAGATCCAAAAAACGCCCAAAAATGGAAAACGATTGAGAATTTGATCAAAGTTAATACGAAATTCATTATAGAATAACCCAACAAATAATTTCAACAACTGTTTGAATAAATTTGTCTAAGAATCTTTAATAATTAAACAATTTATGATCTACTTTCAATTGATATATTGGCAATTGATTGATTGATTTTTATCGCTAGATGTCGTATATTAATATGTTAACTAAGGTTAATTTTTGGTAGAATCCTTTGGATTTGCGAACTGAAATTCACAGGAATGATTTATAATTGATCAATTAATCATCCCTAAAAATTTCATTGGAATCCAAGCAACTTTAATTTTTGTCCGATTTTTATCAAAAATGAAGGCTTTAGCCTTTGCTTTTTTTCAATTTTTGACAAATAATTAAAGTTGCTTGGATTTGAATGATATTTTCAGGAATGGTTTATTGATTAATAACAAATCATTTCTGGGAATTTCAGTTCAAAAATCCAAAGGATTCTACCCAAAACAGGATTCAAATTGATTCATCTTTTGGTGTCATGTCGATCAATTTGTACCTTGTTTTGGGTAGAATCCTTTAGAATTTCAACCTGAAATTTTCAGGAATGATTTATAATTGATCAATTAATCATCCCTGAAAATTTCATTGGAATCCAAGCAACTTTAATTTTTGCTCGATTTTTATCAAAAATGAAGGCTTTAGCCTTTGCCAATTTTTGCAAAAAATTTTGCTTGGATTTTCAATTTTTGACGATTGATAAAAAAAATTAAAGTTGTTTTTGGATTTTAATGAAATTTTCAGGAATGGTTTATTGTTTGATAACAAATCATTTCTGTGAATTTCAGTTCAAAAATCAAAAGGATTCTACCCAAAACAGGATTCAAATTGATTCATTTTTGGTGTCATGTCGATCAATTTGTACCTTGTTTTTGGTAGAATCCTTTAGAATTTCAACCTGAAATTTTCAAGAATGATTTATAATTGATCAATTAATCATCCCTGAAAATTTCATTGGAATCCAAGCAACTTTAATTTTTGCTCGATTTTTATCAAAAATGAAGGCTTTAGCCTTTGCTTTTTTTCAATTTTTGACAAAAAATTAAAGTTGTTTGGATTTTAATGAAATTTTCAGGAATGGTTTATTGATTAATAACAAATCATTTCTGTGAATTTCAGTTCAAAAATCCAAAGGATTCTACCCAAAACAGGATTCAAATTGATTCATCTTTTGGTGTCATGTCGATCAATTTGTACCTTGTTTTTGGTAGAATCCTTTAGAATTTCAACTGAAATTTTCAGGAATGATTTATAATTGATCAATTAATCATCCCTGAAAATTTCATTGAAATCCAAGCAACTTTAATTTTTGCTCGATTTTTATCAAAAATGAAGGCTTTAGCCTTTGCTTTTTTCCAATTTTTGACAAAAAATTAAAGTGGCTTGGATCGGGATGAAATTTTCAGGAATGGTTTATTGATCAATACCAAATCATTCCTGAAAATTTCAGTTCAAAAATCAAAAGGATTCTACCCAAAACAGGATTCAAATTGATTCATTTTTTGGTGTGATGTCGATCAATTTGTACCTTGTTTTTGGTAGAATCCTTTAGAATTTCAACCTGAAATTTTCAGGAATGATTTATAATTGATCAATTAATTTTTCCTAGAAATTTCATCCTAATCCAAGCAACTTTAATTTTTACTCGATTTTTATCAAAAATGAAGGCTTTAGCCTTTGCTATTTCCATTTCCATTACACCAACGCCTGATGTCAACATAGCCGATGCGATGTGCTTTGTTTATGTCATACTCATTTCACTTTGAGACATCATCAAGTGAGCATCGGTTTTAAATCCGCCTGGTTTTTGGAATGATTGAATACAAATTCTTCATATTCTTGACCTCAAACTTGACAGTCCAAAGCCTGTGTAAAGTGATGATGGTTGGAATCATTGGATCTGTGACCAGTGATTCCGTAAAACTGCTGACTTGTATTGCTGACGAATATCGCATTGAAGATTTGATTGCGACTCAATAAACGTGTCTTTTTATTCAATAAATACTTAATGTTTTTGGGATGACGGACTCGATAGACTCTTGACCATGAACATTAATTTGGATGGCGATCATTACTGGATGGATTACGACCCACCTTTTATATTAAATAAATACTTAATGTTTTTGGGATGACGGACTCGATAGACTCTTGACCATGGACATTAAGTTTGGATGGCTATCGATACCTGATGGATGGCGAACATTAACCGATGGATGGCCTTAATTTTATTATTTATTATTTTATTATTATTTTATTTTATTTTATTATTGTAACACACACACACACGGTGTTCTCTCGATTCTCTCTAGTTCTCTCCTAGAATCGTTGTGTGTGTGTTCTTATTTTAACCTTTATTTTATTTTTATATAGACCGATTGCACCTTGGATGCACCGGTGAAGCACCGGCCCGCAGAAGAAGTTCGCTTGAAGGGTTTTGGTACGCTTGACCAGCCGACCTTCAAGCAACTAAAAGAAGCAACCGGCAACGCATAGCAGTCTGGAGCAACAAAAGGGCTTGAGTCTTAACATTTTGATTCTCTCTGTGCCTGGTTGCAAGACTTAAAACGCCCACAAACAGCAGAGATATAATGAGTCTGGGGCGACCAATAGGCTTGTGTCTTAACATTTTGATTCTCACTGTGCCTGGTTGCAAGACTATAAATTCCCATAAAACAGCAGAGATATAATGGGTTCGCCGGGGGGAAATAGGTTCGCCCAGCCTCTCCTGCCTACCGGCAACGCAACCTAAGTGGGGGAATGGGCAGTCTTGGACGTACAATAGGTTTCTTTAGCCTGCCTGTACCTGTACGTGAGACTTTAAGCCTTATAAACAGAAACTTGGCGAAGACATCGCGGGGGAGAAGAAAGGTAAGTGTATCGGGGGGAGAGAGAGAGAGAGAGAAGAGAGAGAACACCTTTTTTTATTAATCAATAAAATTTTTATTTTTTTTGTATTTTATTTATTATTATTACAATAAACTTTTCATTTTCCAAACCACTTGTTTTTTCCTTCTTCTTCTTTATTCGTTTTCTCCATTTGTTTTCTCCATTTAGTTTCTCCATTTGGTTTCGCCATTTGGTTTCGCCATTTGGTTTCTCCATTTGTTTTCTCCATTTGGTTTCTCCAATTGGTTTCTCCATTGGTCCTCGCAATTGGTCCTCGCCATTGGTCTTCGTCACAAGAACGCATGCGCCAGTCAGGTAATCGGGCGTCAATTAATATGACCACCAAGTTAGTTCAATTGTTTTGGTTACGTCCAACTAATGGGGGAACCGGCATGGTGTGTGCCAAAACCCATTAGCGGGCGAGAGAAACACTCACATACAATGCATTGAGACATGCAAAGAGGCCTACGATATGATCCAACGATATCAAGCGAAGGGCAATGTGTAAAGACATTGCAAATGAATCTAATTAGTTAAACAACTCACATACAAGATGCAATGCAAAAAGAATTTGCAAATAGATCATTTCGGGTAAAAATAAACAATCAACCATACAAGAGGAATGCTGATTGAATATTAAAAAATAACTATTACAACTCTCATTCAATAGTTGACAATGTAAAACTAAAATGATAGAGATAGTTGAAAAAGATGGATCATCTCAAGTGAAACACTTTCAAACATTGGAGCTATGTCTAAGGATAAACAATCAATCATGCAATTCTCTATCAAGAACGAACTATTTAAACTTTCAATCGATAGAAATTGATGATAAAGAGTTACTAGATGCAGAATAAAATAATTCATTGATCATGAATAAATTGAAATAAATTGAATAAAATGAATCACTCACACACAAGATGCAATGTATAAAGACATCTAAAATAGAACATTTCGGGTAATGATAAACAATCAACCATACAAGAGGAATGCAGATTGTTTATAAAAAGATAACTATTACAACTCTCATTCAATAGTTGACAATGTAAAAATAAATTGACAGAGATAGCTGTAAAAGATGGATCATCTCAAGTGAAACACTTTCAAACATTGGAACTATGTCTAAGGATAAACAATCAATTATACAAGAAGAATGCAGAATGAATTAAACAAAATAAAATTCTCATTCAATAGTAAATCTAATATAATAGAGATGTAGATGAAAAAGAAATACTAGCTAGAAAACTAAATAAAATAATTCATTGATCATAAATAAATAAAAATAAGTTTCTAACATAGATGGATAACATAAAACTCACATACATACATACATAATAAATAAAAATGTCAGAGATGAAAAACTAACTGAATAGAAATGAAATGGAATAGAATCAAACATAAATTGATTACTGATCAATGAAAAAGTAAAATTACGCTGATAACAGCAATGTTTTACTGGCTTTGATGGCTATTCCATCGTACCACACCCTCCTCATTACGGACCCAAAAATCGGGCCCCAAGGCTTGGGACTTGTATCAAGGATCCTACTTGCAGATGCAAGTCATCATCTCCAAGATAGCTGAGTTATGTGGTAAACGAAAGAAGGAAAAAGAGAATAGGAACAATATGTATATGGGAATTGATGGCAAAAATAATATAGCACAGAATAAATATTATAAATGGGTATGGATGGTTGAGAGATGATGATGCCAAAGTGGTGATCGAATTAAATGTCACAATATCCTAAAAAAGAAAGATGGGATTAATATGTGAACAGAAACGAAATCGAGCTTTAACTTTCCTGGAATACTTGCCGTTTTAAATTGGTATCAAACCAATCCACCTTGATGATTTCATTATAAAACGCCAAAGAAAAATTGAATTTCATCTAAAATGAAAAGAGAACATATTTTGTTGGTCATGGCATATAACAAAAGAGCACCAAAATGAGTCAGCAGTGAGTATGTGAGCGTGTACGATGAGGTATAGTTCATCTATCTCTACCTAGTAGTCAAACCAGGACTTGGGTAAGTAGCAATAGCAATAGGTAATTAACAAAAATAATGCTAAGAGATTGAAACTTTTTGAGACATTAAGGGGATAATGAAAATGTATAAAGAAAGATTCTTCTTAACACTAGAATGGGTAACACTAAATAATGCACAGCAGAAACAATATCAAATATGAGGGAATAGGTCAATAGGTCAAGTGAATCGAATCGAATTAAAATTAATATTGATAGCACTCGATAGTGGACACGGAAATAAATATAGAATAATAATAGAAAAAGATTTCAATATATCAAAAGGTGCCAAAGAGAATAATAGTAAATGAAAAAGAAGTTTCCAAATTTTGATTGGCAAATCAAACTAGGATAAATGATGCAAACACAACTTGAGTAGAGCGATCTGTTCAGAAAGAAAGTCAAACAATGAATGAGCTCATCAACTCAGCAACGTGCTTGTGAGTGATTAATGATGAAGGGATAAACTAGCGACATCGGTGGGTGTGGGACGATTTACAATGTATGATTTGCTGTACAATCGATACAATTCGAGAGCAATCGATATGAAGACGCCAATATTTGTAAAATAGAAAACTGAATTTATAAAGTTTGAGCTGAAATCAAATTTACCTGTTACGAAAGGTTCCGACTTTAACATGAGTATCATTGGAATAAAGGTACTAAAATTTTCAATTGGAATGAAAATACAATGTTTTGATTGTTCGAGATGTTTCCGTTTTTAATTGAAAATGCAAATTGATACAAAGAATAGAAAACCTCAATGTATATAAGATGTAAACAAAACATGACTGTACAGTGTACATAGAAGTGGGCACAACACACGTTCATTCATAGACTCCGTTCCTTTGCCAAAGTTTCAATTTGTGTATATTCAATACACTGTGTTTATACGAATAACGTGTTTATACATTTATTTCCCGATTTGCTCCTTCCCGAAAGTTTTCAAAATTTTTATTATTTTGTATTTCAATTACAATTCAATAGTTATTATTATATTATTATACAATAAAATATAAAATGTTTTGTGTTTTTAATTGTGTTCTCAAATGTGTTCTCTCTCTTCTCTCTCTCCCTCCATCATCATCTCATTAAAAATTGAACGTACCTTGCTAAAAAAAAATCTTCGCCAAGTTCCGTTTTTAAAAATTTTAAGTCTCGAATGGGGAAAAAGGCAGGCTAAGCAAAAAACCCAAAGTGATGCGGCCCGCAGTTATGCAAGCTAGGCACACCACAATTCGATCGACTATTCAATTAAGCCCGTAACTTCTTTAAGTTGCTAGCGGGTGGGCAGGAAGAACGTACCTAGGGTCCTGCTAGCGAACTCATCGATTCTGCCATGTTTTGGGTGTTTTATGTCTTAGTAGTCAAGTAGGCACAGGCAGAATCAAGTAAAAAGATTCAGGCCAGCTCGACCCAGACAATCCATTTTTCCACTTTCTTCGTTTAGTTGCATGGAGGCAGGACGGCATGAATAAACCAGGCTCCTCCATGCGAACAAGCCGGGCTAGTCTTACTGACTAGTCTTCACCGTGTCTCCAATGACAGACGGACTGTAAAAAACAGAATAAAGAAAAATTAGTTAAAGTTGAAACACACAATACGATTCCGGAGAGAGAGAGAGAGAGAGAACGAGAGAGAACACAGGTGTGTTTGTGTGTGTGTGCATGTTTACAAATAAATATAAAATTAAAATCTTGAATTAAAATTCGGCCACTCTTCTATCCATATTCGCCATCCTTACTATTTGAATAATGAAAACAAATATCTGTTCAAACAAGGAAAAAGTTTGTAATCCAATGTATAAGCTTTGAACATTTTCAGCTTTGCCATTTTGTTTTCCTACGAACAATCATGGTGTCAATAAAAAGATAGTTAAGTTTCTCTTTAATTCAAATGGAAAGGATTTTTGATAAAGATTATCGTTTTTTGTAAAAGCAAAAATAATGACTGCCCATATGCATAGACTATAGCCCAATTTAAAACTATTTTCAAAAATCCTTTCATTTAGAATTAAAGAGAAACTTAATTACCTTTTTACTGATACCTTGATTGTTCGTAAGAGAACAAATGGCAAAGTTGAGAAGGACAATAATGGACAATAAAGGTACAATTATGAACAATTGATTACCGTGTTGGTTTGGTTTTGTCCCATAGTTGATTGGATTCATAATTGTTCTGTAGAATAAAGTATATAAGAATAATAATTAGTATAAAACTGATAAAGAATAATATCAAAACTTAATTGAAACATTGAGATGGATGTTGATCGAGCTACAATAGCTCAACGATCAACGTAGCGAGCACATGGCAGGTTGAACAATGGAAGCAACTATTGGCGCTGGTCAATGCGTTTAGTGAAGCTCAACGTGATAAGCAACCAGAACAATGCATCAATGTGAATTGCAGCGGCGTGCACAAACCTCACGCCCAATGTTGAGGATGACATGTCTGGCGTCATCGATGTTAAATTGGGATAAGAGCAAACGTTTGTGCAGATATGCAATGTAATGGCTTAATCGTACGCGCACAAGATAATAAAATTCTCGCGCGCTAACCAGACGCCTAACGTTGAATGTGAGCTTTACCAGTGTCATTGATGTGAAATTGCGATAAGAGCAAAACGTTTGTGTAAGCATGTAATGCAATGCATGGATTAATCGTATAGACAAACAAAAAATGATTCAATGCTCGCAATTTGGCGTATAAGTTAAAGCAAAATAGATATAAGAAAAAAATAAACAAGATTACCAGATTGAGCCCAATTCGGATTATGATTTGGCATTCTTTGCTCGTAAACTATTTGGTCGTAGGTGAACGTTCAACAGTATATTCGAGTTGGATAGGTGATTATTAATTGAACAATTGCCATCATCACCTTGCTGATGAGAATGTCAAATATACGTCCATTGAAGATAACTGTGTAAGATAAAAATGCAAAAAAAGAGTTTTACTAAAAAGTAAAAATGTAAACTTACAGTTAAAATTGTTGAAAAAACACACTGTTTCTTCAATTATCTGTGTAGTTCTGTGTTCATTTCATTCTTGTAGTTCTTCTGTTTCCCTTTTTGTACAAGGTTTCAATAATTCTTTCAAGATTGAACCAAAGACATTGGAAACCATAGGAACTACTGATAATAAGAACTTCCATTTATACAACTAAACTTTGGTTGTATTTGGTGGTTAAAACTGTTTCATTCTTTTTGTGTAGCTGGTGAGAAATCCAAATACTCGCCCTCCGAAGATAACTGTGTAAAATGAAAGTGTAAGAAAGGAGTTTTACCAGTAATTAAAAATGTAAATACATGAACCTTAGATGGTTTCGAACCCAATATAGTAGTGCAATAAGATCTTCCAATGTTTTCATTTCGATCCGAATATATTTGCCGAAGAACAGGAATCAGAAAAGTTCCAAATAGCGTTTCGATATTAGCAACGAAATAACCATATTCAATTTTCTCGACCTTTTTCATTGAATGGTCCGACAAATTGACACATTTGCTTGGGCTCTCATCCGTTAAATCAATGTTTTCCTTATCGATATTGGTTGATGTATGATCGACTGGAGTCTCGTTTGATTTTTCATCGCTTTGTACAAGAATTTATGATCGGCATCGATTGCTCACGTTGACCAAAAGACAAACGGAACGATCATGATAAAGGTTCGACACAAACATAAGGAAAACCAATAACAGATGTAACCTATGTAAAATAAAATTGTAAAAAATATGATTTAATAAAATTAAAAACTTACAATTAAAATTGTTGGAATAACACGTTTCATTATTTCATAATTTCATTACAACGTAAACGATGTAAACTTTGGTGCAGAGACAAACTGTTTAGCAAACTTGAATCCAATTATACTTTCTAGAATTCAAAGAAAAATAAAAAAGAAAGATGTAACGAAACTGCATTCTTTTGCAGTATAATGTTATAGTAGACGAATGCTTAAAATAGATCATGGATTGAAAAGGTGACCAAGGAGATGACATCAATGCTTTCGATCAAACCGTTGCTTTTGGAACTTGTTGGACCTTTGATGAATAGAAAAATGTTTAGCGATAGATGAGTTGGGGCCAACTCATTAATTGTACAGTGAAAGAAGAAAGCCAACAACTTCCTATTGAATCCCCAATCCAATCGATTCAAATCCAACGCCAAGTTTCATTCAAATGTTTCAACTATAGAAAACATATATATCAACACGTTTCCCCACGTGTGAACGACGCTTCAATAAAAACATATTTTGGGCTGATCAGCAATCGTCGCCGTATCAATTAAATGCACATAAATTAGGTTAAATAAAGTTATCGTTAAATAAAATCTAATAATAATTATAATTAAAACAATATCAGTTAATATTGGATCAAATAAATACCACCAGCATTTAAAAAATTTGATAACTGCCAGTAAGTGACGCTAATGTTTTGTTAATTATTTACACATTCGAAAGTTTTTAGAGAAGTATTTTCATTGAAAATTTGTTGTATCTTGAAGAATATTCATGTTGATTAAATAAAACATTTATCATATACACATAAATTGAATCAGGCTGAATAAAACACATGGTTTGTAGGTAATAGGTAAACAAAGTTCGTGTTTTGTGGCTATTTCGACAGTGGTATTAATTTAGTGTATGTATGTTTATGTTTGGTCCATGCTTGTTTTGTTTTGTATTTTATAATCTAAATCAAATTGTTCCAATCCGATAAGATCAAACAAGTTCACTATTATCAAAATGCCTTCATACGAGCTAGTTTTGGCTATAAAAAAGTTGCAAACGGTTTGAACTTATTTGCATGTTTCATATTATTTTTATTCTATTTTATCCTTTATAAAAATACAGCCAGAATTGACTCATTGCCTGAAACGAGCAGCCAACTTTATTTTGGATAACAATGGCATTTTACGAAAGATTGAAAATTTAGGGCTTAAACAGTTACATTATAAAATATCGAATCCAATTCCCAATGCAAAGCGATACACGTCTGCATAGTAAGTTCAAAAAATCAAAATAAAACCCGATTTTATTGTTGCTTTTATTCTATAGCTTTTTCTTGTATCATTTGGACACATCACCTACCATCATGAGAAAGGTGCATGAAGACTGTATTCATGATAATGATATGATCAAAGCTTATTATGTAAAGAAGGAAAGCAATTTACCCGATAATTACACGTGTACATTAGAAGATGAAATGAAGCCACCGGCATTGCGACCTAGTGTAAAACAATTGATTGAAGAAGGTCGAGCCAAAGAGATTGAATACGATATGGGTCCACAAAATGCTAAACAAATTTTATAACGTATAAATTTGATTATTTAGAATATCTAACTTTTCTTTTCTCTGTAGATAATTGCCACTTTCATTGAAAGAATGTCAATCAAATAAAAGAATACCTATTAAAATTAAACCTTAAATTGTTTATTGTATTTACGAATATAGCAAATAAAAATTTAAAATGAATTTATAAGTAATTGCGCAAATAGAAAATATCATTTAGAGAAGCAATGCAAATTGAAATTGAGAAAAAAAGTTTAGTTATCACGATATCAACATTATAGTTATGTGGCATGAGATTAATTATAATTAATGGTATGGAAACTTAATTAAATTGCTTTCCGATTCTTATTGTGTTCTGGCAAGAAAAGGAGCGTTAGATTAAGTCTAAGAACAGAACAAGGTTCTTTATTGAGGGGCGAGAAGAATAGAGAATCGTGCAGAAGAATAATAAGCTCATAAGGTCATGAGCACGATCGACATTGTGATCGAGTCAATAAAATTGACTGAAATTTACACACAAATTCTGCATGTGGTAATCTAATCTAATTTAGTATTATTTAATTAATAGATTGGACTTAAAGTGACATGATTCTTCGGTCCTATGTAAACATGGATCCCATGCAGTTCAAGACAATCGATCCTGACCTTTTCATATATTATCGTAATTGGCAATGGTGTTTGGTTTGGATTGCATGAAATATAATTTCATTTTTACTTGTGATCATGTAACAAATATACTTATCCATCCATTTCATTGGACTCCAAACCGTAATATATGGAACGATCGATATTCTGTGATGTATCCTATTGCATGAAATTTGTTTTGCATCTGAACAAAAAATGGAAGACCAAATGAATTGAATAAAATGTAATGGTTATCTATTGGATAGTCTCTCATATAATTCGGAACTAAGATGAACGTAAAGGAACGGAACACAAAAAAGTGAAAAAAAAATTATGGAGGAAATTGTTCTATACACGTACAATTGGCTACCAATTGTAAATTATAGTAAAGAAATGAAATGATGGGTCAGTTTCATTGATTCATGATTCATGAATCATGACCGGAAGTTCATGCTGATCTGTGAATGTGTGATTACGAGCCGAGATGATAATGATCATCATCATCATCACTGGATAGGAAGAGCAAATTTATATGGCCACGCCAATCGCCAATAAAGACGATGCGCGCGTATCCGGATCGAAAGAAGATCACTGTTCCTTCAGTCACACAAATTTGATTCTCACAATGAATGAAAGTTTCATTTAAGTTGACTACAGAAGATAAAAAAAGAAATAAAATGATAAAAAAGCAAAGATTAAGAATGCGACGAAGAAAGCAGATTTTGTACACAACAAAAGCCAAAAAAAAAATTAGAACGATGATTTATGTTCAACATCACTCCAACTGGTAGACGTAATTGACTACGATTCTGGTTTCACTCTTCTTTCCACAATGAACAAGAATCAAATAATTCAAGCAAAATGAAAAGAATAAAAATATAAGGGTTATAAAGTGAAATAAGGATCGACATACATTAGTAAAAACTGAAGGAAACGACTTGAAACGACATCAAGTTGACAGATCATTGGTCTAAAATAGCGTCACTAAATTTATTCGGTTCGTTGGTCTGTCTGAATGCCATTCGTAGAAAATTCATAATCTTACAAAATGTTTATGTTTTATATGTGGAAGAATGGATAAAAATAGCAACTAGAATTAAAAGAAAAATAAAAGAAACTGAAACACCTTTAGATATGAAAAGCCACAATATTATTTTACAAGTTGATAAACAATATTGTTACATTGTATTGAATGGGAATCGTTAATATTCATTTTGAATGCAATATTCCAATTACTTCAATGTACCATTGAATGTTGTCGAACGGAGAAACCGAAAAGATTGCAATAAATCGCAAAATCAATTGTTGTACACTGGAAACGCGTATGTGAATTGAATGACTCAAATTTATTATTCGGTAATCTCATTAGATGAACGAAATGAATGATCGCATCAATAGATTCGTTGACGTTCAATACATGTAAAGTTTGGGCAATGTTTTTAGAATCGATGGATTAACATGAAACGATCAAGACAATGGAAACACGTAAAGGAAATAATTTAGACCCTATTATTTATTGAGAATTGCGCTTGACCAAACCAAGAAATGGTAAGCCATTTCTCCATAAGGGGGCCAATGTGACCTAATCATTTGGACCACCATCAATGCGGCTGCCGTCGTCGACGTCGACGACACCATCACAATGTCAAGACATATGAAACAATTGGAAAATTGATGGCTGAAATGACGACAAATGGCATTATATGTCTGCCAATAAATATACGCAATTCTATAATTCTATAAGAATGACAAAAATGTCAGAATAGAGAAGAATGTTCATGTCAAATGCAATTGAAAGTCCAAAAGGATTCGAGTTTGGTGTGCGATTGCTACATAAGCAAATGGATTCGCTCTCGTCTCTGTTCATATGAAAAGAATTTTGAACATTTTGGTGTATGAATGAATGTATGAATGAATGTTTACTGATTCATTCATGTTTTCATTAAAATCAATGGAATAGTAGTAATAAGGCAAATGGATTTGATCAGATGATTTGTAACGAAGCGAAACGATTCTTTCTTTCTTTCTTTCTTTCGTTCTTTCTTTTTCTCTTTCATTTCTATCTCTTACTTGACGCCATTCTAACAATCACTTAACACAAATCATCTTGTATGTGGCCGAATACATCTAAAGTTCAAGACAAAGAACTATATAATGACGAAATATAAAAAAATGGTCTAAATTTAGTGGGAAAAGCATCGTACTTTAACTAGTGACCAATTATAATATTGTTTTTTTCTTTGGATACTCCGTTTGTCGTAAGTGACATCATTGAAAGGAAAAGAAAGGGAGAGAGAGCGGAAGATGCAATGGAACTTTGTGTATGAAACGGTTTCGACCATCCCATTTTTTCTTGTTTTTCCAACTAGAAAGGAATCTATTGTGTCTTGTGAACATGTTCACAAGAGAAGAATCAAGAATCGGACACGGAGACGATGTCGATCTGACCTTCCCACCAACCGCCATCCCATTGGCTAATTGCAAATCCACATTCGTGTACGAAGGGTCCGCCATTTTGAACATTACTTCCAATTCTTTCTTTCTTTCTATTTTTTTGTATATGTTGGATCATACTAAATGAAACAACCCGATCCACAAAAAAAAGCATGTCGTGGTCGTAAGCTTTTTGTACTAGCTCAATTTTAAGAATAGAATGATACATACACATACCATACACAACGTCATCGAATTGGAATCGGTCGGTGCGCACCCAAAAATCTTCAAGTTCCGAAACACAACCTATAAATAGGCGATATCATATCGGACAATTCCGTATTAGCCTTCGACGATTGCAATCGTTCACATAGTGAGAAAGAGATAAAGTTCTATATTGAATCCATCTACTTAGAATAATTGATTGATTGTAATCGTTCGATCAATCTACCAACTCCAATCGATTTCATCAATTTCGTGTTCGATTTAACCAAAAGAAAAAACGATTTCCCAAAAATTCTATCATTTGGAAAATATCTTCTGTGATCGATTGAATTGTCTCCGGAAAGTATCGTTATTCAAATAAAAAATTCCATTTGTGTTTGTGAAAAAAGACTTAAAACCAAAAAAAAAAAAAAGATTTATCAATGGATTCGCATCTAACACTTCTCTTGCTCACCTGTAAGTAACCTGTATGAATGAATGATTGAAATTTTGTGGTTAATCTTTTTTCAATAAAAAAACTCAATTAGTGTCCTGTGTTTTATGTTCAAGTTTGGCATGGAACAGTGAGATAGGACAACAAACAACCAATTCCATTGGTGATAGCAATGATCCAATGGAGAAACGACAACTTGTACCAATGCCAAGGTAATTATAAAGTGAAATTTATTGATGAATAGTCTTAGAATAATTTCTGTATGAGAATAGGATTGGTCGATCAACATACCCGAAACGGGCAAGTCTAATTCCGGCACCACGAATTGGCCGATCGGATGCAAAACAACAATCAACAAAAGCAAGTAATGCAATCGATTGTAATGCTAACCCGGAGATGTGTAAGTTTACATTTGCAAAAAAAATTGTGAATCATTTTTTTCAACTCATTAAAAAAATAGGTGAAAATGCATCAGGTGTCTATGGTGGTGGTGCCGAAGATTTGGTGGAACCAATCGACATTCAAATGAGAGCCGCATTCATTCCACGTTTGGGCAAGAGGCGAATCTATATGGAAGAAGATACGTCAAATCGTGTACCGGAAGTCAATATGGAGAATGGTGGAAAGATGTATCATAAATTGATGCTCATTCCCGGTTTTGGTTATGTCGATACGGAAACATTGGGCAACAATAATGATATAGAATCAAATGATGATTTAAATGATTCAAATGTTCAACAACAACAACAACAACGAAATTCAATGTTGAGAGCATTGTTGTTGGACAATATGAAACGTGCAATTCCGTACACGCCACGAATTGGTCGAGCAGTTTTTGCGCCAAGAATAGGCAAGAAAGCAACATTCGTTCCACGAATTGGTTAAATAAAGATTAAATTCAATCAAGTGTAATCTTGATGTAAATTTAATCGAGACACAAACACAACAAAAAAGAACACAAACACATCAAATAGAATCATTGGTTATCACAAGTTATCCTCCCCCTTGAATCCCATTTTACCAATCTATATTATTAGTTTAAATGATCATCTATCACCTATTATATCATCAACCTGAAAAATATCCTATCCCGAACAGAAAAAAACGTGAGAAACACACAAACATTTAAACACTTTTGAATTAAGTTATGGGTCTCTCTTTCATCATAAATAAAAAAATAAAAATAAATAAAATGTTGCTTTTACCAGAATATTATCGAAGTTGCAATTTAAACCAAACATGATCAAGAACTTCATGTGCTTTTGGTCGTATGGTCGGTTTTGGTTCCAACAAAAGATTTAACAAAAGATGACATTCTTGTTCCAAAAAGACAAGTTTGTTAAATTGATACATCCGATGTTGTTGCCGATATAGGACACTATAATTTGCTTTTGAAAATGATATAGCAAATGGACGATAAAAGTTGACCATCTCAAAGAGGCAAATTCCCATTGAATAGATATCAGCCGGAAATGGATCTAAATTTGCTCGTAATTTATTTGCCAACTCTGGTGCCATATATTCCGGCGTACCACAATAGATCGATAATAGTTTATTTGAATGTGACGATGGAATGTAAACGGCTAAACCAAAATCGGATAATAATGCTGTATATTTATCGTCGAGAAGAAAGTTTTCCAACTTTAGATCACGATGTACAATCTCTTGATCGTGTACATAGGCTAATGCCATCATTATATGTTTCATCCATCGTTTTGCATACGTTTCCGGTAATGGTTTACGCCATTCTCTATATAAATAATCTATACAAAAAAAACAATATAAAAAATATTGAATCAAAGTGGTTTTGATGGGTAAATTCCAACACATACCATAAATTGTTCCCTTATTGGCAAATTTCATGAACACATAAATATCGGTTGGCGTTGTAATGATTTCATACATTTCAATTATATTTTCATGATTAACACGTTGTAGAATGAAAACCTCTTCATCGAGAAAATCCTTCAAACATGGCATCTTGAATATTAATTCTGAGCTACGAATATGTTTACATGCCAGTTCTTGATCGGGCATACTGAAACAACTACATAGGAATAGATTGCTAAAACTTCCACGTGAAGTTTCTCGTAGAAAGACATAACCACGAACCATAACCTCAGTTGGTGTTTGAATGCTTGGACTTTTGGTTAATGATTTATTTAGATTTTGATGATCAGTCGATATAATTGTAAACGTTTTTCCAATCAATGTTAAACTTTTATTAATCTTATTCATACGATAGATTGATTTTTGTGAATCGACACTTAAACCGGAAAAGGTTCGTAATGATGCTCGAGAATCAGGTACATTGAGAACCTTTGATTGTTGACCTTTATCCTTTTTATTATTATTGGTTAGTGTTGTTGTTGCTGAACTTTTCTTTCGAAACATTTGATTAAATTGTGATGAAATTTTGTTACTTGTTTTTAAAAATTTTTGTACAATCAATGGATCATAATTGATTGACAATGATGGTGATGGTTCTGAATCGCATGGTTTTCCCATTAATTCATGTTGAAAATGTGAACGAAAAAAATCGAAATTCTTTGCAAACATTTGATTATGTTTCAATGATGTATTACTCAATTCAAGACCATAATTTTTCTTATGTTTATTATTATAAACATGTTTCGTTTTCGATGGAAATTGTTTCGAACGTCCCCAGTATATTGAATGTTCATTCATTGAATCATTTGAAATTGATTTTGATTCTTTATCATTTGTTAGATGTGATTTTGAGATTTTTTTTGTTGAAAACATTGTGGACGAGGACATTGATGTTTGGTTCATTGGTTGCCATGTACGATTACTCTTACTATCTTCATTCGATTTATCATGATTGACATATGATTTCAATGGACGATATTGATTGTCATTGCTTACATTTGGTGGTGAGAATAGATTTCCCATAAATATTGATGGAGTAAAGATTCGTGATTCAGTTGTTATTGGTGGTTCGTGTTTTGGTTCCAAACTTGAAGACGATCTTGACCAGGAAGTAGACGACGACGACGACGACGACGACGATTGATTACTCTCATTATTCACTTCTGATGGTTCAATATAATTGGATTGCTTCTTACTCAATCGATGATTAAAATTGGTAGCAATTGGATTTCCCATTTTAAAATGGCTTTCAATTTAAATGATTTCAACGAAAAAAAACAACAAATAAATCTATTTTCCTAAACTTTTAAAGGTAAAATCTATTCCCCAAAGAGAGAGATATCGAATTATAGAATTGTGTGTTTCAACTAAACAATAAATTAAATTTCTATTTTATTGAAAACGATTGTTTTGCACCCAATAAATTCAAAATTGAATTGGGAAAAAAGAAGTAGGAAAAAATGCAATAAAAAGCAATTGTTAGATAAGTAGTAAACATTTTGGAATGTTGTTTTGTGGGTTTTGTATGAACCACAAATTGATAGTTGATTACTAATCAACAAATAAAATGAAATTCCAATGAAATTTGAGTCAATTGACTGAAACTCAATTGAAATCAACCGAAAAATAAAAAATATATTGAATGAAAAGATACTATGAACGGAAATAAATAAAATTCTTCAGTTACAATAGATAATAAATAAAAACAGAGAATACAACTCAAATCAATCATTGAAATGAATTCAGTGATGAACCAAACAATCCAATTAAACCACCGAATTGATTCAATTCGAGGCCATAGTTTAGGAAATCAAAATATTTGTTATCAAATGATAGTATCGACTGACAATCTTCATCGCTGTTGTTGTTGTTGTTGTTGTTGTCTCGATCAACATCATCATCATCATCGTAATTTAGATTGAAGCAAGTGCAAAGGTTGAGTACGATCAAACGATTTCGTAATCGTGAAAACAAGGACAAAACTCTATCGGACGATTGAAGGTTTCCTATCTCATATAAAGTAGGGTCATCGTCGTCGTTGTCGTCGATTTCGTTTACGGCGGCATCGATTGAAATTGGACTACATTCAATGTCTAATATGAATATTATCTCAACATAACTAAAATTGATACGATACGAAGTAAACAAGAACGAGAAGACTAACGAAAATGAGAAAACAAAAAAACTTACCTTCAAACAATTGTGGACATCGAGAAATATGAAACCAATTGGACATAATGGAAGGTAGACACTGAATTGATGAAAATGTTTAACAAATGAATGAATAAATGAAATGTGGCAGCTACTTATAAACAATTGCCATTGTTCTCAATGTCTCATATCAGCTATGAGTCATAATTGATAAGAAATCGTGGTGGAGGAGTGGTACAAGTTTGTTTATTTATGAAAATATTTCAATAAAGAATAAAATAAAACAAAACCGTATGAATACATTATGGTATGAGAGGTAATTTAGGTGATACATCAAAATAAAATTTAAGACACTTGATTTAGGATATTAATTAACTCCAATTAATATCTCATGTAGATCATTGACATGAGAATAGATTTTAGCAAAATATTGACACATATACAATGGCATACATCGGTTACGTTTCTCGAAACTTTGCCCGAAACCACTTCGTATATGATCCAATGGACAATTGGATTGTGCCAAACAATGACGATTATGATGGGTGAAACAATTCCAATTGAATTGATTATAACAATTTTTGGTTGAATGAAGATAGATGTTTAGAATATCTTTACAACTGGTGATACGACCACAAAATGTTCGACATTCATCATTCGGTATTGGTGGAATTGGTCGACGAGTAGTAGTTGTCGAGGTTGTTGTCGGTGGCGGCGGTGGTGTTGGCAAGAAATCTTCTTCATCTATTATCGGTTGATAAGGTTCCTCAATAAATGCTATTTGACAAAAAATTAATTAAATTAAAATTTTAAATTAATTTATCAAATTAAAAGTACCCGTAACGGAAACGACAATCATAAGAATGAGAATAATGTTCTGAATTTGTGCCATGGTTTATTCAAAATTGTTGATCATTGAAAAGCGATGATCACGGGTGAATCAATTGCCTTTATATAATTTCTCCAATCGGAAGATGTAGATGTAGTTGAAGTTAATTGTACCTCTAAACTAAACATATCGTTAAATTATGATCATCATTGAATGAACAAACCATAAATAACCAAATAAGATGAAACATATCGTACCAATGTATATGTAGATGTAGATGTGGATCAGGCAAAAACGTTCCTATTTTTTTCATTTGTTTATGTTTGCAATTATTATGGCAATTTGATAAGGATAACCAATTGCCGATTGAGTCATCGACGAATGATTGAACGATTGAAGAAAGAACGATTGTTGATGTTGAGAGTGCAATCTATTTGGCTGATTGCACGTGTTACGGTTGTGATGGTGAAACCAGATTTCACGATCGTACTACCATCATCTTACATTTACAATGTTTGGATCACCATGATTTAAATAACCAAAACCGAATTATGAAGTTTATATTTATGTTGGCATCATTGATCATTGATCATAATTGTTTGTAGAGCCAAGTAAATTGGCCTCACCCCAGTAAATTTTGTTTCTTGATCATTTGATCGATCATTTCTTGAACGGTGGCATCGTTCTATAATCAAAAAGTGCCGACGCCAAACACAATGAAATGCCATTGAAATCATTCACAAATATTGAAAGTTAGAGTCAATCAAATCAAACAAAAATCAAATCTCGCATTTCAGTTTATTTTTGCACAAACAATGAGTCACGAGACATTTGTTATGAATTGAAGTTCCGGCGCATGGATTTTATCGTAATAAAAAAATTTCTTGATTCTTTATTTGAGAATCAAACATTTTAGGCGTCATCTAGTTTACCAGATTCAAAGCTTAAATTCCAGAAAATTTTCTTTCAAAAGAATAGAAGTTAAGAATTTAACCGAATAATAGTGAAAAAAATATTCTCAAAGGAATTGTTATACTAAATATAACTTTAATTAACAATTTATCAGTTGGAAAGAAACTATCCAAAACAAGAAAGATATATTTTAATTGAAAAGTTTGTGATCATTTCCGTTTCAATTCTTTTAAAAGAAGAATCCATTTAAACTATTAAAAAAACTAATAATAGAGTTCCGAAATTTCAAAATTCTATTGATTACTGAAAATGAAATGAAAGTTGGCTTAATGAATAAGAGAAAATTAAAAAAAAAAGGTTAATTAAATATTCTATTAAAAATACATTCATGTGAGACTTCAAAAACGAATCTTTGGAACAAAACCACAATTAATCTTATCAAATGATCATTTTGAAATAAATTCTTTGTCGTCATTGGCGGAGAATGAACCAAAATAAAAAACACAAATTTTCCATTTGCATCTGTTCAACTGTTTTGTGAATAATTAACTTTTGATATTTTATGGAATAATAGAAGATAGAGATGAACTGGAAAAACATTTAGTAAACTAAACTAAACTAAATATTTGCGTGATGATAAGCTTTGATACAACCGGAATGAGGCAATATGTCGTGTTGGTCGTTCGATAAATGAGAATCTGTCATGTTTTAAAAACATGAAACATAAATTGAATCAACTACATTTCGACCATGTTACCATAATTTAATTAAAAATTTAAATATTTATCTTTGACTAAGTGCATGCAACTCTATGCAAACAGAATCATAGCCGGAAAAAATCAAAAACATGATTCAAGTTTCTGGTAATTTAGTGGAGGTGTGAGAGACGATCATACTCATGATTTAATGCGATTTAAATTGCATCAAACCGGATGGAACAATTAAAATATGAATAGTCGAATGGAATATTTTTCTATAAAATAATTTGATTCGTTTCATTCGCAAAAAAATAAGTTGCATTGAAATGATATCAATAGGCTAGAATTATTTTCTCTATATTCAAGAATATAAATTTAATGTAGATGTCGTTTCATTCATGTTCTATTCAAAATGCAATAAAGAACAAGCCAATTCGTTAGAAAGTGAGAAATTAAAGACAAATTCAATTGAATTCTTACCCTTATTCATAGCAAAATTTGTTTAGGAAATAAACATTCAAATTTGGTTGGTTATCTTCCATTTCTTGAAGTCTCAATCTAAAAATATAAATTTATGTGAAAGCAAATAATAAAAGAGTAATCATCAAATTAGAGTCACTTACATTATAACCATAAAACCAATTTGTGGATGAATATCTTTTCGTAATTTTTTGTTGATCTAAAAATAGAGTACAATTGAGTTATAATTAGAGTTGAAAATAACATTGAACATATTGAATCAAAGTTACCAAAATGAACATCCACTACCTTCTAGAAAAATAAGTAAAATAAAATTACATTTGACATTTTGGTTTAAAGAATAGCAAATAATTTGCAGTCAATTGTTTGGTAGATTATGTAACAAAAAAAGCCTCAAATTGTAAAGAGTGGAATCATGTAAATCAATTACCATTTTTTGGCGTAAAAATAAGAACGAAAAATATACTTTTGAAATATGAAACAATTTTTTTTCTGGCAACAATCCATTTGTAACAAAAGATTTAATGATTTAAAATTAAACGAGACGTCCAACCGAACATGAATGGGTTAGTTGAATTTAAATTTGTGTGCCAAATTGTTTATGACGATGAAGATCATCATCATCATCATCTAAATGGCTCTCATTAACATTCAATTCTTTACTCACATGCTGATATTAAAATTATTTTCTGGTTAAGTGTATCATCTATGTCGAAGGACGACAACCAATTTCATTTAAAAATGAGCAGAAAAAAGTTTAGTGTCAACGAGATTCCAAACAAGCAGACTGTTTTTTTCAGTGTAAAATATCTATTACAACTTGACATGTTTGTCCTTCGTTTTCATACAAGATTCATAAATTCAATGAATAGATTCGCAAAAATGGTTACCGTACAAAGATGTGCTCAATATAAAAGTTGAAAATGTCGAACAGCACTTTAGCATTGAATTGATGATATTAAATTTGCAAATTGACACAATATTTATACGGATTTGATAATGCGAAACGAAATTCGACACAAAATGGTTGAACAAGATGTACTCAAGGAAAACGGAATTTGAACGATAAAATTAAAATCCATTGATGCAATAACCTTAAAACGAAAATAGAATGATGGAATACGATCCCGAAAATAGACAAGGACATTCATTATAAGTAGACAAGGATATATTATTCTAGTAATAACTAAAATAATCTTCTAGTATCTAATTGATTAAACAAACTCCTACACATCATTCATCAATGAAAAGCAACCAATATAAAGAATGTAATAGTAATCAAAGAATACTACACTTTTTCAATTAATGTTCATGTCCATTGAACCAAATCATAAGGGTAAAGAATTGATCAATAAAATTCTTGAAAATCAATTAAACTTGAATGATGAGCCAAAAAAAAAAAATTGCAATACGAATGTTTAGATTACGAATTCAATATCAAAAACAAGGTATAACAATAATAGAAGAAACAGAAATTCTACTTGAATAAGAGACAATTGGTTGTCAATTTACCTACCCTCTTGGGGTAGGTGCGTTGAATTACTAATTAGACTAATTAAAGTGTAACAAAATGGTCCCCAAATGCGATCATTTTTTTCCAGACTCGAGCCACTTTTATGTCAACAACAAGATACAAGATATATAAATGAATATATCTTTTTTTCTGGGTATCATTCCGAATATGTCACTAGCTAGTTTAGGTTAGTTAATTACTTTGCAATTGATAATTGAACCAATTTGTATGAATGACGTTTCAATTAATTGATTAATAGATTACACTTATAGACGCCACCTCCGTTCATGAACTTCTAACTTTTTTTCCAATGGAAATCGATGAAATGACACGTGTTCAAACAACATGTTAATGACAATTTTGCAAACACTTTTACGATCATAAATGAATTCCGTTTCCGTGAGAGTGTAAAAACAAATAATAAGTAATAGGAAATTTGATCATTAAAAACTAGTTACGTATTTGAATCAACAACAACAACAACAACAACAGTTTTTCTTCAAAGTTCAAAAGTTCGAACATTTTGTCAATCTAAAGTTAACAAAAATATTATTATTAATAAATTATTGGTTAAGATTATAATAACCATTATATATTCTTTATTTTTCTTTGATTATAAAGTAATAATGAAAACGTTTAGATAGAAATTGTTTTCTGTTTGCGAAACATTAAATTCAATATACTGTTTGAGAAATGAAATCATCAATTATTCCATTAATCATTGTATTTGCACATGACATTCAAATAAAAAAGTTAAATAAAAGGTAAAATAGGAAATGAACGAAACCAACGATGAAAAAAAATGTTTCATAAAAAAGTTGGTAACAATGATGATAGATGAGAATGAATATTATTAAAAGAAGAGAATATGTTTCAAAATTAAACAAAAAAGTGGAAAAGAAAAAGATTACAATTAGATTGGAAAAGTATCGATTGACGTATGGCAAGGCACCCTGAGGACAGGTAAAACCAAGCTTAATCTTTTTTTTCTTTTGACAGGAAAACGATCGTAGAAAATGAAATTGAAACACCAAGATGTACTAATACAAAAGTTCATTGCATTTTTTTTCTTGTTGAACAGTAAAAATGAAATCAAGATTTATTCCACTAAAATATGAAACAAGGGGAGAAAAAATGAAGCAAGAGAGGGGAAATTAGATTGGAATTTTCAAATCAAAAGTAATCGAGCGTCTCTTTCGAAGAATTATATGCAATATATACAAAATATATATATATATATTCTGGTTTTGATATAATCAAACACGAAGAAATGTAATCAAACAACAATGCAAAGTGTGTACAATACCATTTAGGTTTATCGTTTTAATAATAAAACAATAGAATAAATGGACTCAAAACCATTTGAATGAATGCAAAATTCTTTCAAACAAATTCAATTCAACAAAAAATGTTATCATCTATGCCAGAGAGTTGATTCGGCCAAATTGTACAAATGACATTTGCTCTATATTCTGCCCGATGGTTAATATTATAGACATAAACAATAACGAATAATATATAAAAAATGAAAAGAAATGAAAACATTTTCGTTTGTTCTTTGATTATTAAATTAACGTGTACGGTAATGTTCGTCACCCATTAAAAGCTACAAAAGCTCGTCTCCCTTTCCGAGAGGGAGGAGGGTGGTAATGGAAGTAACAGAAAGGTTCCCTAATTATTAGCGCACAAAAAAAATATTTGAAATGAAATGGAAAACGAGAGCAAAAAGGAAAAATATAATCAACAACAACGTGCGAATTGAAAATAAAAAAAAGGTTTTATAAGATGCAAGAATCAACGCAGTTTATGAAAATTAAATTTAAGATTTTCAATAAAGCTTTCATTCATGATGATCAATGTGAAAATGGAAAACTCAACATATTGCATTAAATGCAATTAGTCGGCAAGTTTTTTTATATGAAGATTGACTTATCAACAGTAAATTATATTGACGATTGAAGACCAAATATATGGAAGAATTGAGAAGCGATAATATACGCAAACAGGCAAACAAAATTATTTGATACAAATGGGTAAATGAAAAAAAGCGAAAGAAGGGAGAGAGAGAGAGAGAGAGAGAGAGAGAGAGAGAGAGAGAGAGAGAGAAACAGATAGTCGTAAACGAGAGAAAGAAACGAAGAAATGTGATAATAGACAGGAGATGAAGGGAGGACCAAAGAGTATTGTCAGTGTTGGTTCATACACAAATTGGGTTTAGTTTAGTGAGCAAGTGAGAGTGAGCAAGAGAGAGAGAAGAGAGAGAGAGAGAGAGAGAGAGAGAGAGTGAGAGGGAGTCAAGAGATACAGGCGCTACAATTGGGGGCCAAAGCATTTGGCGCCCACCATATTTCAAAGAATAGTCCTATCCCATCGAAAGCAATGAGTATGGCAAATGGCGTTGATCGCCCACTCATATGGTCTACTCAATAGGGGGAGTAAGAATTGAGACTGTTCTAGAGCATTTATGTATGTGTATAGGTTAGGTTATATCCACCAGCTTTTTACTGTTCCAGTTTACCGAATGATCTCTCTCTCTCTTGAAAGTTGATTGATACTGAAATTCATGAAACAGGCAAGCAAGCATTCTAACCAACCAACCGAACTGGTACGGAACAGATTACGGTCGACAACGGTCGACATCAAGTGTGAATCAAACACTTTTTGGTTCAATGTTGGATCATTCATCATCAGAACGTCGTCGCGTCAAGGTTGCAAATGCCATCAATTGACACTGTTTGAATTCACAATTGTAATGCATTGAAACAATAAGCAAATGCAATAATAATAAAAAAAACTTGAATACAACTGCAAAACATTAATCCCAACACACTTATATAATAACAAATAAAAAAGAACGAGACTTGTCGGTAATTTGCGTGCAACGATTATCTTGGGTACAATATAATAATAATAAAAATCGATTGAAAAATCTTAAAGAAGTTCAAGAACTCAAACTACCAACACCACCACCACCATCAACGTGTCAAACTCAAACAAAAAGAAAAGTAAAGGTAAGTTGTGAAACAAAATTAATTTCCCATTAAAAATTAATTTCCTGTAAATCGATTATAACATTTGTCACATGAATGTATAATACATTACAGTGAAGCACACTTTCAAGGTTTTATCTATACAAAATGCATTGAATGATTGATTTATCGATATTTGATATTTTTTTGTAATTTTTGCGATAAATATTAATCAATCATTTTGAAGGTGTTGTAAAAATTGCTTAACAAACAAACACACGCATAAATCAGTAAAGATCTCTAATTTTGAGTGTTTCGTTCTACATTTAAAACGCAAAGAGCAAGAAGAGAAAAAAAATGTGTTACTATGTAAAGAGATGAAAGGTAAAATCGTGTGTCAAAAGAAAAAAATGATTTACATTTATGTTCGTTTGCTTTCTCAATTCTGTCGTGTGACGA
Organism: Blomia tropicalis; assembly: GCA_029204025.1. NCBI lineage: Eukaryota > Metazoa > Arthropoda > Arachnida > Sarcoptiformes > Echimyopodidae > Blomia > Blomia tropicalis. The sequence continues at coordinate 13,198,300 of CM055089.1, read as the reverse complement.
AAGTGAACACGAGAAAGGAATAAGCATTAATAAAACATGGAACAAAAAACAAGTTTTAAACATTCGTCAGTCCCGTTAATTGGCTATTTCCGTGCATTGAAATCGATCTGAATTTAGCACAATATAAAAATATAAACAGACAACTACATGAACATTAAAAATGATAATAAATCATTTGATCTACAATTCGTGATTCGTGAATCGGTTAGTTTTGGTTAGCAACGAGATTAGACAATATTACCGTAAAAAAATTGGTAAATGATATAGAAATGGAATTGTTACACCTAAATCGATTCTTATCGGAAGTTGACACCAACCTAAGCAACCATTTTTTCTCCTTTTTTTTTTGTTAGTTGGGAGCTTTGGTTTTAGGGTTAGCGTGTTTAATGGTAAAATGCCGCCAGGCACGGCCAACATCGTATCAAATGAGACAACGTATGCAAACATTGACTAAATAAATCAAAAGGTTAAGTGCATTGTACTTGTTAATGGGTTAGGACATATGTGCCATGTGTGTAGGTTCGGAAATCGTGGCCCATTGAAATGATGAACAAACATTAGATGAGAAGTGAGAGCGAGATGGCAGATTTGCATAAGAAAATCAAACAAATTGTGAGAACAAAATCTGTATCAAAATGTAGTGTAAGAGAGATTAATGCTCGATTCATTGAGAATGATTGAAAAATAAAATTGCCTGTTGTGAAGTTCACTTTAATATTTTTTTTGTCCCGGGATATAAACTAAAGCATTTAATTGGTTAAACAATAACGGAACCAATTTTGTCAATTGAATTCCTAATAAAACAGTCCTACAAAAATATATAAATGAGATTTCCTTTTGGGTAAATAGATAAAGTGAGAAAAACATTTCATTAACTAGTTGAATGTATTGTTCAATGTGTGTATGAGAATTGGAATTGAAATTTCGAGATAATTCAAATGTTTTTTTTGCTTTTGTTTCTGTGTTGAGCTAAAGAATTAATTTACGATTATACGGAAAACACAAGATGTGCCAATTCGTTGGTTCGTGTAAATATCTGAATATATTTTTTTTACTAAACATTATATACACACATAGACAAAAAAAATGTTTGCCATAATCCAATTTAGTGTTTTTAGGCTCACTCAAGTTGGATAATTCAATTTGTAGATTGAAAAGTTTGTTTTTAAATGAATGTCTCTCTCTCTCACCAGACACGTCCCGCCATGACCATGTCTCGTCTCACAATCTTTTGTTCCAAGAGTAATTTGGAACAATGGGAAAAAGAAATGAAGTACTGAGATGTTCGCAAAATGTTAATGCTGATTTAATATACCATGTCGTCTTCAGCTTTCTAATGTAGAAGTGATTGTCTTGCACAATTAGTCGTTTTGGTGAACGTTTCGTCCCCTTCCTCTCCCTCCATTCCATACAAATTTACGAGCTTCAATTTGTACAAGATTAGTACTAAAGCATGCAAGTTAAGGGGAAAATGGTTTGAACATTTTCTCACTATTTAAACAGAGGTTTGTTCGAGAAAAACAAGAGAAAAAAATGTATAAAATGGAATGGTCTATTCAAAGTTGAACATTGCATGATTACATTGGATTAGTTATGAACGAGATGTAGACTCCACATGCTTTAAGATAGCAAAAAAAGACTTGAGTCAACAATTGGTATATTCCGACCAATCTTCAATCTGAATTTAGGGTTTAGATCTTACAAATTGGCTCTCCTAAAAATTCATGAATTGTCGTCGGAAAAAAACGGTACACAAAATTCAGGGATGTTAAATAATCTTTTCGGTAATCATTGAATTAATATTGATGTTAGAATGGATCGAGCAATGTCCATCTATGTTCATCAAACAAATAGGAGAAGATAGTGAATGAGAGAGTTGAAATGGCAAACGTTCAACCTTGGTCCAAAGCTGGAACATGTGTTTGCATTTCCAGTTACTAATGGTTTCGGAACTGCTAATTATCTTATTAATCGAGGATGAAGAAGAAGAGTGAGGTTACTACAACAACAACAACCATTTCTTATACCAAGATTGTATTTTTTTTCTCTTGATATATAAATTTTTTCTTATGTCTTTTTCCTTTCTTAAGCAAAGGAAATCGACCAACAATAAGCACATTAATGGAATTTTAGTAGAAACATTCAAATGCATTAATGGAATAGGAAGTAACGGAATCGAATGAAAGATTTTCACTTGTTCATTGAAATGGTTAAACGAATATATTCATGAAAAACAGTTAATATAAAATTTGATCTACAATTTCACTAATCGTAATTACTTCACAAGAAAAACAATTAAAGGATATTTAATAGTTGAAAAAATAACAAAACAACTCTCAAATATAATTTGTTCTTGTAGTTTCTCTTTACTTTTTGATTGTTAGAATAACATTTGACCATCGTCAAACACAAATACAAACATTGAATGCACTTACCCAATACGCCCATCTTTATCCAATAAAAAAGAAAAACATTTTAGCCATTTTTTGGTTTGAAAACATATGATAAAATCTAAATTAATGTGGTCAAATAAAATAAATAACTGAAAAACTATTAGAACTAATCGATCAAAGATACACAAAAAACGTACTTAAATTACATGTACTAAAAATATCTTAAAAAATATATGAAAACCACAAAATAAACTGTTAATTTTCCGGTCGACTAAATAGTTTATTCTAAATCCAATAGGTCACACTAATTTTTTTTGTTTTCTTAATTATAAATACAATGTTTGACGTTTAATCAAAAAAAAAAAAAATTATGAAAAAACATTGATTATGGTTTGTACAATAAATGGGCGTGCGATGTTTATGCATTCAAAACGATTTCTAATGTGGGAAATGTCAGGTACAAAAGGCAAAAAGAAGAAGAAGAACAAAATATAAAAACGATCTATATTATTAATTAAACATTATCGTATTCAATAATAATAATGAAAAGGTTAATCATGGCAATTTGATTCATTGTTTGATAATAACAATAGCAAACATTTTATTGAAAATGAAGACCGAAATTTGCTTGAACTCACATTGATCGATCGATCGAAAATAAAAAACAAATGCCAAAAGAAGAGATCTATAATTAATATTGGCACAAACTCAGGTTACAAAGCGTTTAGGTAAACATTTTGAATTTGGAACTAATTGGAACTAAAATAAAATTGAGTTTGTACTAATAAAATGGAAACGTTGAGTGTATGAGGTCAGATGGTGGGTGGATTGAGATGATATAGAATATCGTTAATCTCAAATGATGACAAACGATTGAATCGACAACATTGCGTGTAACAAGTCATCAACAAACAAAACGAGAACATAGAAAAAAAGTTCTCGCGACATTATAAGATGACAAACGAGAGAGAGAGAGAGAGAGAGAGAGAGAGAGAGAGAGAGAGAGAGAGAGAGAGAGAGACAAACAATCAACAAAGAATAATCGATATTGATTGTTGAACTTTAGCATTAAATTAAAATAACGACAACAAAAAAAAATAAACTAAAAATCCGTAAAGTAAATTCAATTAATCGATATATCTACTATTGCTGTCAATTAAAATAATCATTCGACATTCAACTATTCTACGAGAAGAGACGATTAATCGTTTGATAAATAAAAAGATACACTCCAAATGCGTAACCTACACAAAGAGAAGGAAGTAGAAGATGATAGTTGACAATTAGCCGATTAGATAATGTTGGGATTATTAGTGTCGATTAGTGACAAGCAGAAAAAAGAAGAAAAAAACAATGAATGTGGCAAAAAATGGCGACTAAATGAATCTAAAATAAAACGAGAGACGATATGAACAAGGTAGAACGTGATCAGAATTGTATAAAAAATTGAGCTTTTTTTAGTTTTCTACTTGTTCTCGTTGTTGAAATAATTAAGCATTGAATTAATTTGAAGTGGAAAGCGGAAAAAAGGTCTTTTAATCTCATATAATATAATGTGAATATATGTGGTGAAAAATGGTGATGTATTGCCACCCATTTAGGTTGATGGTCAAAGTCATCAATTTCAGGTGTGCGTTTGTGTTTTGGAGACCAACTTGAACACAATTCTCAAATGTGTAACTTTTTGTCATAGAGACACAAAAGTGATAAATGATACATTACAACTGTTTTACATTCTTCCAATGGAGTATGGTGGTCAATGTAAATTATCTCTCACAAATTTGATAATAAAATTATAAATATAAATGAACAATTTGTTCCTAATCTGATTTTCAAATAGAGGTTTTCAAACCTATTTTTGAGGTATTTAAATTACATAAAATTGTAATGAATCATAAAAGTAGGCTTCCCTGTAAAGCATTTTTCTATTTAAAATGCATTTTGTTTATACATTGCACAACTTGTCGAACTCTTCCCAGAATCTATTCGTGGAGTTTAGGTTCACACTTTTGAAAACCTCTGTTGCATAAAATTTGGGTACAATTAAATTCCACCAACCATAAAATGATTCAGTGTCATTATTTGTGGTTAAGGTGAATTCGGTAAAATGTGAATTGGACAATGGGGATCAATTAATGATCCGAAGTGTACTGTTTGTGTTAAATGTTTAGTTGACAACGATCATTTACACTTTTTCCTCTCTCACTTTCAACTCTTTTCGTTTATTTTTCTGGTTGTCAGCCATTGACCTTAATTGAAGTTCCCGAGAGACCTTCAATTTTCCATTGTAGAACCTCAAAATAAAAATAATGTGTTCAAATACAATTACGAAATTCGCGAAACACTATTGCGCCTGAAGCAAAAATTGCTACCAAAAAGTTTTTTTTAATGTCAAATAAAAACAAACTCTTTTTATACATAATTATTCTAATCGAATTACTAAGAAGCAATGGATTCTTAACTAATGTATGCAAAGTGCCAAAAGAATCTAAAAGCATTTTTTCTCTTGGCTTTATTTTATTAAATAATATTATTTTTTTGTAAATGAAAAAAAATCTTCTTATGCAATCACACGAGTTTTAAGGTTCACAGGGAGTGATTGACACAAAGTTTTCATAAGCAAAAGCAAAACGAGTAAATTGGTGAATGTTATTGTATCAAAATAAGAAAACTAAATGAAAGAAATAAGAAATAGTGCAAGGTAAAAAATACAAATAAGCACTTAATGCAAATATTTATACAATCTTTATATTTGATATATAAACATGAAAGATATACAAATATTTCATTTCTTACTTGAAATGATACAAATTCAATGCGAAAAGATCTATATATGCAAACAATTGTTTAACCAAAACGTTCTTTATCGGTTTGAGTAATCCAAAATTTATTTGAATGAAACATAAAATAAGTTTAAGCAAATACAACACAAACAAAAAAGAACAGACATAACCTACAATTGATTAGTCTCATTACTATTTGTAATTGGATTGAATGAAATGAAAATGAGAACAAGATTTTGTAATAACGATTCAATGAATCTATTTATCTATCTTTCTAATCAACATAAAATTGACTTGTTGACATAGAATTTTGAACAAAAGAGTAATCGATCAAATGATTGAATAGTAAAAGTCAAGTGTTTTTTTGTTGACTGCTTGTTTCAATCATACAAATTGGATGATGAGGCAACGATCCACACATCGATCTATTGAAAATAGCATTTATGGTGGTAAACAAGAACATAAAAATAAAGAAGAAGAGGAAAAACTTGAAGACTCTGTTTGGTTCGATACGCTAAATTGCTGTTGGATGGTTGATAGATCAATTGCCAATTAGTGAACCGAATGTTTCATTCAACAGAAAAAAACGATGAAACAGAAGAAACGATAAAGTTTTTATTTCCGATCAACGTTTACATTGAAATAACAAAATCCAAACCGGTAGCATCGAGTAATAACGGTTGATCGAGACTCAAGTGGTTTTGATCTAGAATTAGGAAATAGTAAAACAAAGATTTCCAGTTCATCAAAACCATATGGGCAATATCCTGCGAATTGATCAATTTAGATTGAATAAGAAAAAAATCAAACATCAACAAACCAACCTATACGACCAATAAAGGCACAATTTTAAAGTTTATAACAAAAGATTGAATTTTTCAATTTACCATCAACCACTTATCCATCATTCTTTCCATCTTTTCCCCTATATTGTTGATTGGTTTTATGTTTTTGCCTCTTTCTATCTGTCCCTCTTTTTTTATTTTGGAACACTTTTCCCATCGGTCTCAATTCCCACTTGAGTCATTTTTAAGCGTACAATCAACCTGACCTAGACAAGGAGAAAGAGAGAAAGTCTCAATATCATCACCCAAATGTATTATGCAGTCGTGCATATAAACAATTTACATGATCATCAAATTGACTATTTTACTTCTATTCTCTGTTTTACAGATTAGACATCAAATAACAAGAAATAAGTAAAAAATCATCAATAACAACAAAACAAAACACAGGAAGTCTCTCAACTGTCTAGTTATCCCACACAGACACAGACACACATACATACACGAACCTAAAATGAGCCAGACATCATCAAAGTTGCATAGGAACGTAATGGAAGAATCAAGTTTCATCGATTCGTGTCGCATCACGGCGTCAACGGGCGTCAACAATCAAACAAGGCGGCAAATGATGAACAATTCGAATTGTTTCAACATCGTACAGCAACGATCATCAATTTGGTTGACATTGGCAACGATTACAATCAATTTGATGATTTTATCAACAACGACACCGGTAAAAGCAGCATCGATCGAATCGTTTCGTATGGCGGCACCGTCGATGCCACAAACATCGCCCAATGTAGATGGTATGACATTGGAACAACAAATGATTGGACGACCGGGACAAAAGGAAACGGAACAAGTGATGAATCCGAATGAGATAATGATCGATGGTACCGAATCATCCATCGATTCATTGTATGGCTCGTCACCTGATCTCGAAGCGGAATTGGATTCGGACACAGCAATTGCCGCTGCAATAGGTGACATCGACAATGAACTAATGGCCAAACGTGGAAAATGGAATAGTTTGCAAAGTATGTATACAATGGAATGTACAATTCAATTGTTACATTTGGTTTTCATACAATTCTTTTTCGGTTTAGGCGGATGGGGTAAACGAGCGGCCAACAATTGGAATAAACTTTCAGCTGCATGGGGTAAGTTATGAATTTAAAACGTAATTTCAAGTAATTTAGTCAGTAAAATCATAGACTGTTCTTATAAACTTTAATAATGAAAACAGTCTATCTCAAATTACATCTTCTACCAAACCATAATGGTTATATAAACTTTTAATTTAAATCCATAAAATTAGCAATTTAGCGCCTAAATGTCAACTATAGACTTTGGTCGTTTGTTGTGAAAACCTTCAACCAAAAAAAAAAAAAAATACTAAAGTAAACATAGTCCTCTTTCCGGAATCTGAAAGTTTTAAAATAACAGAACATAATAATTAAAAGTATAAGACACAATTCTTTAGAACGAATGACGGAATCTGTTTTTCTGGTGTAATAATCACCAAGAAAAACGTCAAAACTGTCATTAAGAGTTTCCTAAGAATAATAAAATTTAACTGAATATAGTACAATATTAAAAAAAAGACAGCAACAAATGATCGATATTAATCATTGAAATGAATGTTGAAACAGCTAAAGTCAAGTAACACTTGAAGGTTCAATTCATTTAAATTGAATGAATAAATTAAATGATCATGATGATCGACAACAATAATAATAACAATAATATGGGTTCACCTAACATATTCAAAACAATTATTGATATTCAATTGACATACAATTTAAGAGAGTGAAATCATCTATTGGGACGACAACTAAATTGATCAATCCAAAATAAAAAAAGCAAACCTCCAATGAAATGTAAATGTCAATAACCGTGATCACTTATTTTGTTTCTACATTATTTATCACAAGGTAAACGGCGTACACCAAATGCAGTAAATGGATGGAATAATCTTTCGGGAATGTGGGGCAAGAAACGAGCCAAATGGAACGAATTGTCTGGAATGTGGGGCAAACGATCATGGAACGATATGGCCGGCGGTTGGGGCAAAAGTAAGTTAGCCAGAATTTTCTATCTTTACTCTCGCACTCTCTCCCCACCAGAAAAAAAACAATTACAATTGATTGATGGAAATTGTCGACATGTGAAACAATTAACATCAAATAATAATATTATATGATACTAATATAACAAATTTATATCGATTTATAGGGAAACGATCGAGCTCGCCTCATTGGAATAAACTTCGCGGAATGTGGGGCAAACGAAGCAACATTTCCCCATTGTTCTCGTCGTCTGATCCGAATGGACCAAATCATTAAACCATGAGAGAAGATGAGTGGAGTGGACTATTATTTCATAGCAAACAAGACAACAAAAATATCTTATGGGGGGAAAAGACCAAAAAAACTTTGTCACATTAATCGATCAATTTGCGACACCTTCACGAACACACAGACACACACACACACAACCACATTTAACACACGAACACAGACAATATAAAAGAACAAAATATGCAACAAGAGTTAAACATTTGCATTCACATTGATAATACATCATTGGAAACACAGACCAAAGCCAAACAAAAAGAAAAAAAAATTAAAAAAATATTAAAAACACAAACACAAAGATTCACCTACAGAAATATCGGGCAATACAAGTTGGCACTTTATTCTATATAATAATCAACTATTGAAAGTTAAAATATAAATTTTTTTCTTTGTTTTAAATTCTTGGATCAAACTCAAAGTTAATTTAATTTAGTTGGATCATTTCTATTTGAAATCAACGAATAACAACGAACTAATCAATCTAAAATTATCTTAATAAAAAACGTTTTGCATGGGTTTAAAGATAGTATAGTTTGATATCATCATTTCATAGAAAAATAAAATGAGGAAAGTTTGGAAAGTTTCAGGATGAATTTAACAGACAGATAGAAAAGTCTATTGTTTAATAATGAGCATTCTCAATGCTGAACTATGTTATTGTCATTAAAAAATTGTATAATAGTTTTAAATGATTAAATAGATTGAAATTTTATTTATCATCTAAGAACTGTCAGAATTATCATTGTAAATGCAAGTGAATGATATTTAAAATAGTATAAAAACAAATCAATAAATAGGATAAATTTTATGAGAATCTGAGAATCAACAAGCTCTCTTATACATTAAAATAAACTTGGTGAATGAATGTTGATAATGAAAAAAAAAGAGTTACATACGTTAAATTTACAAGAGAGTTGATTTGTCCGAAAACGTTGCGCCACCGATGAAATGGCCCTTAACGGTTTTAGAGAGAAAACTATTGAAATCATCACCAAACATGTTGGAATCATTTGATGATGTTGCTTGTGGAACATTGGCATTGGATACAAATGGATTTGATTCAATCATATATTGTGGAAAGGTCGATGGTTGAATCGATTGAAATTGGTTTGATGTTGTTGTTGCTGCTGCTGTTGAACTATTGTTTGATTGATTGACCACGTTGGATGAAGCGGTTGGTAATATTGTTGGTGTCACGAGACTCATCGGTTTCATTGGCGCCTGTTGTGATAGAGGCACTGGTTGCACTAGTACTACCGGTGGTGCTATCTGTGAACCAGAAAGAAAAGGATTCGATGGATTGGGTTGTGACGCCTTTGATTCACATGAAAGAGATGGCGCCATAATTTTCTGATTTAATACTTGATCCATTGGGGTAAATGGTAATGAATTTTGATTATGATTGTTATTGAATGAATAAAGTGCATGTTGCTGTGAAAATGTCGAACAATTAACTTCTGGTTTGGGCGACATCAATTGTTCTAGAATAAATAAATTATTCTTCGATTCGAGGTTCGATTGTTTCGTTTTCATTTCTTCATTATTGATTGATAATTGATCAAAAATCGATAGATCAGTGGAAACGTTTGACATTGGTGTCTCATCAATATCCAACAAAAGATTAAATGGATTATTGGACTCTTGAACTTCATTGGTCGTTTTCGATAGATCAATTGCTTCATAATTCTTTTCTGATGATTGTACCACAACTTCATCCGGTATCATTGGAACCAAACCTTTAGCATAATAATTTTTCTTATTTTGTTCTTCAATCAAATGACGTATTACATGAAATGCTTGATCAGCAGAACGGGGACTATTACCATGAAATGCATAACATGTATAGTTACCAATTGTACCACCATTTGGTTCAGTGGAAAATTTTCCATCCTTAATCGTAAAATAGAAGAATGTAACATCTTTACGTGATTGACGTAAAAGATCTAAACAATCCACAGATATTTGCATGATAGGTGTTGCCAATTTTGGATCACCAATGGAAAGAGTGTAATCAACTTTTCATCGATATGCATTCGTACGAATCGACATTCAGCTTCATATTGTAATGATTTGGCATACAATTTCATTGTACGCATTCGAGCAAATTTATCAGCGGGAACCGGTGGAACAAGTGCCATAAAACCACGAAAAATTACAATTATATCAATGGATGCATTCTCACCAATTGGAAATTGAAACGTTGATGAACGAGTTGATGTTTGTGGCTTAATATACATTGAACCAGTAACAATTGGCTTATTAACGTATTCTTCCACAGATGAATTGGAATTCCCCGATTCAATACCCGATTCATTGGATGCTTTTGGATCATCATCAACTTCATCCATTATGGATGATTTCGTTTTCATAGGGACGTCGTTGTTTGTTGTTGTTGCTGTCGCCGTCGTAATACCAATTGGTGGAAAGTTAAATTGCAGAGACATGTTTTCGTATATGTTTTAGGTATAAAAATGCAGAACACACAATGAGAAGCTGTGAAATATATGGATGAGGTTAAAATGCAAATCAAGACAAGCATAAAATGTCAATGCATTTAGTGTCGACTTGTAAGACTTTATTTATATGGTGTGGACAGCACAAACGAAACATCTCGTTTAAAGTAGTAGTCATGTTCGGACATTAAACCAAGTTCAAATAGTTTTAACTAAATAATCAACTAAAAGCTGATTCATCGATCTACACTTAAACAACGCCGTCTAAATGAGTCTGATCAGAAAACATTAATGTTCATCTATGTTTGTGTTTGTGGACATTGCCTCAATTTCAATTTCTGAACCTTTAATGATTATTGTTTATTTTTTTTATTTTACTTTTTTTTCAAAACAAAAAACTTTGATTGGGCATTTCCGTCCACCATCATCACATTTAGAAATTTGTAGATTGTGTGAAAAAGAGGAATAACCCTCAGGGAAATGAATAAACATTAAGTGTTGGTGTGTGTGTGTGTGGTTGAATAGTAAATGTTACAGATTTTAGTGTGAGGAAAATAAATAAATAAATAAATAAAGCATTTCATTGTAGTATAAAATGAAATATGAGAAAAGAATATAAAAAAGGGGGAGGGAGATGAGGGGGAGGGGTGAAAAGTGTACATTATTCTCAATTAAGTTAGTAAATCATTGTTCATGTGTTGATTGCAATAACAAACAACACTAGAGAATTGAATTGTATAGCATTAACTAAACTTTATTTTTTTAAATACAAAATAAAGAAGAAGAAAAGAGAATATATGCGACGATACTTGACACCAAATGGCAATGTGCAAACACACAAACACATCGACAATGTATGGAATTGAGATAAATCCTCCTATTTTTGGTGAAATCAAATATATAACTATAGTGTTGTAATGAAGGTCTTGATAAAATTGAATGGATTTGTTTAAGCCAGACAGACTGAAAGGCTTTGTGACTTCTATTTAGTTCCATTGTGTACTTCTCTAACTGTGTGTTTATATGTGTAAATTAATTTCTAGCACGAAATGAAGATCTAGTTCAAGTGTAACATAATTTGATGGAAAACGGATCGACGCAATTGGTTTTGATGAACGATGGAAACAGAACTATGACGACAACGTTAATGTGGACTTTTGTGTGTGTTCATGAACAGAAAAATCGTAATAGTACTATACAAATAGATGATAAAAACCGGAAAGTTAAACAATTGTCAACCTAATGTAGATTGTTCCAGATCGGATGGCAATTGAAATCGACCAAACGAAAGTTGTTTAACATTTCCATTCCAACTTTTTTTTTTTTGGGGGGGGGGGCAATTGACAAGGTTAAAATATCATCAAATTACGGGAGTCATATGAGGTGGGAGAAGAACATCAGACAAATGGATCTGGTAACAATGGTAACGTCATCGAACAAAAAGATCTAATGAAAATACAAAAAAAATGTATATATTAATCATTAACAATTAATGGCTTGAAATGTTATCATAAATTTGTCAACTGTTGACACTTTGTATTGGTCAATAAGTGTACCAAACAAAAAAAAGTAAAATTAACGATTCTCAAATTGTGGTCCTTGATCCATTAATTCGATCAGTTTGATTCTGACAATGAAAATGTGACAAGTTCCAAAAACGTGCAAAGTATCCTATTCATTGAATAAAAGAAACATTACAATGAAGTTAACATTGGTTATGTCGTCTATACACAGAAATGTTTGAGAACCTTTGCATAAACTCATCATTTTTTTGTTTTTGCTTTTGTTTTTGTTGATGCAAAGTACTTCCACACCAAACATAATGAATGAATGTATATTGTTGGATTATGATGCAAATGAGCCAGGTCCAAATACACAAATATAAAAAAAAATTCGAAGCATCTGGAATTGTTTTCCTAATGCTTGATCGGAAATATCATTGCTAATGAAATGTGGAATTGATGTGTATCGTTCGTGTTTAATTAAAATCGGTCTTGACTATATTGATTGTCCGACTATTGGGACACATTTAAGTTGCAATTGCAATTGAATCTTTGTGCCGTGATCGATCGTTCTACGTCAATGTTTCGATATCGTTACAATTAAGCAAAACAATATATATATATATAATCTTAAGATGAGACTATATTTGATAGTTAGAAACCGTAACAACCGAACGTGTCCCATGTGTGACCAATAGAAACGGTCAAATGGAGCGGCAAACATTTTGTGTGTGCGTGTGGAATATTTTTCTAAACCAACAAATCCATTGATTCATTGAAAAATAATAAAATAAAATAAAATTCATAGAGGATTTACATTGGAATCATAAAACATTCATACCAAAAGGTAAAGAAAAATAAGTTAAATCGACCACTAGAAAAACCATAATTCTTTTGCTAATGGATATGAGACCAAAAAAAAAACTAAAAGTATTAGAGAAATACAAATTATCTAGACTAGGTCATGAAAGAAAGGTCAATTCCAAGTGTGTGTGTGTGTGTGTGTGTGTTTGTGTGTTTGTTTAGATAAAAAATTGGCTAATTTATGAAAAACTAGAACATCGACAAATTGTTCGTTATGGCAAATGGATCGAAACCAAATGGATGATTCCTATTTAAATGGAATGTCCTATTTCACAATTCATATAATAATAATAATCGGACTCATCCACAAAAACAAAATGAAGGGAAAAAAATATGACAGAATTAATATATATATAAGAATATAATCGGACAAATCATATAGCTTTATGTCAACAAATATTTATGAAATATGAGCGTAAGAATATGTAATTGAAGTGAACAATTGGGCAATTTGGTGGCATTGAATGTTAGATCATGCGATTAATAAACAACTAATTCCGATGATTGTCAATAGATTGTTTGAAGATGAAGAGCAATCGGAAATTTGGCAATAGATTCCACATCAAACTTGAATAATTGTAACGGAATAATACTCTAGATTTAAATAAAAAAAAAGAATAAGAAATTAATAAGAAAAGAAACGAGACAAGAAAACAATGTCAAACAAATATAAAAAAAATGAAAAATTACCTTCAACAAATATTTATTTCGGTTGATACGTTTCATTCAATTTAGTTCAATTTGTGTCTCGTTTATTTATCCGTTCTGTCAAATGACAAGTAAAGTGTATTTTTTGGTATGAATGGAATTGAATTACCCAATCGATTAGAATGTGATTGAATTGGTATCCATTAAAAATGAATGTCAATATATCGTCGACCAAAATTGTCGTTTTCAATGGTAACCAACAAAAAAACGGAAAATGATATTAAATAAAAATATCAATTCACAAGTGTCAAACGAAGACACCAACCTAAGAGAAAACATTTCATTTGAACAAATAATGGGTTAATTGTGAATCGTGAACACCTTTTTTGTGTTGTTGTCGTGCACAACTTAACAATTTTCCACTCCCCCATCTTCCACCAAATCCCTTCAAGTGGGTATTGGTGAAGTGGTCTCGAGTGTCCCGAAAAAATACGAAAGAAACTTTATGTTCCATTGTTCAATGATCGATTGACGATGCCCGATCATGTCCCGTTTTTTTTATTTATTTTCATTACAACCGACTCGATCTAACCGGATCCAAGAGTAAGTGTGTAGCCTAATCAAAATCAAATTTCTTTGGAAAAACTTGATGTTGATCAATGGAACTTGTGTTTCTGTACTTAAAAATTTAAATTAGAATTTTTATTTTCAACTATGTTACCATGAAACTATGACAACATACGACATTCTGATAGAATGAAGAATGTTAGACAAATGAACAAAAGTTGACTACACAAGCGTGATTCATTTTTGTTTTTTTTTGTTGTTTGGAACATAATGTTACAATCACCAATTGATGACAAATAATTGTGATCGATTGTTTCTATCATTGCACGTGGGAATGCGTGTGGTGGAAAAAAAGTTGACATCAAGCCCGGAAACCATCTCGTTCCATCACTTCTATACTTCTCAATTTATATTTATATAAATTTATATGAAAGAATTTCCACATCAAATGATGGTAAAAGAAATTGAAATGGCCATTGGGGAATATAAGTGAATGAATCAATCTATTGATACATGACAATGTGCTTGTTCAATCGAAGTCGATGAAGTGAAACATTCATACAATTAACATAAACGAATTGAGAGATTGTAAATAAATGGAAAACAGTTGCCAAAATCTAGTTAAATTTGAATCATTTTAAATGGTAAAATTCTGTTTCGAAATAAATTTGTAATAATTTATTAATTGAAATTGTAAATATTGAAAGAATTTGTTTCTATATTTGTTTGGTTGTTGTCAAAATTTTGGTTGTTGCACACTTTATGCACATTTCAACGAATATGACAAACAATTTGTCATCGTTTATATTAGAAAAAATGGGAAAAACAAATGGAAACTTGAAGGGGGAGTGGAGGAGGTCAACATTGGTTAACAACGGAAATGGCGATCAAGAAAAAAAATGGACAAGGAGAGAGAGAAGGAGGGAGAGAAAGGGGCAGTGTCCAGGTTGATTCGCGTGTGAAATTGCGTGGACACCAAATGGTATTCATTGAAGCGTCCACCAATAGAATGTTGGTGTCCTCATGCGTGAACATAACCAGACCATAGTTCTCTCTCTCTCTCTCTCTCCCTTGCATTTAGGTATCTTCTCTCAACTCGACACGCGCATCAAATGTACGGCAATTGTACCGTTCTATTCACATCTCTCTCTCTCTCTCTCTCCCTTTTTGAAATACTTTTTTGCCATTCCCATCGTCGGTGAAAATGCATAAATAGTGTCCGTAAAAGGCAACCTAAAAGCCAATCGTTCCATTTGGAAGATTTAAAAGTCTCAACACACACAAACACACAAACACACACTTGAAAGCAATCAACGTATATATACAGAGAAATTGGGCCCGTGTTGCACAACAAAACAAGTGTCATTCATCTTCATTCCATCGATCACACACAAAAGGACCAAAGAGGCAAGACCTATTACTAAAACAAAAATAAAAAAAAAGAACATATCAAATTGACGTTCGAAGTACCAATTGATTAATGTGACATAATCAATTTTAGTATTAAAGGAAAACATTTCTCAACGAACACGAATCGGAACGAACCCGAAATTTTTGTTAAAGCAACTCTATTTATTTGGAACAACCAACATTTAGTCAAAGGTGAGTGTTTGCTCTTTACAATTACAGTTTTTTTTTCAATAAAACAAGAAAAAAAATGGACTTGCACTTATTGATAACCGGAAATGTTCCTAGTGGTCAACAGCAACTACAACAACAACAAACTAAAAAAAATAGTTCAATTATAATATAAACGTTCACAATGGAAGATTCCTTTATGAATTTACCTTTATTTATTATTAGATTCATTCAATTGAGTCTAGAATTAGACTTAATGTATACTTTAGTGCAATTATGAATGAAATATAGACGCGGAAAAAAACTTTAAATGAAGAATAGATCGTTGCGTAAAACAAACCAAAAAAAAAAAAAAAAAAAAATAAAGTCAAGCAAATGGGTTTGTGGTTTCAAATCGAAAACATTGGCTCAGAATTTGGTTTGTTTGTTGACATTAAATATTCTTTGCAAGTAATCTTTACATTTTTTCCCTTTTCAAATAATTTATAACATAAATAAAAATTGTTTTCAAAATCGCACAAATAAAATAAAAGATCAATAATCGTTGATTTCCATTCATGCATGAAGGAATGAGATGCAATAATGGAACAAAAAAATTAAATGGAATGGATTGTATGATTGGCGGAAAAATTAGGTTGTGAAAACCAAAAAAAAAAAAAAAAATGGTGAAGGTCTTAATATATATCTCGAAATCGGATATTATAGAATCGATTGGACGGAAATAGATAGGAAGCATGATATTGACATTGGATTGAATTGTGAAAATGAATGTAAATATTGACAAACACAGTTCAATTCAGACCATTCCATTACTTTTTGTGATGAATATCAATTGAGTACATCCAAACATCCAGAACCTTACAATGAATAGAACCTCAACGAAATAAAAAAGCAAGATTAATTAGAGAAATAATAATAATAATAAAAGGTAAAGCCAAAAGTCATCAGTAAAACAAGATAAACAAACAAACATTTCGAATAGTCATTTGAAATTGATCATCAGTCATATTTGTTTGCACTGAACTCCCATCAATTGTTGAAAAAAAAATAATAGTTGAGAATTTTAAAAAGTCTATTCATTAGAAAGCACATTAATCATGTTTAAAGTAAATCAAATTAATCACCAAAAAACTATCTGCTAAAATTTAGGATTGTCAACTATAAAGTAAAGTGATGAAATAAAGAATAAGCTAATTAACTAAACAAAATGGATTCACTTTTTTTATTGTATAGTCAACGTCAACACATTACTAATATTATTTAATGAAATAAAATAAAATGACTATTCATATAGGATACCAAATAAATAAATAAATAAATAAATAAATGGATACTATAATAAAAAAAATGAGCTAACAAGATATATCTATAGTGATGATGATGAACCAATATATTCAAACCAAAACGAGTAATAAATAAATGGAATAAACAAGATCTTACTCAATTTGATTTATAAATATAAAAAGTTATGTTCGAATATGTAGAGAAAATATTCTACAAACGTGAACATATAATTTGAATATTATTGGTCATTTTCCAATGCATATATTTTTATATATTTACGATAAATATATTCAAATGAACGAATTGAACCCTAAAAACTAAAAAAAATAACTGAAATATTATGGGAAATTAATGTGCAAATGAATCAATGCAAATTGCCACACACAAGTTAATGATCCTGATCATAATCAAGCTAATTGGCCGCCTCGTTCCGGCGATATATTCATTTGATATAATTTGCAAAAAAGAAGTGTGTGAGAGTAAAAGAAAAGTAATAAACAGAATTGGTTCATCAATTCAACAATCGAAGTTAATGTCCTCGATTTCCTGTTTATTAAATGTTGTAGAATTTTAATATTCTACCCCTTCATTTCTCCTGAATGGTTGCAGGAAATTGATATATAATTCAAAAAATATGTAAAAATTTAAATAATAAATGCTGTTTGGGAAAATAACGCCCAAAACGATACAATAGATACATTTAAATGGAAGGTATCATTTGTTACGTTACATTACATTAAAACAAAATGGTTTCATAATGGTGTGACGACAATCACAAATTCAAATTCAATGCCCACGCATTTATTCATCAAATCATCTACAAGAAGTGTGGGAAAGAATTTATATTATGAAAAGAATCAAAATCAAAAATGTAGAATGGAAACGAATTCAACATTCAACAAGAGAAAAAAAAAGATTTCAACGACAATTTCAATGCAATGTATTTTCATCAATGAATTATTGTAAAATGTATAAGTAAACTACGAAATTGGTTATCCAATTTCATGGGACATAAAATGATGATATCGATTGGCAGCTTATTTGAGAGAAGAATCAATTTGTATTCAAAGGTATATGTAACAAAACAAAAATAACGAAGAAAAGATTCTAGTATAGGAAAATTCAAATTTGTACCCTTATTTCCAAATTGCCCGGGAACATGGACATTTTCCGTCTGTACAAACAAGTATTTATACCAAACATAAAAAATAACAACAAAAATGAGCAAGATAAACATGAATAATAATGTGTTCGATGAAAATAAAAGAATGGAAGCCAAGGCTTAAAATGGGGAGACTGAACAATAGAAGCTAGACGGAAAATCTGATATCAAACAAGAAGAAAAAACCACAATCACCGAAAGGCAATAAAGGGCAAGTGGGCAAATAGATTTGCATCAACTAAAAAATAAAATAAAATAAAAGATGGAATATATAATAATAAAAACCAAGAAGCATATAATAAACTAGAACTGAGATTGAATCTAACCAATCCTATTACCTTTTTAGAGGTATTCAAAAAAAAAAAAACGGAAATGGTTTACAAACCTACATTTTTTTGTCTTACATCACCACAAAATGAAACAATGATGATAAACAAATGGAAAATTGACTAAGACGATTATACATTTTTTCAATTAAATATTCTTTAAAGAATTATAGTCTATTCCAACATTTACGCACAAATCTTATCTAGGCTCAAACGTAACGAATAAGTTTCCACACAAGTAAATTGTACGGTACATAATTAATTTGATAAAACTACAAGACCATCCATTTAAACTGAAGAAGTTATAAGTGCACTTTGCAAATTAAAATCAAAAAGAAAAAAAAAGGTAGATTTGAATTGAATAATGGATTCTGGTAATATATGATCCGAAACGTCCATAAATCCATAAACTGGAAAAAATGATCACCTGGCAACCATTAGTTCTCTATAAAGAGATTCGATAGCAAAGTTCGGTTTGAAATGATAAACTTTGTACTATTCTCAAAATAAAGTATCAATAGTCGGCACACAGTTTTGGCTTCAATTTATTGGGAATGTTTAATCTCAATGTTGATTTGACAAAACGAATTAGACCTCAAAAATATCGTTTACATTTGAAAATATTCCATCAATTTAAAGGGAACAAACATTACGACAACAACAATAATATAACGAAAAAAAAATCGATTCAATATTATTGTTAAAATGATCCTACGCAATATAGATTACGACTCAAATGGAATTGATATTTAATTGTGGTTCGGCCTAATTAATTTCGAAGCCATATTGCAGTCAACTAGACCTATTGAACGATTAATGGAAGAATACTTTCGTTAGAGTTTGTGTACGAATGTGAGGGAGAACCCAATTCGATCATTAGAAACCTGATATAGATAGCTACTTTCATTTTCTGTTAAGTAAAGTAAAAAAGGTTACAAATTAATTGTAACATTCAGTTGATTTGTGAATAAAATAAAAAAAACGTAAGAATGAATCAACCCACATATTCAAACAATCACCATTCAGAGAATTCGATTACGACATATAAATCTACGTGATAAATTTATGTGTGAGGAAATCAAACGAAAAAAAGGTTGAACGAAACTGTGAAACCATTGAATTTAGGGACACAGAAAACATTTCTTGTGACAAATGTATCAAAGTTTTTTCCCTTAAAAACAGGACCAAAAACGAATGCAATAATTAAATTAAATGAAACAAAATTTAACATACGTTTCAAAATGAATGTCTGGTTGTTCATTACAGGAACAAATCCTAATCCATTCTTCAATTATATTCGTGGGATTTAAAACTTGAAAATTAATGTCTCATCCTAATTGTGATATACATAAAGTAAAAGTTGTGTGTCCAAATGCCAAATGAATAATAATAATAGGACAATTTATCTTTTGAAACAAGTAGATGATCACCCTGAAAAAAATAATAATTAACAATTAGTATATTGTGTCCAATATTAAAATTATTTTAAATTTAAAAGTGAAAAGGAAATCAAAGGAAAGTAACCAAACATTATAAATAATGCAATTGTTGATCACAAAGTAATTGGCTTTCAAACTTATATTACACGTTTTTTTACAAGATAATCATCAATTACATTCATGTCCAACATGTAGAATGTTTTACTTTTTTTAGTTATTTAATTAAGATAAACAGAACATCATCCATAATTGTAATTGTTTGTGAGTCTATTTTGGTGACACCTTTATATATATTTTACCTTTAACAATTGATTAGAGATGGGAAGCAATCAACTCAAAAGGCATTGAGCCATGATGGATTCTTCCAACATTGGAAACATACTACCATTCCATTCTATAGTTTAGTACAAATAATTATATCAAATTACTAAAATGTTTGTTCTTTGTTTTCTGTATTATATATTCCCATTAAAATCGAAATTACATTCAAGAATTGAAAAGAGTGCAAAGAAAACACTTTAAATGTGTTGTATTTGTGTGTATTTCAATGATGCGTCTAATTGTATTTCCTGTTGCCGATCACCGTAAACAACAACAACAACAACAACATGAAAGTCATCAAAAAAGCACCGACATCCAATTGGAAAAAATAAAAGCAATCTATTTGAAAAAAAACTGTTGACCAAATGGAATACTCCATCCAACTGTAACTTCATACGAAATGAAAAAGGTGAACCATATAAAAGTAATCCGTAATCAAATGAATAATGAGATGGAGAGTTATACGATGGAATTGGAAATGAAATTAAAATGAAAATATATGAACTAAAACTGAAAAAAGTAAACTTTTGAATGGACAAATAGATATTTATATGAGGAGCACATTAAAATTGTGGAAAATAACATTAAAAATTATTTACATTAAACTACACCATATAAAGTGCATTTGCAATTGGATCGTCCACTGAAACGACTTTATTCGATCGTCACTCAACTCCGGTAAATTGGGTTAAAAGTATCCATTCAAAATAAAAGATAAAATATAAAACCAAAATGAAATTGTCAATATCGTAACAAAATCATGAACATTTAAAGTTGAACGTTAAAGGGTCAAAAAGTACACGAAAAAAAGACAAGACCACATCTCAACTAAAAAGAACAATCAGTAAATTTAATCGGCTTACATATTATTTATTTTATATAATGTAAAGAAATAATGATAATAAAAATAATAATCAGATTAATTGAGTATAGTCTAGCCGAATTGAGTTGAGTGGTTCATTATTCTCAATTGCGTCATACACATTTTGTGCTAAGATTACTAAGAATCAAAACAGAATATCTATGTAAGTATGAAAGTAAATTAGCTATTCTTCTATTTCATTCATTACATTTCAATTCATTCTATTAACTCAAATGTCAAGATTCATTGACGGGAAATATTCATAATATGAAAAAAAATCGTTTTCATTTCTCACACACAATATATATAATGTGGAAATCATTTGACATTAACGTTATTGGCACAATTGATCGTATAATACATGATTATTTTGTTGCCAAATGGGATATAAATTGTGATAGAAAGTGATAAAAGTATACCCAAAACAAAAAACAACAAAAACAAAACATAACATAACATGACGAGACTATAGTCATGATTAGATCAATAATTCAAAGGAAACAATCAAAGATGGGAAAAAACAATGGAACAGAAAATTGTTTCCAAACAATATATCGATCTGAATGAGAAACTTGAGCTACACAATCTGAAGCAATATTGAGAAATGTACCGTAATATAACATGAAATATTAAACATAAATATAAATAAATAAATAAATAAAAATATAATCACAGAAACATGAGAACAATTGGATATATAAAACTGGCTCAAAAGTTTACCATTTCCGTTGCCATTTAGAATTACGAATGTGTGGCCAAATGATAGAATTTTCCAATCTACTCATGGACAATAGTGTTAATAAACCAAACCAAAAATAAGAAAAAAAATCGCAAGATAATATCAAGAATAAAAGAAGCAGTAAATAAAATTGATGAAAACCAGTATTGAACCTTTACAATCCCGGATGTTACATAAATATATTGGCTCCTACACACTCACGCAAGAAAAACTGTTAAGAATCAAATTTAATTCTGTGTTATGTACCAAGATCCTGTTTTAATGAACTAAAAAAAATAAAACATCAAATCCTGATTGTTAAAGATGGATAATAATAAAAAATTGAACCAGGAATTCTTTCAAAAGAAGAAAAAGAAGAATGACAAAAAGTTCCAATTTAGTACAAGGAACAAACCAATTCATAAAATACCAGACATTTTAAAATAAAAATACTTTTCAATCCAATTACTATATTAATATGACGGCAAGTCTGTGTGTCTGTAGGTCTGTGATTTCATCCTCAAATGTTAATTCGGTTAATTAATGCACATGAGATAACACAAAGAATGCGTACAACTGAACTAATTTTATATAGAGATAAACTTCGACATATATAATGTTAAAGTTTACTATACAATGTTTTGACATAAATTTAAGATGAATGATTATAAATGCAATAATGAATGGATAGATTCCGCCAAACACCAAATATAGATCTACAACACGTGAGTATTCACAATAGTCGCGTGAACAATGGACTCTAACCACTTTACCCAGGTGAAAGTAAAGTTTTTTTTTGGCATTGTTTTTTACCATTCGACCAAAAATAGTAACATCAAGTTCAGGTGTGGGTGGACTTCAATAAAGAATATTCCAAATTGATTATGAACAACAGAGAAATTTGCTATTATTATTTCTATATAATTTTTATTCTTACTTTAGATCTAGTGAACGAACATGGCGACACGAAAGACTATGACGAGTATGATGGCTACAACAAACAAAATGAGAAAAGATGAAAAATGTTTAACCATAACCACATTTGCATTGCTCATCATATTGAGCTATTGTTGCTGTTTGATCAATTGTTTGCCACAATCGAATGACAACAACAGCAACAACAACAAAGAACGTGCGGTACAATTTGATGACGATCCAAAACAATTGATCAATGGAGCTGAAAGTACAGGTAAGTTAATGGGTAATTAATGTAAATAAAAGACAATTCAATTTACCGAATCTAATATAAATCAAACTCTATAAATAAGTGGATAAACGTTCACCATCGCGGCAATACAATTTTGGACTTGGTAAACGTTCAAATCGTATGGAACGATATCGATCGGAATTGATAGATTTCTTACGTAATTTGAAAGCATTACGGAACGTTGATGGTCCAATTGAGTTTGCTGTTTCCGATCGTATTCAACCGTTTATGATTGGTACGTTTGGTGAGAAACGTTCAAAGCCGCAACGTTTTTCGTTTGGTTTGGGTAAACGATCAATGGAAGAGGTGTACGATGATGGGGATGATCAAATGAACGTAGAACAAGATTTGGAAAAACGTAAAGCACAACGATATCAATTTGGAATTGGTAAACGTTCATGGTTTGGCGAGTCATCGAACGATGATTCAATTATGGGCAGAAAGGGAGCCAATTTTGAGGATTTCATGAAACGTCGCTATTCGTTTGGTCTTGGCAAAAGATCGCAATAGATTACAATCATGTGGAAGAGAGTTGATTCTTTTCGGTTTTTCTTTTATTTATCGTTTGATGAACAATATTTTAGAGAGGTATTAATTCAACACATCATATAAGCAAAAATAAAACAATAAATCTTTGTAATAATTCAACACCCTAAGGTGTGAAGAAGAGTGACAAAATAAAATAAAAAAATATATAGTAAGCATTCAATCATACGAAATTCCCTACTAATTGATAGAGCGCCCACACCCACACACACCCACACACACACACACGAACATTTAAATAAAAGAAATCAGGAATAGTGATGATGAACAATGACAATGATGATCTCATTATCATCGAACCATAAATGAATCAACACAAAAACACAATCAAACACAATTGACCAATCAGCAAATAAATCAAAGTCCGATTTGAGTAATAAATTACTGTCTTCTTTTTTTTCTTTCTAATCTCCCGACAAAAAACATTTCCATCATCATTTCACCTTTATCATCAATAAACTTTGCCTAAATTATGTTTCAATAAAAACATCGTCAAAACATCAAAACCGATCAATAACAACAACCCAAAAAGTTTGAATGTAATATACAATGAATAAAATAAAATAATCAATAAAGCATTGCGGCAAAGTTAACCTCTAGGTTTGCGCATTATTAAAAATTTAAATTAAATTGCAGCAATGTATATTTGGTATAATATTTCACAAAATATTGAAAAAAATTGAAATATACATTTATTCAGGTATGAATTAAATAAAAATCTATAATGAAATTTCGAATCCAGATTTTTTTTTCCAACAATAGACCGGTAAAAGTCACGAGACTTTCAAATTTCATTTTTTGTTTGCGTTAGAACTCGTACATTTGAACTTGATAGCAACAACAACAACAACAACCATTTAAATTGAATTCAATTTTGAAAACAACGACCTCCACATTTAATAATAATATAAATATAAAAAAAAATGAAACCAATAAAGTGTACGACGGTAGATGAAACTGATGACGAGGCAGATGTAGCAATCGGATTAGAGAATGGAATGAAATCGATCGATTCGAATACGAGCATTTTTCAAATGGGCGTGGAACAAGGTCGTTTCACTGCCAATGTTGTTGAAAATGAAAAAACAGTTTTGCAGTCAACCGAATTCTTTACCGATACCATAGGTTTAATGATCCATTGTGGAACACATCGACGAATAGCATTGAATGTATTGGATCGACATCGGTCAAATGATCTATGGTTTCCCATATTAACCATACAACCAGAATGGTCATATGAAGAGGCAATCAATCGTTTGATTGGCCTTGTATTGAATGTATCAAACAATAAGAATGAATATAAACAATCATATCATACACCACAAATGGTAAACATAACACGTTTACAAAAACCAAATTGTTTAGAGTTTGTAACACGTGTCCTATTCTATACGGAATTGATCATCAAATCATCTGATAATGGTAAACCATGTGGTTGTAGTATAAATGGACAATGGTCAAAATGGTATTCGTATGATGAAGTAAAATCGATATCGAATCTACATGGTCCCGAACCATTGATTTGGTGTAAACGATTAAACATTGGTAAGACGATCAATAATGATAATGATGGCGTATTTAGCCGATCGAATGAAATTTCAATCCGACGATTGACACAAATGATAACATCAACTAATAATCAAATTGATAATGCAACAATCATCAATCATGATCAACTTATATTGTTAATCTATGGTGAATATGTTCAACATTGTTTTCCATCGATCTATATGAATCAACATACGTTTGAAGAATATCTTATACATGTTCGATTAAATACTCCATTTGAGGCAAGACGTAAAGATATTTCTCACCTTTTTAGAGCATTTAATGCAAATGGATATCAAAATTATATCGATTTTGTAGACTTTTTTACCGGATTGTTTGCCGGTGATAAGGCAACATCACATGTCGGTACGAATGGACTACTTCGACTTGGTTACATCTTCCGATTCTATCGTTCAAGTAAGGAAAATGTTTTGAATCATGAAGATCTTCATACACTTGCATTCGATCTTCTATTGTTGGAAAATTCGGATGATGAACCAACACCTGAAGAGATTGATGAACAGACGCGTCAAATATATCAAATATTCAATATTGAACCAAATGGTATTGTATCACGTAAAGTATTTAACAAAATTTCAAGTACAAATGAACGTTTACGGAATGGAATGTCTCGCCTCTTTCGTATGGATTCACCATTCGAACAGATAATGACTGAACCAATCTATCCATCATTGAACAAACGGTATAGTTCACATTCATTGTGTGGACGATGTCGTGACCGACATTATACGTTGGCAACACATTCGGTTACCATACAAATCGATGGAATAATCATCGATCCAAATATAATGATAAATATTGTTGGAACAAATGGATCAAATGTACGGCGACAACATTCACAAGAGATGTTCAGTGCCGATACGTTAGCGAATCAAATAATCGATCAAATACGAGAACAATTTGAAAATCAAAATGAATCAGAATGGAACACCTATGAAGGACGAATGAAATGGATTGAACCGATAAAGGCGATATGTGAACAAGCACGAACCATTTTAATGCAAGAAGCAAGAGTGATCAAGATTCAATCGCCATGTTATGTATTTGGTGATATTCATGGAAATCTAAACGATCTAATGGTATATGAACGGATCTTTTGGCGAATGGGACCAGCATGTTTGACCGACAACTTTCTTTTCTTGGGCGATTATGTTGATCGTGGAGAATATTCGGTTGAATGTGCTCTTTACCTCTTGTGTTGTAAAGTATTGGAACCAAATCGTTTCTTCTTGTTACGCGGAAATCATGAGATAAGACAAGTTCAACAAATGTTTACATTTCAAGCCGAATGTATACGAAAATTTAAGACACAAGGATTAACAATTTGGCAAACGTTGAATTCAACGTTTGATGCATTACCAATTGCTGCATTGATCGATGAACAAGTAAGTAAAAATATGAAAACAGCTAAGTTAATACTAAAATGTTTAAATTAGATCTTTTGTGCACATGGAGGCATTCCAACAACGATGGTAAAGATTAAAGAATTAAACTCAAATATCCCTTGCCCGATGGTAAATCCAATGGTTGAATCGCCACCAGCGTGGCAAATGCTATGGAATGATCCAATAACAAAAAAAGAATATGACGAACAGGTAGCTTCGTTACGTAAAACGAAACAAGATCATATTTTATCGCTAAATCCGGTTGGACATCTTCCCAACACTAAACGTGCAACTGGATTCTATTTCAATAAAGATGCAACGGAAAACTTTCTAACAAGTAACAATCTGACATATGTAATACGGGCACATGAAGTGATTCAACCAGGTTTTGTATTTCATCACGATGGACGCGTGCTAACCGTTTTCAGTTGTAGCAAATATTGTGGACAAAATAATGATTCGGCCGTAATATTAGTAGGAAACAATAAAATACGTCCGATAAAGGTCGAGACAAGGGCGAACAATGTTTAGAACATGTATTAATTAAATAATAATATTTAAGATTAAAAGAATTAAATTTAACTTACATAAATAAAAATGATCCATGTCCATGATTGTGAAAACTTGAAAATATTCTTCTCAAATAAAACTTGAACACTCGTTTAAACGTAATTTTTTATATAAAGCATGTTGCTTGAAGTTTTACAATTGCTATGATCATTGTTGCTTATTGTGACTCATAAGTGATTAAGATTTGTTGATAAGATAACGATACAAAAATATATTAAAAAAAACAAATAGTTGATTTCGAATTTATCAACTCGATTAATACTACAACTTTAATTTACGAATAATTTAAATCGATTTTTTTAATGTTGTAACTCGTGTAATGATAAATGAATATAATGATAATCAATAGAAACGATAACAAACACATGGGCAGGAAAAAACATTTAACATATTAATGATATAAAATACTATGTGAAATATATTTATCAGATCGAACCAAATTCTGTCATCCATTTTTCATATTTCTTTAAATCCTCATTTGAAACTGATTTATTGATCTTTCTCATTGCCTCTTCAAAGTCCTCAAACGTTACTGGAAGATCCAACTCTTCACCGGTTAATGAACGAATCTGTTCGGGCGTCAAACCTTGAATGCGGCGTCTCATCACCATCATACAAGCGTCTCGACATACATTGGTAATATCGGCACCAGAATACCCATCTAAACGGGTGGCAATCTCAGCAATATTAAGATTGTCTTCCTTCTTTACTTCACGAAGATTTATGTTCAACAAGGCTTCGCGTCCCTCATTCGATGGCAACGGAATGTAGATACGTTTCTCGAGTCGACGCCGCAATGCTTCGTCAATGTCCCACGGAAAATTGGTGGCAGCCAAAACCATCACAACCTTAGATGGATCATCATTATTGGTAATTCCATCCATTTGTATCAACAATTCCGATTTTACGCGCCGACTTGCCTCGTGTTCATTGTCGGAACCACGACGCGAACATAGCGAATCAATCTCATCGATAAAGATGGTCGATGGTGCATAAAAGCGAGCCATCTCGAACAATATTCGAACCAATTTTTCCGATTCACCACGATATTTAGAGGTCAACGTTGTCGATGACACGTTGAAGAATGTGGTCTTACATTCGGTGGCAACCGCTTTTGCAAGCATTGTCTTTCCCGTTCCCGGTGGTCCTACCATCAAGACACCTTCCATGGGCGACGAATGCCACGGAAAAAATTAGGCATCCACATTGGTAGAACGACGGCTTCTTCAAGTAACTTTTTAGCTTCCTCAAGGTCCGCAATGTCATCCCATCGTGTGTCCGGATTCTTCTGCAATATATCACGTTCGAGCATATCCACCAATTCACTGTCGGGTCCATGTATTTCAAATCGTTTTTCTCTCGTATTTTCATTTGAACTAGATTGTGGTTCATCTTTATTAACTGATGACGATGACGATACGCCATCAATACTGCTGGTCATCTTGTTACCATTGTTATTATGATGGCTACTGTGAACGGCACTTCCATTGCTTGTTGCTCGACGTCGATTGGCAGTCGTTTGTACCTCTTTGGGAAGCTTTCTCGAACTTCCTTGATGATTCGAATTGGGTTTCGATGAAGCAGATACTCTTGATGATTGCACTTTAGATGTAGTCAAACTACGATTGCTAGAATGATGATGTGATGGATTCTTTCGTGTAGAGGGAGTGGTTATCTGTGCCGGCGTACGATTGTGGTTCACTTCCACTGGTTCCGGCATTGACCACACATCTGGATCAAATACTGATTCTGGTTCCGTACCGTTGGAATTGGGAATGTGAATCGGTGCAAACATATGACCATTTTCCAATGTAGCACCTGGTCCAATCGGCCGGTTATTATGTGGATCACCTTTAAAGTTTAGTAATGTAGATTGGAGATCTTTTACAATTTCATATTCCTGAGCAATCAATTGTTGAACCTGCAAATTAAAAAAATCAAAATTTATTTCAAGGTTTGCTTGAGCTTAACGGAAGCTTACCTCTTGCCACTTTTCCTTCAAATTAGAATCGGTAATACCCTGAAGATGTCGATGTATCTGTTGCACCACACCTTGATAATAGATTAATGCCGTTTCATAGTTGCCCAACAATGAACATTCTCGTGCAATTTTGACATTCTCTCCAATCTCACCGGGAGCGGAATTCATATTAAATGATTAACTTGAATGAAGATCAAATTTTGAATGAATGGTATAGTTATTGATGCAACAAAATGTCTAGTTGAAGAAGACATTTACACTTTATGTGAAGGCGTAAAAGTTGTCGAATGAATTAAGACAAATGGATCAATGATTTACGGTAAAGAAAACATGTCTATACAGAAAGAAAAAATGTGCTTCATAAAAACGCATGCCACATATAAAATAAATAGTATAGTTACAATAGAAGACTAATGATAGTGGCTTTCGAGTCCGTTATCCCAACTTGTCACCGTTGTAGTAGTATCGAAGGTAATTGCATATAGAACCAATACAACCGTGGTCGAAGGTTTCTTCTCCTTTATGTGTTATTAGTTGTATGTGTATGTACGATTTTGTTATGACTTTTTATGGACAAGATCGTTCAGCTGTCGAGTTAATGACCTGAATATTTGTTACATGTACAGAAGAGAAGAAGTAACGTTACAATTGAATGAGAATCAGCAATATATAGTGAAAGACGATGACGATGAATTTATTGTAGAGGCACAGAAGGTGGTGGACGAATAAATTCGAGTGGCAGTACTTTTTTTTTAAATATATATTTACAATGACCATCATCAATCAAGCCACCAAAAGTTGGTCGTCTTGTTTGGTCACTTTATACTCTACTATATCGCCATGACAACATTGGCAAACAGGTAGAACGAGGTAACCGCTACCACCACAACTTGCCCACAGACGACGTTAGATATTTCGCAATGCACGATCAAGCCGAATTCAGTTCCGATTTTGATATTGTTTCTTCGTACTCCATGAACTATATCGACCATATGCTGCATGAAGTTTATTCATTAAATGTCCAGTAAGCTGGAAAGGAAACATTTATTAGTTGATAGAAATTATTTTTACAATATTAAACTTACGTCTCGATGAAATTCACGCGACATACGATCATGAAATGGTTGCAATTTTGTATATTCGAAACGTTCCAATGTTTCACGCATTTCAACAAACTTTTTCTCCTGTATAGCATTGGAGAATGGAATACACTGCCAGAAATGGTACAATAGTTCATTCAATGCCATTGTAAGATGTTTCAATTCGGCCATCACATCTTTTGGCACTTCATCCTTTACATTGGCAGTCAAGCTTGTAGAATCCTTCATAAGTACACCACCGGGTGATAAATCGCTTAATGCTGCAATCGCTCTTTGCGATTCTAGAATAGGCTTAGAGAAGGGACGCCAAGAATTGATTGTTTGATACAATTGTTGATATACAATGTTTGCTTGATTAGAATTTGAATTTCCATTTGAATTAGCATAATCACTAAATGAAAGATTAATGAAAACAATTAAAATATAATGTTTTAAAACTTACTATGAATCATGTTCCATTGATGGTGTAGGACCGAACATGTACCGATTGGCATTGGTAACCTTTAATGCAGGTGGATTTACTCCTTCATCGAATTCATCGATAGTTGCACCAACTGCCGGTTTCTTTCCACTTAGATCATCGTATTCGGTAGCTTCCAATAGTCGACGACGTTTTGATTGTTGACGTTCCTTTTCCAGATTTTCATCAAATTCAATTTCAGTTGGTTCGATAGTCGACTTTATTTCTGCTTCCTTCTTTGCCTTCTTGCTCTCCGAACTTTGAATCATTGACAAAAGTGAATCTTTAGAGTAACCTCGTTCTTCATCGGTACGACAAGCATCTAATACCATGATTGAGTGAAAGTTGAATCGTCGAATCAATGCTTGATTGGCTGATAATTCTTGTTTATTCGACATTTCATTTGGTCCAAGAACATTCTCGATTGTTGGCTCCGCTTGATCATCGAATACACGAAGATCAAAGAATGGATCGGTGATACCTTTCTTGATAGCAGTCTGAATATCGGCTTCATCATGTTTTGCACAATCGTGAAAAAAGTCCTTCATGGACGATATTCTGTCACGATGAAAGTAATGTGATTGGAAAAATCTTTGCCAAAATTCCTCTTCACTCAATTTGGTTGGAACACATTCAAAATGCTTCTTCTTAACAGCGGGATATGTTTGAAAAATAGCTTCAATAATTTCACTGGTAATGTTGTAATGAATTCCTGTTTTGGTTAGTTCAAAGATCATTAGAAAAATAAAATAAAAAAAAAAAAATAGAAATACTATACCATTACTAGCATCAGCTTGCGGTTTTACATCAGCCAAGAATGCAGATGAAACGCCAATCTTTTCCTTCTTTGAATCAGCCAATTGTTTAACGGTTAAATTTTTTCTTGTTGCATAATGTTCCCAAAACTCTTCTGGTGTAATGATGTTAGTCGTTACCAATTCCTTATATAATTCGTATAAATTAGGATTATCCATTAACAATTTCCATTTTTGTTCCATTTCTTGAGATATTTTCCGCCGAAACAATGGTAACATTTGTTGTAATAGCTCCTTTGCTTGATTTCGATCTTCCAATTGCCGTTGTGTGCCATTTGGATTAACAAAATGAAATGTATCACTACCGTTAGCTAACACAACTTGTAATTGAATCTTTGGTTTCCCTTCCGGGGATATCTTTTGTGTCTTGATGTCAGCATAGTTGTGTGATATAACAAACGTATTTTTACCGTTTGGCATCCATGCGATACGTTCATTCATCAGGTAAAGTGTGCCATCGGCTTTCTTAACCCGAACGAATTCGATCATCTTGAGAACATCCTCTGATGAAGTAGTCATTTTCACTTATTGAAGTTAAATCAATCAACAATGTTGAAGAACATGAACATTCACATAACTTTGATATCAAAACAAACCACATGTCAACATGCTAGAGCAAACTGAAACAATGTTATCGCTAGCGACATCTAGCTTTCATCACCAAATTTTATTTCTTTCTATTTTATTAAAATTTTTCTTTTACTAACATAAAATATGTTTAGTTTATTCAATTTACTTACATTTTCTAACGTTATTATCGTTATTAATTATTCTAGCTTTGCTCATAAAATGGAGCATGTAAGTATAATGGCTAATGATGGTTTTTGTTTCCAAGTTAAAATGAATGTGGCACGAATGTGCGGAATCTACAACAACTTTCTTGATGAGGTCGGAATTGGTTTGGACGATAACGAACCGTTTGTGATACACAATCATGATTCTTCCATCGTGTTAAAGGTTTTTCAATGGTGTATCTATCATCACGACCATCCCGTAATTCTAAAAAGCTCCAGTGGTGAATATTATATTACACCGTTTTCGCAATTTGATTCCAACTTCTTTCGTACCGAATGTTCTACATTGTTACAAATGTTACAAGCTGCAGAATATTTAGACATTCCAATCCTGATGGAACAATGTAGTAAGGCGATTGCCAGGATGATTGCTGGAAAGCATCCTGATATGATTCGTTATCTGATGAATGAACAATAAAACCTGAACTGAACAATTCAACTAACTGCTGATCTTTTCAATATAAGCTTTGCAGTTTCTTTCTTCTCTCACACATGTTTTCAGTTTATAGTATTTTAAAACATATAAAGAAATCAAAATATTAATATTTAAATTATTAAAAAAGTTAATGAATAAGTTTTGCCAGTTATGATTAGGATTGATGAATCAAAATTTAAGGTCGTAACAAAATGGTTTAATAATGGCTAGTTGGTTTCAAATATTGAGATCAATTTCCGTTTTAGCTTAAATAGTTGTCTTGATTTAACTTTGTATATAAGATCGATATGAGAAATAAGTGTCGGCACCGTAGAGAAATGAGTTCAGCAAACCAAAAATCTAATAATAAAAGTAAGTTCATAAACTGTTAGTTCATTAACTTAATGTATATTATACATACTGATGCTGTGATCTTTCCACCAAATCCGGGCTCAGGAGGAAATCCGCCAAGATTTTGATTACGATTACACGCGGTTATAAGTAAAATGAGTGAAGTAATGAATAAAAGCGCACATGCAAGTATATCGTACACAAATTCCTGTTGTTGAATGTATGACAATTAGTTGACATCAAAATATATTTTTAAATTTGCGAAATCTTACGAATACTGTCTTGGGAATGATGGTCGATGCAATAATCGAAAAGTAATAAGTACTTATGATAAGAACAGTTAGAAAGAAAAATGTAAAATGGATCAACAAGAACAATGTTTCAATGTTGCCACCAACGAAACCGGAATTTGTTCCATAATATGGATCATAGTTGCTTCGACACGCTAAACCGATTGCAAGAACGGATCCAAATCCAATAAACTGTGTCAATGGTGTTGTTGATCAATGGAAAAAGAAGAAAAATAGGTGTTAATAGGTAAACAAAATAATTAATGTATGATCTACATACACATTGTGTACATTTGATGATACCGGTTGGCGATTGAATATAATTCTTGTTCAAAACGATCGGTTTACTCATATTCATCCATTTATCGAACGGCATCTTGATTATGTACTTTGATTATGATGAGACAATAAATGGATGGTTCAATAAAATGTAAACCATTCACAACATGGTGTTAAAAACATGTGATAATCTTGATTTTGCGAATGTAACTTTGAGGGGGAGGTGAGCCGATAACAAACAAGTTCATGTAAACAAGTGTCTCACATCATTTGTTCAATAGAATGGGGGGTAGAAAATGAAGGGTCGACATTTAATTTGATGTTATGTAATAAGTCGAAACACGAACTATTTATTGTTTGTTGTGTTTGTGCAATGTTGAACTTAATTCGACTCCGCCTTGGATAACAATGAGCGGCCGCATGGCATGAATGCAATGTGTGTCTATGTATGTGTGTGTGTCTATGGCGAACCAAGCAATGGAACAAGAAGAAGAAGAAGAAGAGCAACAACTATGACAGAATAATGGAGTGGTGTCGAGTGGCAACGACAATGACGGCGGTGGAAACGGCATCTATAGCATGAAAAACAATGTCGTAATCGATGCATTGGTTTGAGTGTCTATGTGTTGACTTGTACCCAACGTGAGAGGATTAATAAGTTTTTGCCAATTCGAATAGTAAGGTACATTATATTGGTTCGATGTGCAATTTAATATGAAACAATGTTGAGTGAGTGCAGATTTTTTATTATTTCAACAATAAGAATATCGATTACTCAATAGACTGGCATCAAATGTTTGCAAACCTTCACCCATGATTAGAAGATCTACTCTGGTCGACAAGGAGACTGTCGTCCCAATGAGATATTAGACTAACGAGATACGTGTCAACGCATAAATCTACACTCCAACTCTACATTGGTATAAGTTTTAATGAGCAAGTTAATTTCAATCAACGGATGGAAACATGATACACACATTCAATGATGATGATGATGATAAGATGTGGCCATGTCTATTTGTTATAGCGGTAATAATTTATAGACATCGAAACTGTCTCGTTCAAGACGACATGAATCAATGATGATGTTGACAACCAATAATAATGTTGATGATGATGATCAAGTTCGATCACTCATTGTCTCCATTTTGAGGATGATCTATATCAATATGGAATGGAGAATTCCGTTGAGAGTAAAAGTTTTTCCATTATGTGGGTGATGCAAAAAAAAAAAAAAATAAATAAGCGACCTAAAGGTCGTCCAATTGGAAATGAATACCAAACATCGTGAAAATACATTATAGTTGTCAGTTGACATATTGATCCGGTTGGAAGGAAACGATTTTTCCGTTCCTTTTTTTTTGTTGTTGTATTCAAGTAAAAGTTTATTGTTAATATATTAAACAATAGATGACTATAAATTGGATTATAAACAACCAGAAAAAAATTGGCTGATTTGATGACATTTTCAGGGTTGGTTGAATGTTGGGATTTTGTTGTTTTTGTTGTTGTTGTTTTTGTTATTTTGTTTTCCGTTTTTTTATGGTCCGATGGGGGCACGCGGTCGCGGACTGCACATATCAATCGATGATAAAAGAAGGAGAAAAAGAAGAAGAAGAAGAAAAGGAAAAGAAAGACATTTTCAATGATGGCGGTGGTGGAACAAGGAACAAGGAAGTTTTTGATGTTTACTTTTGTGTACTGCGTGTATTTGTCTTGTTTGATAGGAGAGTACATTGTATAAATGTCAAGATATTATATCGGAAGAGAGTCTCATGAGACAATTGTTTGGTATCATCATATATTTAAAACATATTGGTCATGATTTTGGTTGTAAAAGAGTTGTATCAAGGTTTGTCATTTATATGTGTATTGGTATATATAATGGGCAACAATCGGGAATGTGGGTGTATTCAGAGTTTATATTTCGGTAGTGAGCTGATTGAAAATGGGGGCGTCATAGCGCCACTGTGTATAGCTTTGTATAGTGCGGCGCCACAATTTTCTTTGGGTTTTGTGTGTTTGTGTGTGAGTGTTCATAGTAAAATGGGCAAATATTTGTATTGGCCTGTGTATAGAGATTTTAGGATACAGTCATAATAATTGTAATAATAATAATGATAATAAAAAAATTCAACATTTTCTCTGCTTCTGTATATGCGTATCAATCTTTTTTTTTCTTGTTGAGTTTCGTTTATAAATGATTATATAAAAGAGGATGATATATGTGAAAAAAAAGTGAAATAAATCACAATGATCAATAGAAAAGAGAGGTTAGAAGATATATTGTATTTTATCTTGACTCGAAAATAATGGTTGATTATGAAAATGGCAATGTAAAGTTGGTTGGTTGGTTGGTTTGTTGGTTTGTTGGTTTGGTTCGATTCATTTGTCGGTTTGGTTCGGGGCTGGAAGAACACAATTCACACAACGTTCCATCTTATATGTTCCAAATTTCATTGCATTCAGAAAAAAATATCATTTCATTATCCAAAATATCAAAAACATCAAATAAGCTTCGGAAACGGTATACTTCAAAATGTACGAAAATCATTTCGAGTGAATATCACTTCGTTTTGATCACATTTCATTACGTCTTGTTTGCTTTGCTTTACTCTTCTTGTATTCTATGTTCCACTATATTCCATATTGATCTGTTCATGATCATACAATCAAATCACGTTGTATATGCATTAAATCCAATGTAGAAAGAAATGGAACGATGACGATTCCGTTGCTATAGCTAACATTCAAGTTTAGTTCATTCAACTAGGAGTAGAGGAAAGAAACTTTTCCTCCTCTTCATCTCTATTGATACATGGGCATTGTATCATGATCACGTGATCAATTTCATCATCATCATCATCATCATCATCATCGTCAACTTTTAAATTATGATCTGATGCAACCAAATGTGATCGAATGCATTGAATTTCATCTTGTATTGAATGTGTAGAATCGTGATCATCCACACTGATCACTTGCAATTGACTACAACTTTTAATACACATTTCACGTTGATTTGCATCGATACCATGAAGATGTGATGATTTTATTTCTTCACCTAAGACAAATGCACTAGAAGATCGTCTCGTTCCGGATACAAAACCGGCAGTTGATAAGCCCTTACAATTGGGACTTGGCGTTTGATGATGATGTTTGGAAATGGTGGGCGTAACCTTTCGTCCACTATCGGCACTTCCCGTTCCACTTCCACCCAATTTTGCACTTCTAGGTAATAATATTTGTAAAAAGTTCATAATCTTCTCATGACTAGTACTCAAACGTTTCGAATTGGTGTTTGAGGTTGACAATGTTGTCGTCGCACCATTGTTTGATTTTTTCTCCTCTAACGGCGATTTCGAACGACTACTTGTGATTGGTTTGTTTGCATTCTCATCGGCAACAAAACGATCGGTAATACGAAGTTGTCGAACGGAACAACGAAACAATAATGTATGTAGAGAATATGATTCTAAACATTGACTTCCAATTGATTCAGAATCAATCTTATTCGATGTAATTTGTTCCATCAATCCATTGATCAGATAGTGTTCAATACAATCATTACAATGATTCAATTCATTATTCAACATATGTTTCAATTGTTCATGATTATCAATGTTACGATTTATAAGAAAAAATACTTCCAATTGATCATAATATTCACCTTCAGATGATACGGTTTCTTCTTGAAAGGATTCAAATTTAGTTTCCATATAGGATGACGACGATGATGAGGAACATTGTTGATGACCAGATTTTGATAGTAAATATAAAATTGACAATTGTTCACTATCGATCTTATCCAATGGATCACCACCAATATGATCCTCTTTATGGTCTTTACATTCAACATCAACATTTTCCATACTCCATTCAACATTCTCCTCAATTCGTTCAGGTAAATCTAGAAACTTATCTCCATTATGTGTGGTGTGTCGATCAATGAAAAATTGTTTAAATTGTTCAACACAAAACGATAATACTAGATAACGATGAGATCTTCCATTGCCAATCAATTCATTATCAAATGATTCAATATCATTGCTTTTCATTGGACGACTCAACTCGAACAATTGTCTCATATGAAATTGATTTAAGATCAATTCCTTCTCGTCGGCAGCCGAATTGGAACTGGTACCACTTTTACTACTATTCCATATTCCACTACTAACAAATGATGATGATGTACTCTTGGTGGCAGCATCACTACTAGATGAAAGTCGTCTCATTGTTGATGTTGAATCCTTTCGACCATAATAGGAAAATTCATATTGTGAATCGCATGAGATCTATACCACGGAAAAAATTGGTTAAATCAATCAATCAAAATAAATTTACATTAAATAAATAAATAAAAACCATACCTTTCGAACATAATTTTTACGTGTTAATTTATTCTTAATTTTCATAATTCCATTTGTCATTGCATTAGGTGATGTACCGGAAATATTTTTCGATCCATTATTACCAAATGATTCGGTGGGATTCAACCCAACATTGCCGTCATCATTCAATTCATTTATAGTCATTTTTCCTTTACATGATTGGCATGAATCGTCATCATCACTATTACTTACGGCATGATGATGAGGATGATGGTGACGATGATGATGATGGCATTGATGTTTATGTCGACTTTCCGGCGACATTACGGTTGTGGTCGATTGCCTATTTGCACGTTCCATCAATGGCTTATGGCACGAACCACCAATGTCGACCATATTTACATTCTTACACGTCTCGACATTACGTTCCAATTTCGACGCATGAGAACTACCGATCCAATGTTGCCGTGACGAACATGATTGTTGATGATGTCGTTGTTGTTTACGCGTTTCAAGATTATCACTTGAATAACGTGTCAACTTTGGATGAGACTTTGACGATTTGTTATTTGGTAGATTAGGCGACGGCGTTCGTATCATCTCATTTTCCAGTGTCATGTGTACGTGATTCTTACGGTAGTTACTTTGATAGATGATTGAATTGCTCTTGAATTGTTTCGTACGCTTATTGAACAGTGTACTACTACTACTGTTCAATGAATTGGTGGTATTGGCACGTTCCAAATTGATTGCCAATAGATTTCGTACCATTCTGGTAGCTGACCACGACTTATCGCCAGCACTACTTTCCTTATTTGTACTACTCTCACAATGGCAATGACATCGACATTTACATTCATCATCTCCATCGGTTGGAACATTATTTTCAGGCTTCCCATCATCCTCCTCTTCCTCTTTGATTGGCGCATTTTCCACATTTAAATTCGGTTCATCCACAATATGACATTGATTAGCAATACCATCATCTGAACGATGATTGGTAACCATTAATGCTTTTACTGGTTCAATATTTCGTTCAATACTATTGTCCGATTGTGGACAAATTGGCGATTGTCCACGACTTACGGTAACATTCAATACTTTCGATTGATTACGTGATCGATGACCACATACGGGACACTCAACACACGGTTCCGGTAGGAAATCATCTTCAGTTGAATCATCTTTTCGTGTACAATATTGTGTCAATGGAGATGTTACGGCATCGATACGTTTATATAGTGTTGCACACTCTTTTTTGAATTGTTTCGTAAAGAATGCATACAAAAATGGATTGGCACATGCATTCAATGGTAAGACGAAAACGGTAAAGATTTTAGCCTCCTCTAACGAGATCAGATGCCATCCGGCAACGGCGGTAATTGTGAAGAAGGCAATTGGTGCCCAACA
This sequence comes from Blomia tropicalis, assembly GCA_029204025.1. Taxonomy (NCBI): domain Eukaryota; kingdom Metazoa; phylum Arthropoda; class Arachnida; order Sarcoptiformes; family Echimyopodidae; genus Blomia; species Blomia tropicalis. Next base: position 13,158,755 of record CM055089.1, on the reverse strand, counting down.
CAGGAAATCGGTAAAGACGAGCAAACCCATTCTCATTGCAATTCGTGTATCGTTCGAATTCCATGCTTGTGAGCCACGTATGGCACAATACATTCGTAGATAACATCCCATCAGTAATAGAAAGGCAAACCCGTTGATTACGATCAAGCTGATAACGTACAACAATGACCATATTCCTTCAATTTCAAACGGAAGGCAGATAGCAAATTTGCGATAATCACTGACGCCCACCAATGGAAGTATAGCCATACATAATGCAAAAATCCATCCAATCGACATGATGGTTGTCGCCGCTCGTAATGAAAGACGCTTGTTCAAATGCATTGCGTGGGTGATTGCATAATTACGTTCCAATGTGATTACCGCCAATGTATAGACAGACAATTCTGAACTAAGCACGCCGGTGAATCCGGTCAATTGACATGCCCATGAATTTTGCCATCGTACGGCATATGATCGAAAGTAGCCCAATGTTGACGCATCGACCAATGCTAACATTCCCAAATAGATTCCCATAAAGAAATCGGCTGCAGCCAAATTACAAACCAAAAAACGGGGAACATCCAATTTACGTCGTCGTCGGCGTCGTCTACCAAACACTAACACCACCAGAACGGTTCCGTTTCCAATCAATGCTAATGGAAAGACGAGCCAAACACCGAAACGTAACGTCCACCAATCGAACAGATCTTTACATGGCATAAATGGTCCCGGTTGTGGTAAACATCGAATAAATTTCGATGATTTTGGACTATGGCCAGCTTGTAAGAAGATTTCTTGACGTTTTTGATTAGTATCCAATTGATTTTCAATTAAACTATCCCATGGAAAGGTAGAAGGCGATTCGATCGATGCCAATAGGTCACCATCATAGATACCATTCAATCGTTGTTCAGGATCATATTCCATATAATCAGCTGGTTGACGTGTATAATGTTTGATTAACTGTTGCTCCAATTCATTGATTGTCATATTAACATTTGATGGATCGGAGTCGCCCAACCACAAGATTGCATCATGCAATTGTTGCCACGTGTTACTATCAGAATCAGGACTAGGCGCTTGTACGCGACCCAAGAAGGCGCAACAATGGTACGCATATGAAAGTGCCAAATTGTGTACATAAGGAAATGATTCGATGGGTGGAAATTCGCGTAGATTACGATTTCCATGAACTTTAAGTTCGATCAATTTGGTGAGACCATCCGTTGGCAATGATGCAAAATGATTGTAGCCTAAATTACTGTTAGGGGGAAAAAGTCAAAAGTCAAACCCACAATGTGAAATACAATAACATTTTTGTTGTTGTCGTTGAACGATTGATGTGTAGAAGTAATGCAATGTGGGAAAGTTCACTTACATATCGCGCAATGATTCCAATGGAACGAAAGCATGTGAATCGATGTGTACGATTTGATTGTTCTCCAAGTTGAGTACCTTCAAACTTACTAAACCGATGAACGCCTCATTCTCGATCGTTTCGATTTGATTGTGTCCCAATCCAAGATCGATCAATTTGCCTTGCCCGATGAATGCCCTTTCCGGTATTGTATGAAGTTGGTTGTTACTGAGGTCTCTATATATTTGTGTGGTTGAGGGTCGTAATGAAGAATCATAATTAAAAATGATCGATTGAATGAACAACCAACCGCTTTGAGCGTATATGACTAAATATAATACTTACAACACTCGAAGCTCAGTACAAAGTGGCAGTGAGGTGGGCAAGTGTCTGATTTGGTTCAATATGAGTACACTATACCAAAAATATAAATGTGAAACAATAATGATTAATTCTTTGATCGTGATCGATCGAACTATTGGCAAATATTAGCCTGATCTTAATTTTTTTTTATTTTTGATATAGATACTTACAGACTTTTGATCGTACCACCCACATGGTGGCACAGATTGTCATCGATATGGCTCAAACGACTTCGGTCCCATTTGAAGTGTTCCAATGAGTCAAGATGTAACAATGACGGAAACTGATCTTGATGTTCAACCTCCGACAAATAGCTATGGTGCATTCGACCAAATAAATGGATTGAATTGATTTGATTTGAATGTGTAAATGAATGAATGAATGAATGTTGCACACAAATTGCCTAATACTACTTACAGTTTCCGTAATTGTGGAAGATTGACGAATGCGTAACGATGTACTTGTACCAATGGATTTGAGCCGAGATCAAGTTTAGTTAATGTCGAATTGGTTTCTGCACTCGCCGCCGACGCCAACGTCGATGTCGATTGATTGGCAGAAAATGGCAATGGCGGCAATGGCAAACGTCGTGTAAAGGCCTGCTCCGGAATCCAATGGATTAGATTGTTCCGTAAATTTCTGTTCATTTCAAAATGGATCAATAATATAAAATTAATTAATTTTTCAGTACAAAAGTACCAATTAACGTGCACATTGTTTGACACAATGTTTATTGTACTCATTTAAAGCTTGCGTTTGTATTTAGCAATTAATTTACATTCTGCCGTGTAGAACAATGAATAAAACGATTCCGAATTATATACGCTTGGCTCGGTCAATTTAAGGGAGGGAATAGGAAATTCACGATCTCAATTCAAATCGAAAAGTCAACCAAATTTGCTTTCGCCTACTCACAATTCTCTTGTACAACTCAATTCAATTGGTTTGACACTTGTATACTATATACATATTGGCACTTACATTTCAGCCAGTTGACTCAATATATTCAATTGCAATTGATCGCTTGGAAATGCTTTGATCCGATTGAAACTTAGATCACTGAAACATGGAATAAAATGTAAAACGATGATTATTATTTATTATTGAGTAAAATAATACAAATTTATAATATTTAAAAATTAAATGACAGGTTTTACTTACAGAATTCTTAAACGACTTAAACCAATGAAGCAATACTGTTCCAATGTATCAATCTGATTTGATGCAAGATTTCTGTTTTAAATAAAAATACAAAAAACCGTTACATAAATTAATGCAACATTGACAAACAAAAAATACTTACAAATATTCCAATATTGAAAATGATATAAATGTAAAATTATTTAAACGAGTTAATCGGTTTTGATTGAGATATAATTTACGAAGTTGACTCAACCGATCAAGTTTCCAATTTGATGCGACTCAAAATCGTTGATCTCGTTTGATGTAAGTAATCTAAACATTACGTATAAAACAAAAAGAGTTTGTCATTAGTGAATCGGTCAATTGAACATATTTGGTGTTGCATTGGCTACTATGAGATTACAATTTTTGTTTTGATTTGTACTCAATATTGGTGTATGAGTATGTGTGTGTAGGAAAGTGGTTAGCTGGTAACATCTTGAAGGATGGAAATCGAATTTATGGCAACCTATTATTGGGGGAACTGAAATCACAATCACGCACGTACAATATAATTTGGATTCGGATTCGGATTCGGATTCGTGCCGTTCTCATATCATACAGATTTGTGATTGCCTCGTGTCCCAATGTCTCGTGTCTCAATGTATTGTGTTGTGTCGAGTGTCAAAATTTCCACAATTTGGTATTAGTTTAAGGGCATGCTGGGTGTGTGAGTGTATATAACACACACACACACACACACAGTAAATCAATCAATCGACTATAAGACCTCTATTTGGAGTGTAGAAGACCTTTTTCTTCAATGATATGAAAGTGAGAAAGTGCAATCAAGTATGATTCGGGTCAACACGCACCAAAGCCAACGAGTAATATGTAGTATTGTAGTAAAGTCCAAATGGGACACACATGTCAAACGGGAACAGTGACTATCTATTTATATATACACTTAAATTAAGTTGCAGGTCAATTCAGTTAGTCAACATGTTTGTGAGTGTTTGTGTGTGTGTGCAAGTTCATTGATGTCAACATTGTCATCTCCATTATTTGTTGTGCTCAATTTTTGAAACAAACCACACTTTACTCATCATCATTGGAGAATTCCATTGACATCTGTCCACACTAATCGTTGCATTACTAATCCGCGTATTGCATCTATCTTTGCATTGTTGTTCAAACCTATCTTATTCTATGTTTGCCTTTGTTGACAGTTTCGTTATATATTGTATATCTATATATCATATATGTTTGGGTTATATATATATCGAAGTATATTACATCGAGATCATCGGGAAATGTTCATTAGCCTCAGAATTTGTTTGAGACATGATCAAATACGATCAGACAGCATGAATGCACTTTCACTCTCTTCTATTTGCAAATGGTATTTTTCCCCTTTACAATATATATTGTGGCCAACTTCATCCTCATCATCATCATCTCTCATACATTTGCCAAGTTGTTATGGTTTACCAAGCTTGATAATTAGTAATTCCGATCTCGAACCCTTTTTGTGTGTACTATTAATGATCAAAATATAATAAAACAATCTTAACTAAAGTCAGATTAAGTAGCGTGGGAGTTGATTTACATTCAACAACGACAACAACAACAAAAACAAAATAGTAATTTTGACCGTTACTATTCTATTGCATTTGGATAAAATACATTGCAGTGAAGTTAACATTAGGTTTTCTAGTATATATAGAATATATAAAATGTTGTATATATAAAACATTTCCCTTGATTCAATTTTTAAATTAATTTGTTTTATCTTTTGTACTTTTTTTCTAGTTATTAAAATAAATGTAATTTTAACATATAATATTTTAATTTATATGACAATCATTTTATCTATTGCAAAAAAGTTCAATTCCCCACGCAATTGTCATGTTTGAACCCAAACCTACCTGCCATATCCAATCAAACTCAATTTTCCTGCATTTTTTTTCATTATCAAACCTGATATTTTGCAGACTACATATAAGAGTATATCAATCATATTATGAGTAGAGTGAAAGAGTAAAGCTTATTAGTTTATAAATAAATAAAATGAAAAAAAAAACGCAAGAGTGCATCTGATTGATTCGTGACATTTTTTTTCTTCATTTAAAGTGTATCCATAGTAATATGAGAAAGGAAAAAAATGTCATGTGCAAATATGAGCGCTCATTTATATTCAATGGTATAAAACATTTTTCCTATTGATTTCAACATTTATATATATATATACATATTCCAAATTTGAACCTGAAATAAAGTAGATTCTATTATATTCGTTTCAAATCATACAATTGTTCCATGAATCAAGTTTCCCATTGCACCCACATACGCATACAATTTAGGTTCACAACACCTACGCTGGCAAACAACTCAATTTTCAAATCGTTTTTGTATAAATTTCCAAATACAAAGAAAAAAAATCCAATTGCTTTTTGGATGCACACACACACACACACACACACATAGATAGATACTCATCCCATCAATTCAATTCTAAGGTATATTGTAATGTTTTTCTACCAAATTCATCAAATTCCATGTCACGTCAATTGTTTGTCAAATTGTATGAAATGCAACTACGTAACGGTAATGTTGCATTCAAACAAAAAAACGGAGATCAACCAATTTGATGATAGTTATCGAGACGATCAATTACCAAATATTTTTGTGATTCAATGCAATAGTTTATGATCGGAGAAACACTTGAATCAATCAGTCGTTATTATTGGAAACATTCAATGCCATGTCCGGCAACCATTAATCTTCTCCATTCGATCGTAATTGGCAAATTGTCCTTGTGTGTTTGTACGCCTTATCGACTGATCATGGCGGTCATTGATTCTATTGATTGTCTTCTACGATTATACCGGCCTTTGAGCCCGCATTATACTTAGGAATCCGGTTCAGAATCTTGGTGTCACCAAAATATTCCATAAAAATAAATATATATTTATATTTTTTTCCCTTTCTCCGGAGACCAATAAACTGTTGGGGTGAAAGTTCTAATGTACAACTCGGTTGGTGGTCGAAAATGACCATGTATTTTCAATGGCTTTTCTCCATTATCCATTTGTTTGCATCCATTGTGGTTGACTCTTCCGTCATTCAATTCCACTTTCTCCTGAGGCTCACAAATCAACAATTTGCACTGTTCCATGTTGGTCCTATAGAGCAACATTCAATTCGGAACTCGTGTCACATTATAGATCATACAATATAAGATGATGATGATGATGATTGTTATATATATGTTGACATAGCCTCAATTCTTCCAATCCAACACGAGCTTTATGCTTTTTCTTTTTTTCTCTATTTTTTTCTCATGCCTTTGATCGAGGTTGTCATCGGCAAGCAAATCATCAAGCAAAGCAAATTCGTGTCCAGATTGTTTGCCATAGTGGTGGTGGTGGGCGCGCTCAATTGAAATTTGGAAACTTTTTCCAAGTGACACGAATGGTACTTTCCATCATATTGAGGCTATATGGGAGAACAACAAATAGTATGAAACAAAAAAAAAGTGAAAAATTGTCACATTCTTCCAGTGTCACTTGTCATTTTCAACTACCATTTGCTTTAGTTTTTGTGTAGAAAAACATTGATCGATGTGTTGCCCATCAATTGAGACGTGTGTGTGTGTGTGCTTTTTATAGTATAGTGTATTTAGCCCCATTCGTTGATCGTTGAACACTTCAGATTCAATGTTGGTCGTCATCAATCTTATTGTCCATTTGTAGTTCATCGAACGAAAACATACCAAAATGACACATTTTACTATTTGATCAGTCTCTTCATTAATAACTTTACTTTAGTATTCAATTGAATCGATCATTTGAAGGACGTGACGCCACAATATATTTGCATGTCATGAGGCTTTTGTTTCTACAACCCAAATGGTTTGCCATTTTAGTAATCAATCGAGAAAGAGAGAGAGAGAAAGGCAAGAAAAGGCAAAAGCCGAAAAGTGCTTGAAAATGGTATTGATCGAAATTCATTCTAGTTTTTATCCACCAAAGAAAGCAAAATGAAAAAGGTTCCATTGGTTCGCATTGAAAATTGTCGCCAACGCAAATTAGCAAGCTTCATTAGTTGTTTAACGAATCGGGCACATTTTTCTCTCTCTCTTTCTCCCTTTTCTTGGTTTCAATGCAAACAAATGGATGTAATTGATATATGTGAACAAAAAGCAAACTATGGAATGGGGGGAGTGACCAAAGGGGAAATAAATTGACCAAATTGGGTCATGCACGCGTTCACTATTAATTAGTTGATATATCAAACAAAAAAAAAAGAAAGAACGGTCGATTATCTTTCATTGTTAATCATAAAACTGTTCCGATTGAAAGAAAAAAAAGTCGAATGCAGACGAATACTGTTTGAGGGGAAAAGGTCGAGAACTACCACTGAGTACCAGAATGTTCATGTTTGAATTAGCTTGATGTTGCATACTTGCTACCATTCAATGTTCATGGCATCCATTGGTGGTTGTGGTCATAATTGGTCACCGCAGCGTGATCCTAATCGAATTAGCCAATTATGTCAAAACTATGAGAAGAAACTGTATGAAAGACAAACATTGGCAACAACTGAATATATATATAGGAACCACACAAACCTAACCATAAATCATAGAAGTATTCGTGTGTGTGTGTGTGTGTATGGCAACAGTAGATCTGTATTAACGAATGTGGGGGATGGAATTAACCATATTTTGTGTTCGGCTTGGTTTTATTTTTTTATATATTTTTTTCTGCTTTCATCAATATATAACAAAACAAGAATGTGGTCATTCCATTCGATTATATTAGATATATAAATGTAGGGTTTAGTCGAGACTGGTTTTGTGTGTGTGTGTGTGGTAAACCACAATATATATTCCGCCATTAATTGGCAATAATTCTTTTGATAAACGATTCGTATTAAGGAGTTGAATGCTCTCTTTCTTTTCAAATGTCATATTGGTTAATTGAATTAACCAAACATTGTTGCAATCATTTCCATTTGATGGTCCTCACCTCACCATTCACCCTATTTAAAATATTTTAAAGTCATCATTAACTATTTATATTGATAAATTTATGATGATGATAATAATAATGGTCAATAATTAATTGTTTCACTTTCTTATCTCGATCGATCATAACATTTGGATCAAGACTAATTGAATTTCGAGTTATGTGGACGACGATATGGGTTTCAACGTGTAATGTTTTTTACTTTTGGCTTTCCTTTTTACTTTTTTTCTTGCCAAAAAAATGCCTTATATCTTCACGTTTAGATCATCATTTTCTACATTTGATTGATGATGTTTCGTGCCCGTTCAAATGGAAGGCGTTTGTAGCTCTCTCTCTCTCTCTCTCTCTCTCTCTCTCTCTCTCTCTTATGCTCTTTAAAATTCAACAAGAACAAACTTTCCAATTTGGTGTGGACAAATATGATTTTTTTGCTGCGTACACAACAATTCTCACCACCAGAAGAACGCCAGCCCTTATGAATTATAATTTATAATTCGTTCCACTATCCAGTCGTCATAATAATGGTTTAGTTTAGCAATGGAAACCAATTTATAGTACAATAGGAAGTTTTTGAACAAATCAAGACCCACTTTCTCTATGTGTGTGTGAGTGTATAGCACCAAAAAAGAAACAAAATTAAAGTCAACTATTAGGGAAAATAGAGTAACTTCTTATAAAAACAGTTAGATGATCATTAATTAATTTGCTTAATTAAAAATAACGAGTTTAAGCTTTAATTTAATTTTCCCATTTTTTGATGTTTGTTGATATATACCAAAAAAAAGCTAATAAAAGCTATTGAGATTGAGATCAAAATGATTCAATAGATTATATAATAAATATAGAATATGTACTCAAGTGCCAATCACGTAATTGAGTTTTCGGTTTATATTGGTTAGAATCGAGATGATTCGGGTCCCGGTCGAACAACAATCAATTGCCTTCATCAACCAATTACTTTCAACCTTGTGCCTGCCGATGTGTATATATGGGAAATAGTGTTTGGATTGTCCAGTGTGATGTCGTCGTATCAATAACAGTGGCTTCAAGTGGCATTCATTCGATCCATATGTTTCATAAATGATCGATTTTAATAGCTCAATCGGCGAATGATTAGTTAGAATGCGTGCGTGTGTGTGTGTGCAACTGTGTTACTCAATACGGTCATTGCACCATAAGTGGATTCAACATTTTGAAGTACTTTATATTATTATTATTATTCTTATGTTCATAACCTCGACATCCGCCATGAAAGTAAACGAAATTCTTCCCAAAGAGAGTAAGAGAAAGAAAGAAAGTGAATCGTTTCCCATTTAGAGCCGCAACGAGCGACCCAAAAAAAAAAAAAAAGAAAAAAAACGGATGATGCATCGACGTGCCATATTACACCCAATGATTGTTCGCGTCCTGTTACATCTATTATCATCATCAACATCTTCAATTGTTCCATGACTCGTGTCCTTAACCATATAAACTGTATAGTATTATTATTTGAACATTCTTTTGTTCTTCTTCTTCTTTTTGAGGATTTTTCCCAATTTAAAACATTCCTAAATGTATAGACAAATATTTTTTCTTCTTATGTTCTTTTTATATCTTTAATCGAGCGCCCAATTTAATCGAGCCGAACCGAAAGGAAAACCGTTTTCAACACATACATTGTCGTCATATATATGAAGAAGTCGGAGACGACAAGAAATTGCATAGAATTACAAATCATCTACATCGATTAAGTTAATTGTATATACATACACCCTCAATTCATCTATATTATTAAGTTTATATTATAATTGACCATGGATTCTCAATTGTCAAATTGTCGTCGTCTCGCAGTCGTCAAGTTTATAATTGAGATCAAACCATTCATTCGAGAGAATCTTTCTGCTCAATGTGAGTACACACACACACATTATTTGCTTTATAACTGTTTATTGCTTTTGTGCCATTGCATCTGTTCCAAAGTTTCAGACAAGGAAGTGAATGAAACAATCTGGCACCGACACCGACACACTTGAATGTCACTTATCTGGTGCTTGACTCATCGTAATTATTGGCTTCCATCAATTTGTCTATATAAAAAAAAATCTGTCCTAATTCATGATTTGAGGGTGTCTCATTCACAATCACATTGGAGAATACGATTTCAAATGTATGTATTGATAAAACGAATAATCAAAATATATAATATAAAAAATATTTAATCTCTTATCTAATTTTTATCATTTCTCAATGTGATTGAAATTAATTTTGCCAAATATCATTCAATTCACAAATTGTTTTTTCTTTGACTATAAACCTTTTTTTTCGCTGTAAAGGAATGTGCCGTAAAGAAGAATGGATCGAACGAATAACTGGAAACAAACAAACAAACGAACCAAATATGCAAACATTGGTATTGTAAGATTGATCAATAATTGACGGTCTTAGACCGACCAGGCTTTGCCATACAAGAATCTTATTAGAAGTCTTGTAATCCAATAATAAACAAGGTCATAAATAAGTAAGTAATGACCTAAAGTTGACATAACGTCGAACTGTGATTGAATTCAATTCCTCCTTAGTTACCAAAAGAAGAATTACAATACATTGAATTCAATGTTAGGTGTATCCAATATATTATTATTATTATTGTATATAATCTTAATTATAATACTCGTTTGTTTATTTGTTTGCTCAATGAATGAATACAATGGAACGTTTTTGTTTCCACATCAAATATATATTGATTGAAATAACAAAAAAAAACAATATCGTTTCCGTATTTTTGTTTCATTCGTATATTCGTGACAAACGATTCGACACCTGTGAATTGTACTTTCCAATTGTAACAATATTGTCATCAAATATTTGAACTCAATCGAACTAAATTGGCCTTTATTTTATTCTTTATCGTTCTTTCCCAATTAAGTTTGCATTAGTACCAGAATTGAGTACGCACAATTACTAACCAATGATTGTTGAGCTTATTTCTTGTGCCAGTTGTTTCCATCAATTTTTTCTTTCGTATGTTAGAATGTTATAGCAGAGTTTCTTGAACTTTGGATTAAAGTGATGGATGCTCATTATATTCATTGCAATCTTATGTTTCGTGCATTTGATTCAAATTATGTAATAATGTCAAATTAATAATTCAAATGTGTCAATATATTTTCAAATGTAAAGAAAAAAAATTTTCCATTCTTGGAAAAAATTTTCATACAGGAAATTGTTGAGAATATTATTAACTTCAAAGCACTTTTTTTTTGGGATCCCTGTTCTGTATTGTTGTGTACCCATATCTGGTCCATTTCATCTTCAATTGGCCAATCCATTTGATATAGACCAATGAATCGTTTTAATCATTCTTTATTTTTTTCTCCCTTTTTTTCTTCTTCTTAGTTAAAAGCTTATTTTTCATTCTCAATCTTTTAAGAATGGTTGATAAATGAAAGACCGTCAAACTGTCGACTCTTGTTGTTGTCGTCTATTACAAAACAAAAGACGATTGCCGTTGAGTGACATAAGCCTTTGGGTACATTTTCATTATAGGCTTGAATTGAGTGTTCCGAGGGAGACAATAGGCCAAAACGAAATGTAATCATTGTTTAATTGATATATCCGAAATTTCCTAAATTCGGTTGACGCACAGACAAATTTGAATTTGGTTATAACCGAATTGTGGCTAACTTGTGGTCGGATGAAATTACTATCAAAATGATTGACCTTGTGTGTGTGAAGATTACGATCGATCGATCGATGATGATGACGCAATGGTTAATTGTGGAATCATCACAAGTATATTACAGTTAGAGCCAATAAATGGTCTTTCGGGATTTCGATCTTCTTACAATTCTCAATTGATACGTGACCAAAAGCATTGCTCATTTAAGTGGACCGTGTCCATTTGAAGTTAAGGTCCAATACTCTTTTTCTTTCACTTTTTTTTCTCTATTGAATCAACAAAGTTTAGATTCTTTTCATGTATATATATGTTCAATTCTATTTTATTTTAAATTGTCAATATTCTGAACGACAACTCATTCGATAATTTGTCCATTAGTGTCGAAGCACGATTGTCTTGATCGAATCAAACCGTCACGAATGATGGTTTGTTGTTGTTGTTGTTGATGCTGATGTTGCTGTCGTTCTTGACGTTGGAGACAAAATTCATTTCCGTATTGAGTAAATAAAGGCTCGAATATAAGAAAAAAACTTGTACCTATCAAAACAATGTCGAAATATTTTCTAATATAATATAATGTACGATTCTCACCCAAATTTCATGCATCCACTCATATATATACATGATGATGACCAATACCAATTGATCCAAGTTCGATGTTTGAAGCCAAATTGAAATTGATGATGTACAGTAAAGTATATAAGGACAATAATAAGTATGCATGTGCATTGCTGCGAACGTTCATCGATGATTGATGGAATAGTTCTCCACTCCTTTTCCATTTTCTTCATCATCATCTTCTTCTTCTTCAATTCCCCAGAACATATTGAAGTTGAATCTGGTGAGACTCACATTTCGCATTATAAGGAGACCAGACCAAAGAAAGAAAAAAAAATTGGGAAAAAGTGTAGATCGCCATTATCATATATGGAAAGCCCTCATATCAACTCATATATGAAATAGGAAGATTAACTCATGTCGTACAAGTATAGGGGCCACAATATATATAAATGTGGAATGTGGCTTAATGTCGTTCTTTGGTATATAAATGTATATAACCGAACATATTCGCTTCTATTCTCATTCCACCGAAATAGATAATCGAACCAAACGATCCAATGGTCTTTTGTACAAATTTTTTCCGGGGGATGAATTCAATATTTTTACCGGACAATAACGGTTACACATGAGAGAGAGAGAGAAAGAGAGGGAGAAAGTGCAAAATAGTTTTTTCTTCTTTTTCTTCTTCGGTTTTTATACAATCGAATGGTTTGCATCAATGTGGGCGACAATTGGCATTGATGATTAATGACATTTTGTTGCGTTATGTTTTTTATTTTCGTTTTCTTTGGCCACCTTTTCTTATTCAACAAACAGAATAATAAATATAAATAAAATAAAAACATTTCTAATGATACCAAATATGGCAACCAATTGATCACCATATATTTCAACAACAAAAAATGGGATCAGGTTCACAAATGTTCATATATTTTTTTTATAGTTCCGGGATTTTCGATCATTTGTTATTATAGATATATTTTTTTATAGGTTTCAAAAATTTGACATATGGTGTTATATCATTTGTAAAGAAAAGTTGAAAATGAACTTTAACCTTATGACCTAAGCAATTTAGTGCAAATAAATATTGTGAGAATTTATCTACACACACACACACGCGCGCCTACATTTAGTGAGTGTCCAATTACATTGGGATGTATTGAAATCAAGCTAAATGTTGTCATTTGATGTAAGTGAAAGTGGCAAAAGCGAATTGTATTACCAATTGAAGCGTTCTCGTTTACAATGAAATGCATTCAATCTATGCATTACCGCCATTAGGATCTTCTCTCTCTCTCTCACTCTTTACATCAATATATTTCCAAATGGCAGCTTCCCGTTCGGAATCCCGTTTGGAAATGTCTAATCGCGGATGTTCCATTGACGTCGTCGTTCTAGTCATCGTCGTCGTCGTTGTCGATCCATTTGTAGAATAGGCAAACGATCGAAGCAAACGAGAGACTCAATACTATCTTATCTTACGAACCAATTATCCGGATGTATTCTGAACTATTCTGAACAATTCGAAACTGAACATATTGAACTGATAGGAGACGAGAGAATGTTACTACTCTATCTATCATGGTGTTCAAAACATTGCACGACAAACCCACAATTCTACCATGTATAACAATGATTCAAGCTGTTCCATCGACCGTGATTTTTTTTTTGTATTTTCATTCATCAATTTCATTCATACATTCAATATACATAAATTTGCCATGTTAGTTATCTTGCACCTGACACCTATGATTTTCGATTGTTGTTGGCATCTAATCCAAATAAAATCATGATTTATTGTGTTCAATGTATATATAAATATATGGGGAAGACCCATTAAAATTGATTGCATTCCTATCACAAAATCATTTGGTGTTAGAGTGACGATTGACGCCCACACAATCAAGCAACACCACCACAACAACAATAACAATTACGTTATTGTCGACAACCAGAAGATCGATCCTGGATACATGCACACATACATTTTCAAAAACGTTAATTAATTTACTTAATCTAATAATAGTTGGATGACAGTTATGGTCGAATGAACATTGGTGGACATTGTGTGGACGAATTATTCTCTTCGTACACATTGTACACATTGAATAACTGACTTTATATATATACAAGCTTAAATGGACGAAACAAAAAGTTTGGTGCGAAAGCGTCCTAATCATAGAGTTTAATAGATAGAGAAGAATGAGAGAGAGAGAGAGAGAGAGAGAGAGAGAGAGAGAGAGAGAATCCCATTAACATTAATGAACACTTTGCTAATGAATCTAATCATAGGCACATGGATCGTCATCACGATTGACGATGCCACTGGTGTATACTCGATCTGTGTGGGCTAAACTAGGCTTTAACTAAAGCTCTCTCTCCTTCTCCAATGATCTAACGATCCATGTCACATAAAGTGACTATGAATTTTTTAGCTCGTTGCCATCGACCAAATGATGACGAATTACACACATAAAAATTTACATTTATACATATTTCTATTTTGGAATAAATATTGTCACCGACTATGACGACGACGACGACGAGGACGAATAGTTCCGTATGGAAGACGTCTCATTCAACATCTCCCGTGACGAAATCGATTTATACATGATGTACACCTTCATTTTCAATGTTTCGGAATATTCCAATTTTTAGTCGTCAGTCGTTTAGTACATTCCAATTCCCCATCTTCCAATTATACCATTTGAGTTTCGACATTTATCAAAGTGTAAATGTAAAGTGTCCGATTAATGTTTTTTGTTGTTGTTGTTCCAATTTGGTGAGAAATGAAATAAAATGGCATTGGTTAACAAAGCAAACGTCGTTTTCTGTTTTGTTTTGTTTTGTTATATATGATTTGTCATAATAACAATCCAAAAAGGTGATGCAATATATTGTGGTGTCAATTTTAACCAATGTTGGATTGACATTTTTGACAATGAGTGGACGATGTGTAAATGATTCAATTGGGGCGAATGATAGAATTCAATTTTGGTTAACATTGATTTTGTTTTTTCCTTCTTCAATTTTATTATCACAAAACCAAAATGTGGTGCAACACTACATAAATAAACCATTGTATGTTTTCATCCATTATTTAATGTTCTTTTGTGTGATTTGAAAGTGATGGGAACAAAAATATTTCACACACACACACACGCAGAGAGACACTTCCGCTTTTTGTAGAGTAATAATAATTTGTGTTGGCAAAACATTTGAAATTCTACTAGAATATTATATTTTGATTTGTGCACTCGTCTTCAATTGTATCATCTCATCTTCTCACATGATCGTCACATTTCTAAGGTTCGACCATTCTCGTACTTGTCTCGAACTTTCCGTCAACAACCAAAAAGTCCAATATTTATGTTATATTATGTGCCGATGTTTGCACATTGCAAATCGCCGATTCAAATCATCATCATCATCGTCATGGAATATTTACTATAACACAAATGTTAGAAAAATTGTAGAATTGAATTTGGAAAATTGTTTCTTCATTTGTACAATGGTTCTTCTCTCTCTGGTTAATGTTATACGAGAACGTAGGTGGCATTTACAAAGATTCGGCAAATGTTTTCCTTTTTTTTGTGTTGCATTGAATTGTTTGTTGATTTTTACTATCTTTTATTCTAATGATTCAATTCAATTTGTATCTTTAAAGAATTGACGAAATTGTTTGATTTTGATTTACATTTTTTCAACGTTTTTGTTTGATCAAAATTAATAATAATCGTTTCATTATATTGTTGAATAGGAGAATTGAACTTTCGAAATATTATCATTCTCTACACATAATTACTGTTTCATTGACTCATTAATATTTTTATCGATTTGCCATAAAATATTTTTTTTGTTTTCGTTCTGTCGATATTTATAGATAGATTAAAACTGGAACCAAATTCCCATTTATATGGTCAAGGAAAGCTTCATGGCAGGACGTCGACAATTGATAATATGGTCGATTCCATTTCCATTATTGTTCACTTCATTGCACTCAATTCTTCTTCAAGTTTGTTGTTTTTATTTTTTTCTTTGTTAGTCTTGTTGTGGTTGTTAACCGAAAAAAAAACGATTTTCAAAGCTTAGTTTCCGAATCTAGGTTTGTTTGCCCAGTATATATATATTTTTATTAGTAAGGTTATTATAGATGAGAATAATGATTTCATTCGAAAGAAACGTCGATTGTATCTGGTCATGGTCATCCATTCTTCTTTTGTTCATTTGGAATTTTGTTGTCCGAATTGATTTAACGCATCGAAAAATTGATTGGCCACGTGCGTTGATCAACCATCTTTCTTCTTCTTCTTCTTCTTCTTCTTCTATCCATTTTCATTGATTCATTCGAATTTAATTAATTCATTTATTTTGCCTTGTTTAAAGCTTACTCAAAAGATTAAAAAATGAAAGATCGAGAAATAAAAACAACAAAAATGTTCACGTCGACCGAATTCCCTCGATTGTTGACTAGGCACACTTACATTTGGGACCACTAACTTTACTCATCCCGTGACTTTGAAAACACCACTGAAACGAAAACAAAATTGGATAGAAAAGTGTGTGTCGAATGGTCGAAAGATAGAGAGGAGAGAGGGAAATTGTTCATCCATTGCCCATTAGGGAATGGTCGATTGTCGCGACTAAGCTAAACTTAATTGAAATGTTTTCACTATAGATTTACATCACTTTGAAATGTATGAAAAACAAAATTGAAACCAATTAACAATCGGGTTCCATTAAATGTAAACATTGTGTTCACAAAAATACCTTGTCATAACATGCCATTTGTGTGCTTACTTTATCTTATGGGTTCCGGCTTTTTCCATCATTCACATTCTACAAAAATTCACAAAAATGTAGGAATACTGTCAAAAGAAACTAAAGAAGAAATTTTTCTTTCCTTTCTCAGTCCAAATTGCATTCGATATATTTTGTGTGTTTTCGTGTTGTCGTCTTCTCGATAAAGCCCAACGAATGACAATGTACAATTTCACAATTTTTTTTTCTTTGGTTGTGATGAGCAAACATTTTGCGCCATGAAATTTTCGCCAATGTCCAAATGGTAGTATGACCACATTGGTGATATAGTTGATTTTGCCATTATGGAACGCCAAAAACCGTATTTGTTTAGCCAGTATACTATAGTATTCGGTCGATCGCTAACTTTGCAAGCAACCACCATCACCAACTACCACAATCATCATCATAACTTGTAATGGCTTTCGCACACAACCTAAAACTATACCCATTTTTTTCCCTTGAATGTATCCCGAGCACTTTTTCCGTTTTCTTCCTTTTTTCTTCCCGTTCGCCCCCTCCCCACCCGTTAAAGATATTCCCTATTCGATTGGATCTAGTCATGACTATGTGAATAATTTTTTTTATATTTATTTCAATGCAATAAGATGGACATTTATTTTCCCAATTTTTATTCACATTTTTTTTATTGGTATTGTATTGTATTGTATTCAATACAATACAACATTTTTTTACGCTATTGTGTGTCCAATTTATTTTTCTGGCTTTCATCCATATCAACTTTGGTTATGTTATAGATCTCTATGATACTTCTATGTCTACTAAGTGTATTCAATACAATACAACATTTTTTTACGCTATTGTGTGTCCAATTTATTTTTCTGGCTTTCATCCATATATTATTGCGCGGGTGGTTATATACTGTGAACAAAAGCAGTTGTCGAGAGATGGATTACCGCCAAGACAATTGCAATGATTTACCGGCACATTGGCCGGTTTTGGGTCGGTGGATAACATTTCACCATTGACAATATTATTATTAATAATAAAAATATAAATATATGAAATATAAATCCATTTCATGTCTAAACGAAACAATGTAAATCAAATGTCGAAATCATATTCGTGTGGTATACATTCGTAAAACAATTTGATCATTCACATCCATTGTCTTGTGCTGTCACCCCATCGCTTTTGACATTGCATCTCTTCTTTGTCAACACCGTTTGACAAAGTTTCATGTGTTGCAAATGAAGACGGAAATCGTTCATTTGACTCGTATGGAAAATTGTATTATGTTTCCATTGTTCAACATTAGAAAAAAAAACGAACTTTGTTGCCAAAATCATCATTGGAAGCCATGTTGTCAAGTGATGGGAAATAATCATCGTAAAATGTTCTTCACTCTTTCCATCTTGTTTGAATGTCAATCCATTTTACTTCAATCAAGTGGGTACTTTAGAGAGAATATTCTTCTCTCATTGCCACTTCAGGCAGCAATGGGTATCTTGTGCTTGCTCACATTTAATTGTTCACAGACATTGTCTCTGATCACATAATTGGTTCCGGTTATATCCTTCTTTTTTGTCTCATTTCCGGAACGGATTTGTTGCCGCCGAATAAAATAAAATAAAACAACACGGAAAATTATTCCCTATATGACCGATTATGGCCGTTAGGCATTTGTGTGTTTGTTGCGCACAAAAAACTAAGCTAAAAATGTTCTATTTGGATTCCACATTTAATGTTTCAACGAGAATGGAAATGGCAAACTAATAAATCGTCTTGTTAGCGCAAAGTTTCACTGCAATGGTCCACTAATTAGTGGTGTTTGGATGGAAAAGAACGAGAAAAAAAAAACAAAATAATAATAATCTAAAATAAAGAAAACGAAACGTCATTCGTCTTCCGTTGCTATTTAAACAAGATCCGACGACCGTAACACATCAAACACGGATTGCAATTTATTATTATGCATTATATTATTATTATTATTATCTACAAGAAAAAGGACTCTATGTCTCTATTTGTGGCTCTAAATAGTATGAAAAAAAAAAATCCGAGTAGTATTGACTTTATTTCTAACGATAGCCAACACCAGACCTCGTTCTTGTATTTGTGTATGTGCTATAATCATAATTAATAGTTCCATTCCATTGGAACACTTGGACATTGTATGTGTATAGATTAGTGAATGAATGAGTGAGGAACGACCGATTATAATTATCGATTGCATCATCATTTTGTATAATAATACAGGCCGAGGATATAAAACATTTTTTTGTTATATAATAGAGTGTGTAAGAAGACCTCGACGTGTGACCACTCTCGATGTTTTCTTTTAGCATCCACAATCAACGGGCGGCAAACTTTGGGCCATGAACATACAAACACATAAACACACAACACACACACACACACACACACCACTTGTGGCCTAATTATATTGAGCCACTAAATTGATTGCAATCGATATAAATTATACTGTATTTTTGTGTGTGTGTTATTTGTTTTACTCTTTCTCATTCAATTTAACGCTCTTCAATATAAATATTGTGTTATACAATCAATATTACTTACATTGTGCTGACAACCGGTGGTGACGTGGAAACCATGGTTCGTTGATCTTCTTCTTCATCTTCATTCGATTTTTTGGTTTGCGTTCCATTGTTGATTGACCAAAGTATGGATGTTCCGATTTTGGTTCCCGTACAATCGACACGAAATGTTCGTTGACCATCATTCAAGGTTTTTCGTCTTAAACTTGCCGGTGTTGTTGTCGTTGTCGTCGTTTCGATTTGATCTGAATCGGTATCACGCCATTCAATACTTGAACTACCTTTCGATGCTAGTAGATTCCAAATGGAATCAGTTTCCAATGATGCCGTTGGTAAGGCATTTGATGGTGTAGTTCGAATTTGTTCACGAGTACAAATACATTTGATGGGACACCATAAATGTTCTGAATGATTATTTGAGTTTTGTTGATTTGGTTGGTTTTGTTGCTGTTGCTGAAGCTGTTGTGGTTGATGATGATAAGGAGGCGTGGGATGAGGTTGCAACGGTGGCGGTGGAATTGGAACATTTGTTGCATGAACACAAATCAAAAGTGTATATATGAGAAAATATGATTTCCATGCTTTGTATGAAAAGCATAATCGGTTGAATCCGATTCTTTGATTAAAAATGATGTAAAACATTATCGATTGATCTTGTACTTTGTGATTCGTGAAATTTGTTGATTTCGTTGTACATTTTATTTATGAAATATAATTTATAGACAATTGATTCATAAACAATTTAAAATGATAATTGAAATCGATTTATTTGACGATCGGTTACCAATTGTTAATTGCCATTGTCTTTTGTTGTTGCAATTGTCGACGATTTCATTTTGCGAATGACGACGATCAAATGAAGAAGAAAAGGAGAGAAAGAGAGGGATGAGATCAGCAATGGCATTTCATTGCACTCGTTTCATTTCAAGTTCGTATTAATAGAAATGTAAATGACATAATAGCTTTAAGCGAGGAAAAGTGAATGATTGAATGATGCGAGTATGAGTCGTGAATGAGTCGTGAATGAGTGTGTGACACACACACACACTGTGTGAGTGTGTGTGTTTGTATATCTGTGTCCGATGAAGCAACAATGCTAATTTGAGCTAATCATGATTGTACGTATTTAATGCATAGCTCATTATACACCAAAAAAAATGAAAATGAATTTTAAGGAAAAAGAGAGATAGAGATAGAGAGAAAAAAAAGATAAAGAAGAAACAATCAATTTTTGTTGAAAAATTAAAGTCATATAACCAACAATTGTGTCCAAATGGGAATCCATATGATGTAGAATATTTCACATGTCGGCAGAATATTTTTTTGGGTGTACGCGTGCCAACCACTCGTAGACTGATTCTGTTGATCAGAATGAATGTCTCCGCTTTTTATACCAAACCGTAGAATAGTGTCGGCGGCGGCGGTGGTGTCGTGATCGTGTCCCGTATGGCCTTTTCTCTCTCTCTCTCTTCTCTCTCTCTCTCTCTCTCTCTCTTCTTCATTCAATCTCTTCTCTATATAGTCTTCACTATGAAGCATCCATTCGAACTACAACTCGTCGTAATCATTCATTCGAACGTTTTCGGTTGTGGCACGAATCGTGTTCCACTATCTTTACTCCCACACACTCCCTCACACATACACTCATTCACTTATTTCATTCTCTCTTTTACTTTTCACAGAATTCATTCATTTACTCTGGACCGAGGTCGTTGTACGTCGTCGACCGTATTTTCTTCCCCCCTTCGGCTTCCATTTTTTCTTTGAGATTCGATTCACTACTACTGGGATTCATTTGAAATACCAAAAGGTGAGTGGCACTTGATGCACTCATCCACCATTTTCATCCCTTTTCATTGAAAAAAAAATTACAGAATGAAGTTGGAACAATCCGCAGAGTGCCGCATCCGGCACCCAAAATGTTTATCATCCCCCAGCCACCACCTTCATCTTTCGTTCAATAATTCCTATAGTAAATTCTACGCTACACACAACGACGACGACGACACTACTACAAACTACACACACACAAATTGGAATGTTCTCAATGAACATTTGCTACACGAATTTGATCACTGAAAAAAAAAAGAAAGAGAAAAAGAAAGAATCGCTCAATGGGAACAATAAGTTGAATGAAACAACCATTAATTTGTGAACCATTTGGAATTGAATCAATTTGCGCTTCGAGGCACCTTTTGACACTTACCGTTTACTACGAACATGTGCACACATTAAATACAAATAAGTTAGTGAAAAAAAAAATACAAAAAATACAAATAAAATTACAATACAATACAAATTGTCAAGTTAATATAACCCTCCCTTTCATTGAATCATTTTGTGTTTGGTTGCACTTCTATTTCCTTATTCATTCTTTTGATTTCAACTAATAATCTCTATAATAATAAAAAGTAAATTTTTCACGATTCTTTTCTAATGCTGCAGCAAAACTTTTTCCCATTTAAATTTGCTGAATTAAACTATTTTTGGAATTTTATTTCATTTGTGTCACCAACGGTAGGTGTTCATCATACATTATGTAAATATTAGAATTTTTTTTAATGAAAATTGTGTATAAAACAATTTATTGTTGAGTCGACTTAACGTTTTAAATATTAATATAAATGCTTGAAAGAATATAAATCATATTTGTACAAATATATTGTGTTATTGATTCTCGCTATAGCATCAGATATGATTTAAAATGGTTAACAAATTTAATTTGGACATTTTGACCAAAAAAGAGCCTAAAGTGAACGGAAATGCAATTTATTGTTATGCAATAAATTTAAAAAAAAATTGAAAGGATCTCGCAATTTAGCCGCCGGTTTTAGTCACCTTTAGCCATAGAGTAAATGTAATTTGATTCAAATATATTTCGCAATCTTGTGGCACCATCGCCACCAACATTTTTTTTATTGGTGCATCAATCGGCGTTTAGATTTTTTAGTTGATATTTCCGCCTACGATCAAAATTCGTCGTTCACACGTCGACACCTGTGTTTAAATTGAATATTTGACATGTACGTTTAATTGAGTCAATATTTCTTCTTGCTTCTAACACTTGGGAAAAAAATCATTTATGGAGCCATCTTTTTACTACCTAAATTGTTCAATTTTTGTTTTGTTTATCTGGTAATAGCAAGGGTTTGATAGCAGCAGTAACAGCAGCAGCATTTGCAGTTCATTTCCGTGTTGATTGGACGTGCAATAGAATTGTGCCTTTCAAAACATTACAACTGTATATTTGGTAGGTGGTGGTCGTGGTCGTGGCAGATGTCGACATGCAATAGAGAGAATGATGTCAAAAAGTGTATATAAAATTTTTTTTTGTATTATTTTATATATATAAAACAGTAAAGTGACTAGATTGTGTCGTTAGTGTACGTTCATTTTTATGTTCATTAATTCGTCAAACATATTTGCCATATTATTCCATGAAATGAGACATACGAATTGACGCGTGGGCTGCGAGGGTGGATTTCGCTTACCGATTTCCTAGAGACTATACCATATACAAGTTTTTGGATCAATTACGAAATAATAATACGAAACAAAAAAGAATACGTAATGTATCATTCAGTATATATATACTCATTAACGCCAATTACCGACCCTATTATGGACACAAACACCAGTAAAAGAAGATAGACAACGAAATTGGGAACGAACAAAGTTTTTGTTTTTTTTTATGAAGAAGATTCTGAGAAAGAATCTAATTCAATTTATTCGTTCTCATGGTTAGCTTTGCTTGTTTTTTTTCTTTCCATTCATTTTATTCAACATTCTAAGCTTCACTTTGTTTTCATTAAAGAAAAGAATTGTGTAGGAAATTAAACTTTTATCTTTTACCGAATCGTTTTGAACATGCATTTAAATTAAAAATTAATATTGTCGTCAATTGAACAAACCTATATATGCATGGAAACATTTGAACATTGTGGTAGAACATATGCTTCGATCGATAGATCTACAATTTCCAAACAATTCGGACATTCTAATGGACAATTTTTATTATTTTTTGAACATGGAATACACCAATTATCGGGTACAGTTTCACGTATGCACACAATAAATAGAAAACATTTTATAATGAAAAGTGAATGAGGGAGGGAATGAGAGGGAAATTGTTAGCGTTGGTCACTCACCCAACCGGTGTCAATGTTTGATGAAACCGGTAAAAGAAGTCGACAACAACTACTACGACAACAATAACAACAACGACAGAAGTCACATTTGATATATCTCGACAAAATGAAAGTGTTTAGTCATTGACCCAAATCGAATGTTGTTCCCACCAAGCGGATATATGTTTTGATGCTGAGTCACTATTAGGTTTGGTTTGCCATTCTCATTCTTTTATTATATACAATATGAACCGATTGCTTTCAGCTTGTCAATCGGTTCGCTTGTCGATGGCATCCACACACAAAAAGATGAACGACAAATAGGAAGAGAAATATAGAGAGAGTGAGAGAGTGAGAGAGAGAGACACTTGTCATCTTCAGTGGAAACACCATTATCGTTTATACTTCCACCCGAACGGACTAATTGGTCGACACTAATTGTACCGTTTGTCGGAAACGTCCGATTCGTCGACCATTCGTCCGTCCATCGGCTTCATTGAAGCAAATATTTTCCCATCTCAGCATATATTCTCTCATCCGGTTACATTTCATAACTGATATCGTATCGTATCGTTTCATTTATTCCATTTTTTTTCTTTCTTTTTTTCTGTTTTATTCATTTCTCATCGCCTTTTACCAATACCTCCGAAAACATGTTCCATTTGGGAATAAAAGAATATTCTTATTCACATACATTTGTTCAAAAACATACATTCTATAATGATGTAAACCGTCATCTAATATTGAATATCATATTTTTTATTGCAATCATATTTGCAATCGTACATTTTCCAAATGTTTCCGCTAACAATGATCTCGTCTATCAACCGGTTCATTCAGAGATTGATCGTTTTAAAATGATACAAGAACAGATTCAACATCAACAAGAACAAGAACAACAGCAACAACAGAAACAACAAGATCATATTGCTTCTGAATCGATTATGGATGAATCGGTTATGGCTCGACATGCATTTCTTGGTCACCTGTTAAGTCATCTAACTGGACGACCGTCGATACATCAAGGTCCACCAATGCATATGGAGCAGGAAAGTCAAATTATACCACAACAACAAATTCAACCACAATTACCATTTCCAAATCATCAACAAATGATGGCTCATTATCCTCCGATGCCAATAAGTCATCAACAGCAGCAGCAACAACAACAGCAGCAGCAGTTGCAAGTAAACCCAGAACCACAAGGAACAACTAGCTTGGATTTTCATCCACTATTCAATAAAAATTTAGGTGGAAAATGGGCAATTGAAACTGAATCAGCTAATATCCATAATAACGTAAAGGATACTTTTCAAAACAAAGGAGATGGAGCATTAGGTATGTATGGATGGATTTTGTTTAATAAATAAATTTATTTTTTATTCTGTGTACAGATTTTGTAGATCAAACGGAAAATCGAATCGATCTACATAAGATGAAACATCAAACATATCATGCACCGAGACGATGTTATGCTTGTAGTTGGTCAATTGCAGAATGCCACAACTTTAATTGTCACAATAATCCTGATATATGTACCAATGTAAACTTTAAGCCTCATCTTGTACAACAAGCCGAATGTGCCGGTGGTTGTGAACAGATCGTTGTCACTGATCCAAACGGTATAGCATATCAAAATGTAATCACATTTTTAATTAAATTGTGTTTAATTAATTTTCAGGTTTGATACAAAATTGGAAACGAGGATGTGCACCAGGTAAGTAATTAGTGCAAATATAACATTACCAGCCTACCAGAAAGGTGGCTAAAAATTTAACATTTGCAATCTATATGTCTGTAAGGGTTAATGTGAAACGCAGCAATAGTGCTTCGTAGTGTAAAGTTGGCTTTCCTGCATTCATTTTTGAATAGAGCAGAATTTGTGAACGTGCAGAGCAGTGGAAGAGGAAAGCATAGAACTTGTCGCTCAACATTGTTCATACGCTCAGAATCTAGGGTCATTCATAGACACGTTTCACAATTAGTTTCTTTCCGGAGAGTTTCACTGTTACCAAAAAGTTTCCAAATTTTTCTTATTTTGCCTATTTGTTAATGATATAAAATTATCAAACTTTGTAACAAGTTAATCTATTTATGTTCAATCTTTTAATTGAAAGCAGCTACATTGCCGATCAAAGGATATCGATGTAATCAACTATATAAATTTGGTATTCGATTCGATCAATGTCTATGTTATGGCGATTATTGTAATTGGGCAAATTCGGTACAAGTTTCAACAATGTTATTAATTTCCGCTTTGTTCATTACTCAATTACTAAAGATGTAGTCAATGTTTTGACAATAACTCAAATTCCATTATACAGACATTAATGGAATCGTTTTTGTATATAATGATATTTAATGATTGATCAACAATTTACACATATCAATAAAATAACTTGCCTATTATGGTCAACTAGAACCTGAACCACTTGGTTTTGCTTGTTGTATTTCAGCCATTTTCGTTTTCATTTGTTCAAACTTTTGCTTCTTTCGATAACTTTTCCAATTGAATGGGCGTTCTTTTGGATCCTTCTTTCGTTGGTAGAATGCAATTTGCTGTTCCATACAATCGATAATATCTTCATTTTCCGGTATATGAAAATATCTAATTCTTGAACCTTTTATAAACATGTAATCAACTTGAGGTTGAGACATTAACAATTCGGGACTAGGTTCGGTATTGATTATCAGCGGTTCATTCGTGTTTGATGATTCTTTCATTTCGTCGAATTGTTGTTTTAGTTCAGCATATATTGACCACATATGAGCATTCCTTATTTCTGTATTCATAAACGAGTCAACACTTTGTAATGTACCCTATTTTTAATGACAATTATTAATTTATTCAAACAAAAATAAATTGATAAAAGTTACCATAATATATGTATCATTTCGTAATTCTATCTGCACTTGTTTTCCAATTAAAGATTGAAGCAAACAGATCAAACTTCGCGCTGATTTAGCTACTTCGCGTGCAGTTATCATTTTTTAAAAATCTGTAGCTTCTAAAATTCAATAATCAAATGAAAATGACAATACACAAATCAAAATTGGATACCACGTGGTGGACATAATGGAAAATTTCCCCACATAAACAAAACCTAATTGTAGAAGCATACAACTTTGATTGTTAGATGGCGTTATGAATCGTCAATATCCATGGATTCAATTCTGCTTTATATGATCTATTTATAGGTTAACCAGAATTGCATAGGATATCAAAGTAGGATTTTAAACAATCTCATTTTGTTTTATTTATATTTAGCTTTAAATAGTTGCACATATGAATGCTCCTAATTCGGGTTTGTATATCCTGGGTAACTCGTAATACATTTTATTCTTTAATATGGATCGTCTCCTTTTACATCAATTAATTGGAGTATTGACCAAATCTTCAGAAACATGTGATTTCGAACGAATGTGTAATTTGTTTGATCGTCTTTTAACGATTACCAACGATTCTTCCATATATGGCCAAGTTTTGTGGTATAGTTGTAGCCAACCAACTAAGAAACAATTTACGAATTTTATTATAAGCCGTTTCGTTGAAAATCAATCACGGTTACCGATATCTTCGATAGTCAACTATAAACACACTTATGAATCGTTATCAGCTTTACAACTTGTATCGCGACATGGCGATGTTGATTTGATCAATCTGCTGTTGCAACTTGGAGCTAATGTTTGGAAATCATCAACTCATGGAAAGGTAGCATTTCATTTTGCAGCTAAAAATGCTGAACAAGATGGTATATCATCAATAATTATTGAAACCATAAGAGTTCTTTGTCAACATATGAACGATGAACCATTAGCAAATGAATTGTTTCGTAAATTTGCAATCGTTCCTGCAGCAATTGAAACAAACAGTAGTGTAATTGTACAAACTGTCCTTAGTCAAATGCGAACACCATTCGAAATGCGACTATTGATCCAATATTATGAACATTCACTTCAGGCAATGGTCGATTCGGACGTAATCGATTGCATTCTAAAACAAATAAAAAAAGTATGTAAACAAGATATTTTTATGCAAAGTCCAATCGATTTGGCAATGCAATACAATAACTTACATGCTATGAGATTGTCAATCGATTTAGGATTTAAATGTTCAGATCAATTTGTTGATAACATTTTTCTTCATCTTCGACGAACACTGATCTCCGAACGACAACCACATTTATTTACCAATGCATATAAATGTTTCCGTTATTTGATTGATCAAATTATTGAACGATGTGAAAATGATGAAAACAATAGAATATTGAATCTACTTCACAATTTAATAGAATACAAATTTTCGTTCAAGGTTTGTCATCGATTGAATGAGCCGGAAGTTGTCGTTAATGGAAACTATTTAACATTTTCATTGCTTAATCATTGTGGGTCGATATCTCGCTGTTTGTCCCATATGCCAATACCGATTCAATTTCAAGTAGAGAATAATTTATTGAAATATTATCGATTTTCCCGACACGACGAACCAGTTCTTCAATATTTGATTCAACAAAATAGGCTTCATTTTGAATTGAGTCAAAACAAAATAATGACATTTTTTGAACAGAATTGTTACCCATTATACGATATAACAATTAGAGATAGTAATGAAGAAGTTTACGAACGACCAGATAATTCCAATGATGAATATGTACTGGATAAAATTCGTTTTCAACATTTTAAACAATGGCTAAATAAATTTTGTTTTGAAGTGCAATCTTTAACAACATTATCACGTAATGTGATTATCCATCATTATTTGAACAATTTCAATGGCGACTGGAATGTGTCAAATTTGAAATCAACCATGTTAACAATTGGCCGTATACGTTATTTAAAACAATACTTTGGTAATTCAATGTTTGACCACATATTTAATGAATAAATACAACGTAGATAATTAATTATCGATTATTATCTAAAAACAAATCCACATTTTGTACAATGAATTGAAAACATGAACTTGAAAAAAAGTAAACAAAAGCTATTTCAACACGAATGGGCTTCGTCAATGGAAACCATTTCAACCGAATGTATCTTTCCTCAATATTTATACATTAGATTCTGTTTTGTTTTTTTCAGTGTAATCGTATACTCATCGATTTAAACAATTTAAAGTTACTAAAATTGAATAAACTTTTTAATTGATAATAAAATTGTCAAATGATTTATTGTTTTTGTGATTATCAATTTTACGTGTATATCTTGGTGATCATGGTAACATTGCTTTTAAAAATTTTCATGTAATATGATCGATAAATTAAACCTCAACAAAAAATCAAACAACAAGTTGGAGGAAAACACCAAAACAACTGAACCATACCAATATTGGAACGAGTTCATTGATTGCAAACAATCGTAAGTTTATACATTTAATTGCAATATTGCTGTATAAACCAAGAGAAACAAGTTCTACCAGTTTGATCTTGACATACACGGACACATACTCAATCACATACAGCAATGGACTTCTTTTACTCATTGATTAAAAAGTTCATATGAGTCTTGTTGTCGTGTACAATCGTCACAATGTTTTCAACATAATTCGACTCAAAATTCTTCATCTTATCGTTTTAATGTGTATTTCATTTATTATTTATTAACTAGTATTTTTACAATGCTAAAACGGAAATGTCTCCTCTCTTTCTCTAAAATCAAAGTTGCCGCTATCACCATTAACCACCATCAGCTCATTGTAAATGTGTTAATCTCTTGATTATTTCTATTATTTATAATGCCAACGCCTTAATCTTAACTTAATCAACGAGATTATTCAAGTACTGAGGATTCGGGTATGATGTTTGTTTGTGTTAGTTCATTTATAATAATCAGATTTATAATGTCCTAATTTATAAAGTGACTTACGTCATCGTTCGGTGTGGTTATAATTACCGCATGTTCTCGGTATAAATATGGTACCATATTCGCATATCCTCATGGACAATAAAATTAAATTAGTATCTACAAAAAAGTTTCATAATTATTCTCTTCTTCTTTTTTTTGTCGTCATCATTTTGCGTATTTAAAGAATGGGAATATTGCATAAACAGCGTGTTCGACATCCACCGACGACTATTGTACGACAGTTAAAGAGTCAATGTCAAGCACCCCATAGGTCACCTAACACAATGTAGATGTACAATATGCGTTTTGTACCAACTCCAAATGTATATAGACGACTTCTTTGTATCTTTATCATTTTTTCCTTTGGTGTTTCTCGTTTCTATTGTTGCAACACGCCACATTGGTTTGGAAATACATGAATGTATAGAAGCAAGCATAGAATACGTCAATGCAATGTGTGACGCGTCTTGTCACACTCCCAATGGACCTTCAACATAAACACATGAACGTAGACAAACTTGATTTTTTTCTTTTCATTTTATTCTATTGCTCACTTTATGTTTGCCACCGTATTTTTTTTATTATAACAATAGAACACCATTTCTATCACTATCGTTTAACTATTTTATTCATTCATAATTTATCAGGATCATTTTTATAACCTGCAAAAAAATGGCTATACACAAGTGGCCAATCAAATAATATATTTGACACGCATAATTTAACTTGATGAGTCAAAGTGGCAATTTAAAAAAAATAGAATTTGCAAATGATTACAACTTCTCCCTAATAATCATTAAACAAAATTGAAAATGTAGGGTTCGGATGTTTTATAGATTGACATGTACAACTTTTTTCTGTGTGTGTGTGGGTAGTTAAACTATTAAATTACAGTTTTTTTTTCATTTATAAATGGTTAAATTTAATTCATCCATTCACTAATGGATCATTATATATATATTTCATATTTCAATAGTTTGAATCTGATTGGTTCCTTCGCATCGTCATCAGTTGAAAATTGAATTCATCCATCAAACTAAAAAAAAAAAACTTAACCAACTGTGATATACGCAACTGAATCATTGGCAGACACGAACCGTAATGTGCCGGGTTTTGGTCGTGTTAACGGAATCGCTATCGTAATTTCACATGTGCTAATCGAATGTGCTCATAGACGGCAATGGTTTTTGTGTTGAAGCAACCATTCCCACCAAAACCAGATTAGCATTCGTACGAGACGTGTACGTGAATAATGGCCAGTTTTCATCATAGTTTAATTTGGAAAAGAAACAAAACCAAAACTAAAACATTTTTACCATAAGTGCCATGTTGTGTGTGTGTGTGTGTGTGTGTGTTTGTACACATGTAACCTCATTTCATTGACTCGTTACGAAACGTTTCCTTCCTTCCTTTTCCATCGGATAACGTTCGTTTCATTTATTAGTTCGTCTATACATATAATCTCAATCAATCAACTCTCAAATGTTTATTATGTTTTTGGAAGCTTGATCTCGAACATCGACAACACACATTGTATCAAGTGTTACGCATGGCGCCCTAATCCGATCCAACATACTTCGATGGTGACGCATCGAATCAAACATTTGAGTATACAAATTTCACCATCGATTGGTAACAATCTATCGCGCCATCATAAAAGAACGGTTCTTTACATTGCACAAATATCACCATAACGACTCCACAATTGAAATCAAACGTTTTAATATTTCTATTATTATTATTATTATTATTACAACGCCACCAATCAGTGTTTAACCGTTTGCATTGTGTGTGTGTGCATGTGTCACCAATTTTTTAAGACGTGTCTAAATAAAAGATCTTCCATCATGTGAAACGAGTCTAATCATTTTTTTTGTGGTAGTTCTAATCATCATCATTTATATCATATTTGTGTTCAATGTGTTCATCACCTCTCGTCTTCCTCTCATCTTCAAACTCTGAAATCTCTCCTATACAACAAGGCTTATCAAACCGGCAACCAATGATAAAACTAAAGTGTGTTCTTCTTCTAATAAATGAACAAATTAAGCGAACAGTTTATTGACCAAATTCACAACCAATTTTGAGGCCGCTTGGGATCGTTATTTTGTGTGTTTGTGTATTGACATAACACACACACGATATAAATTGTTGTTGGTAAAACACATAGCCTACAATTATAATCAACTAATAGAGATCATATACAATTCTCATCTCTCCGTTCTCATCCTTGTATTCTACTAGCCGATTAAAACATTGCGAACGGCAAACCACAGACCCGTATATATAAATATAAACATTGATATTAGACTTGACGTTGCCATTCATTTCGTCATCATTTGTCAAGCATATGAAAAGGCAACCGTGAAAGAGTAAATTTTTATATAAACATTGAAAGTAAATGTGGCCAAAGCATCGTTATATTTAGATTCATGGTCCATATTCAAACATAATCCATTGTTTATGGATCCATGCCCGCAATACATGTTCAACACCATTTTTGTGCATCGGAAGATTTGACAATCATTCGATTGGATTCAATTGTTGTTCAACCTGGCGTCGTTTCCGACCAATTATGTTTTTTTGTTGGTGTTGCTGACGAGAACAACTGCATTGATTATTATCATAATATAATGGTGTCTATTGTCTACAATCTACCATTGATATATAAATCGTCTTGATTGGATCAAGTCGCTCGAATACGATCGTGGTCGTCAGCTTTCATTCAATTTGTATCGTGTTGTACATTAACACTCGACACTCGTACCAGACGTCGGTTCGTTTGGCCTTTTCTTCTCATTTCAACAAAAATTTTTTTTTGGGTGACGCCACAAACCGAAAACCGTATATACTGCTGCTAGCACACTCCCGACGCATAGTATACTCCGCAACTCAACATTCGATCTCAACGTATAACACACCAAACCGAACCAATAGAGGCCGAAACCTAGAGCAATCTCATTCGAGACGATCATTAATGTTTATGGTGCTTTGGCCGAAACACGACTAACCAAAAAAGAAAGAAATACGAATGTGAAATAGTGTACGAGAAAGAGAAAGTGAACGAAGACGAATTGTGGAAGAAAGCGTCTGACACACACACACACACACTTGAAACGAATCGAATCGAATCTAGTCGGCAGCATACAAACATTGATCAGTGCCAGAAGGCAAGACACGCAACTATTATACTTTTACTCAACTATTTCCAAAATTGTACAGCTGTGCCGTACAACAAGCAATTCTTTGTAAAATATAGAATACCCATCTAAAACGAGAATATTTGGAATTATCCACAAAACTAATATATGGATTTTTGGCTTCTCCAAATGAAGTATAACGATCTTCAAACGTTATTTTGAATTTAAAATCTATTGATTTCAACTTAAATCACACGAAGAGAATCTATTTTTTTATTTAATTTCTTTCAACCATAAATTGCACACTAACCAATTTCAAAAAATGTCGTTTGAATCGGCTTTTATTAATGCCACTGTGGCGCCAGACTCTACTGTGGTAAGTTTGTATTTTTATTCGTTCATTTGGAATTAATTTTGAATCGAACAATTTAAAGAAATAGAATACTCACAAAACAAATAAACTAATCATTGGAAATAATTGTATAATGTATTTTTTTTCTTCTCTTTTAAATCAAGGTCAATTCAACTATGGACTGGATAATGTCGAAAATGGATCAATTTCCATTAAAATTATCATTCTTCTTTGCTTGTAGTAAGTAAACATTGACCATTTTGTTAATTAGTATATTCAATTCGTTTTACTAATCACCTTCACATTTATATTCCTTATTTATTTTTGTAGCCATGGTGATCGGCAGTGTGGTTCCATATATTCCACAATATTTTACGATAAAACAAACGCAAAATACGGAAGGCTTCTCACTATATGTTTGCCTAACATTATTAGTTGCAAATATTTTAAGGATAATGTTTTGGTTCGTATCTATGATTTGCTACATTATCTTTATTATTATTATTATTAGCTATTATGTCAGTTTGTGTACAAAATATCAATTGCCCAATTTAGGTTATTACCCCATCTTATCTGATCGTCGTTCTATGATAATTTAATTAAGTTTTCAATTTACGTTCCTATTCTATTAAAATTTGCATTAGCCATTCTTGAACGGATCCTTTTAACCAGCCTTTCCCCCAAATTCAGTTGAGAGAACATTTCCGATTAATTGACTTTATTGATTGAATCGAATGAAGGAATTGCGTGTATAATATGTTCTCTTCTTTACTTTACTTCCCTTTATGGAAAAGATGTTCCAATATATTCTCCATCATTCATGTTGGCGGAATTAGACATTAAGAACTAGACAACCTTGGTGAGCCTTGGGAATTTTTGCAAGTGTTGGTTCTGACGGTAAACCTGCAATTATTTTCATCATCGATGATGTGTGCTCTACCCAAAGTGTCAAACCGATTTGTTTTGTTTTTTCATTGTGTTCTTTTATTTCAAACGTATACCTTTGAATTGCGTTTCAAATCAGCAATTTCCGTACACAAGAGGCCAACGCCTAGTTTGGAATCTTTTCTCCTTGAGCGAATTCATTTCCGTTAACTCAGAGAAAAAGGGGTAGGTTAATTTACCGCATTTGTCTCTGTCTATGTCTTTGTGTATCGCCCATGGATCGATTGAGGGTTAGTTTATTGAACCAAAAGTGAAAGGCCTAGAACAAAGTTTAGCTTTTACTATTTTTCAACGGAAAATGTACTCAATTTAAATTAGTTTTACCCGGCAAATTATTGTTAGTCTAAACTCAATTTTATCAATTCTATTGTTGAACCAGGCTCATTTTCAATGTAATCTATAGGCTTAAAAGTTGTACATTTTGGCTCCAAATTTGTGTACTTATGGCGTGTTACTTAGGATTCCATTAGCATTCATTCTCAATTTATTCTGGCTATAGCCACTTTACCAATGTTCTGGTTGACATTGAGCCAAGGCCAAATCTATTTAGTCAAACAATTTATTCAAACATTTCATTCGAGCGAAACACTATACAACCAGAACCTATTATTCCACTCGATTGATATTGCACCATTTCAGGCAGATGTTCGATTTATTTGCTGATTAATTGTAATGTTTTTTTTGCTTATTTCCTAAATATGCTCATTAGTATAAAATTTCCATTTTTATATACTAAAAAATTTTTCTCTTTATCGGACAGGTTTGGCAAACATTTTGAAACTGCTCTACTCATACAATCAATCGTTATGATATTGGCCATGTTTGGTCTACTCGAACTATGCGTTCGTGTTCGTAATTCCAATCTAATCATTCAAGGTCGTCGTCATTATTTTGCCGGTAAGTTTTTTTCTATGATATCAAAATCTCCTATTTTTCCATTGTGTATATACTCTATCCAAAATTCTTCCAATCACAAACGTTAATGTTAAACAAACGTATGAATGAGTCTTCAATATCCTGAATGAGCTGATCGCAATAATAAGGATAGCTAATCAATAATTAATTTGATTGATCGTTATAGTCCTTCCGTCCACAATTACACCATCATTCGATTGATCCAATGTTCTTTATTTATTAATATATTTATTTGATTTAACTTTTTTCATGGATTGGACAATTCGACCCCCAAAAAACCAAAAAAAAAAAAAAAAAAAAAATGAAAATCATGAAATATACACAATTTGGTTTGTGCATGTGTTGTGTGCGTGTGCGTTTATTCATTAAATAATAATAATAATCTATATACAATTGGTCTGGGCTTGCAAAACTAACCATCGGACATTGCCGTTATCATCAAATTGATTGCCAATCTGTTAACGTTCATTAACCTCATTGAACCATCAATTCTTTTGTTGGTATAATAATCCATTCGTTGTTACACCCTAATTCGTTGTTCCATCGACCATTCTTCATTCAATTCTATCGTCTTTTGTTTTCCCATGTGTGTGTGTTCTGTGTCGTGTAAATAATTGTCTTCGATTTGCTTATTATATTTGGTATTTAAACATTGCTTCTTTATTCTAATCGAACTGAAATCAACCAATTACCAACCAAATACACACGCATGCACAATGTAGGAGGCGAATCTGATCCAAAGAAGACAAACGGAAACGGTGATGTAACTGTGGTAACAGCTGCTGTCGATTCCGTTGTAATCGGAAACATTGACAGCAAGTCAGCATTAGTAAACGGCGATCTGAAAAATGATGATCTTTCAAAAGCGGTCACACGAAGTACGGTATCATCGACAATTCTCAATCAGCTAGTCATTCCAAATCCGAATTCAATTTTGAACCAATTGACATCATCATCATCACCATCACCATCATCACCACCAACATCATCATTAAACGACCAAACAGCAACGATGAATGTGTCCGTAAACAACAATGAATCACGATCTCAGTGCAATACAGCACCAATTGCGACCAGTAATTCATCGGATTCGGTGGGTAGCACCGGGCGTCGATGTATTGTGATCGCCCAACAGCGGCAAAGCTCAATTTCAAGCCAAAGTTCAAGTCAACCGACAAGTCCAAAGGATCTGTGTGCAGCAAATTTGCCTGCACAAATATCGTCTTCCAATGCATCGTCGGTGTCCGAGTGTACATCTATAATCTCAAAGCCACAATTCATACCAAAGCAAAGTAATTTTACGCTTTTTTGTTGTATCAACATTTTTTTACGCTCCTATTTCCCTAATCCTACCTTTTTTTTGGGCGCTATAGCGTTTGCGTCAAGTTGGCGTCGATAATGGCAATGGCGGCGGCTGCGGCTTCTCGATGTCCTTGACACCTAGCTTAACTTGATTTTTTTTCATTTTTGCATTCGGTTAACCAAATTTCATTAATTGCTATACATTAATTTACTTACACTTGGCTTCCACCGCCTCTCTTTTTCTCTTTCTCTCTCTCTCTTTTTCCATCTTTCTTTCGCCTATTTCGCAATCGTTCACTCATTCTTTGTCATTGCTTTTCATATTTTCATTTGTTTTATATTACAAATGATTGTCCATTCCTCTGTGTATTGTCAATGGATTTGACACGCACAGATGAACAATCCAAACATGAATCGAGTGCCGAATCGAGCGATTGTTCCCAACCAAATAACAATGTGGACGACCATTCAGATCTCGATGGTGCCAATGGGGACGATGGTGCTAGCAAGGATTTATTGATTGAAATGAATCACGATGATGATGATGATGGTGAACAAACCGGCACCAAATATTCGATTCAAATGGGCGATGATAATAGGCCAAACGATGATGGCTCTTCTCCAACCGAAAAGCTGATGGTAGCCGTGCTTACCTCTTCTAGCGAAGCCGACACTTTGCCCACTCGGCGTCACTTTTTGGGTACGATCCCAATATATGGGGGACCAAAGTATTCCGCTCTCACTTTCCTTTCCTATTCTTTGTTTTTTTCCGTTTCCATTTTTGATTATGTTTGCTTTACTTTTTTTTCTGTCCTATGTTTGATTTGCCGTTCTCATTTTTGTCGTCGCAACATTGTTCGCCACAACAATACAAGCAAATATTGTTCTAGTATCGTAACATTAGTTGCCGTTAGCGATCACCAATAGTTGATGATCATTCAGAAACGTTTGTTTGGTTGTCTGCTTGATTGATTGATTGGTTGAATGATTGTTTGTTTGTTTGTTTGCTTACTTCCTTTTTTTGTTGTATACTTTTATATGTGTGTTTTCATGCATCCACTTTATGTCAAATTTGCACATTTAACTATACTAAATTTCTTACATTTCAATTTTAGATTTTGATCTACGATACTTTTGGGAATGGACCGACTTTATCAGCTATCTTGAGTGTATGGCAATATTTGCCTTCTTCACTGGTCTGTTGATGTACTTTTTCATAAATCAACCATTGGTGGTAGAAGGCTATGGTTTGGTAGCATTGGTTACCGAATCATTATTGGCTAGTCCACAATTTGTTCGAAACTTTAAAGCGAAATCAACTGAAGGAATGAGGTAATAACTGAATTTAATTTTTTTGTAATTTGACTTTAATATTATCTTTAAATCTTAGTCGAATGATGGTGTTCACCTGGTTCTTGGGTGACCTATACAAGACGGTCTATTTTGTGGTCCGTTCGGCGCCATTTCAATTTATCTTGTGCGGCTTTACCCAAATTACGTTCGATGTATTAATCTTCATACAGGTGCTCATCTATAAGAAGGCAAGCTATGCCAAATTAGCGAAAGCGTATGTATCCATTTTTCGTTTTGATCCCTTTCCACCAAAATATATTATCGGTCTATATTTGCCTGAATCGAAACATTAGTTTTGATAGTAAGGTTTTTATGTGTGCCGTGTTCTCCTCCCCCCTTAACAACATGTGGGTGTATCATCTCTTTTATTGATGATTACCATTTCCCTTCCTCCCCCTCTCTTCTCTTTCATTTTACTTATTTGATCAATCATTTGTGATCCAAACCATGTGTGTGTGATCGATGCATCAAAACGTATCTAATTGCATTTGTTTCGTGCATGTCCATTTGTCAAATTGTCGTCACCAAAACAAACAAACCAAAAAATATCGTCACTTTCCCCCTCAAACTCAAACAACTTCAGTTATTAATCGTGAATTCAAACTCATGTCCCATTTTGTACAAAATGTTCCACACAAAAAACCGCCTTCGTGTTTCACGTGTTCAACTTATTTTTTTAAAAAAATTAATCTTAATCACACACACAAACATACACATATTTATATAATCGATGTTCTGCTGTGGATTATTGTTGTTAAATTGAGAATATTCTTTTCAACAATAATTACAAGTTTTTTAGTCAACAAATCTAACCTCATCTAACAAATGCGTCTGTTCAATCAACAATTGATTCAAGAATTGTGGAAGATAAATTACATAACCAGTCCAATGTTTAACAGTGTGCATGTGCATGTTTTTAAAAATAAGGCATGTGATTAATCAACATTCCATTTCCATTGCATTTTGGAATTTCCAGCATGTAAACCCCCAAATTGTGAGTAATTTCCTCATATAGCACGTGATGCACTATTTAGGTTATACTTTATTTAGTTGCTTTGAGATTCACCCATTTACTGATCTTATTTTGTTTTTCGGTATCGCATTGGTTTCACCTTTACCATTGATTATTTCTTTCTCTCTTTATCTATCTCTTTCTCTCTCTCTCTCTCTTTCTCACTGTCTTTGTATTTATTCTATCCTATATATCCTATTTGGATTTATCTCTCTTGCAACTAAAATCTGTCTGGCTTATCAACCGGAACACTACCCATTTCGACCGACCAACCGACCAACCAACCGACCGAACCAAAACCGATCTCAACCGGACTGTTATACGCCCACACGGATATACCCATTTCGGAATGACATTTGCCCCACCCAACCTGACCCAACTTCGTATGGAAATAACAGTGGTAAAGCTGGTGTGAATCAAGTGAATCCGACCATACAGGAAAGTGACCAAAAAGCGATCGGTGATGCAAACGATGCCAATAATGGGCAACTAAAGGCGAGACACGTTTCGTTCTCGAATCCTGAAGCCAGTCAATCGCCTGATCAGACTGAGAATGACAAAGATCCGAAATTGGTGGAAGAGATTGCTATGCATAAACTTGATTGACAATCAATTTGAAATCGATCGATCGTATAGCCATTTTCGGTGCCGTCCCCCAAACCAAACAAATGGAACCCCACCCCCTCGCCCACACAACAATAGTAATAAATGTTTTACAATGTGTGGACATTACATTGGCATATCGCCTTCAACCACCACCAAAACCAATTATTCGTATCAAGATGAATTCAAATCAAATTCAAAG
Source organism: Blomia tropicalis (assembly GCA_029204025.1). Taxonomy (NCBI): domain Eukaryota; kingdom Metazoa; phylum Arthropoda; class Arachnida; order Sarcoptiformes; family Echimyopodidae; genus Blomia; species Blomia tropicalis. Next base: position 13,119,562 of record CM055089.1, on the reverse strand, counting down.
CCATACTACATACATATATGTAGCACAACCATTGATTGTACAATTCATATTGACATTGACATTGCCATAATCATTTTAGGATTTTTATCTCATTGGACGACTTTTCTCCTGAAACATATTGATCAATTGAGACTGTTTTTTGCCGTTTTTTATATTATTATTATTATCATTATTGTTGATCTTGTTTGATTTTAAAATTAAACTTGTATACTCACATATATATATATGGAACAGAACCCACCACAAGCACAGCATTTGAATATAGTTGATGGAAACTAAATTTTAACAAATTTCTTCCTATGTCAATTGTTTTTATATACAGGCGTACACTGAGACATCTTGAAGAGCGAGCACGAAAACGTTTTAAAGCAAATTTGCGTACAAAGAAGATGATCGAATTGTTGAATTCAGTTCCGCTTGATAGTGACGATCAACATAGCCGTATTCGTTCACATGGTGATGATATTATGGTTTCAAATAATGCGCACACGAATGATATCAATTTATTAGACGATACAATCATGGTGGATTCATCAATACCGACATATCAATATCCACAAACGGTTGAGGGTGATAAACGGGACACTTGCGTTGAATTAGTTCCCATTGTTTCAAGCCGATCAATCACCAATGGTGGCTATGTTAACGAAGCCATATTGGATGATTCCAATGAACAAGATTTGGTGGCTAGGCGCGATCACAGAATTATTGGTGATTTTGATCATTTTGAACCGAAACATTCAATCAATTGATGAAAATGAACATATTTGTTCCACAATCAATGTTTTCATTCACATGTTCTGTGATATTATGAATCCTAATAGACCACATAATGTTTGATCTATTTTTTATTATTATTATTAATACATTCCCCTCCTTTGATTGTATTTATCTTTTGTGTGTTTGCCTATTTGTATGTGTGTGTGTGTGTGTTAACCCATACTTGTCAACTTCCGCTCTTCTTCAATTGTGACTAGTCCTATGGACGATGGAATATGATCAACATTATCCATTTTTTTTCGATGCAATTAAAATTTAAATTCTTGAATCTGTTTTATTCGTTTGATACATTCGCCGAGACAAGCGTCTTGTGCTGTCAGATATATTCGTTGATTCTCCGTCAATGTTTGTGCTGAACCATCACTACGATAGTACAATGATTGCATTGATTTACGAGCATTTTTCAATTTTCGACCAATTATCATCAATTGTTGTTCACAATATTGTTTTGATTCATTCAATTCTTGTTCCAATTGTATTACACGAAGCCATGAATCAACCGAATTTATTAGAAAACTATCTATTTTCGCTAACCAATTATGTGATTGAATATATCTGTTAGAATATATCATTTGTTTATATTCTGACGTTTTGGTACCACTGCCGCTTGATGATGATGATGATGATGATGACGACGAAGACGATTTTGATGATTTTGATGATGGTGAAGATTGTCCACAATCATTTGAAGAAGAAATAGGATAGAACAAACGTTTAAATACCGACATTGTTCCTTTCAATAGTTGAGAATCGGTAACACAACATTTCGATAACAATTCATTTTGTTCTTTTTTATTTTTCTGATACCGACTTGCATTAAAATATGTCAAACAAATGCTAACTTCGGACAAGGTACTAGGTACCAAACAGAAGAGAGTCAATGGAATAACCAAGATTACAACATAGCTTAAGGTGATGATGTATAACATGTTTAAGGAAAATGTAATGAAAATTTGTTGCAAATGAATTTATTTGTGTATAGAAAAATAATAGAACTTTTTTTAGATAATTATTTAATCGATATAATGAACATTGAATCATCGAACATTGGTTACCCAAGATCAGGATATAGTTTGTTGTTTGCCTTCCTGCATTGCACGTTCAAATTGGCGCGCAAATGATGAATCAAATTTGTCGTGATTGTGCCATTGGTCGTCATGGTGAATGGCAAGGGGCAGGAACGATATCGTAACGACCACTCGTGGAGTATATAAGGAGCGTGCAACAACAACCGTTCTTCCTCACATTTGTTTTTAGCTCTCTATTGCTACCTTTCAGTGAAAAAACTTTTATTATTGATCATCAAGAATGGCTCGAACCAAGCAAACCGCTCGTAAGTCAACCGGAGGAAAGGCTCCACGTAAACAATTGGCAACCAAAGCAGCCCGAAAGTCGGCTCCAGCAACCGGTGGTGTAAAGAAGCCTCATCGTTATCGTCCTGGTACCGTTGCACTTCGTGAGATTCGTCGATACCAAAAATCGACCGAATTGCTTATCCGAAAGCTTCCATTTCAACGATTGGTTCGTGAGATTGCCCAAGACTTTAAGACTGATCTTCGATTCCAATCGTCGGCTGTCATGGCACTTCAAGAGGCATCCGAAGCTTATTTGGTTGGTCTTTTTGAGGATACCAACTTGTGCGCTATTCACGCTAAACGTGTGACAATTATGCCAAAGGATATCCAATTGGCACGTCGAATCCGTGGTGAACGAGCCTAGATTTATTTAGCATCTTCTTTTATATAAATTTCATCATTCTACAAACGGCCCTTTTTAGGGCCACAAGCTTTTTTGATCTCGAGCATTTTTAAATACATTTGTTTTTATTATTATCCTTTCTCATTGATTAAAAATAAAATTTATTGAGATCTATTTATTGCTCAAATGAATTGATATTCTTATTTTTTGCTTACAATAAAATTCATTTTAACAACAATTTAATAAGGGATTGATTTTTTGAAATATCAATTTGTTAAAATACAATTTGAATTAGTTATCTCTTGGATTTGAATTGTATACAAACAATGTTTTTGTCAAACGTGTTGCTAATTGAACCAAAAACAAATTATTTTTTTAGATTAAACATTTGGGCAAATCTGAGTCATAACCGATTCTAGTGATAAGTAAAAATCTACGATCATTTTGCATTTTAGTGTTGAGCATAAACAAAAGTCAAGTCTAAGCTTTGACCTTGTATACTAGTTGCTCACTTGACCGTTGACATGAGGTGAAAGGCGGACCAAGAGGTGGAGCAAGCGCAAATCTTGTACAGACTCCATGAGTATAAAAGCTGATCGACAACGACCAACAAGACCACATTCAACGTCAATCGTTTTAGTTGTTCTCATCTCTCGTTTTTAACACACGTTTCATTTCAAGCAAAATGTCTGGCCGTGGTAAAGGTGGAAAGGGACTTGGTAAAGGTGGTGCCAAGCGTCATCGAAAGGTTCTTCGTGATAACATCCAAGGTATCACCAAACCCGCTATCCGTCGTTTGGCTCGTCGTGGTGGTGTAAAGCGAATCTCCGGTTTGATCTACGAAGAAACTCGTGGTGTCCTTAAGGTTTTCCTTGAAAACGTTATCCGAGATGCTGTCACATATACCGAGCACGCCAAACGGAAGACTGTCACTGCCATGGACGTCGTCTATGCATTGAAACGACAAGGCCGTACCTTGTATGGTTTCGGTGGTTAGAAGCCAAACATTTTAACAAATATATCATATATCAAATGTATCTATACAAACGGCCCTTTTCAGGGCCATACATATTTACGTTTTTGAGCATTTCATTGTAAACATTTTTTAATTGAATAAATTGACAAACAATGTTTTGAACCTTTAATGATAAGATGTTTTTTATTTATTTTTTCTTTAAACAAATAAGATCAATATTATTTAAATCATAACATTTACTACAGTTCAAATAGTCATGTCTAATATGCGCTCACTCAAAGATCAATTAAGCTGTCAGTGTTTAGTTTCATCATTCCAACACACATGATTCAAATATTCTTTACTTGAAGTTTGCAAAATAATAAATATTTTATTTTTACAAAGAGAAAAAAATAACAACACTCAATTTAAGGAATATATGTGGCCCTGAAAAGGGCCGTTTACTAAATAAAGAAATGGAGAAGCAATGGAAAGTTTGCCAATCTACTTGGTGGAGGTGTATTTGGTGACAGCTTTGGTACCTTCGGAAACGGCATGCTTTGCCAATTCACCAGGCAACAACAATCGTACGGCAGTTTGAACCTCTCGGGACGTGATCGTTGTTCGTTTGTTATAATGAGAAAGTCGAGATGACTCGGCGGCGATTCGTTCAAAGATGTCATTGACAAATGAATTCATAATCGACATTGCCTTCGATGAGATACCAGTGTCCGGATGGACTTGTTTCAACACTTTGTAGATGTAGATCGAGAACGATTCCTTCCTCTTTCGGTGTTTCTTCTTCTTGTCGGTTGCACGGACAGCTTTTTGGGCCTTACCCGACTTTTTTACGGCCTTGCCGGTTGTTGGTGGTGCCATTTCAAGTTTGTTGTTGCAAGATTGTAGTCAAACGGATCAATGATCGGATCCATTTGGTGTGCCTTCATTTTATATTCCCCTGAACATTAGGGCTAAACCGTGTTAGAGCGATCAACCAATGAGAGACGTTCGCGCTCAAAACTCTGCATTCTGAGTGGAGGAAGCCTTGTACACTACCCTGGGTATTAGTTACGCGAGTATAAAAAGAGCCCATCTCCCACTAGGGGTCGATCATTTGAATTTTGTGTGCTCAATCTATTGTTTGTCTCAATAGCATATATTTTCCAAAATGTCAGGACGTGGTAAAGGAGGAAAGGTGAAAGCTAAGGCAAAGACACGTTCATCTCGTGCTGGTCTCCAATTCCCCGTTGGTCGTATCCATCGTTTGTTGCGAAAGGGTAACTATGCCGAACGAGTTGGTGCTGGAGCGCCAGTTTACCTAGCTGCAGTTCTCGAGTATTTGGCCGCTGAAGTTCTTGAGTTGGCTGGCAACGCTGCTCGTGACAACAAGAAGACTCGTATCATTCCACGTCATCTTCAATTGGCCGTTCGAAACGATGAAGAATTAAACAAACTACTCTCTGGTGTGACCATTGCACAAGGTGGCGTCCTTCCCAACATCCAAGCAGTTCTCCTACCAAAGAAAACGGAAAAATCTTCTTAACTTTAATTAACCAACAAGTAAAAACCTATCTTGAATATTTTTATTTAAACGGCCCTTTTCAGGGCTACTTATTCTAGTGATTTCGAGCTTTTTATTATTATATATTGAATTTGTAGTGTTCCATGTGTTTCCATTAAATAAAGGTAGCGGGCAGTCTCGAAGACTCACCATATCACCTGGACTCTCGCTATCAATATCCTCTCTCTCTCTCTCTCTCTCTCTCTCTCTCTCTCTCTCTCTCTCTCTCTCTCTTTCTTGCAATCTAGGCATATATAAACAATAATTTTTGGTTTTATTCTTTCATTGATTTCCCTACTTTAAACTTTTGTGAAACATTATCTCCTTCCTCACATTCCATAAAGTTTCTCATTTTTACGCCTATATCTACCTAAAAAATGCATTTTTACTTTTTATCTTCTAAACGTCTATTTCTACTTATATTTTTTTAGTTTTGCTGATTCATTTATTCGATTATACTAATTTCGTTTTCATTTGTTTTTCATTTCGTTTTCAGCTTAAGATTTGTTCACACAATTTCTTTTTCAAACAAAACCAAAAATGGGTGATAATTTGAAACAGTTAGAAACAAAGATTGAAAATAAGTATAAAATGATTTTTGGCCTTTTGCATCGAAGTCCAAATTTTCCTCGCCTTGACGAAAAATTGTTACAACTTGAAGCCTTAATTAGTGAAATACCTTCGAACAATCTTCAATTGAAACAAAAATGGGAACAAAAATTTGAAGAATTGTATTTAAAGTTCACAGAAATTGTTGGAACAGTAAATTTTGATCAAGTATCAATTGCTGATTCTCTTTCTACAAGCCATTTGCTAAAAAACTGTTTTGTACCAACAGAGGTAATTATTATCAATATCATATTTATTAGGAAATGTTCAATAACTTGATATTGGATTTTTATTTTAGGTCAACAAACCAGTAGAGAACACTTCAAGCCAATCATCAACTTATATTTCAAATTTAAAATTTGCACTTATGGATTCAAAGTTCAAAATAGAACAGTTGATTTCTCAAATGCCATGCGAAAAGCCTAAATTACTTCAACGAAGTATTATAGAATTTATCGAATCTGTTGGTGACATTCCAAAAAGTTATAAAGATTTATCTCAAGAATGGAATTCTAATTTGCTCATAATATTGGAAAATTATTTAGAAAAATTTCGTCAAGTTAATGAAGTTGATTTCGAATCTCATTTAAAAATTTTGAGTTATTTTATCAATCAACATTTGCACATGAACGATCTTGTTAAAGCCCAAATTAAGATTGCTCAATTGAAAGTACTAGTTGATGGTATTCCTATCAGTACTAAAATGTATTCCGATTGGAATAATACCCTCAAACAAATGCTGAGCCAAGTTTCCAACAAATCGATTAAACCCAATAATGATGATGGTGTTGATGTCTTGAAATTGGCAGGAATTGATACCAATGCTTATTTACCAGCAGATCAAGTAGCTCTGAAATTATGCTGCCTTGAAATGGAATTTGCCCATTTGTTAGCAAAAACGCCCAAACCATTAGAAGAATTGAAAGTGAAATTGGAAACAATGATCAAATTAAAGAATTCTATATCTTCTGACTTTACCGAAACTCTTAAAGATTGGGAATTTCGCGTTGAGCAATGTAAAAATCGATTGAATGAAATTATCTGCGAGCAACAAACCAAAATGGATTCAGATAAAGTTACCAACATTTCAACCATGAATGACAACAATGAGAAAACGAATCCAATGATTACGAGATTAATTGATTGCGAGGGTGCTATAAACGCCTTATTTGAATACCCACAACCACCAATCGAGGATTTGGAAATGATCCTTAACCTATTTCAACAAACCCTTTTGCAAATTTCTGATTCTAAACTTAAAGAAGAATGGGATAAAAAATATGTTTTATATGCTAAGAAGTTTATTACTCATTTCGAGCCAATGGCTTAAGTTTCTTTTTCGTTTTTCGTTAACTATTATAAAATTTACTTAATCTAAGATCAACTAACTATTCATTCATCATACACAAGTATTTGCTAATGTTTTAATAATTTTCTAACAAATAAATTTAATCAATATATAATATCACGGTCTGTTTACTCGTAACCTTGTTGTACTTTCTTTCTATTAATTGCATTAATTCTTCGTATCAATTGAAATTCATACCAAACGAATTTGACACCCAATTTAGATTGTGTGCGCACATATGACTTGATATATAAATATAAAATATGGTTTATACAATCACAAGACAAAAGTTTTGGTTATATGCCAACATGTTTGCATATAAAGATGACTACATTCTTGGTACAGATGGCGATATAAAGGCATTCATCTTGCGAACACTTGTGGAATGTGTTTGGTGTGCGATGGGCTCGATTCTATAAATAATGCAAGACCAAGACATGTGTGCACATTGATTGTCATATATATATACAACTTACTATTGTGGAAGGAGATACAAGCCATTTGAATGCATAAATTGGCAACCACTACAATCATTTAATTGAGATTATATCCTATGAAAATGGTGATGGTAAAGTTTAATCCAATTGGATCGTCATTTGAGGAACAGGAAAAAATGAATTTAGGAAAGATACACCAATCACGCTTGTCAGATTGAATGTAAGCAAATCATTCGATATATGGCTATGAATTTTGTTACACACACACACACACACACACAAATAAACAAGAATAAATCTATGTGAATTGATATGGCGCAATAGATGGTCTGGAACCATTCGACATTCATCTTGAAAGTACAAAAAGATTGACGGACATTGCCAATAGAGGAGATGGAATATACAAACCTAACCTAACTGTTGATGTGAAACATGAGGATGAGATCTTTAAAAATAGCCACTTGTCAGGAGATGAAGAGACAGAAACAGAGGCGCATTGAGAACATATATACACATCGATGATGATGATGATGATGAGGAGGATGATGGGGACAGGATGTCCACACACACACACACACACACCATCGACATCGATGTGATGAACATAATAATGGGAGGCAATGTCTCGCCCCCATCGAACCCTCCATAGCATATGTGGCCGCAAAAATATACTCTCAATTTGATAGACCGAGAAAGTAGCAGCAACCACCATTGTGCTACCGTTCGAATGATAGGATCGAATAAATACAGGAGCGACATTCCCGTTTGACATTGAAGACACTGAATGCACCACCAGACTCATTGCATTCAGCATCAAGTGGGAATAAATCACAACGAAGACGAATACGAAGGCGACGACGACGGCGGCAGCGTAGAATTCTGATTCGAACCCAATGTTGTGCCGATGTTGCTGCTGTTGCTGCTGCTGCTGGTACTGATGTTGGTTGATGAGGTGGCAACTATTTGCATGAAACTACTTTGAGATAATTTTAGAAGATGCAACAGTTGCCACTTTACATTCGAATTCGAATTACTGTGCTCGTACTGTTTTTCATTCGGTTCAGTTCTAAACGTTATGTGTGCGTGTGTTTCATAGAGAAGAAAGTACCATCAACACCATCTTCCTATTTTCTTTTTCCTTTTTCTTCTTCTCCTCCTTCTTCTTCTTCTTCTTCTTCACCATTCTAGTAGCAGTAATAGAAACGAAGTTCTATGTTCGAGTCGAACGAGCCACACTCCAGTCGGTGTTTGATTCGAACAGTGTCTTTCATTTGGTCGGTTCACTTTGAGACACTTGTCCGATTGCCAAATCACCCATCGTTTTGTATTTTTTTGGGTATACCAGTGCCACCGAAACATTCATCAGCAAATTCCACCTTGTTTGCATTTGAAACATCGAAACGAAGTGAGAGAAAAACGAACCCGTTGAATAATCGTTTGGAATAGGCCGTAAATACTGCGTGAACGTAAGTTAGAACAACACTGTATACAGCTGAATATACCGAGATGCCGAGATCATTCTTGATCACCAATCGACGCTATTGTACCACATATACCAACCATAACAATAGCAGCATCAGCAGCAACAAGAACAGCAACGGGACCATCAACGTAAAAAGCAATCTAAATCACAATGGTAAGTTAAAACTCATACACGTGTTCTAATGTGTTTTTGAGAAAAAAAACTAAACTAAATATAAAACCAATTATTATGTTTTGTTTTATCAAATAGAAGTATCACCATCATTTCTTTCAGTATCACGTGATCGATTGGTACGATCCACTCCGATCATATGGTCCAAACATTCATTGGCCGATAGCGGAAGTAGTGATGATAATGATTCAATACGAAATGATTCTGCAATAACCATTTCATCGAAACATTCAATGAAACAATATCGGACCAAACGTAAGCAGAATCCTCTTATTCAACCATTAGATTTGGTGGTATCCAACAAACAATCGTCAACATCAACGACGGTAACGACACGTTCATTGGTGCACAATAAACGCGATTCAAAGGGTGAAAGTAATTTATCGAGCGATGACGATTGCAGTTCGACAACATTGGATAATGTAAGTGCTTGAATAATAATTTTAATAATGAATCAATATTTATTTGAACTATAATGTAGGATCTGTTGAATCTAACTCCACCATCGACACCAAGTGAATCGACATCACCGAATGGTGAAATTCATATATGTGCCGATTGTGGTAAACGGTATAGTACGTCATCGAATCTGACTCGACACCGTCAAACCCATCGTAGTGTTACGGATAAGAAGGCACGAAAATGTCCACATTGTGACAAAGTCTACGTATCGATGCCAGCCTATTCGATGCATGTACGAACGCACACTCAAGGATGTCAATGTCACTATTGTGGAAAGTGTTTCAGTAGACCATGGCTACTACAAGGACATATCCGTACCCATACTGGTAAGTTAAACGAAACAACAGAAAAAAGAACATTTTTTCCTCTTAATCGAATTTGTCTGATAAATATCTATCATTCACACTCCTTCACAGGAGAGAAACCGTTTAAATGTCACATTTGTTCTAAGGCATTTGCCGATAAGAGGTTCGTATAATGTGGTAAACATATTATGAGATACTAATGAACACAAAAATTGAATTTTTTTAAAAAAAATATATAACAGCAATCTTCGAGCTCATGTACAAACCCATTCATTGACCAAACCGTACATTTGTGAACGATGTGGAAAGGCGTTTGCATTGAAAAGTTATTTGTATAAGCATGAAGAGTCGTCATGTATGAGAATGCATCGAGATTCGGCATCAAACACCAAAGGTAACGATGAAAATGATCAACATCATCATCATCATCGTAATCATGATACGATGATCTATGAGAATGCCGATCGGAAACATTCGACAAATAAACATTCGGCGGCATTGTTACAGGTAGTCAGTTAAACAAACATTTTTAAACCATTTTATATTCATTTTATTTTATTTTATACTTGTACACATTTGCATGTAAAATTAACTTGTTGTTGTTGTTGATGTTGTTGATGTTGTAATCATTTGATAAATATACTTTTAAACCAATTTATTTTAGTATATGCAATTGTATTATGTAAAAAAAATGTCGAATCGGGATGAAATATATTCTTACATTGACAGTTTTACATTTTTGTTTCAGGCTCATAATCAGTGAAGTGAAGTGAGTGTCTACTGTGAAATAGGAAAAAAAGAGAGAACTCATTTGTTACACGTGTTGTGTGTTGAGTTGGAAGCAGTTTTACTTTGCATATAGGCAACTATGTTCCTAAATTCAGTTGTTAAAGTTTAAACAGTTTGCGATTTGGCAGGATGTCACGCGAATCATTTGGTGCGACCAACCGCATTCATAGAGTGTCAATTGAAGAAAGAGAGGGAGAATAGATCGCAACATTCAAAACAGCACGCGACTGGAACGAGTCAAGTCAACGACAATAGTGAACATTGATTTAGTGCGATCCATTTCTATTCTAGTCCCGAAGCAATGTGTTGACCTCGAACATAAACGCACACGAACGAACGAAGCTGGTCATCAATAATACAAATGGACATTATAAATGGATCGGGATGAAGGCCAAAACACATATATGAGGTTCCAAATTGACAAGTTTGGTTTCTTGTCATCATCATTGTCGATTGTTGATTTAAATTAATTGTTATTAACAATGTAATAGAAGAGGGAACAAGAGGTGTACATATTGTTGGGAGATATGCCAACAAGACAGAACAGCCACATCACGTACAACAATTAGGATAGTTTCGGGTTCAGGAGACGATCCCACCAAAGAAAAAAAAAACAGAACGATCAAGTAGTTGTCGTTCAGTGGTGATGTTCAGTGTGGAACCTGAGAAAGCGGATCAAATCAATGCTACCATTGACAGTGTTTAGTTCCTCTTAGTCGTCGTCGTCGTCGTCTTCGTTGTCGTCGTTGTCGACGTGAGATTCACGATGCTTTCGTGTAAGTGTGGATGCTAATAATAGCGAATCGAACCGACATGTATTGGAGAGGCCCAACAGTTGTCGGTCTCATCATTTGTTTAGACAATGTTTTAGCTCAGAATTAAATATATATATACTGTTCCTTACAGTGGTAACGGCGTTGCGATCTAAATCTCTCTCTCTCTCTCTCTCTCTTCTCTCTCTCTCTCTCTCTCTCTCTCTCTCCCTCTTGTACTATGTCTTGAATTCATCGTTGTGCCGGGGATGTTCACCGATATTTCCTTCTTATGATAGACCCATAGGCAGACACACACACACACACACACTCACAAACACAGAAGTAAACTTTTCGAATTTGGTATACAACAACGACGACGACAACGTCGACGACCACGCCAATCACTGGTAAACAGTTAGTAGTGCGTAAAATCATTTGCATCATCTCATTCAATCACATATTCTTTCCAACTGAAGTCGATGATTTCAATTTTACGGTTCCATTAAACCGAACGGCATTTTCAATCATATCATCATCATCACCAACATCATCATCACCAGAAATAGTTATAGTCTTCGTTCTAAACAGGTCGATCAACAACCATAACCACGTTCTCAGGTTAGTCGGCAATGTATTCGCAAAGTAAGTGATTGGCTACTTTCACACATCACTCACACATGATTGCCTTATATGGAAATTAGATTCATTCAGTTTTCAAATTGATGTTGAAGTTTTGTTGTTGTTGTTATTGTTATTGCAATTGAGCATTACAAATTGAAATCAATTCTGACATTTGAATACTTTCATTTTATAAAATCTAGGAACCGAAGCAACCATCGCAATGGCAGAAGTAACATATGCAACCGATGAATCATTCTTCGATACCGAATTCATTTCAACCAAATTCGGTTTGGTACGAATATGTCAATTTGTAAGTGAAAAAGTTTAACACTTATAGAATTGAATGTCAAATCTTCTTTCACTTACATAGGTAATTGCATTATTAAGTTTGATCGTGGTCGAGATTCCTAGTTGCCGGTTCAGTCGAAGTCTCAACATTTATGTCTTCATTGCATCATCTAGTTTGATCTTTGCCATTATTGTATTGATTATCTTTCTGACACGATTCTATAAACAAATAGAACGCTACATCAACTTGCCATTAACCGTAAGTGCATTGGTATTAAAAAGTAAATTAATTTTTCTTTTTTTCTTCTCGATCAAGTTATTGGTCAACGAATCTTTAGCTATCATATTCTGGTTGATTGCATCAATTTTGATCATCTTTACCAATTGTGAAGGCAGTGGACCAAAGGTTGCCTACATTATTGCAGGGGTAAGTAATCATTTGAACTGGAAATAAATTCCTAAAATTAAAATTAAAAAAAAATAACAAAATTAATCGGATTGATTTTTAGATTCTAGGATTTCTCGCTACAGTTGCATTCGCTTATTCGGCACAGATTTCCTATAATTGGTTCCGAAATGGTTCGATCGTTGCCACATCATAGAACGAAACGGTAGATCGGATTACATTTTCTAAAAATGAATTGGTCAAACCATTAATTTTAAATTTATGTTCAAGTTCACAAAAAATAATAAATAAATGAATTGAACTTACCAAACTTTCTTCTATCGTTTTATTATCAACATTATCAGATGTCATCTGTACCAACAAAGAAAAAAAGATTAATCGTTAATAATATCGTTATATAATCAAACGAAATTAGTTTTAATCTCAAACAAAAGATGTCGTAACAAACTACATTTTTGAAAATTAAATCTCAGTAAAACAGGATTGAATGAACTCTAACTAAAACAAGAATGAACTTCGTTCTACAAGAATTATTTTGACATCGGTCTATTTTTCAATCTATTCCAATCAATTATTTAAATAAAATAAATGATTTAAAATGGGTTCTATGATTGTTACTAAAATAAACAACAACAAAACAAATTGGTATAGTACAATTCTTGCTTCTGTGTACGTGACATTTGAAACAAGCAAGAAAGTGGAAGAAACCTGAAAAACAACAGGATCATTAGAGTGCATGGGAGAGAGCGAGAGAAAGATTCATAAATGTGAATGCGAGACGCGATTGGCTGGGGAACATCATCATCATCATCACCACCACCATCATATGCCTTACAGTCCGGGACATGTTACTAATGAAGTTACCTTGAAATCATTTTCTGCTTTCATTCAACGATGGCAAAGTCTAGTGAAAGTGTTGCTGAATGAATGAACCGATTAGTGGCATGACAAGTCCAACCAATACAGGACAATGTTGCCGTAGTTCGTTTACATAACTTGTTTTCCATTCCACACATTCGACTCAATATATTTGAGTGTGTCCGTGCTCCAACAACGTTTAGAGTTTGTTGTACGAGAATGTGAAACATGAGTTAATTAGAAGAGTTTACCGAACGAACCGAGACAACAACAACAACAACAACAATAAAAAAAGTAACAAAAAACAAAATTTTCAAAAACGACAACTATATGGGACCCCGGAGAATGGTTGTGCTTGGATCAGATTCCTGATCCATTGTTAATTAGATGAAAGTTCACGTTTCTGAAGTGATGAAACACAATCCTTGACTAAGAATAAGAAAATAATAAATAAAAAACAAATAAATATATATATATATTTGTGAGTGGAATCACACATAGATCGACAAACGATACGGTTCGATTCGTTTTGTAATTTACGAAATCAAGTAAATTGATTAGTTCATTTGTTAAATATAATAGCATAATAATATTAAATTGAATGAAAAAAAAAGGATGGAATTGACCTGTACGAACGAAGTGGATACACTTCGATTATTGTTGACAGCAACAACGGCAACAACACGGTGTCGGTGGTTGTCAATTCTAATTATAAGGTATAGAGATACGAATGGGCAGACAATCGAATGCAATGCCTAAAATGAACATGACCGATCGATTAAACGCAAATTGTAAAATGAGAATGAAACATAGAACGGGAAAAGGATAGAGAATGAAAGAAAGAAAGAGAGAAAGAAAGTGTTAATAACGGCGTGTCAGACACGAGTCAAATTGGGGGACTAATTACAATTCAACACATAGATAGATAGATCAATTGGAGAACTATAACGTTGGCCACACTCTATCAATGGTGTCTCGCTTAATCATCAATATACCTAACAATAAATATCATGGTGAACATTACCGAACGAACGAAATGGTGAAGGTCACCTAATTTAGTAATTATACTATGCTATAGTTATAACAACATTGATCATGACCCCTATTTGATCGATTTTGGTGTTTGTTTGTTTGTGTGTGCTTGTGTGCTTGTGTGTGTGTGTGTGTGTTGACTACAAAACATCGACATGGACGTTAAATATTTATGGGAAAAACAATATAATATAGCTGTAAAAAATAGATCCGAAACATGTGCTTTGTACAACAAACGGATTTGGCAATATAATGTCAGTGATTGAGTCATTGTGACCAGATTGACATCGAAGGGATCGTGACAACGATCCAAAATGGAATATATGTTTGAAAGACAATGGTGACAAACAAATGGATAGAGCAAAAAAAATAATAATAATAAAAATAAATAAATGACGACGACGACGATGATGTAGAAAAAGACAATGAGACGTTAAAATTTGAGTCATCCACACGTGCCACATAACTACATGGATTCCGTTTTATTGTAACAAAACGTAAAACAAAAAACAAAAAAAAAATCTGAAACATTATTCTCATATCTTTTTGTGGTGTTTAATTCAATTAACGAATCAGTGGCAATAGTGACGGAGCACTTCTTTCTCTCATTCTCCGACCTAGCTAGTGCCTCATTCATTTGTACGGCGGCGACGGCAGCATCATGTATATCCACGCGTACAATTGGTTGGCGCATTTAGGCGGCCAATTTAATTTCATTACTTCGAGGACGCCTCAACTACTCAGTACTGGCTAACTTTTACTTTCATTCTCTCTCTCTCTCTCTCTCTCTCTCTCTCTCTCTCTCTCTCTCTCCTACCAACTCTCACTTTCTAATGGCGGCGGCATTTTATTCACAGTTGACCTCTTTCAAATCGGCATGAGAGAGATTGAAAGGAAGAGAGAGTGAAAGAGAGAGTGACACAGTAACCTCAAACTTTGAAATTGTTTTCTAGTCAAGCCCGCCATCATCATCAACATACAACATCATCATCTGTAGCAGCAACGGTGGCAGTAACGGTGATGGTGGTGGTGGTGGTGTTGCTGGCCCATTACGTTCGAAAGTGAACTTTTTGTTTTTCTTGACTACCACTTTCACTAGGCAATGTTCATTGGACAATCATGGATCAGTGAGAATAGACACGATTTGTTGAGTTGAGCTATATACGGTGACCATGATGATGATGTTGATGATGATGATGGTAATGATGACGAGCAGGATGATGATGAGCATGATTAGGATTGGTGATTGTATCCCACAGTTATCTCCCATGTGAACCAAGTGGACACATCGATATATATACACACACACGCATTAAAAGTTAAATGGGCAACCTTGAAAACCATTGATAGGTCTATATAATAGGAATAGATCATACAAACTAAATACTCGATAAAATTGAATCATTAGTGAAGAAAAAAACGATATACATGAATGTAATATTTTAATTTGGTTCATTGGATCCAATCAATTTCAATAATGGACCGATCGATTAAATCTCGTACCTGACCTAATCAGATCAGATTAAAATATATAAGTTAAAGTAATAAGGTGGTGGTACATCGTACACGTACATACATAATGTTCGTCTAATAGGATCGTTGATACAAAGTTGATTGTTGTTGTACTCTTTATCGTTAACTCATTCCATTGATTTGACACTATCATTCGACTCATTCTCTCTCTTTCGTTTATGTATGAAAAAGACGACGACGACGACGTCGACGACGATGAAGAAGAAGAAGAAGAAATAAAAATAAAAGCTATTGCTCGATGTTCACCTTGAATCCGTACGTACAGTTATAATGGTACATACAATGGCTAACAATTCAATTGCATAATCACAACGAAACCCGTGGATCGTTTCTATGGGATTGTATTGATACAAACATTCGTACACGATTGTAAGATCACAATTTTTCTGTACGATTGTGGTATCCAATTGGTGTCATACATTCCGATTAGTTCATTCAACCAAAGAAAGAAGAAAAAAGAAGAAGAAGAATAAGACGAAGCCAATGTACTTCCTATAATTGATAGAAAATTGGATTGCATAGAATAATAATAATAATAATTGGACACGTGTAATCAAATAATCGAGCGTCGATTTAGTGACCCATACACCTGGATC
The DNA here is from genome assembly GCA_029204025.1 of Blomia tropicalis. Classification (NCBI taxonomy): domain Eukaryota; kingdom Metazoa; phylum Arthropoda; class Arachnida; order Sarcoptiformes; family Echimyopodidae; genus Blomia; species Blomia tropicalis. Next base: position 13,102,875 of record CM055089.1, on the reverse strand, counting down.
TATATTTTGACGACGATGACGACGACATATAAATCATTAATGCTTATATGACAAGTCATATGAGATATAGGTGAAATGAATGGTGTGTGTGTGTGTTAAGCCACATCAGAATGTATAAAATTGTACGTTATGGAAATGGCACGTTCACGGCTCAAGTCGATCATATCAAAGCATCATCATCAACATCGTCATCATCATGGATGATGGTGATGATGATGGAAAGGGGGAAAAGGAATGATACGGCAAATGGTACGTTCATGGCACATCAATCGTAACGGGCATATCAAATACATTCATTAATGCTGGTTGCTTTTTTTGGTTGGTTGGTTGGTTTGGTTGGTTCGTTGTTTGCTGAGTCTGGTATCACAACCAACACCATCACCATGTGTAGAACATGGCACATTATCATTGTTGAACGATGATCGTCACAACAGTAGCTGATAATGTGCCACAACGCATTATAATCGGCCATAAGAGAAATGGGGAGAGCGAGCGAGTGAGAGCAAAATTGATGCACTAGATGCACTAATGCTACAAATGCATCCAATCTCCTAAATGACGATTCATCAATCTGTATTGTCATTTATAATGAAAAAATAAAAAATGTTTGGATCTTCAATCGACCACATCAAAACAACAATCAAGAGCAACAACAACAACCACAATATAAATAATAAAAAACATTAAAAAAATCTGTTGCCGTTGTCCGGCAAACGTCAGCAAAAGCGGTGACTAATAAGAAGAAGCGTAGATTGACAAGACAGAAAATTAATCAAAAAATTGGTCTCTCGTCACCGCCATTTAATTGCATTCCGCATCCAATATTATGCAAGGTCAATGGGACCAACAGGATAAGGTGTTCATATACAGGGATTGTATATATATATGTGTGTGTGTGTATATATTGTATACATATGACTTTTTCCCCTCCCACCATCACATTTACACCATATAAATATATCGATTCAAATTGGTCTCAAAGTGACACTTGCCGACGATTCCTGACGTCATAGAGTATTATTTTCTTTCTTTCTTTCTTTTTAAATAGTCACAACACAAATGAGAAATAGCATACAAAAGAAACAATAATAAAAAATAAAAAAGTATACGTGTGGTGCATTATGTGACTTGTCTTATTTGCACCGTTCGACCTATCGATCGACGCCTCAAGTTCCAAACCACACACACACACACATAGTACAGTTTAGTGCCACATTAAAGGGAAAAAATGTTCAAGTCTGAACTTGCTTGCTTGCTTGCTTTCTTTCTTTCTTTGCTTACTTTCCAGGTCTATCTGCATGTATGTTTTGTGTATGTGACCATTTGCATGACTTGTACGAAGTGAACGATCAACATAAACGAGAGAATATATGTTGCCTATCGTGATGTGGACAGTGTTCAATGTATGTCAAGGCGAATGCAATCTCTCTCTCTCTCTCTCTCTCTCTCTCTCTCTCTCTCCCTCACACTATTTTGTCGGTTTCACTACGTTGCCCGTTGGCTCGTGCAAATGTGTATATGGCCAATCTATGTTTGTACGATGTATGTGTGTGTGTGTTGTATGATCAACGATCGATTACGTACGATTACGTTTCCATCATCCCTCAACAAGTGACGATGATGATTGACTATAAAACGGTAACCATATGGTCAAATAAACAAAAATAAAATAATAGATTCGATTAAAATTGATGATCATTTGGTATTGTAACTATTCGATCATTCGGGCAGGGATTACCTTTCATAAAATGTTCATTATCAGGCTCGATAATTTTCAAACTCATCTCAAACATGCAATTATTATTATTATTATTGATTTTATATGAAGTGAACATTTAGATTTGAAACGAGTGTTGGTGGCGGTGGCGGTGGTTTATACAGTTTTTGGCTGGAAGGCTAGAGTCACGCGGTTGCTGCCATCGTTGCAATCGGGAGTAATCATGGGACAACTATGTTTGCACGACAACATCAACAACATTGCCCCTGCATCTGCCCCATCGTCATGATGATGATCATCATCATCATCAACAACATCATCATGGAGTGGGAATGGGCTTGAACATTGCCATAGTCATCGGACAAGAATGGCTTCGATACAAAAAGTCCACAAATAAACAATTTAACCAAAAAAAGAAAAAACATTAATCAATAATAAATAAAAAACAGATGCAACGACCCCAAACCAGGAACTGGTTAAGTGACCAAATATAGATCAATGATATAGTACCAAAATTGTTCAAAGTTGAACAACAACAACAACAACAACAAAAACATCAACTAAGCATTTGTAGTAATGATTCAAATTTTTTAATCAACATTTAGTTATTATTATAATAATAATAGTCAATTGAAAACATATCGCATTTGTATGAATGTGTTTTTTGTTTGTAATGTTTTTATGGACTTGGTCCTCGTTTTTGTCCAAACAATTTTGTTGGATGACATCAAGAACCAAGATTAAAGCACTCAAGAATCGATTGATCAGTTTCAATTCAGGGCATGCATTGAATTGTTGTTTCACAAAAAATGGATTGAACCACATTTCGGTCCACATTTGCCTACTATATAAATATTATAATATTAAACATTTTTTTTGATCACATTTTGGGACCATATTTTAATGTCTAATTGTCTATTGATTGAAGCGTGATAAATACAGTTGCTTGAATTATTGTCTTCAGTGCATTTGATCAAGAGTGTTGGGAGAGAAAGAAAGAGAGGGAGAGAGAAAAGAGGAGAGATTTGTCCCAGATTTGAAAGATTAGATAGATAAAGGAAAGAGTGATGAGAAAGCATCAAATCAAATTGTACAGAATGATGAAGTTATGTGTCGTTGTTGTTGTTTTTTTTTGTTCATGTATGTGTACGAATGTAGGTGTGTTCGTGTTTGTGTGTATTTGTTATGATGATCGATGATGATGATAGCAAGATGATGAGCTAATTCAATTCAACAAATTGAAACATAAATATATATGTAACGGGGAGAGAGAGAGAGAGAGAGAGAGACAGGGTCGTAACAAATGGTGGATGATAATAATAAGGAACGACCAGATCGGGAAAAAGAAAAAGTCGGTCGACCTTGTTTAATTTAAACAATATTTCGTTTGGTATTGTATGGGGGAAAGAGAGAAGGTAGGAGAGAATGGGAGGGCACCCACCTGGACCCGACTAGGGACCGCAGACAACGTATGTGTACATGATTGGAATAATTCATCCGCATCATGTACTGATCCCATTCTCCTATACACTCGAAATGACTATAATACTAAAATTGTCGTACTACTGTCAAATCGAGTGTTGATACGAGTGGGGCCATAGGGTCGTTGCTGGTGTTTGTATGTCAATGTTTCTTTTTTTCATGTTTATGTATGATTGTATTGATTCGTCCATTCAGCTATGTTTAAATATATGTAATGTGTATGTTTGTGTGTGTGTGTGTTGATCTAAAAGTTGTTGGGAAGATTCATATGCGCTTCCATTTGAAGACCTTTAGCAATCTCCGTATCGACACTATCTGGAGGAACGCCGACCGTCGTGAGCAAACCTTTGAGCACCTTCAGCTCCTTATGCAACGAATCGACCTTCTTACGTAGTTGATCATTTTCGCGTGCCAATTCGGAAACCTTTTTCTCGGTTTCACGGCTGCGAACCTTTGCCTTCTCCCGGCTCTTTCGTACGGCAATATTGTTTCGTTCACGTCGTTTCTTGTACTCATCCGAACCTTTATCCACATTTTTCTTTGCACTATGTTTCGAACTGCGACTACTCTGCGAATTGCGTCCATGCGATGAGCCGGAGCCGAGGCCAAAGTGCATCGGACGAAGCATATTCGAGGAATCGTCATCGATCGGTACGACACGATTGTTGGACACATTCGGTATGCGAGCATCGTTGGCATAGGTCGGTGCAAACGGGCCCGAGTTGAAGATTGAGTTTTGACTGCAACCGGTTGAGAAGTCGACTTCGCCTTCGAGCGGTTCTTGTTTGACTGATGAACTTGCTTCGAGGCCATAACGATCGGTGCCTAGTGATGGCTGTTGAGGCATTTGTGAATGATGCTGATACGTCGTCGTATTATAATGAGAAGAGGAATGCGATGTTTGTTGCTGCTGCTGCTGTTGTTGTTGGCTCTGCTGTTGTTGTTGCTGTTGTTGACCCGACGACCCGTTATTATTATTTGGGTGCAAACTCGGGACCGAGTTGACTGAGGATTGAGAAGCTGCCGAACTATGCAGATTATGGTGCGATACGCCCAATTGAATTGACGTATTACGATTCTGTCCAAGACCGGACCCGTTCTTATTCTCCTGACCACGAATCAAGTTGGGAAATATGGATACCGATTCGTCGAGTACGTTTTGGTTCGTATTAACACTGCTTAGATCGTTGTTTCGCATAAACTGCTGAATGGACATGTGGTCGAATGTGAGCTCCGGAGAGTTGAGATCGGTCGGAATCACGTCCGACCCGTGCACCGGATGCTGCAATGCGGGTGAGGCACACTTGGCCAAACGGCCGTTTGATGCCTTACTATTATCGTATGATGTCGTATTGAGTGGTGAAGTCTGTTCATAGAAGTGCGAATCCATTCCAACCATCGAGACCGGGCTGCATATTAATGGCCACTCAGTGTCAAGCTCATAGGACCGTTGTTGCTTGTAGGACGCCGTCGTGACCAGAGGTTCGGACGGCTGCACGCTGAATACAGCAGCAGCCGATTTGCCGTTTATGGGTGCAATGAATATGGGCCGACAACGAGGTCGGCAATTGGTTTCGTCGTCGTTTGGACGATGTGTGTAAATAACCAAGAAAAAATGTCAGATGGACCGGTATAGAACGGCCAAATGTGGGTTATCAAATCACCAATCAAAATGGAGGATTCTCTTTTTCACACACACACACACAACGGTAAGGTATGTACAATTGGAGAAGGGGAAATTACGTTTCGTTTCGGGAAGAATTTATATATTGAAAAAAATAAATAAATAAAAATTGGTTCCGTCGTTGATTGTTTTACAGTTTGGAATGAATGTTTGTTATCGATCAAAAACCAAAAAACAAAAACAGGTATCTGAACAATTCCGATTGTACAGAATTGTACAACATATATTTAAAAAAAAGAAGGAATATAAAAACACACACACACAGTGTACACACAGGAAACCCTTGTCAACACGGGGGTAACAAATATTGATGAATGATGATGGTAAGTCAACTGATGGGTCAATTGGGGGTAAATCAATAAATTCAAGAGTCAGTCAATCAAGAATTATGAGAACGCGCTGAAGACACTAAGTCTGGAAACTGATTTTGTTGAAGTTGTGTGAACGCGCCAAGAGGAGAGAATCGATTGCTGCTCGATGACTCAAGCACAGTCACATAAAAGAGGCTTGATGCGTACTGACGTACTGACAGAGTTGAATGTTGGTGTCTATGTGTGTCTATGCGTGTGTATATTTGTGTATGTATTTGACTGTTGGATAGATCTCTTCGATGTTGGTCGCACCGCTTGCAACTGGCATATGCAATGCGGGGCAACAGGAGTGGATTGAAGTCAACTGAGCTTGCTGGGCGTAATGTAATGCTCGACGTCTATGAGTTAGTTGAGTTGAGTTGAGTGAGTGAATGAATGTATCTCTATCAATATGTGCGTGTGTAAGGGCGCCAGACTAGTCAAAGCACGCATGCCAACAACAAGGTGGCACCCTTCTCTCCCAATAGTATATTCGGCTCCCACACACACACACACATTCATACAGACACATTGATTTGATGTATCTGGAAGCATGGAAGCGCATGGCGCCCGATTGATGATGGAGGCGCCAATGGTCGTGGCCAAACAAGTGCTAACGAGTTCGTGCTAGTGAAATGTAGTGTCCTTCGCCACCACCACCACCACAATGATCGGCAATGCTGGTGGCAAAAGCCATTGGGAGCGAGTCATATACTCTGAGCTCGAATATGCGATCATCTCTCTCTCTCTCCCTTGATCTCTCTTTCGCTCTTTCTCAGTCACATGTTGCTGTATCGATCTAGACGGCCATTGCCGACAACAACGCCGACACGATCGCCCATCTTGCTAGATGCATACATACACACACACACACACACACACACTAATCGCTAACTAAACGATCCTTGACCCTTCTAATTGGCTTGTCGATTCGTGCATCCCAACATTTAGCTAAACTGAACTGAAGAAAAAACATACAAAAAAAAGTATAACGGCGTAATCAAGGCCCATATTGGTGACAAAGTAGCGCATTTGTGACTATTGAATGATTATATGAAGGTGGTAGTGGGTTGTTCATTCAGTAATGGGCCGATTGGATATACCAAAAATAAGAAAAACGAAATTGTAGGATGAAAGAGAAAGCACAAATGGTAAAAGTTGCAACCGAACATAACCATGATGATGATGATGAGGTGGTTGGCAGTCCATTCAACCGATGACGACCCACGTCAAAAAAAAAACGGTGGAGAAGAGGAAATGGTCGGGCTATCCTGGTTTGCCCAGCCACCGTCATCACCACCACCAAAAAATGTATCCATCCATCTATCGATGGTGTATATTATCACCGGTGACCGACACAAGAACGTGTGATCGTGTTCATGTTTGCCATCCACCATTTTCGTGGCCATCTCAGTTGTACATACAATCAAATACACACACACACACTCACATAGACACACACCGGTTATACGTCCAAAGTTGGCAATGGAAAAATTTTGAAGGCGACCGAAACCAGCACCTACCACTACACGGGAATCCGACAGTCAGACCAGTCAGTCAATTTTCTTTTTTTTTTCTCTATGTGTGTGTGTGTGGACGACAATGTGAGCCATCTCGTTTGTGCCATCTTACTGTAGGTTTCCATTTGGTGTACGCTTCGCATTTATTTCCACTGACGGTCGCCTATATGGTTTATAATGCCATACGATTTTGCGATCGACGACGGTCTGGCTTCCTTCGGCTTGTTTCTGCCATTGCTGTAGTTGCTGCTTTTCATGATGATGATGATGATGTTGGCACGGTTTGGCCCGATTGTGTGAAGAGAAAGTGAAAACGAAAGCGAGTTCGCAGTCCATGTACAGAATGTAACATAACGAATGGAAGTGAAAGTGAACACACGACTCGCCCCGTTGATTGATTCACGACACAATCGACCTTGAGACAAAATGGTCTGGTCATAATCGACCAAGTGGCACAAGTGTCACTTTCAAAAATGGCTTGTTGAAGACAATTTCATGCATTCAAACTCACAAACTCACCGACACATACACACATACAATACCGATTCTCTATCATCTATACGAGATTTTGGTTTTTACAACAGGAAGTGTGTGCGTGTTAGTACATTATAACTTTTTTTTCCTACAAATGCAATCATTGTTTAAAGATCCTCAAATGTAATGTGTAGAAGAAACATTTTTTATTGTTAGGACACATACAAAAGAAAATATATTGGGTTGAACTTTATACAAAATCGGATAGTTTACGCATCTTAGGTGACGTTACATTGACATTGACTGTTATGGAATGTGCCTGGTAACAAGGTCCTGGTTAGTGTGATAGTAGATCGAATAGGAAAACATAAATGCATCTCGAGCATGGTAAAGTGACATCTTCGTCACCAAACGACCAAACCAACACCATAACGACCATCATCATCATCAACCACATGATGTGGGTGTCCACAAACACACAACCATTGATGCACATAATAATTATTATGATTGGAGCATAAAGTACGCCAAATGCTCGTCCATCACCATAACGAATCGATATCTGACTTATGATTCGACTTTGTTCGCACCATTTGTACATCAAGGCAAACATACCAAATGTGCATTTTATATGTTGTTACATTGTTGGTATCCATCTTTCTCTCTCCCATTTTAAATGCTACACTTTTTTTAACGTGCGAAAGGCTTAAAACACAATCACATTCATTTAACTTTGACATTTGTTAGATTGGTAACCCTTATTCAGATGAAGATGGTCTTACTTCAAACTGGTCTTAGGCACCTCCCTATTTAGGGGTAATTGAAAACCATTTACAGTCAGAACAACAAAAAAAAAAAAAATACGAATCGTTTGATAGTGTGTGAAGAAAGAAACATAAGAAAGATTAGCCACCATTTGGAAATAAATTAATTGGTCGACGTCAAAATTGAATGGTGTCCAAATGACAGGTGGGTAATCTTAACTAAACAAGCAAGAATGTTAAACTATTAAATGTCGCATTACATTGATTTTTGTTGTAATATTTGTAGAATATAATGGTAAGTTTTAGTTGACCATAAAAGTTTAATCAAACAATGAATAATGTTAGAATGAATCTACCGAGAAGAGAATCTACATTTACATACCGAAAAAAACCCAAACACGCACACACACACACACAAAAAATTTAAATTAAACTAGAAAAAAGTTAATAAAAAAACTGGTAAAAAGTTTTTTAATGTATATCAAATAATACGTAATGGAATAAATTGTCATATACGGAAAAAATGGTAACAAAAAAAAAGAAAGAAAGAAATCGATAGAAAAGGTGCAGAGTTGGTAGGAGGGATGAAGTGAAACACATTAGATATGTTTCGGTGATTCAACGGAAATTGTAATATATTGTATATATGGCCTACAATGATATATTATTACACACAACATTGAGATGAAACATTCTTATTTGTGGAAGTACACCAAATCGGATTTTCCCCAATAGAATTTACTAGACTTTGTTTTACAACAACTCGAGTACGACGTAGACGATAAGGATTTGAATAGCAACAATCGATGACATTGGCTTGTACACTTCACTACACCTAATCTATTAGTTGCTATGTTCAAAAAAAGCATAAATTTTTTTTTAATATAATGTATCGCTATATTGGCATATAGACATCGTCCCAAAAGAAATGAAAAGAAAAGAAAAGTATTTGTCAAAATAAATTGGTCTACAATCAAAGATCGAAACAACGATTTTAATCGATAATAATTATAGTATAAATTTGCATTCAATCAAACAATAATACACTAAATTGGTCCGAAAACATGGTGACAGAGTTGAGTAGTATTCAACAACAACAACAACACACACACACACACACGCCCACACCTTTAACAAATGTTTTTGAAGTACCCAGGTAAGAGGAACTCGCGAATCTCAACTTTCTTTCTTTTTTGTGTTTGGCCCTTTTTCATTCACTTTTTCCCATAAATGGAATTGTGATTGTATAAAGTGGGAAAAATTGTTGTCAACGGCTCCGTAATTGTAAAGTGAGACGAAGAGAAAATAAAAATATAAAATAAAATAAAATAAAAAAAGGAGAAGAGAAGCCGAACAAAAACCCATTACCTATTGAATAGGGAAACAAGATGGTACAGGATTGACAGCAAGAGAATGAAAATGATTCTTAGGGACATGGTACGGCAAGTGGGCGCCAAGTGTTACCAAGGTTCTCTACTTTTTTTTTGGTACGTGTTGAAGTATTGGCTGGATCTAACCAGTCCTAACCGATATATTTAAGTGCAGTGAATGGAAGCTCAAATGAGAGAGAGAAAGAAGGGAACTACTAGCTCCGGTTGGATTCTCTCTCTCTCTCCCCATTCCCCCATTATGGGTGAGTGTACGATCCTTTATTAAATGTATATTGGAATATAGTGTGTTAGGCGACCATTCGAGGGTATCATTTGAAGGGCAATGAAAGTTTTAGTCGCCTGACAGCAATATGGACCTGATTCAAGTACAGTCGTGGTGCGTGTGTGTGTGTGCTGGTCGTCATCATCGTCGACGTGGTCGTCGTCATCATCATTCACCAAAATGGTAAAAGAAGCCAACGGCAGCATAGGAAATTCCGTTCACTTCTCATTCGCTTTCTATGTTCATGTTGGTTATCAGCGAGGTTATTTCCCGATGCCTGTCCGCAGTATTTCTCTCTATTTCACTAGCTCACCCATTCCTTTCCCTCCCCCCACCAATAAAGTACGTGTACAGTTTCATGAACCAGAGCCAAAAAGCAAACAGACAGGCATCATCAAGTCGCCGTCGTCGTCGTCGTCGTTGTCGCCGTTGTTGTAATGATCGTTTGAAAGTATATGAGTTGAATATTGCCTTTTTATCCTTCTCCCTCTTCATCTTTCATTCGGTTTAAAACGTTACGTTCTGTATATTAACAGCATTTCGGTTACGAGCCATTTGTTTTGTAGTGGAACTCATGTATAAATACGAACATAGATACCAAATGAAATATGAGTAGTTCGGTTACCAATTTTCGTTCCAAAATGTTTATATGTTTACATCGGTTTGGTTTTCGCTTTACCATCTTATTGTGGTCGGTTTTGGATGATAGCCAATATTGAATATGACAAAAACGGTATTGTCACCGTATAACAATGACATGCGCGCATCAACACTTCCTTCGATCTATGATCGGAAAATTAGTGCACTTGTACATTATTTTTATATTTTATTATTATATTGGGGTACACTAACCAAAAATAATAAAGAATAAACACATAAACAGACAAAAATATATATATATTTATATAGAGTACACTAACTAACAGGTGCGATCGATCGACAAGCCGATTATGGTTTGGACTTTTCCGGTCGGGTTCAAGAGCGGACAAAGTACATCGGGAGTGGCGCACATAATTCGAGCGGTAATGTTTTTAGGGAAAATTGAAATTGAGAGAAAGAGAATAATGAAAATGGATGATGACTGAAATAAATCCGAATTGGATTCGATTCAATTCAGAGAGAAAAAAGTGAGAGACACAGAGAACGAATCTTACATTCATTATGATTGTGGTTGGATCAGTGGAGAAACCCACCCCAATGATAATGACTATTGGTGAAGATCACCGTCATCATCATTAGTAACAAGAAATATAATATTTGAAAATCATATCATGTGCGACGACGCGTCACACTTATATAGATGCAAAAAAATGGTTAGCGAAAAAACAAAAACTATAAACTTTATAACGTTGCAATAGCCAAACAACGACATATACTGTTCCTACATACATGTTATTGTTGTAATGATAATGGTTTAAAAATTACCATAAACCAATTAGAGTAAAAAAAAGTAAGGAGAGTCTACATTTCGGAATACATTTCAATATATATTTTTTTCCTCAATATAATCAAATAAGCTAGTAATTAAAATGTATGTTTGTGGATACTACTATGCGAGCCGAATTTGTCATTATAGGTGGAACAGTTGGACCAATGGAAAATACATTGTATTTGCATAGATATTGTTCAATATTAATTAGATTATACAAAGTATATAGTTTGTGTATACAAAAGTAAAAATATATATATGTATCAACAATATATACACTAAAAAAGGAAAGTTATGTCAATTACTTCGCAAGATGGAAATTCTTTATTAGGTTAAAAACTATACCAAATAAATGGAAGATTAACAGCATACAAAAAGTGAAGAATATGAATAATTTTCACTTCTACACTCATTTTGTTTATGGCATATGTCATTATAACTACCAGCTTATTTACTCTTTTAGCGTTGTATAATTTTGAAACCATATTGTACAACCATTGTACGATAAGTTTCCTAAGCGCCATCTATTTACAGTCATTTAATGAAAATATATCATTTTTATAGAATGAGGGGAGACATCTATCGGAAAGAATCTTAAAGTTCACTATTCAAAAAATATAATTCTATATCATTCAAAAAAGTTTGTTTCAATTTATCAAATAAATAACAATTTCAAAATAATACAATTTTGTAATTTATCATATTTATAAATTGAAAAAAAATAAAAACTTACCTTCTTAGAACGATAATCCTAATAGTTTTAGATTTTGCTTGTTATAACACAATTAACATTGAACATTTTAACATTGAAAACTTCACTAAATAAATGACACTGATAAAATAAAACAAATAACAAAGAATCAATTTATTGTGAGAACAAATGATTCATTTTATATTGAATTGAACAAAATCAATTGATTGGTTTAATGCGTGTTGACCGTCTGAACGGTAACGATGAAATGAGACGACCCAATAGTTGTTGTTACATGTTATGAGAGTCGAACATTTTTTTTTCGGCCCTCATCATTCACCATCAACATCAACACACGACACGACCAGGGACATCAACATCATCATCGAGAATAATATCGTTATTATTATTCGTTCATGTTGTGATGTATAGCAATGGATGGCAATTTCTCGTTCTAGTATTATTACCGTCGACGGTACACATGCCGAGGGCGGAGTGTATGAGAGTCGAGATGGGAGATTCGTAATCAACTTACAAATGTATTGCTTACACACAAACAATGATCGAGGCCAATTCAGTGCATTCAGTGGAGGATACACACGCGCAAATAATTGTATGCTATATGCGATATAGCAGCCGATTTGAAAGTTTCATGATGATCACATAGAAGAGTGAGAGGTGGTAGCGGTGTTGGTTGGGTCGTCGAAACTGGCTCCCCTTCTTTATACAATGTTGTAGTTGTTATCATTGCTGTTATGGTTGTTGCTAATTCAACAATTGTAACATCATTGAATCAATTCAAAGTAAAGAGTAGCCATTTTATCTCAATTTATCGATCCCGAACGGAAGTTGAATGTTTATGATCAGTAGTTTACTGACTGTAAATATAAAAATAATACGATTAAAACACTCTAATGTTATTAAATTATTATCTATTAATTTTAATTTAGTTAAATTTTAAAAACAAAATTAAATATCATGAAAATGATAGATTGATGTACGATTTTTTTCTTTTATGAATAACACGATTCATATTACTATTTATGGAAGATTGTCGATTGAAAGACCGGGTTGTCCAGGAATGTTTCCCAGTTTACACAAAGTTAATTTCTGAGATACTTTACCACAATAAAAAGGCTCCTAGCATAAATCTGCACGTGATTGTTTATTTCAAAGTAAACTATTATTTAGTTTTATTATATTTTCAACATTAACTTTGCGCCAATTGATTTAAATATTCATTTTATATATTATGGAAAATATTATTGAACCATCCCGACATGACTCTTTGGTTCCATTATCAAAGTCATCGTCCATTTTACAAAGTGAAGTTGTACACAATTCTGTTTACCTATCAAGTAATTGCAACCATTTTTCAGGTATGAACCATTCTAGTATCAATGTCATTAATTAATTCATTTGTGTTTCATTAGCTAAATTTTTGTGGAACATTAATGGGGCAAAATTAGAAGTATTCAGTTATGATTATAAATGCAAAAGTCGATTGATCAGTTTGTTTGACTTTGGCGAAATATTTGCCGATCCATCCATTGCCATATCAAATGTCATTCGTTTGACTGATCATTTTGAAGTTGCCTCAAAGTTTCGCCATCCTTACAAATTGATAGTAATCTTATCGTTACCCGACAATAAAAGTTACATTTGTATCGTCAATGTTCGTTTGAACAATATAATCAATACGATAGACTTTCCGTTCGCCATTACATCGGCAGAAATAGTAATGAATGGACCACCGATATCTTCAGTCAGTAAATGGCCATTGGTTCCAGAATTGGCTTGCATGAACGGAATTCTTGCCGTAGGATGTGATGGTGGATTGGTATTCTTTATCGACCTTATGCTGGACTCATATTCACCGATACCATTAATACCGAAACAAATCTCAATTGTAACATCCAATGCTAATATTGATTTGGAGAGTAAACGAAGAACAGCAAATTTTCATAATCAAGTTGTTTGTGTACCATTGAATACAGATGCGAAGAGTAAAGGAAAATTCAATTATAGAACAAATGACGGAAACATACTTGCATCATATGCTACCAACTTTGTTTATGTCAGTTCCATTCATTTCATACCACAATTGGCGATCATCTGTATTGGCTATAATTTCGGTTGCTTCCATTTGTATAATTTGAATTCATTTAAACTGGAATGTAGTTGTGGATTGGATCCAGACCTATTGCCCATTGTCTCGTTTGCCTTTCAAGCACCGGAAAATGATCCAAAAAATTATTCATATCTTTGGGTGGTACGTGGATTCAATAATCGAACTCCTAATTTAGAAGAAACCAAACATCAGTCGTGTTCCATTGCATTTATGTATATGTTGGTACACAAGAACAAAGAATATATTCATCATTATGGAACGTTATACACTAACTTTAGTTTATGTTTTTGCAAATTTGAAATACCATTAGCATCAAATCCATACGATAAAAACTCGCATCAATATTCGAGCAGTAAATTGTTGGATATGTTTACCATTCAACAAATATCATCATTGAAGTTGACCGATGAAGATTCATCACCAATCGATTTCAATATACTATTGATTGGATGGCAATCACAAACGAATACTACGAAAAAGATTAACAATTATTTCATGTTATTTGATCTAAATCAATGGTACAAGGCAGAAACGCCAAAGGGATTCTACGTTGAAGAAGGCATTTGTCCATTCATTTCAATCTATTCATTGGATCCAATATCGAAACTTTTTGCATCAGATTCAATACAAGCAATTTATCTGCAAAATAGTTCACTCGTCAAGTATAGTTCAAATCAATTTTACCTTGATATCCATTCATATCCGGCATCATTATCATTCAATGTTTTGATTGCATCAAAAACCAAACTATGTAGTGCCCACTATTCGGGATTTCAAAAACAGTTGCTGAGCCAATTTACCAAAATAGGTCCTAACCTATTGCTTGAACCGGAAGATTTTGTAGGAAAGTGTCTGCAGTATGGTCTAGTTCCGCCGGATAATTATCAAATCGTTCATGGTCTGTCGAATGAGATCAAGCCTAGACGTGAATTGTTGTTAAATGTTGCATTAGAAAATGGACAACTAAATTTTCTTGTCAAGACTGTTCAAGAATGGTCAACAGGTGAATTGGCAAATCTTGGTTGTGATTCTAAACAACTTCTCAATTGGACATGGAACAAGTTGATTTCAGTGAAGAATTCCATCGATACATTGACAAAACCTTTGTTCGATTTTTCTGGAATTGAAATGACCCCTTCACAGAAGGTTAGATTGTTTTCACATGAAGCAGATCTTGCATCATTATCCATCTTGTTAAAGCAACTTCGAGTAAATTCGGTTATGTTGACAGAAATTGGATTCAACCAGTTGGTGGCAAGAAGTGAAATTGTTGAACTGATTCGAAAATATTTGAAAATCATTTTACATTTTATGGAATATGGTTTGCTACCTGAATCAGAAACTACAGACGAATCGTTTAGTTCATATTCATATTTGAATTTATCGAATTTCTATGAAAAACGAAGAGCTGAATTCATTTCGATCAATCCTTCAATGTTTAAGAGTAATGATGTACTCATAATTGACATTATCATTCGTCACCTCGATCCTGAATTGTTAAAATTATGGCGAGGAGATGGATCTAATTCGGAGTCGGGAATGTATCCACCTCCAAATCTCCATTCTTTGATACGTATATTTTTGATTGAAACAATACCATATGTGTATAAAGAAGCAATCCTCCTATATTTTCTACTGGACTTTTGTGAATGTCTTTCCGAACAACACATTTATATGGCGCAAAAGATTTCCGTTTTTATTGCATCATTGAATATGTCTGAAGGAATACGAAACTTTGTTCAAGGACTTTGGTCTTTAGACCATCGACATTATGGAACGGCACTTCAACTCCTTACACATCCAGTAGTAACATCATCAATGACCGAATTCAAGTTGGAAATTGTCATGTTCAACAACATCATGCAACGAATAGTCGAATTGTTCTTATTCGAAAATCAATTCAAAAGTGCTCTCATCTTTACTCAATCATGTGGTCATTTCTTGATTGATACGGAACAAAATGAAAGTCTTTATATTCAAATGTTGTTGCTAAATGGTAACGTTACCGAAGCATTAACCTTTCAACGACAACGTCGTTCAGAATCGAATTCAAACCAAATATTGATGAAACTGTTTTTCATTTGTGAAAAGACAAATAATTTGATCCATGTTTGCCGTCATTCGTTGGACTCATTCGAAGAGTCGGTTTTTGTCGACTATCTTCATTTCTCTTCGCATGAAAATTCAAAACAAATATTAATTCTTTATTTTGTTTTGAACAACAAGTTATTGGAAGCGATCAATGTGACCAAAGAATTCATTAACCAATTCGACATGTCATTAGATAAAAACAGAAGGATTGTTGATTTGATGGAAGCTTATTCTTCAAAAATTCCGAATTCATTGATCAATTTAGCAGATGAAATTGCAAACATAATTTCCAACTATGATCCATCATTGACGCATCAAACTATTTCATCTGGAAAATCTGATCAAATGATTAAAATCATCCCAAAACATCGCAAAGTTAAACAGATATCTTCATCATTATCGATTGAAAAATTGTTAGAGATGAATGAAACAGAGTTGAAAAAGCAAATTAACAGGTAAACCATTTCTTAATTTAACTTTCATATAATTATAATTGTTAATATTCTTTTATTGTATTATTGTAGTAGCGAAACTCCATTGCAAAAAACAAAGCAAAGGCCATTATATTTATCTCCAAGTGTTACGCGAAGTGCACATAGCCGTGGCGGTGTAACCAAAGCTAAAAACCAATCTAAAGATTTATTTCAACTACTAAAAACACCAGATATTATACGTAAGATAGATTGTTCTTCACAATCATTATCGATTCCCGACTCACCAAGAAGACCATCGATCTTAAAACATGGGTCTGGTTTAGATGACAGCGAATCAGATCGAATCTCGGTAAATAGCCAACACAGAGTTTCATTCACATTCGCCAAGTCAAAAGCCAAACTCACAAATAAAAATTCGGCCAAAAAGATTCAAGAAACATCTATTAACGAAGAATGTGTAACCAAGAATTTTGAACAAAATATGGAAAAATTATCTGAATTTGAAGATGACGATACCGCCACGAATACAGATCAGTCCGAATTTGACGATCAATCAACAAGTTCAGAGCAGAGTCGACGGAGGTAAATTTTGATTTTGTATTTATGTACAAAAGATTAACTCAATGATTCTCATAGAACTAGAAAATCGGCTGATACTCCCACTCATCGAATGAAATTGAGGAGCAAAAAGCAGTAACCAAATAACCATATTTATAAATTGTAAGTTCCATTCAAGTTACAAAAGTTAACTATTTTATAAGCATTTCCTAAGCATACAAATGATAAAAAATATTAAAAAATCATCAGAAATGTCAGATTTTTGTAATTGTTTTCATAAACTGTCAACTGTGGACGTATCCTGCTCTAATTGGCCATCTTGAACCATATTAATATCATGTTTGTCATCCTCTTCTTCTTTAATTTCATGTGTTTGTTCTTTGTTTAATTCATGTATCCTGAGAAGTTCTTTCTTTTTTTCCTTTTCTTCTTTTGCTTGTTGTTGTAAATGGTAAACGGTATTTTGTAAACCTTCAATATCCTCTTCCATTTCGATTAGCACTTCTTCGATTTCTATATATTATACAAAGAAAAACAAATGATATGATTTTAATTTTACCATTTGATTTCATCTACATACCTGATTGAGTTTTCTTTACTTCTTCAGAATAATTAGTATGCATTGCCAAATTGCCTTCAAGTTGAGCAATTTTTCCCGATGAGATCATTTTGCCTAGTTCCTCATTCTCTTGATGTAACTGTCGACATTTAGCCATTAATCGTTTACCAGTTGCGCTATAATTATTTAATTGATTAATATAATTAAATAGAATCCTAAGAAAAATACCTGTCAGTTGAAAATTTCCATGCATTCATCTCTTTTTGCATCTCTTCAACACGAGTATTTGAAGCATCTACTTCTTTCTTCATACGTTCAAACATATAGTTAAGTGCAGGATCCAAAAGATAGGATTCTAATTGAGTGTTTGTTGGTATTCGATGCAATTTCAATGCTTCAATTTGAGTCTTTGATTTATGATAACATAAAACTTAGAAAAGTCTATAATAAAATAGTGTATAATTAAACTTACCAAACATTCTTGTAATTCTTGCTCTTTAAGTGTTAATCTCATTATTAATATATTTTCTTTTCGACTTGATTCTAATTGTTGTTGTTTTAGTTGTTGATTAAAATTTAATTGATTTATGTTATTTTTAGATTCATTCCGATTCAACATTTCTTTTAAATGATCTATATATTTATCTTTCTTTTGACAAAGATTTATAAGTTGTTCTTTTGTCATTTTAGATAATTCTAATTCGTTGACAAACATTTCGCAATCTTCGTTAGGTTGCTCTTGTTTTGTACCAACATTGTTGACATTATCATCATCATGTTCTTCTTTTATATTGACAATCATATTTATTTGATTCGATTCATTAACTGATTGTTTGATATCGACCAAAGTTTCTTCTCCTTTTTCATTATCCATTTTTATTTTATGAATTTAAAACTTTATCAAAAGTATAATATAATAATATGAGTGACACGAGTACAAAGATCAAAATATGTGGTCAAATTGATTCATGAATCATGCCGCAAAATGGCTATTGAGTGCAAATAGTGGATCCGTAACGTCTGCTGCGGATAGGCCAATGCTACAGTTTGAACCGTTTACCCAACCGACAGTTTGAAGAAGGCGCCACTCATTACCTTTTGTTTCCCTTATTTTGATATACAACCTTTACAATCCTTTTAGAATCAAGTAATAATTCCAAGATGAACCGAATATCCGAAGGAGATATTATTACATTTTTGAAAGAAGTTTTTTCTTTAGATATCAGATCCGATCAACTGTCCAAACCTACCACTAACTTTGTTTTGGATATATATACCCGATTTTTGAATAAGTTTGGTGATTACGGACTTGATCAACCTGATCTTATGGCATGTGAAAGATTGTCACGAGTTCATATGATGGGTGACATGATATACGTTTGGAACGTTTTTAAGTTAATTAGGTTATATGGAAACTATTATAAATATTCCGTTGAAATTAGTGACATCATGAAACCAAAGCGTCAAGGTACATTGGAAATTTTAAGCTTTTTATGTAAACATTATCTACAGTTGAGTGACATCAAGGTATGTATTCAATTTGTTATATTTTTTCCAATTAAAAAAAATTGTTTTACATTCATAGGGATATTGCGTCGATATTTCAAATGAACGTCAACATTTACCACCTAAAATGAATGCGTTAAAAGAAGAAAAACTTGAAATCAAAAATTTGATTGAAGTAAAGACAATGATGCAGTCATCGTCACAAGACAAATTTGATGAATTAGACCATAAATTACAATCTGAAATGCAATTGAACGAAAAATTTAAACAAGAAATGGAGGTGAAGAGTAATCAACAAAAACAAATTAAAGCAGAATTTTTCAAGTTGAAAGAAAAATTGGACAACATTAAAACAGACATAAGCAACGAAGCCACCAAGTGCAATGATTATAAAACAATGATTGTTCAATCTCCAAATAAGATAATTGGAGAAACAAAAAGATTGGAGAAATCTTTAAATGAATTGCAAGCAAAAATTAATTCAAAAAAGCTAGAATTAGAGCAACTCAAAGATCAATTAGAATACCATCAAAATTGCACCCTAGTTTGTTCCAAGCTATTCAAAGGTGATTTAAAAGGTAAGAGGAAAAAATTTTTGAATTATTATATATGAATCCAATTATAATATTTATTTTAAAATAGATTGTATGCAATTGGTTATGCTTACCAGTGAAGAAGTCACAAACTTAGAAGATATCAACAAAGAAATTTCTGCTATATGTGACCAAATAAATTATATATCTATTGGAGAAGAAGAAAAAAAGCTGCTTATTAAGAAAATGACTATCAAATATCAAAGTGAAGATCAGCAGTTTAAACGAGAATATGAAAATAAAAGAGAGCTGATCGATGGATTGCAAGATAGACTGAAGAATTCTGAAAAAACGTCTATTAAAGATGAACAAAAGAATGAACAGTTGAAACAGAATTATCAATCTTTATTGAAAAAATTAGATCAAGTAAATGACATAATTCAAAAGTTATCGACCTCATATGATGTTAAGATTGAAAAATTGTTGTTAAAATTATCAATTCCTGGAAATAACACAAAGTAAATCTAAACAAATACTAGAACCATCGAAAACTAAATAGATTGTACTAACTATTTAATATTTATTTTATATCAAACAGAATAAACAAAATTAGTTATAATTAAACATTGCGCATTTTCATTCGCTTTCATCATTGACACAAGATGGAGTAAGGATCATCTGAATGCAACACTAATGATAACAAACTATCGGCAACTATCCATAATACGACATGAATACAACTGTATGTCATAGTATGGAAGGCTGCTAATAATTGTGTGAGCAGCATTTCCAACTATTTCGTCATACTTCGTCACAACCTACCTTGAGTGCATCGATTTGACGATTGCTTCACCCCGTCTATGGCGTGTCCATCCATCCATACCTGGTCGAGCTCATTTGTGCATTGCGTAAAATGTTCAAACATGGACAACAAATGAACAACAGTGTTGCCGCATAGTGTAAGCCACGTTGCCAACGATAGATCGGTCATGTTTGGTCCCCTCCATTCATTGATCCAATTCATGACATTTGAAGATCAATGATTCTACCCTTATTAAATCTACGTTCACCACGCATTTAACTGACCCGGCATATTCATTCAATACATTTACGTTCCACACACACACATATATACACTAAACCAAAGTGAAAACTCAAACCGAATCCATTTGCGTCTGATCATACAACATTACATTTCGGTGCTTGCGTGTGTGTGTGTGTGTGTGTGTGTGTGTGACAATGCGTCCTATATAGTTTCGCGGGGGAAAATAGTTTTTTTTGTTCGGTTCTACTCTCTGCTTTGATGTTTTCGTTCTCTGGCTTGCATTTCGTCAGACTCGATGTGTAGTAAACGGCATATCGCCTATCTTCTATGCAAGAGTCTCCATTTCATTCAACATTTGCTTCCTCCCTCTCATTCGACTCTCAATGTCGGCATCAACAGCTACTCATAGCATCTCATTCGCCGAGAGAAGAACCCTCGTCATTTGATTCGTCGAAATACAAATCATCAAAATAACATATTACAACATATGAACGATCCTCTCTATGTGTGCATGTTGTGTTATATTTGCCCGAATCTGTTATCTCGTAAATAAATGTGCTTTTCTCCATTCAGATTGCATACCAACCAAAATTAAAAAAAGGCCAAATCTAATACAGTGAATTCA
The DNA here is from genome assembly GCA_029204025.1 of Blomia tropicalis. Taxonomy (NCBI): domain Eukaryota; kingdom Metazoa; phylum Arthropoda; class Arachnida; order Sarcoptiformes; family Echimyopodidae; genus Blomia; species Blomia tropicalis. Next base: position 13,081,629 of record CM055089.1, on the reverse strand, counting down.
TGCGGTGTTAACCATCAACAACAACCTATATGCGTAAACGTGTCTACCTTGTATCCTATGTATGTATGTGTGTGTGTATGTATGTATGTATGTATGTATGTATGTATGTATGTATGAGTGTGTGCTTGTACATTTCGTAATCATTGACGCATTTTGCAATCGTGTCCTACAGAGACAGTGGTGTCAGTACAATATTACTGTTCCGAATTGAAGTGAATCTGGTGACAGCGCACACCCAAGCTCAATCATCTTCAACGATTTGAATGAAGATTAACCTTGACAATACGTCGGTCAAAAATATCTTCAAGTCACCGTTTGTTAAACTGTATGGTACTATATTAAAATTATATTCAATTACTAATATTTTACATTAAAACCAATTAAAGGCATTGAACATTGATTGGGATAAAGATTGATCGAAAAGGAAATCATATTATTGGCAAATAAGAATTCAGAATCCACTTTTCACGGTCTCGGTGAATGTGAAAGTGCAATAACATTCAAACCAGATGAGTCCAATAAGGAAAAAATTAATGATTGAAAAAAGTGAAACTGCTTTGAACCTGTCATCGGGCGCAATCAACAACCACAACAACAATATTGAAACCTATTCGATAGGTGACAGTGAAGATCACCATCACCAAAACGTCCATCATTTCAACAACGGTAACAGCAACCACGTTAATCATTTGTTGCTATCATCGGCGAACGAAACGTCTTCTTCATCATCATCGTCATCATCATCGTCGGATTCAACTTCTATGAAATCAACCATGTCGTCCCGTAATGGACAGTATGCCCGAGTGAATCGGATCGTATTGGACAAAAATAGCGATGAATACAAGAAACGTCGGGAACGTAATAATATGGCGGTGAAGAAGTCGCGTACCAAATCGAAGATGCGAACCCAACAAACGATGGAACGTGTCGCTGAATTGAAGGAAGAGAATGAAAAATTGGAAACAAAAGTTAAACTGTTAACGAAAGAGCTCAGTTTCTTGAAGGATCTGTTCTTGGCTCACGCTGGCTCGGCGCACAATGGCCAACTTGATCTAAATCTATACAATGGATCTCATGAGTTGGTCGGCAGTGGTGGATCGAACAATGTCCCCATCAATTCGAATGTAATCACTTCTACGGGTCTAAACAGTACATCGATCGATTGTAACAATCCGGATGAAAAGATTGGAGTGTCCAAATCAAAATAGTCAAAATCAAGCCAAGTGGTTGTTGAACATCCTCCACCCATTCACTTACAAATACACAATATATTCATCTATTCAATAAGTAAAGTTCGTACGTAATAATTACCCCTCATCTTGTTTTGTATTCCCCTTTTTGACCACCTCTCTCTCTCTCTCTCTCTCTCTCTCTCTCTCTCTCTCTCTCTTGCACATAGTTATCGTACACTCTAATACATAAATGGGACTTGTATTCACAAAACACAAAAAAAATATTTTTATATCCAATAACATCGTTTATCTCTATTTCGAACTCATCATATTGATTGTACTCTGTTAACACGAAACAAACAAACGCTCCTGTACAAGATGATATCTTTGCACCTTTTCCAATTTTCCTATTACGAAGTCTTTAGGCTTGGATTGATTCAATCAATTTCCCCCTTCGTTTAATGAAACATTACTTCTTGATTCTTGTTTTCTAAAGAAATGCATTATTGCCCCCTGTTCCCCACTTTCATTATTAAAAAAACGATTAGTATTCCACAGCAATACGACACGGAATGACGACAAATACAATTAGTTAACATAATGTTCATCACTTGCCATGTTTCGTTTATTTGTGTGTTTGTATAGAAAATGATTATCAAAACCTATTGTCGTCTTGAATTTCAAGAATTTTTGCTCTTTGCTTCCATAAGTTGACACTTTATCGATTTTAACGATTGTATGCAATTACTTTTCAAGTAAAAGAAACATTTTCAACCATTTGCTCATTTTACTTTTTTATCAAAATGAATTATTTTGGTTTTATTTTGTAAAAAATAAGCTGATTCTTGTTTTTGTTTTTTTAAATTTAATTTATTGATTTTGGCAACTAAGAATTGTAACGAAATTAGTTGTTTGAACTTCGACATTCGAATCAATCTCTGAGATATAGAGTGTTACTTATTTCAATTTTAGTTTTAATCGGAAATATCTCAATCAATCAAAACATTGTATTATTTGAAAATTAGAATTCAAGTACCCCTTTTCCTATGATGCCTCATATTAGAATCAGAACCCAGGTGACTATGTTCCCATCCAATTGATGCGCATGACCCAATCTTGTGACGCCATTGTGTCCATTGACTCAAATAGAACATTTGCGCAGGATCAAGTAGAACAATAGAACTTCATCCTCATTCTCGTTTGGACTCTCCTCCTGGACGGATGCCTTCTCTCTCAAGTTGCGTCAACCGTTTCCAGGTAAATGTGATTTCGATTTTGAATCATTTATTTATTTGTTTACATACTTGTATATTGGTTCATCATACTAACGTTTTCTTTATTCATTTCATTCTAACAGACCGTTTAATGGATGGTCAATTCAAATTCTGTAAGTTCAATTTTCATTTTTACAAAAGTTCGCATCTTCATATCGATATCTGTTTCTCTGGTTCGATATTTACTTTTTGTGCCTACCATCGAGTGCTCTCGATTCCCTTATATTTCTAATTTATCATTATCCATTTTTTCACTTGAATATCGATCTCTGTTTCACTGATTCGATATTGTCTTTTGTGACCATTATCGATTGGTCTCGAAATGAGTTTTATTTACATTTGATCATTGATCACTTTGGCACTCTTATATCTATATCACCCCATTTGAATTCGGTATTTTCTCTAGTGTTCTTTATCGAGTGCTCTCGATTTCAATCTTTAGATTCGTTCAGTAAACTACTTTACCATTTTTTTACCTCAATTAGTTAGAACATTGTTAGGCTGATTGTTAGGTTGATTTCGTTGAACGCCATACTTTACTAGTTGAACCGATAGGAAGGGGCGATAAGCGCTATCAAAATTGCATCATTCTAGTGTAGAAGTTAGCCAGAGTCCTTGATGGCGATCATTACTGATTCGTCTCATTAGGCGCCATGCTTTACTAGTTGAACATAGGGGAGGGAGCCGATAGGCGACAACCACCAGAATTTTGTGGTAGCGGCTCGATCGTTTATGCTACGACTTTGGTTCAGCGCCGGCGTTGGGCGACTTTCAGCTTTTGTCTTTTGTTATCAGTCAGCGTGTTACCTCATTGTTCTCGATGCTTCATTGAATTGTGATGACATGGTTTTTTCTTCATTTTGAAATGAATAATTTGATTTGATTTTTTTAACTCTTTATACTAATATTTATTCTTGGGTTCAAATTTTCTTTATACGATTCAATCAAGACAGATTTTTGTATATCAACAGGTGGCTCAACATCAGGAACTGGAAAGTTGTGACTACGTGACTTGACGACATCATTCAACAATGGACACCAGTATTAAAGCTAAGTTAAATTTAATTTTATCTTTATACAACCCTTTACCTCCTATCCTATACCCTCTTGTTTTTCCATCCAAAACGCGATGCGTACTCCACGGATGTCACCGCTTCCTAATAAGTTGTGTGTGATCGAGTTCGTGAGATGCCCTTCACCCATAAGGGCCTGAGTTGTTAGCCATTCGTTCTGGTTCTATCTTTTCTTTTTTTTCCTTCCAAAACTGAATGCGTACTCCACGAATCTCACCGCTTCCTAATAAGTTGTGTGTGATCGAGTTCGTGAGATGCCCTTCACCCATAAGGGCCTGAGTTGTTAGTCGTTCGTTGAGGATTCTATTTCCTTTCCTCCTTTTTCTTCCAAAACGTAATGCATACTCCACGAATCTCACCGCTTCCTAATAAGTTGTGTGTGATCGAGTTCGTGAGATGCCCTTCACCCATAAGGGCCTGAGTTGTTAGTCATTCGTCGAGGATCTATCTCCTCTTTTCTTTTTCCATCCAAAACTGAATGCGTACTCCACGAATCTCACCGCTTCCTAATAAGTTGTGTGTGATCGAGTTCGTGAGATGCCCTTCACCCATGAGGGCCTGAGTTGTTAGTTAGCTTCGTTCTGGTTCATCCTATCTCTTATCCTTATCTTATCTCCGCCACTTTGGCTAATGGCGTTGTTAAAAAAGTTAAGATTAATTGACTAATCAAGTTTTTTTTTTAACTTTCAATAGTTATGGCGATGGCGCTCCTGTTTCCAGTAATGTGTCATAGCGCTGATGGTGGTCGATGTCAAGCCTTAAAAGCCCAAGCTTTTCTGGCTTGACAATAACATTATTTGCCGGCATCATCGAAAACACTTTTATTTTAATTTTTACTATTTCACTTTTGTAATTTATGAAAAAGAATATTTTTTTATTTGTGTGCATTTCTTCACTAACTTTTCTCCTTTAAGCTCATCCTCGACGATCATCAACGTGTAAGTTTAGTCATCTTCAACGTTATCAACTTTAATTTTACTTTGTGAGTATCAACCATACGTTCAACATAACTTTGTAAGTTTATGATGCTTTATGACGTTCGGCATAGCTTTGCAAAAAGCTTATTTGGTACAAATCACCATAATTTTCGTCGTTCACCGATTGACTCAACGATGCACATGGATTATCGATGCATTGTAGCGTGAGTTTGTTGTATTATTGTCTTTTCCATGATTTTTTTATAGTAATCCGCCAGATGTATTCCCGTGTTCGTGTTGCATTCATGATTACCGTTGTGATAATCATCGATCATCATCATAGTTAACCATTGGTTCAAGTAGTTTCACTCTGTTCTCCTCGATTTGATCTTTCATCTTGGACTGTTCTAATTTTATCGGAGATGGTTGAACTCCGCTGAACGTTGATCATTAGCTTCTTCAACTTGAGTTTCGGTTTCAACTTTTCCACTTGAACTGGTCAACACTTTGTATGGTTTCTCATACATAGTTTTTAGTTCTCCCCGGTTGAATATGTCAACCGATGTTGATTGATTCTTTCTTCATTCCGTTTGTGACTTCAGCCAATGTTTACATTTGCATTCGTACATGGATCCATTCTTTCCCAAGTACAAGTACAAGATAGATTGCTGATTCACACATTGTTTTGCATGAGTGGTCCAGTTTTTGTCTCCATTTATTCGTTCATCAATCCAGTTATTCGTATCACCAGTTCCTGATTTACTAATGTTAGTGTTGATATATGTTTTATATTCAACGATAACTTTCTGTTTGCCGATTTGCTTTACTTGTTGAATCAGGTTGACGTAGTTGAATCCAGTTGTTGCCTTCGATGTCATCGCCCACACAAATCGAGTGAATGCGTCATTAATCAATCCTTTTACCGTGTCAATGTGTACCATGTCAAACATTTGGTCTGCTTATTTGTTCTGTTTCGAAATTCCTTGATGTTCCGTCTTGGGCTTTGTCTTTGACATGTTTCTCATTGTAACGTTATTCTTTTCGCCAAATCATAAGTAATGGACGTATTGAACTAATGGGTTAGGTTTGAAATTTAACGATGTATTCAACGATGATTTTCTGTTTGTCGATTTGCTTTACTTGTGCTATCAAGTTGACCAAGTTAAATCCAGTTTGTGCCTTTGATGTCGTTGCTCACACAAAGCGAATGAATGCGTCGATGACCAGATGCCAATATTTCCTTTGATGATCTGTATTAATGCAGTCCTTTACCGTGCCAATGTCAAACGGTTCGTCCACCAATCAGATCTGTTCCAAAAATATTTGTTATCAAGTCTTGAACTTTGTGTTTGTCATGTCTCACCTTGTAACGTTACTCTATTTGCCAGTTCATGAATTCTGGACGTAATTAACTAACGGGTTAGGTTTGAAATCATATTTGAGGTTCCATTGTGTCGCTTATTCCTTTAGCATTGCTTCTTTACATAAGAATCACTTTATTCTTTGTTATCGGAACATTTTCCTTCCTATGTATGGTATATTCCATTGACCATGATTGTTTGTGTTCCTTTGTCAGATTGATGAGTTCGTACACAAGGTGCTTGGGCAAATATTTCACTTTTTTCTTGCCATTATCAATGCCAATTTCTTTACTTCTTGTAACTGGTTGACAAAGTTGAATCCAGTAGTTGTCTTCGATGTCATCGCCAACACAATGTTCGATGTTCCAGTTTATCGATAATTCTTTAGCGTTGCTTCTTTACATAAAAATCTCTTCACTCCATTCTTTGTTGTATTCCTCGTGAAGAAGGAATAGGAACTTTGGAACTAAAAATCGATTTGTTTACGTGATTCCAACTTATGTATGAGGAACTCTAATGGTATATCGGTAGCAATGACAATATAGCAACTTGCAGTGACACATTTTTCGCAAATTTGGGCTCTGCCGCACAATAACATTAAAATTTACATTGTAAAGTTTATACGAATTTGCTTTTTGTGGGCTCTACTGCCCCAATTGTACTTTTCTGAACACATTGCTTAAATTTTTATTTATTTAACCTTTAACCTCAAATATCTCAGAAACGGTACATCGTACAACTTTGAACATGGTCTCATTCGATCGGAAATTGAATTTTCCATTTAAATAAGTTGTGTTTATTATTATAATTTGTAAGGTTTTGTTGTAAAACGTAAAAAACTGAAAACTTTAACAGAAAAAGTGATTTTACAACGAAACGGTAAATATTTTTAATAAAGTTTAATTTTGTAATCAACGGAAAATTTAATTTCCGATCGATTGAGACCATGATCATAATCGTAAGATGTATCGTTTTTGAGATAAACGAGTTTTAGTAAATTAATTCTAATAGATAGAGTCACTAGATTTTGTCAATAAGTTTATATATTTTGCCATAGGATCGGGGATTATAAGTCGACTCTGTTACAAACTGTTACAACTAAATAAAGTGAATTGTTTGTTTTGCCAATTTGTTTCATTATTTTCAATGTATTTTGGTTAAACATCTAAGGTTCAAGTATTTACATTTTTAATTATTATTGGTAAAACTTTTTTCTTACACTTTCACTATACACAGTTATCTTCGGAGGACGAATATTTGGCTTTCTCACTAGCTACCCAAAAAGAATGAAACAGTTCTAACCACCAAATACAACCAAAGTTTAGTTGTATAAATGGAAGTTCTTATTATCAGTAGTTCCTATGGTTTCCAATGTCTTCCAATGCAAGGTGATGATGGCAATTGTTCAATTAGTAATCACCAGACATGACAAACGTTTGCTCTTATCGCAATTTCACATCGATGACGCCAGACATGTCATCCTCAACGTTGGGCGTCAGGTTTGTGCACGCCGCTGCAATTCACATTGATGCATTGTTCTGGTTGCTTATCACGTTGAGCTTCACTAAACGCATTGACCAGCGCCAATAGTTGCTTCCATTGTTCAACCTGCCATGTGCTCGCTACGTTGATCGTTGAGCTATTGTAGCTCGATCAACATCCATCTCTATGTTTCAATTAAGTTTTGATATTAGTCTTTATCAGTTTTATACTAATTATTATTCTTATATACTTTATTCTACAGAACAATTATGATTCCAATCAACTATTAGACAGAACCAAACCAACACGGTAATCAATTGTTCATAATTGTATCTTTATTGTCAATTATTGCCTTTCTCAACTTTGCCATTTGTTCTCCTACGAACAATCAAGGTATCAGTAAAAAGGTAATTAAGTTTCTCTTTAATTCTAAAGGAAAGGATTTTTGAAAATAGTTTTAAATTGGGCTATAGTCTATGCATATGGGCAGTCATTATTTTTGCTTTTACAAAAAACGATCATCTTTATCAAAAATCTTTTCCATTTGAATTAAAGAGAAACTCAACTATCTTTTTATTGACACCTTGATTGTTCGTAGGAAAACAAAATGGCAAAGCTGAAAATGTTCAAAGTTAATACATTGAATTACATGCTTTTTTCTTGTTTGCACAGATATTTGTTTTTATTACCCAAATAATATGGATGGCGAATATGGATAGAAGAGTGGCCGAATTTTAATTCAAGATTTAAATTTTATATTTTTTTGTAAACATGCACACACACACACAAACACACCTGTGTTCTCTCTCGTTCTCTCTCTCCCGGAATCGTATTGTGTGTTTCAACTTTAACTAATTTTTCTTTATTCTGTTTTTTACAGTCCGTCTGTCATTGGAGACACGGTGAAGACTAGTCAGTAAGACTAGCCCGGCTTGTTCGCATGGAGGAGCCTGGTTTATTCATGCCGTCCTGCCTCCATGCAACTAAACGAAGAAAGTGGAAAAATGGATTGTCTGGGTCGAGCTGGCCTGAATCTTTTTACTTGATTCTGCCTGTGCCTACTTGACTACTAAGACATAAAACACCCAAAACATGGCAGAATCGATGAGTTCGCTAGCAGGACCCTAGGTACGTTCTTCCTGCCCACCCGCTAGCAACTTAAAGAAGTTACGGGCTTAATTGAATAGTCGATCGAATTGTGGTGTGCCTAACTTGCATAACTGCGGGTCGCATCACTTTGGGTTTTTTGCTTAGCCTGCCTTTTTCCCCATTCGAGACTTAAAATTTTTAAAAACGGAACTTGGCGAAGATTTTTTATTAGCAAGGTACGTTCAATTTTTAATGAGATGATGATGGAGGGAGAGAGAGAAGAGAGAGAACACATTTGAGAACACAATTAAAAACACAAAACATTTTATATTTTATTGTTTAATAATATAATAATAACTATTGAATTGTAATTGAAATACAAAATAATAAAAATTTTGAAAACTTTCGGGAAGGAGCAAATCGGGAAATAAATGTATAAACACGTTATTCGTATAAACACAGTGTATTGAATATACACAAATTGAAACTTTGGCAAAGGAACGGAGTCTATGAATGAACGTGTGTTGTGTCCACTTTTCTGTACACTGTACAGTCATGTTTTGTTTACATCTTATATACATTGAGGTTTTCTATTCTTTGTATCAATTTGAATTTTCAATTAAAAACGGAAACATCTCGAACAATCAAAACATTGTATTTTCATTTCAATTGAAAATTTTAGTACCTTTATTCCAATGATACTCATGTTAAAGTCGGAACCTTTCGTAACAGGTAAATTTGATTTCAATTTTGAATCATTTAATTATTTGTTTACATACTTGTATATTGGTTCATAATACTAACAATTACATTATTCATTTCATTCTAACAGATCGTTCAATTCAAACTCTATAAATTCATTTTTCTATTTTACAAATGTTGGCGTTTTCATATCGATTGCTCTCGAATTGTATCGATTGTACAGCAAATCATACATTGTACATCGTCTCACAACCACCGATGTCGCTAGTTTATACCTCCATCATTCACCACTGACAAGAACGTTGCTGAGTTGATGAGCTCACTCATTGTTCTTGTTCGACTTTCTTTCTGAACAGATCGCTCTACTTAAGTTGTGTTTGCATCATTTATCCTAGTTTGATTTGTTGTATTTGCCAATCAAAATTTGGAAACTTCTTTTTCATATAATATTATTTTCTTTGGCACCTTTTGATATATTGAAATCTTTTTCTATTATTCTATATTTATTTCCGTGTCCACTATCGAGTGCTATCAATATTAATTTTAATTCGATTCGATTCGATTCACTTGACCTATTGACCTATTCCCTCATATTTGATATTGTTTCTGCTGTGCATTATTTAGTGTTACCCTTTCTAGTGTTTAAAAGAATCTTTCTATATACATTTTCATTATCCCCTTAATGTCTCGAAAAGTTTCAATCTCTTAGCATTATTTTTGTTAATTACCTATTGCTATTGCTACTTACCCAAGTCCTGGTTTTACTATTAGGTAGAGATAGATGAACTATACCTCATCGTACACGCTCACATACTCACTGCTGACTCATTTTGGTGCTCTTTTGTTATATGCCATGACCAACAAAATATGTTCTCTTTTCATTTTAAATGAATTTCAATTTTTCTTTGGCGTTTTATAATGAAGTCATCAAGTTGGATTGGTTTGATACCAATTTAAAACGGCAAGTATTTCAGGAAAGTTAAAGCTCAATTTTGTTTCTGTTCACATATTAATCCCATCTTTCTATTTTAGGATATTGTGACATTTAATTCGATCACCACTTTGGCATCATCATCTCTCAATCATCTACACCCATATATAATATTTATTTTGTACTACATTATTTTGCCATCAATTTCCATATACATATTGTTCCTATTCTCTTTCTCCTTCTTTCGTTTACCACATAACTCAGATATCTTGGAGATGATGACTTGCATCTGCAAGTAGGATCCTTGATACAATTCCAATTCCAATTCAATCTTTCTTTGGTGTTTTATTATGAAATCCTCAAGTTGGAATTGCTTGATGCTAATTTAGAACGTCAATAATTTCAGGAAAGTTAAAGTTAAATCTCTTGTCTGTTCACATATTAATTCCATTTTTTCTTCTAGGCTACAGTGAAATACAGTTCCAATCTTGCCTCTCTTTACATCATCCAAATAATTGTTGTGATCAATTTCCGTGTCCCAGTTTCAATTTTTCAAATCATACTTATTTTTACTTGGTGATTAGTGATTGGATTACTCATTATCATTTATTTGATACTTTTGTGTTATATTTAGTGTTATTTTTGTGCTACCATTCAATTGATCGACAAACAATATTAGGTATATTGATTTCCGTTTCGTAATTTAATTTCGCCACGTATCAAGTTCAATAATTGTTTCTTGTGTTTACCATTGAATATTATCGATTCCAGTGTTTTATTAGAATCAATTTCATACGCGTCTACTTTTCACATCTAATTCAGTTAGAAAATTTCATTGCACTCAAGGAATATTTAGACAATTTGAAATGGCAATTGCTCCAGGTAAGTTATTTCACTTTGGATCACATATTAATTCCATCTTTTTATTCTAGGTTATTGTGATGTTTAATGCAATTCCATCATCACTTATGTATCATCTCTCAATCATCGACACCCATATATAATATTTATATTGTGCTATATTAGTGTTGTCATCAATTTCCATATACAAATTGTTCATATTCTCGTTCATTTACCACATAACTCAGCTATCTTGGAGATGATGACTTGCATCTGCAAGTAGGATCCAAGATAATTGTCCCAAGCCAATGGGGCCCTGTTCTCGGGTCCGTAATGAGGAGGGTGTGGTACGATGGAATAGCTATCAAAGCCCGTAAAACTTTGCTGTTATCAGCGTAATTTTACCTTTTCATTGATCGTTAATCAATTTTTATTCCATTTCCTTACTATTTAGTTAGTTTTATATCTCTATCGTTTTTATTATTTCCATTTCCACGTCTTTATTGAATGTGAGTTTTATGATAGTCATTTATGATAGAGATTTATTTCAATTTATTTATGATCAATGAATTATTTTATTTAGTTTTGTATCTAGTAATACTTTTTCATCTATCTCTATCGATTGAAAGTTTAAATAGTTCCTTCTTGATAGAGAATTTCAGTTATTTATTTTATTTAGTTCAATCTGCAATCTTTTTCTATGAATGCTTATTTTTAGACATAGTATCAATCTTTGACCTTAAACTATCCACGTTTTGCATGTCATCATTATGCATGCATTTTGTTTGATAATCATTTCTTTCAATATATCTTTATCATTTTTAGATTTACAATGTCAGCTATTGAATGAGAGCTATAATATTTTTTCTCGATAAAGAATTTTATTTATTTATTTACTTTAAATCAATCTATTCATCTTGTATGATTGATTATTTATCCTTAGACATAGTTTCAATGCATAAGTGGTTGATTTAATTAGATTCATTTGCAATTTCTTTCTATATTGCATCTTGTATGTGAGTCGTTGATCTAATTAGATTCACTATTGAATGAAAATTGTATTAGTTGTTCTTGATAGAGAATTTTATTTTGTCTAATTCACCCAGCATTCTTTTTGTATGATTGATTATTTATCCTTAGACATAGCTCCAATGTTTGAAAGTGTTTTACTTTAGATGATCTATCTTTTCAACTATCTCTATCATTTTAGTTTTACATTGTCAACTATGAGTTGTAATATTTTTTTTTATATTCAATCTGCATTCCTCTTATATGGTTGATTGTTTATCCTTACCCGAAATAGTCTATTTGCAATGTAATTATACATTACATCTTGTGTGTGAGCCGTTTATCTATACATTGCTCTCCGTATGATATTGTTGGATCATATCGTCGGCCTCTTTGCATGTCTCTATGCATTGTATGTGAGTGTTTCTCTCGCCCGCTAATGGGTTTTTGCACACACCATGCCGGTTCCCCTATTAATTGGACATAACGAAACAATTGAACCAACTTGGTGGTCAAACTAATTGACGCCCGATTACCTGACTGGCGCATGCGTTCTTGTGACGAAGACCAGTGACGAGAACCAATGGAGAAACCAAATGGAGAAACCAAATGGAGAAACCAAATGGAGAAACTAAATGGAGAAAACAAATGGAGAAACCAAATGGAGAAACCAAATGGAGAAACTAAATGGAAAAAACAAATGGAGAAGAAGAAGAAAAAACAAGTGGTTTGGAAAATGAAAACTTTATTGTAATAATAATAAATAAAATACAAAAAAATAAAAATTTTATTGATTAATAATAAAAGGTGTTCTCTCTCTTCTCTCTCCTCTCCTCTCCCCCCTTCGATACACTTACCTTTCTTCTCCCCCCGCGATGTCTTCGCCAAGTTTCTGTTTATAAGGCTTAAAGTCTCACGTACAGGTACAGGCAGGCTAAAGAAACCTATTGTACGTCCAAGACTACCCATTCCCCCACTTAGGTTGCGTTGCCGGTAGGCAGGAGAGGCTGGGCGAACCTATTTCCCCCCGGCGAACCCATTATATCTCTGCTGTTTTATGGGAATTTATAGTCTTGCAACCAGGCACAGTGAGAATCAAAATGTTAAGACACAAGCCTATTGGTCGCCCCAGACTCATTATATCTCTGCTGTTTGTGGGCGTTTTAAGTCTTGCAACCAGGCACAGAGAGAATCAAAATGTTGAGACCCAAGCCCTTTTGTTGCTCCAGACTGCTATGCGTTGCCGGTTGCTTCTTTTAGTTGCTTGAAGGTCGGCTGGTCAAGCGTACCAAAACCCTTCAAGCGAACTTCTTCTGCGGGCCGGTGCTTCACCGGTGCATCCAAGGTGCAATCGGTCTATATAAAAATAAAATAAAGGTTAAAATAAGGACACACACACAACGATTCTAGGAGAGAACTAGAGAGAATCGAGAGAACACCGTGTGTGTGTGTGTTACAATAATAAAATAAAATAAAATAAGAATAAAATAATAAATAATAAAATTAAGGCCATCCATCCGTTAATGTTCGCCATCCATCAGGTATCGATAGCCATCCAAACTTAATGTTCATGGTCAAGAGTCTATCGAGTCCGTCATCCCAAAAACATTAAGTCTTTATTTAATATAAAAGGTGGGCCGTAATCCATCCGGTAATGATCGCCATCCAAATTAATGTTCATGGTCAAGAGTCTATCGAGTCCGTCATCCCAAAAACATTAAGTATTTATTGAATAAAAAGACACGTTTATTGAGTCGCAATCAAATCTTCAATGCGATATTCGTCAGCAATACAAGTCAGCAGTTTTACGGAATCACTGGTCACAGATCGAATGATTCCAACCATCATCACTTTACACAGGCTTTGGACTGTCAAGTTTGAGGTCAAGAATATAAAGAATTTGTATTCAATCATTCCAAAAACCAGGCGGATTTAAAACCGATGCTCACTTGATGATGTCTCAAAGTGAAATGAGTGTAGACATAAACAAAGCACACCGCTGCGGCTATGTTGACATCAGGCGTTGGTGTAATGGAAATGGTGTAAATGTACAATCGATTTCACTTTAACCATTCCTGAAAATTTCATAAGAATCCATTCATTGGATTCTAATGATATTTCCAGGGATGATTAATTGATCAATTATAAATCATTTCTGAAAATTTCAGGTTGAAATTCTAAAGAATTCTACCAAAAACAAAGTTCAAATTGATTCATCTTTTGGTGTCATGTCGATTTTTTATCAATCAATTTGAATCCTGTTTTGGGTAGAATCCTTTGGATTTTGGAACTGAAATTCACAGAAATGATTTGTTATCAAACAATAAACCATTCCTGAAAATTTCATTAAAATCCAAGCAACTTTAATTTTTTGTCAAAAATGGAAAAAAAGCAAAGGCTAAAGCCTTCATTTTTGATAAAAATCGAGCAAAAATTAAAATTGCTTGTATTCCAATGAAATTTTCAGAGATGATTAATTGATCAATTATAAATCATTCCTGAAAATTTCAGTTTGAAATTCTAAAGGATTCTACCAAAAACAAGGTACAAATTGATCGACATGACACCAAAAGATGAATCAATTTGAATCCTGTTTTGGGTAGAATCCTTTGGATTTTGGAACTGAAATTCACAGAAATGATTTGTTATTAATCAATAAACCATTCCTGAAAATTTCATTAAATCCAAGCAACTTTAATTTTTTGTCAAAAATGGAAAAAAAGCAAAGGCTAAAGCCTTCATTTTTGATAAAAATCGAGCAAAAATTAAAGTTGCTTGGATTCCAATGAAATTTTCAGAGATGATTAATTGATCAATTATAAATCATTCTTGAAAATTTCAGGTTGAAATTCTAAAGGATTCTACCAAAAACAAGGTACAAATTGATCGACATGACACCAAAAGATGAATCAATTTGAATCCTGTTTTGGGTAGAATCCTTTGGATTTTGGAACTGAAATTCACAGAAATGATTTGTTATCAAACAATAAACCATTCCTGAAAATTTCATTAAAATCCAAGCAACTTTAATTTTTTGTCAAAAATGGAAAAAAGCAAAGGCTAAAGCCTTCATTTTTGATAAAAATCGAGCAAAAATTAAAGTTGCTTGGATTCCAATGAAATTTTCAGGGATGATTAATTGATCAATTATAAATCATTCCTGAAAATTTCAGTTGAAATTCTAAAGGATTCTACCAAAAACAAGGTACAAATTGATCGACATGACACCAAAAGATGAATCAATTTGAATCCTGTTTTGGGTAGAATCCTTTGGATTTTGGAACTGAAATTCACAGAAATGATTTGTTATCAAACAATAAACCATTCCTGAAAATTTCATTAAAATCCAAGCAACTTTAATTTTTTGTCAAAAATGGAAAAAAGCAAAGGCTAAAGCCTTCATTTTTGATAAAAATCGAGCAAAAATTAAAGTTGCTTGGATTCCAATGAAATTTTCAGGGATGATTAATTGATCAATTATAAATCATTCCTGAAAATTTCAGTTCAAAATTCTAAAGGATTCTACCAAAAACAAGGTACAAATTGATCGACATGACACTCAAAAATGAATCAATTTGAATCCTGTTTTGGGTAGAATCCTTTGGAATTTCAAGCTGAAATTCACAGAAATGATTTGTTATCAAACATTAAACCATTCCTGAAAATTTCATTAAAATCCAAGCAACTTTAATTTTTTGTCAAAAATGGAAAAAAGCAAAGGCTAAAGCCTTCATTTTTGATAAAAATCGAGCAAAAATTAAAGTTGCTTGGATTCCAATGAAATTTTTAGGGATGATTAATTGATCAATTATGAATCATTCCTGAAAATTTCAGGTTGAAATTCTAAAGGATTCTACCAAAAACAAGGTACAAATTGATCGACATGACACCAAAAAATGAATCAATTTGATCCTGTTTTGGGTAGAATCCTTTGGATTTTGGAACTGAAATTCACAGAAATGATTTGTTATCAAACAATAAACCATTCCTGAAAATTTCATTAAAATCCAAGCAACTTTAATTTTTTGTCAAAAATGGAAAAAAGCAAAGGCTAAAGCCTTCATTTTTGATAAAAATCGAGCAAAAATTAAAGTTGCTTGGATTCCAATGAAATTTTCAGAGATGATTAATTGATCAATTATTAATCATTCCTGAAAATTTCAGTTCAAAATTCTAAAGGATTCTACCAAAAACAAGGTACAAATTGATCGACATGACACCAAAAATGAATCAATTTGAATCCTGTTTTGGGTAGAATCCTTTTGATTTTTGAACTGAAATTCACAGAAATGATTTGTTATCAAACAATAAACCATTCCTGAAAATTTCATTAAAATCCAAGCAACTTTAATTTTTTGTCAAAAATTGAAAAAAAGCAAAGGCTAAAGCCTTCATTTTTGATAAAAATCGAGCAAAAATTAAAGTTGCTTGGATTCCAATGAAATTTTCAGGGATGATTAATTGATCAATTATAAATCATTCCTGAAAATTTCAGTTGAAATTCTAAAGGATTCTACCAAAAACAAGGTACAAATTGATCGACATGACACCAAAAGATGAATCAATTTGAATCCTGTTTTGGGTAGAATCCTTTTGATTTTTGAACTGAAATTCACAGAAATGATTTGTTATCAAACAATAAACCATTCCTGAAAATTTCATTAAAATCCAAGCAACTTTAATTTTTTGTCAAAAATTGAAAAAAGCAAAGGCTAAAGCCTTCATTTTTGATAAAAATCGAGCAAAAATTAAAGTTGCTTGGATTCCAATGAAATTTTCAGGGATGATTAATTGATCAATTATAAATCATTCCTGAAAATTTCAGGTTGAAATTCTAAAGGATTCTACCAAAAACAAGGTACAAATTGATCGACATGACACCAAAAGATGAATCAATTTGAATCCTGTTTTGGGTAGAATCCTTTGGATTTTTGAACTGAAATTTACACAGAAATGATTTGTTATTAAACAATAAACCATTCCTGAAAATTTCATTAAAATCCAAGCAACTTTAATTTTTGTCAAAAATTCATCAAAAAAGCAAAGGCTAAAGCCTTCATTTTTGATAAAAATCAAAAAAAATTAAAGTTGCTTGGATTCCAATGAAATTTTCAGTGATGATTAATTGATCAATTATAAATCATTCCTGTGAATTTCAGTTCGCAAATCCAAAGGATTCTACCAAAAATTAACCTTAGTTAACATATTAATATACGACATCTAGCGATAAAAATCAATCAATCAATTGCCAATATATCAATTGAAAGTAGATCATAAATTGTTTAATTATTAAAGATTCTTAGACAAATTTATTCAAACAGTTGTTGAAATTATTTGTTGGGTTATTCTATAATGAATTTCGTATTAACTTTGATCAAATTCTCAATCGTTTTCCATTTTTGGGCGTTTTTTGGATCTTTTTTTTAACGCCTGTACGGCTAGAAAGTGCATTGAGGAGGTAGTATAAATACTGAACGAACCCGAAAGGGGTTAGTTATTGCGAGCTACCCTTGGTAGTTGGTCGCACGTTCCCTCTCTCGAAGCTAATCGTATGTAAATAGATAATGTATACTAACATTGTTTGTTTACAAACAGCCCATACGGATATGGTGAAGACTGGATGGATGGATGGCGTCGATCGGATGGATGGCCTCGTGCGGATGGTCGAGCCGCAAAGGGTTCGCTAAGGGGATATGGGTCAGTCTGAACCCGCCTGCCCCTTGGTGCAACTAAAAGAAGATAGTGGCTTAATCAGACTGTCGGGGTCAAACATTGGGCTTGTGCTATCCTGTGCCCGTTTGAACGACATAAAATACCCATAAACAGGAATAGTGAACCCAATCGAGGATGAGAAGAACATCGAGGATGGCCCAAGAAGAAAAAAGGTGAGTTAAGAAGAGAGGGAACTTTTTGCAAAAATTTTATTAAAAAACCAAAAAAAAATTGGACAGAGCTTCCGCGGCCCACGATGTTTGTTCTTTTTTTAACGGGCGAACAGGTCTCGTGGAACCATTACCCAAAGGACATATACATATATAATGAACAAACAATAAAAATATAATAAATGATAAAATATCTGCAATATCAGCAACATCGGCGAAAATACGGCATATTCAGGATAATCAGGAACAAAATCGGTAAAATCATAATAGTAAAAGATATAGTCTAAGAAAAAAAAGATGAAATTAATTAGTGAACAAATAATAAGAAATAAAATAACTTATCTTGAATGATTGTTGGTGTAAGCGAGTATAAATAAAAAACCAATAACAAATCTGGAGAACAATCTGGATATATCAGAAGTGAGAGGCAGAATATACAAATAAAATGTAGATGATGATTGATTAGAATTAAAACAAAATCGAGATTGTTCGAGAGAAAATAAGAAATAAAGTTGTTGGGAACCAGTATAAATTCAAGCCAATTTGGTATAAAATCGAAGTATTAAAATAAAAAATTGAAATCGCAAAACAATTCTTCATTTGCGAAATTGAAACGACATTATGATAATAGCTCCATAAACATAAAACCATTTTTTCATTTAAACGATATAAAAAATAGTTGAAACAGTTCACAATTCAAGTATCGCAATTAAATTTTCAGTTGTGGTAATTAACATCTCCTTGGCGAGAATTGGATAATAAAAAAAAGATGGAATTAATATGCGATCTAATAAAAAGTGAAATACCTTACCTGGATTAATTTCAATTTCAAATTTCAGAATGTAGAATGCAGATGTGAAGAGTAGATGCGTATGAAATTGATTTTAATAAACACTGGATTTGATAATATTCAATGGTAAACACAAGAAAAATAATTGAACTTGATACTTGATATACGTGGCGAAGTTGTACGAAATGGTAAATATTGTTTGTCGATCAATTGAATGGTAGCGCAAAAATGACACTAAATATAAAACAAAACAAGTTTCAAATAAATATTGAATCGTAATCCAATCACTAAACACAAAGTAAAAATAGAAGAAATGATTTGAAGACTTGAAACTGGCACATGAAAATATTGGTAGCAATGTTGATTGGTGTTGCCGTTGATATTGATGAATGAATGATATTGTTTAGCATAAGAATAAATGAATTAAATGTTGTCGTTGATGTTGATGGATGTGAACATTCTCGATGACAAGTAAAAATCATAATCAATTAGCATTAAAACAAGTTACCACACCACCAATGAATTCATTGATTCATTGAATTGAATGTTGTCGTTGTTGTTGATGAATATAATGTAGTCGATATCGATTAAACATAAGAGTAAAATAAAAGAATTGAATGTTGTCGTTAATGTTTAAGGATATAAACATTTGATGATGACAAGTGATGAAAGTGGCTAAATATTTTGTTGATATTGATGAATATAATGTTGTCGATGGTCAAGAACGAGAATAAATATATTGATTGGTGTTGCGTTGATATTGATGAATGAATGATATTGTTTAGCACAAGAATAAATGAATTAAATGTTATTGTTGATGTTGATGGATATAAACATTCTCGATGACTAGTGGTGAAAGTGGCAAAACATTTTGGTGATATTGATGAATTGATATTGAAAGTCTAAATAAAAAAAGATAAAATTAATTAGTGAACAAATAATAAGAAATAAAATAACCTATCTTGAATGATTGTTGGTGTAAGCCAGTATAGCAATCTGGATATATCAGAAGTGAGAGGTAGTATACACAAGTAAATTGTGGATGATTGATTGATAAGAATAAAAACAAAACGAAGATTGTTCGAGAGAAAATAAATAAAGTTGATGGAAACCAGTAATTTCGTATGAAGTCAAAGTATTAAAATAATAAAAAATTGCAATCGCAAAACAACTCTTCATTTGCGAAATTGAAACTGCATTATGATAATAGTTCCATGAATAGAAAACCATTTTTTCATTTAAACGATGTAAAAAAATAGTCGAAACAGCTCACAATTCAAGAATCGCAAATAAATTTTCAATTGCGATAATCAGCATCTCCTTGGCGAGAAATGGACAATAAGATAATAAAAAAAGATGGAATTAATATGGGATCTAATAAAAAGTGAAATACCTTACCTGGAGTAATTGCCATTTCAAATTGTCTAAATATTACTTGAATGCAAAAAAACTGAAAATTTTCGAAAATAACCGTCTGCAAATTGCCAAATAAAATTTTCAAATATCAATAATTCAATTCAAATCTTCGAAAAGAGGTTCCTGCAAATTGATGTTTAAAATTTTCCGGAATCAATAAATCTATGATCAACAAATCTTCAACAATAAAACGACGACTTGGCAATTGAATTCCAACTCAAAACGAAGGAACCCCTTTTCAAATTGATGAATCAAAATATAAGGTTGCGGTGGTGGTTAAACAGTTCAATCCATCCAATCTAAGCTCAGCTCAGCAACAACAAAGAATGCATCATCAAGCCTCGTCATCATCAATCAATCAAAACACCTAATGTCTGATCATCAACTACAATTACACCTATCAATCATCATCATTAATCATCGGCCGGAACAATAATCTAGACCTAATGTCTCTTCAAACTCACACACCTTTCATACACAATACAACAATCATCACTTCCACCTCAACAGCTACCCATCGACAAGGAAATTGCAGGGACCCGAGGGGATGGTACAAGACCGATTGGCGTGGTATGAATTGTCGCATGCCGATGCAGTGAAGAAGCTTCCGCGAACGATTGCTGCAAAAGCCACCATTATGTGGCAAAGACAGTGATACCTAATGTATAAACATCATCATCAATGGTCAACGGCCGGAACATTAAAAATGATCATCATCATCCTATCATTTAACAACAAGATTGAACCATCATCGTCATTCAGTAATCCTTTCACACACACACACACTAATAAATAAACAAACCTAATGGATGGTTCAATCAATGGTAGATCATCAATCGATGATGATCATACTTCAAGACAAATGACAACTGTTGCCAATTGTACAACATTGTAACGGGTCTTACTGGCAAATCAATCGATCCATAATAGATCAATGACTACCAAGCCCAAAACACTACCACAATTAATCAACTAACAAATTAATGATGATCTACTACAACGTCGATTGATTGATTGATTGATAGACTGATGACTTGCAAGCGCTTGTTTGATACAAACTTAAATTTTCTGTCGCTTTGCATGTTGCTGCGATCGAATTGAATACCAATCGAAAATCTTCCGAATCGTAAATACCATCATCAATATCTGTCCCAATATCGAATTGTAATTACATCTTCTAAAATAATACAATATAATCAATTAAATTCATTGGCTCAAAATCAAAACGAAAAATCACTTACCAAATTTGCCGACGAAACCATTGATCATTCGCTTGATTGAATTTGATCTAAAATGAAAAGAAAAATTATTTGTTGATCATATAACAAAATAATACAAAAATGAGTCAGTATAGTGGGTGTAATGTGAGTGTATGGTTCATATATCTCCACCCGATAGATAAACCAGCACTTGGTTAAGTAGGAATAGCAATAGACTATGTACAATAATGCTAAGATATTGAAATAATAGGGACATTAATGAGATAATGTATAAAAATTCTTATAAAAACTAGAATGGGTAACACAAAATATTGAACAGCAAAAACATTATCGAAACTGAGAGAATAGTTAGTAAAGTCGTTAATGATCGAATTGAATTAAAACTAATAATGATAGAACTCGATAGTGGACACAAGAGAAAATATCGAACCAGAGAAAAAGATTTCGATATGTCAAAAGGTGATAAAGTTATAATTATAAATGGAAAAGAACTTTCAAAATTTCACAATCAACAAATTAAATTAGAATAAATGAAGCAAAACCAACTAAAGTAGAACAAACTATTTAGAAAGAAAGTCGAAAAATGAATGAGCTGGCGTACAACGTGCTTGTGTGTGAATGGTGGTGGGGGGGGGGGGTAAGTTGCTAGCGGTGGATATGTGAGGAAGTTCTATTTGCTGTACGTCGTACGATATGTGCGAAAGAGATGCGCAGAAACCAATTCACGCACGAAAAGTGGGTTTGCACATCATGGTGTGTGTGTGAGTTAATCCAACGGTTTTGTGGCTATGCTGAGAGGAGGGAGGAGAAGAATGTTCTGGAACAGTTCTAACAATGTTCTATTTGATTGAGGTAAAGAAATGGTAAATGAGTATACTGATCGAATCTAATTAATAATATTAAAATCGAGAAAAAATGATAAAGGGCACTATAGAAAATACCGAATTCAAATGGGGAGATATCGATAAAGAGTGCCAAAAAGAACAATCATCAAATGCAGACATAGTAGAGAGAAAAGGATAATGTTTTGGAAAATGGATAGGTAAAATTGCCTAACAATGTTCTATCTGATTGAGGTAAAAAAAATGGTAAATGAGTTTACTGAACGAATCTAAAGATTGAAATCGAGAACACTCGATAAAGGACACAATAGAAAATACCGAATTCAAATGGGGAGATATCGGTAAAAGAGTGCCAAAGTAATCAATGATCAAGTGTAAATAAAACTCAATTCGAGACCAATCGATAATGGTCACAAAAGACAATATCGAATCAGAGAAACAGAGATCGATATTCAAGGGAAAAGATGGATAATGATAGATTAGAAATAAAATAAAATCGATGAAAAAGAGCACTCGATGGTAGGCACAAAAAGTAATTATCGAACCAGAGAGATAACAATTAATAAAGAGGGAGAGAGAGAGAGAGAGAGAGACAGAATTTGTAAAAATGAAAATTGAACTTACAGAATTTGAATCGGCCACACATTTAACGATCTGTTAGAATGAAATGAATAAAGTAAAAGTTAGTATGATGAACAATATACAAGTATGTAAACAAATAAATAAATGATTCAAAATCGAAATCACATTTACCTGGTAACGGTTGACGCAACTTGAGAGAGAAAGCGTCCGTTCAGGTGGAGAGTCCAAACGAGAATGAGGATGAGTTCTATTGTTCTACTTGATTCTGCGCAAATGTTCCATTTGAGTCAATGGCCGAAATGGCGGCAAAGATTGGGTCATGCGCATCAATCAATTGGATGGGAACATAGCCACTTGGGTTAATATGGAACACCATAGGAACTGGGATACTTGAATTTCAATTTGCAAATAAGACAATGTTTTGATTGATTGAGATGTTTCCGATTAAAACTTAAATTGAAATAACACTCGATAATGGTCACCAGAGATTAAATGCCAAAGTTCAAACATCGAGCCAGTATTAGACGATGTTGCCTTAGTTCAATGTTATAAAATTTGATTCTTGGATTTAGTATGTTGGGGAAATAAGCTTCATCTACAATGAATCAAAAATAGATTATTATAAAAATAAACAGTATAAATATAAATAAAAACGAACCAATATAACTTCGATTATTGAACTGTTGAATGATTACGATCATAATCGATCTTTGAATACATATAGTGGTCACGAGAAATAAAATGTCGATGTTGAAAATGTTAATTTTGCTAGAGTTTTTCATTGTTGAAATAAATAATATATGATAACTTGATGAATATTTAACTACGCTGCCTTATTTCGATGTTGCAAGGCTTGATTCTTGGATTGAGTATTATACGATAAAATAAACTATCTATCACAATGGATTGATGATAAAATATTCCAGATACCACATACAAAATGTTACATTGATGTATACCAAATTTTGGTAATGTTGATTCAATAAATGAGGCAATTGTTTGATTGTTCGAAGGTATATTTAAAGGAATTATACCAGAAATTCAAGGATTCAAAGTTGGTATACAAGATTTATCGGTCACAAAGAATATTGATCGAACAAATCGAAAGATCTTGATATTAATTCTTCTCAAGCCAATATGTTATAAAATCATCGATAATTCCAATAACGATGATAAATTGGATTGGCCATTACGTTGTTGTGGATCAGGAAATATGTGCCAATAGATCATAAAAAGATCATCTAAACATACAAAAATTTATTATAAAAATAAACTATTTAAATATAATCATACCAATATAACTTCAATTCTTGTTAATGATAACTCCGGAAATACAGAATAGATTAGCAACAATATCAACAATGCTCATTGCTCATTACGAAAGTAAACAAAACTTGTACAGAGAACTGGGCATAGAACTCATTTGTTAGGGTCATTCATAAACCATTTCCCTATGCGTGTATTCCCAAAGTTTTCTCGTTGATGCAGATCTATTGATGATTTATTTCTAGTTGATATCAATGGAATTTGAAAAAAAAGTATAACAAAGTTCAACAAATTAGTGAAATGTTAATTAGATACATTGAAACATACCAGAATGACGCATCACGAAGTGCATCGATCCATTGTTGACATCAAAAGAACTTGACTCATTTGAAAAAATTAGTGAATGATTAATTGCAAACACAAAAGAAGCGTTCCAGAATTATTCATCATAGAATTATTGATTCACAATTGAGATAAACAAATTTTGAAACAAGTTTAACAAATCAATGTAGAACTGATGACAAATGAAGTAAAGTATCGAAAGCACATGGCATGGTCAGTGGATGAAGGATTGAAATGATCAACGTGACCAACGTTGCCAAGTGTCGTGGTGAAATGGCTCATATCATTGGCAGTCTCAAGGTTTATATACTCCGGGCGCAGATCACAACAAGACTCAACCCAATTCTCAACTCTGATTGGCTGCACGCGTTAACACACTTTTCATCCAATTCAGGTGTGCTTGTTGAATCAATTGCGTATGACACCATCCATAATGGCTCCCATTGTTTTTGGTTGGAAATGCATTGATTTTCAAAAAGTGGTGTTAGAGCGGTCAACCAATCAGAGTTGAGAATTTTTTTGAATTGAATCCTGATTGGAGAACCGCGTTAACACACTTTTCACCCAATTCAGATGTGCTTGTTGAATCGATTTCGCATGGCGCCACACGTGATGGCTCCCCACCGTTTTGGTTGGGGAAAAGCACAAACTCCGTTTTGTTTTCCTCCCCTCTCTTGATGATGATGCTGTCGCGATTTCTGAAATGATGAAATCAATCGAGTTTCCCCTCCACTAGACGATATGCAATTGTGGCTCGTTCTACTTTGAACAGGCAACCTTAGCATTTCATTCACTGCCCATTGGTGAATGTATTTGCTCCTTATGGTTTGGAGCCATTCATCGATGTTTTTTCACTGCTCGATGATGATGCAATTGCATCCATTGATTCAATACAGTTTAGGTTACATACATATTATATATATTTATTTCAATTGAATTTATTGAATTTATTTTATACATATATTACAAATGTGGGTATGATGTTCAATGTGTATTGGATAGTAATGTATTGTGTATGTATTGTAGGAAATAGTAGGAAATAATAGCAAATTGCCCAGCGACTTATAAAAGTAAAGGAAATTTTAACTTACCGATTAATTGATGATGATTGCTTCGATGACCCAATGGCTGCAGCTGTAGGGAATATAAAAATTGCTAAATTCTGCTTACGCAGAATCTCGCTAAAAAGTTAATAAAGCATTCATAAAAATAAATAAATTTAACCCATGAACCCTCAACCCAGACGACGTCGATCATTTCGGCCGGCTACCATCAAACGCTAAGCTTCATTGCTTGCTTAAAGGGAAAAAAGGTTAAATAAAATAATAAAATTAAAATAAAATAAAATAAAGTTAAAATTAAAACTAAAATTAAAACTAAAATTAAACTAAAATTAAGACAAACACAGCAACACGCACAGCAACTCGCACAGCAACTCGCACGCGCTCGAGGATACACTTTGGGACACACACTGGAACACGCTTGGGGACACACACTGGGACACGGTGATGATGACGATGATGATGATGATTATATCTTCAAACCTCTCATACACACTTTCTTGCACACACTCTCTCTCTCACCCTCTCATACGCTTGCGGTTATATCTTCAGTTCTTGAATATATAAATGATTAAATGATGATATTTAAAGATGATGAAGATGATGATTATTATGATGATGATGACGATTATATGTTCAAACCTCTCACACACACTCTCACTCGCTTGCGGTTATATCTTCTGGTCTTCCGGTTATATCTTCAAATCTTCTTTCTTCTTATTACTATTGTAAAAATAGAAAAAGTTATTAGATAAGGCGCAGCGCAAATATAAAAACAAAAGCAAGTCGCCGGGCAATGGAAGAACTAGGATAGATAGTGTTGATAGGATTGGTTTGTATGTGTTAAATGTGTTTGTGTGTGTGTGTGTGTGTGTTTTGTGTTTTATGATTTTGATTTCAGGTCGCCAGTTGTTCAAGTCGAATCCATCCGTTTAGTTAATCCAGCAATGGTCCAACCAAATCAGGAAATTAGTTGTTATGCAGGTGAATCTATTATTTATTATTACGATTCTAGAGAAAAGAAAAGAATGTAGTAAAATACAAGATATATCAACTTTACATATTACCCAGATTATGTATAAATGCATTTCATTCTTTATATTAATAACGAAACCTGAAACATGTTCAATAATTTAGTAAAGGATCAATGGCAAATATTGAAACGTACCAGAATGATGCAACACGAAGTAATTGATCTTTGGTTGATAACAATGGAATTTGAAAAAAAAATAATAAAGTTCAATAAATTAGTGAAAAGTTGATTAGAAACATTGAAACATACCAGAATGACGCAATACGAAGTGCATCGATCCATTGTTGACCTCATAAGAATTGGAAACATTCAAAAAAATTAGTGAATGATTGAATGCAAACAAAAAAAGTGCTCCAGAATTATTCATCACGGAATTGTTGATTCACAATTGAGAAAAATAAAATTTAAAACAAGTTCAACGAATCAATGTAAAACTGATGGCAAATTAAGTCAAGTACCGGAAGCACGTGGCATGGTCAGTGGATGAAGGATTGAAATGATCAACGTGACCAACGTTGCCAAGTATCGTGGTGAAAAGGTTTAAATCGTTGGCAAATTCTGGCTTTATATACTCCAGGTGCAGATCACAACAAGACTCAACCCAATTCTCAACTCTGATTGGCTGCACGCTCTAACACTTTTTTGAAAATCAATGCATTCTCAACCAAAATCAATTGGAGCCATTACGCATGGCGCCATGTGAACGGCGTCCATTTTGTGTGTGAATGAACCAAGACACCTAATACGCAATCGTCGTAACATGCAAAGTGTTAATCCATTTGAACCATTGAAAATCAATGCATTCTCAACCAAAATCAATTGGAGCCATTACACGTGGCGCCATGCGCGATCGATTCTTCAAGCACACCTGAATTGGGTGAAAAGTGTGTTAACGCGGTTCTCCAATCAGGATTCAACTCAAAAAAATTCTCAACTCTGATTGGTTGACCGCTCTAACACCACTTTTTGAAAATCAATGCATTTCCAACCAAAAACAATGGGAGCCATTATGTATGGCGTCATACGCAATCGATTCAACAAGCACACCTGAATTGGATGAAAAGTGTGTTAATGCGGTTCTCCAATCAGGATTCAACTCAAAAAAATTCTCAACTCTGATTGGTTGACCGCTCTAACACCACTTTTTGGAAATCAATGCATTTCCAACCAAAATCAATGGGAGCCATTATGGATGGCGTCATACGCAATCGATTCAACAAGCACACCTGAATTGGATGAAAAGTGTGTTAACGCGTGCAGCCAATCAGAGTTGAGAATTGGGTTGAGTCTTGTTGTGATCTGCGCCCGGAGTATATAAACCTTGAGACTGCCAATGATATGAGCCATTTCACCACGACACTTGGCAACGTTGGTCACGTTGATCACTTTACTTCACTTTACTTCACTTTACTTCATTTGTCATCAATTCTACATTGATTTGTTAAACTTGTTTCAAAATTTGTTTATCTCAATTGTGAATCAATAATTCTATGATGAATAATTCTGGAACGCTTCTTTTGTGTTTGCAATTAATCATTCACTAATTTTTTCAAATGTGTCAAGTTCTTTTGATGTCAACAATGGATGGATGCACTTCGTGTTGCGTCATTCTGAATGTTTCTAATTAACATTTCACTAATTTATTGAACTTTATTAATTTTTTTACAAATCAACATTTAACAGGTTGAACTTCACATTCAACAAATCAAATTAGGATAGATGAAACAATCACAACTGTTCAGACTGAGTCGAACAATAAATGAGCTGTCGTACAACGTGCTTGTGTGTGGTTAATGGATAAACTAGCGACATCTGTGGTTGTGGGAAGATGTACAATGTGTCCAAATCAATTTGAACCTTATTTTTAGTAGAATCCTTTAGATTTACAAACTGAAATTCACAGGAATGATTTGTTATTTATCAATTTTTAATTATTCAGAATTTTAAAAAATTGAATAAGGTTAATAAATTAAAACACACACACACACACCATTCTAGGAGAGAACTAGAGAGAATCGAGAGAACACTTTGTGTGTGTGTGTGTGTGTAGATTTGATACCTTAACTATTCGTTTGGTTCCAAAAGTCTGTGATTTGGACGAATAGTTAAGACATTAAATGTACACTAGGATTATTTGTATTGTTGAATTGGTGGTTTGATGGTTCGAACCGTGGTACCCATGTGGGCATGTTAATCTTTGCAACCGTTTTGGTATTGCTGACTAGAAATGGTATGGCTTAAAGCCATAGAATGAATCGATCGGTGACTGTTAAAAGTTATCTGCACCTTAACAGATTAGATGTCAACGTGTATATTAACAGTTACTATTCGGCCCTTGAATGGTTGTTGCTGAAATTGAAAAGTGGACAAAACGTAAAGTACATTATACAAAATCTAAAAAGTTTCACAATACAAAGTTGAAACATTATGAGTGATGATAGTTTAACTCAATATGTTCCAGCGTGTCGTCCTAATGATCGGCGGCCAAGTTGATGTTCCCGAGTGTCGTACCAATGATCGGCGGTCAAGTTCATGTTCCAGAGTGTCGTCCCAATGACCAATAAATGTGGATAACACTGTCTTGTGATTGCCACACGCACGCCACCACCATTGCCATCCAAAGATATTGAAATTGGAAAATAAAAAAAATGTCAGTGAATGATCAAAACTATTAATTTCAATGAATACTTAACTTAAATGAAAATCGTCCATCATTTGGTGAAGTTTGGTTCATCGTTTGATTCGTGATTTTCCATCGTTTTGACACCTTTAATCTTGAATCGTTTGGTTCTTGATCGTCCATCGTTTGGTATCGTCCATCAGAAGACACACCGCCACCGCCATTGCCATTGCCATCCAACAAAGATGATATGTGAAAATAACTAAAAAAATGTCAGTGAATGATCAAAGCTATTAATTTAAAAGAATACTTAACTTAAATGAAAATCCAACAAAAGCAGGAAATTGGAACATCGGCTGCCATAATGAAGATCGGAAAAACATGAAAAGTTGCTTGGTGGTTTGTTGTTGCTTGATGATCTGCTTAGTTTTTTTTTTTTTTTTTTTTGATTGAGCTTATATACAAATTTTATGCTACTTCAGCCACACATTTGCTAAAGTTAGTCATTTCAGTTTAAACTTCGATTGAACAGTAGAACACGAAACGTTAGGCGCACGAGTTTAAACTTTGATAATTTTATGTTGCCAATACACTATAGGGTAAATATGGACTCCATGTCAAACCATGTACAACAATAGATGAGTTGGGAGAGCTAATCATTAGTTGTACAGTGAATTAAGAAGGCTAACAATACGATGAAATAAGTTCATCAAATCGAGCCTAAATGCTTCATCGATGCAGTGCTATATCGGCAAATTTCGGTACTAAACCAACAAACCTTAACATATGGTCGAATAAAATTTGTATTAGGTTTAATTGAATATGAATATGAAATGAATAAAATTTACATAATTTCCGAGGTAACATTTGGTTACCGAAGAAACATTTTGAGGCCAATAAAACAATTTAATGTTAAGAATACCATTGGATTCCTTAGTATCAGTTAGTTAGCAATGGTTTCAATTTGAATTTATCAAAACAATTTGATGCCAAGGAGACCAAAGTTACCAAAAGACAGACCAATAATAATCGACCACAGATGCTTAAAATAGATCATGGATTGAAAAGGTGACCAAGTAGATGACATCAATGCTTTTGAAGCTTGTTGGACCTTTGATGAATAGAAAAATGTTTAATAAACTTGAATCCAATACAACTTACCTATTGAAATAAACAATGATTGATACAAAAGCTTCATACAAAAGATTTATGGCAACTTTAATTTTTTCTTGTTTTTTTCAAAAAACGCCTGGACTAACCCCTTTGCGTTTTTTTTGATTTTTGAAAAAATTAAAGTTGCTTGGATTCCAATGAAATTTTCAGGAATAGTTTATTGATGTTCAATTATCTTGAAAACCATGCATCGTATGAACTTAAAAATAGCCTTCAATAGAACAAATAGAACTTAATGGATTCAGAATGATAAAATTAATAGGAATCGATACCTATGGATTGATATTTGAGATTTTTTATTTTAATTGATTTGATAAAATTAAAATTATTTCAAAAACGGTACATTGTACAAACTTGAAAAAGGTCTCAATCGTGTGTTTGTATAGAAAATCGAAACCTATTGTCTAGAATTTTAAGAATTTTCGTTCTTTTTTTCATAAGTTGACATTTTATCGATTTTGACGATTGTGACGTAAAAAAAGTTCAATTTCAACGGTATATTTATTGAAAGTTATTTAATCCACGAAATCCGGTTGGGTCGATCTTGTTCATGTCAATACATTTACTATTTTGGTTTTTGGTCGAATTTTCGTCAGCCTTTAAAGTGCCAACCATTTTCCAGCTGTTCAGGCAGTTGGCTGGTTTGAAAAATAGGATATAAAATTAAGGAAATTGCTAATCTAATCAAAGAAGTTGTTACCTTTCCAAAGACGTACAGCACCATCGTCTCCTGATGATGCTAATATTGTTCCGGTAATGTTCCATGAAACACGCCATGCTTGTGAACCATGGTCCTGGAAGGCGGCCAATACTCGAACATTATACATTCGTTTACTATGAGGATTACTCGAATAAACACTCGAGGCTGAGGTAACGGCAGTAGATCCTTCTTTTTCAGTGACATCAATCAAATTCAATGCAATAACCTTTACGTCTTTAGTTGTGGCAACACCCAAAAGATCATATGATCGACCGACATTTGGTGCAAATGATATATCATGAACTAAGTCGGTGATTCCTGGCCATGATTTGTCAACGATACGTTGCCATTCTCTTTGATCACTTAATTCATAGAAAAATATCTTGGTTCCAGAATTAGCATTACTGTCATCACTGCCAACAGCAAGCATTGGGCAATTTTGGCGATACAATGATGGATTCCAAGAAACTGAGCTGCATGCTTTCGAACAATTTATCTCATATTGTATAGACCAATGTGAAATGTTCATCACATCTGGTGCTTCATAGATTCGAATGATTCCATCTAATGAACAGGTAGCCAACATGAGACCATAATGTTTCGGTGCAAACTTTATATCGGTTACTGATGTTCGGCTATCGACGAAACTGTTTCGTTTGATCCATACAGATTGATTTCGTTCTCCGCTATTATTGTCCGCAACTTATATAACCAGTTCAAATTAAAATTCATTCAAATAGGATTGACATTAAAATTGAAACACTTACTCATCTCTTCCCACACAATAGCTGTACGATCAAAGGAACATGTTGCTAAAATTTGACCAAATTCCGGATGAGCCCATGTAACCTTCCAAACCGATCCGGCATGAGTTTTCCACGAAGCTGTACAACACCATTGTCCATCGTCGCCAATATCCCAAACCTAGATAAAAAGTATTAAAGAAAGTTTGTACATAGATCATATCATTTAATTAAATTAACTTACCTTTACGCTTTGATCCGAAGAACACGTTGCAAGACGTCGTCCATAGTAATCGTAAGCAATATCATGAATTAAATCTTTGTGATCGGCTTGAATACTTCGTGATACCATGTTTGGAACGATAATTTTGAAATTAATCGAAACAAAGCCCAATATAAACACAAACTGCAATTGTATAAGGCGGCACAAGCTTTGGAGGCGGCTAAATTCACATGTCCACCTCGTGTTTCCACTATTTACACCTAATTAGTTTGTTTTCATTTATTCGTCCGGCGAAATTATTTTAATTTGATAAATTTTAAAATGGATCCAAAGTTTTCAAGTTCAAGTGGTTAGTTTTTTAATTTGTTTCAATTTATAATAACTAAATTATTATTATTGTTATTTTAGCATTGTTTAAAACGTTGCCACCAGAAATAACTGATGTTGCTCATTTGATTAATGTTGAACCGGGAATTGAACAGTCAGAAGATATTTTCAAAACATTTGTTCAAGATCGTATTCCAAGAAAGGATATTGGCGAAGATTTTAAATATAAAGTTTATTCTTTATATGAAACAATAGATGAAAATAAACCTAAAGGTGGTAAAAATATTAGAAATAAGAAACCAACAAAACGATTAAATTGTCGACAAAAGAAAGCATTGTTTGACATTAGAAAAGACAATCTATCGTATAAAGATTTTGCCACACTTAATCAATTGTGGCATTCATATTTTCAATCTATATTAAGTGAGGTCAAGACCCAAGCTGATGAACTAAAACTATCGAGAGCTGATTATCATGGAGCATTTTTAATGGTTTATGCATCACAAAACCCAACAGTAATAGGCCTTCAAGGTTATGTCGTACAGGAGTCGAAAAACACATTTCGGTTGATTAATTCAAATAATCGTTTGCTTAGTAAGTCTTTTTAAAATAAATTTATATTAATAGTAATAAAGAACTAAAAATTCTCTTACCATCACCATAACAATAGCAATCCCGAAGATGGGAACAGTGTTTATGTTTGAACACGAAGGCAAATCATATCGATTGAACGGTTACAATTTAATGACGTCCAGTTTCAATAGATCCAAGATAAAGCCAAAATTTAATTATATTTGTGAATTATAAATAATTACATATTTTGTTTTAAAAATGTGATGTAATACAATTGATCTCTTGTAAATCTTCTATAACCTGCATAAAGAGAAATAGAATTTTTATTATTCATTACATTAATTGTTTGAACACTTACCTGTTTTGTACTTGTACCAATCTTTCGTGACAATTCCATCTTTTCATTGAGCGACAAATTAAAGAATCGAAACAAAAGGTCTCCGTCTAAAATGTTTTTGCTTGCATTAGCCAATTCCAATTTATGAGTTTTAATCATTCGATATGCTTTCGGATTGAGACCAGCACAATGTTGAATGTTGGTGGTTAACAAATTCTGCAACATCAGTAGCCGTCGATATGTTTTCTCCGTTATCGGCAACAAGTAACCAACACTTCCATTTAATGTAGCAAACATGGTCAAGTGTTTGCGGAAGTAGGTTTGTTTCAATCGATTATCTATATTTTTCGATGGAACATTACATCGAATTCGGAAAAAAGAGTTTACATGTGAGCCAAGATGGAAATCGGCTCTTCGAATCAATTTGGTTCCACCATGACTTTCCGACGTTTCCGGTTGATATGAGTAGAGGATCAAGTTCTGTTCCGAGTCGGAAACAATAAAGGCCATCTGAGAGTTGTCGATAAAGTATTCACACGAATATACTTGTAAACATTTTGGATCTCGACTGACCAACGATAGTGTTCGTGTTTCCTCTTGATACCGAAGCAATGAGATCGATTTGTAAACGTCACTGATGAGAATCAGGTTCCGTAATGAAACTGCCATATGAACATAAATTTGGGTATCAATGAAAGCAATTCCAATCAATTGTGACTCTTTCAATTGCCAAATGTAAATTTTTTGACCAATCGCCGACAAGAGGTAACCCTTGACCTGACATAACGTGGTCACAGGCCCTTTTTGTTCTTTGCAATAGACAATTTTAATCTTATTCTTCGTTAGTGGTTTACCGGGTTCCGGTACAACTTCGATCACGTCCACAATCCATATTCGACCTCGATTGTTTACATCTTCACCGTAGTTGTAGTTCGTTCCCAAAGCTAGATATCCTTTCAATCCAGAACTGGTACCCTCAGATGAGAGAAGTACATTACGTAAACAGGTAACATGTTCCCATTCGTCGAGATCGATTGTCGTACTTGGAATGACTTCCCAATTGACAGGCGACAACAGTTCCAATTGAAACTGTTCATTCGTGCATGGTATGTAACGGGGATAGAAATCGATCGGATCGGTATCCTTCTCCTCGCCACCAACACGAACGATCTTGTCCACCACCAACGATTTACTCTTTACGATGGCATACGTTTTACTTTCCAAATGATAACTCACATAATGGACCGTATCACGAACCGGTACTTGTTTATATGGCCAAACAGCATCGATCTCTAATCGGTTCGGTAGTTGACAGAAACGAAGCTCTTCTTCATAGTTGAAGTACAAAAAACCATCGGGACAATTGGAATTGTTGAACATGGCGAAACAGGTGATAGCTCCGTCAACTTCCATATTATGTGACCGTAATTCGCCTCGAAAGGTCATGAAAAACCATACCGGTATCGGACCACACATAAAGATGCCAGAAAAGCCAGCAACACTTTTAAATGGACGTAACCACGAACCAGTTGGCAATGGTGGACTCTTTGTTTCCGACTCGTCGTCATCGGATGTTGTTGTGGTGAACATGTTCGGATGACGAATAAAGGTACTATGAGACATGTGCTTCTTGAAACGAATCTTCAAATGGTTATCCACCTGTATCTCATAGAATGGAAACACCTCATAAATGAACAATTCGTCATCAAATCGAGCAAATAAATGTGGACGAGATTGGTTCAATCCCATTCCAATAACCAACAGTTCGGCAGTGATTGGCATCGAAGTCGTATCCGTTTGACTTTGATACGAATGATCAATTAATTGAACACTATCCACCAAAACTCTTGGACCCATTGGAAAGTTCTTGACTAAATAAACCAAACGAAATTCTGGTTGATTGTAAATTTCGAGAACACCATTCTCGCGAACAAGAAATAACCAAAATGTGGGCTCTTTCCGATCAATGGTAATCAACTTTAAGTCCTCCTTTTCATCGTCTTCATCTTCATCTTGATCGGCATCGTTATTCAAAAAGTATACCGTCGAATCACCATAAAGAAGTTCATCTTCTTCATCCACAGTGGTAGCCGATGCAAGAGTTGGCATTTTTGTTTGTTGTTTATTGTTTTCAACGGTCGTTGAGGTCGTTTTCACTTTTCTTCTCGTTCGTCTATCTTCAATTCCTTTGGTTTCGGTACTGAACATTCCACTGACATCTTTATAAATACACAATGCGGTAATCTTCGATTTTCCCGTTGACAAATCTGGCTTTGCAATGACCAATCGAGCCGTACCTTTTTGTAGTTCAATCTTGAGATGAAGCAATACGACTCGACCATTGGTCGTCATCAGCACCACGTGTGGATCGGCCAATGATGCAAAGCTAATCGGTGAACCGAGATCCAATGGAACATGTTGCAATTCATGAGTACCATCCAACAATCGTACACTGTAAGCGCACACCTGAAGAATGTAACGATTCTCGCCCAAATTTCCGGCAAAAACCGTCGAACTTTGAGTAATGAAACCACTTTGATCAAGTTCATTAATCTCATGACTAATTTGAAATACTGTTGTCGAATCTTCTTGTGTCAAGATTAAAAACTCATGATTGAGACCTTCTTCTTGGGAAAAATTCGGTCCATAAACGGTCCAAGCGTTCAGATAACCGGGTAACTTAATTGTGGTTTCTACTTGTGGTTTGATTGTTCGTTGCATGATGGTCAGACCTCCACTCTTTGCATAACCAGAGTTGGTAACCAATTCAACATCAAAATCCTTAGAATTGGACAGGTTATCACAAACAATATTAGGTTCACCAAGACAAATGCTGGCACATGGACCAATATTATAGATTGTGTCGCATAATTTAACAAAATACGGCTGCTTCTCATCTGATTCGTATACTTCAAGAAAATGATCAGTTGAACCGCGTACTTCAACCACCTCTTCTGGTTCTTCAACTCTTTCTTCAATACCATTTAAATTTCCATTAGATTGGATTTCAACTGAGTCGACAATCGCCTCATCACCATTGACAATGTTTCCTCCCGTCATCATATTATTATCATTATTCAATGCATGCTGAAGTTGATTCGCTTCAGCAACCTTTTGTGCAGCTTCCTCTTGATCCATCTTTAGCTTTTTCAACGACCGACAATACTCAATACCGTAGAGATATTCATCTTCACTTTTGTCGCCCAATTCATCAAATCCGGAAATATTTCGAATCAAATTGGTCAAATTTTGCTTCGAATTTTGTACTGATTTCGATCGAAATTCTTCCGTCTTTTGTTCATCAACTTTTTCAAAATAATACAACAACAATGAATGACTGAGTCTTGATCCCAAAAATAAGAAGCCTTCTTCGCAACGGGTCAAGGTGGTACAGATGACGGTGGATGCTAAACGGGTAAAGTTGAACGTGCGTATACTTCGTGTCATATCGTTATGGAGATTCAACATGTACAGATCGCCATTGTTGAGACTAAGCAATATTTTATTGTTTGTTATAAAACAAGCTTGACAACCATCAAGACTTAATGTTAGATCGGCATAGGTCTTTAACGGAAACGAAGTGTTACCATCGTTGAATGCATTTAATGAAATTCCAAATGGTGGAAGACCTTGATTTAGATGAATCAATGAATTGATGGCAAAGATAAGAACTCCACCGATCGGCTTCGGAACGGGCAATGCTGCAAATGTGTTGAATGGTAGATTGGTCAACGACCAAATATGAGGATGCACACATTCGTACACATCGAGCGAAAGGGTGATCATTGAAACGGTGTCTTGTCGAACGGCAATTCGTCCAGACCACGTTCGAATCGGTTCATACAATATTAATAAGGTCGGTTCGTAATAGTTGTACAAAAATTGTATGTCTATTATATTGACAATGTTAACTCCGTAAAGTTCTGGCGACAAGTCCAATTTGTACGACGGCAACACCGGTGAACGTTTGTTGGTTGTCAAATTATTGTTACCACCAGGAATGAATGGAATGTTGTCATTATCATCAACAACCATCTCTTTACGGAATGGAATAATAACAATACTTCTTCCATATATCAACAATGCCGCACAACGATTCTCAGGATCAACCCGTACCACCGACGGTCGGGAAAAACTGGCATAACCTTGTTTCATGTCATCTTCCTCAAAGTAGTGCATCGATATCGTCTTGAGATCATGTGTATGTGGGTCATATTCCACAATTGATACTTTGGCATCAGCAAAACTAAGCATGACACAATCGCGATTTGCTCCAGCAAACGAAATTGAATTGACCGAATCAACCTTCCCATTAAGTATAAAAGTTTGTCGACATTCCAATTTGATATTATCGGAAAATAGTGTCCCAGAAAGTTTGGCATAATCCAATGATTCATATTTATGTCCATCGTCGGCTGGTTTTGAGGGATTGCGAATCAGACGATAAACTTTTAATTGATTCCCACCGGCGGTCAAAAGATTGCGTTCATCAAGATTGAAGAAGTGACAATAGGTAGAACATTCGACCTCGGTCGTTGGATGTATGGTCTTGCATATTCCGTACATGATCGGTACACCTGTGTTTGATCATCAACCAACATAAATGTCTCGAAGTTGTCGAACAAAACAATAAAAAAACCGGCATAATCAAAAATCGAGTCATGTGGGCCATGCACTTACATCGTACCGTAGTTGTGGGAGAAACATCTACAGCAAATGTTGTTGTTTTTGCTTGGAATAGTTCCCAAAATGTTGGCTTGGAATACCAATTCAAATAAATGATAATTATCATAACCAATTAAATCTATTATATGGAAGCAAATGTGTTTAATTAGAAATTTATTTTATTATTAACTATTTATTATATTATACTTAATAAATATCTGTAAATTTTTCGTATCGATATAAATCATATAGTTCCCGAAAGTAGACCAACAATTCGGTTAAATTGTGACCAAACTTAGCTGAAACAGGAATAACATTGAAATGAGATAAATCATTTTGACAAAGTTTCATTTGAAATGTTTTCAACTTTTGATTAGTTTCTTCCAAGTCCATTTTGTTAGCAATGATTGCAACAGGCCTATTTGATAAATTAGCTTTATATTGTTCCAATTCATTCATCAATACTTGTAATTGTTCAAATGGATCATTGGCCGACATGTCGATAACGTAGAACACGCATACACATCGATCGATATGACGAAGAAAATCAATCCCTAATCCTTTATTAAGATGTGCATCTTCAATTAATCCCGGAAGATCAGCAATAGCCAATTGTTCACCATCATCGTATTGTATCATTCCAACTGTTGGTTTCAATGTTGTAAATGGATAACTTGCAATTTTAGGTTTAGCTCGTGATACAGCACTTAAAAGCGTAGATTTTCCAGCATTGGGAAAGCCAACTAATCCAGCATGAGCAATCATTTTCAATTCAAGAAAATATGTTTTTGTTTCTCCTGTTGCACCAATTTCAGCAACGCGAGGATGACGATTTTTGTTATTTAGAAAGTAATGATTTCCTTTTCCACCGGCTCCACCTCTTGCAGCTAAAAATTTCATTCCTAATTGATTCATATCGGCAATTAACTTTCCTGTCGTTGCATCTTTTACTAATGTTCCAACAGGAACTTCAATGACCAAATGATCTGCACTCGCGCCACACATATCTTTATGTTGTCCGTGTTCACCATGAGAACCGGTTATTTTGCTCTGTACATAGTTCAACGATTTAACGTTCTTGCTTGCCTCAAAGATAACATGTCCACCGTTTCCACCATCACCGCCACTTGGACCGGCATTAGGATTAGACCATAAATGAAGAAAACAAATTTTCCCGTTTCCACCATTACCACCGGTTACACTTACTCTTCGAAAATCGACAAAGTCAATTGATCGTTTATACATTGATTTAGATTTTTTACTTCGAAGCGGGACAGAATGTGTCAAATGTGGAATAACCTTCTCTTCCGGTGAATTATCATCAATATCGAATTGAAAATTTTCCACTGTGAATCTATCCAATGAATCTTTGATTTCAGCCGTCTCCGATTCATATCCAGATTTCCGCGTGATTCCATTAGTAATAGACAAGTTGGTTATTGTTTTAAAATGTAAATATCTTTGAAATATAATACGAGAAAATCGATTCCAAACTAGAGAATTTGACATTATTCATAAATATTTAAATCGCGAAAAATGTGATAAACATGTGATAATCATGGTTTGTAAACACATTGAGCAACCATTTCTACCCAACAGTGTTTTGTCTGGATATAAATAGGATTGTCTTGCTGAATCATTGGACTGCATTGTCAAGCTCGTTTACTTCACTTGCATCATCGCATTGTTACTTTTAATTTAGTTTTGGTTTCATTTGATATCTGTAACCTTTCAAAACAATGCCTTCTGAAAATTTGGAAGAAGAAAGTTTGGCTAAGAACCCAAACCTCGAACATGCACAATGGTTTTACTTATTGACTATCGAAGATGATCCTTCTATTCGTCAAAAATTGATGGAAGCAATCAGAGAAAACAATATGGCCCCGTTTTACAAAATGGTAATATAATAATTAAATGAATAAAATTAAACATTATACCTTTATTTTCAGGTTTGCGAAACATTGAAATGGCCGTTGAACAACGAATTGTATAATACCATGAAAACAAAGAATGATGAAAAGTTAAAGGAAATTGATTATACCATTGAAGATGCTGAAAAGAATTTAGGTGAAATGGAAGTTAGGGAAGCGAACCTGGCTAAAGCAGAATATTACAGTTTGATTGGAGATAAAGAGAATGCTTTGTCTGCATTCCGTAAAACTTACGATAAAACCGTTTCCCTTGGTCATCGTTTGGATCTCTTGTTCCATATTATTCGAATTGGATTATTTTACCTTGATCACAAACTAATCTCAACAAACATTGAAAAGGCTCGAACACTAATTGAAGAAGGTGGTGATTGGGATCGTAGAAACCGTCTTCGCGTTTATCAAGGTTTCTACTGTATTACCATTCGCGACTTTAACCAAGCGGCTCAACTATTCTTGGACACAATTTCTACATTTACCTGTTATGAATTGTGTGACTACAAGACATTTGTTGCCTATACAGTCATTTGTGCGATGATTTCATTACCAAGAGTTGAACTACGCAAGAGTGTCATCAAAGGCGCAGAAATTCTCGAGGTCCTTCACGGTAATCCTGAACTTCGTGAATATCTCTTTTCATTGTATGATTGTAATTATGAAAAGTTTTTCGAAAAACTTTGCTGGATTGAACATTTCATGAAACGAGACCGATTGTTTCAACCACATTACCGGTACTACAATCGTGAGATGCGTATTTTGGCCTACAACCAATTGCTTGAATCGTACCGAAGTTTGGAGTTGCAATATATGGCCAAAGCATTTGGGGTAACAGTTTCGTTCATCGATCAAGAGTTGGCGCGATTCATTGCCGCCGGTCGACTTCATTGTAAGATCGATAAAGTAAATGGAATTGTCGAAACCAATCGACCGGATGCTAAGAACCATCAGTATCAGTCATGCATCAAACACGGTGATATGCTGTTGAATCGTATCCAAAAGTTGAGTCGTGTTATTAATATTTGAGAACATAATAATAGTAGTATAAAAAGCAAGTAATACCATCTTCTTTTCTTATTTTTACAAAAATTACTTCTTTACATTATAATCTGATATTAAAAGAAATGTTCACAAAGTTGTAATAATGATAAATATTTTATAATTAACAAACCGTATTCGGATAAACTTACCACTGTGTGTGTTTTTATATATATAGCAATAAGAATAACGAGAATTGATAAGGAAGTATAATAACATCAATTACAATGTAATATGCATTGGTATAGTATATGATTTGATGATTGGAAGAGTTATTCTCCACTTCGAGCAACAATTGAATGTTCCATATGTTTTAAGTTAAATGTATAATTCTGGGTTCGTTGTTTGCTTAACTTAAGTTGAACATTAAAACAAGAAAACAAAACTTGAATACGAACCAAAATTTTCTTTTCGTTGAAAATTGGGAAAGAAGAAGGAGGATAGGCTCTACAAAATACTAGCGAAAAATGTAGGATTACAGATAATAAGAGAATATAAATCAAAATTATGATGATAAATCTGTATCACAGTGTGATGCAATGACCAGTTTACGAACGAGATGATATAAACAATTTGATGAAACGGTCTTTTAATAGATGTGATGTTTGTTGTTTTAATGTGCATAGGTCATTAATGGCCAATGATGTTGATTCGTGCTGTTGAGAGTCAATGTTCAACGTCGTACCGATTGAAGATGTGGACGGTTAGTTGGATGATGATGGGCCGTAGCCGATTGTTGTTTGGCATTCTTCTTCAATGCTTTCAATGCTCGATTAACGATATAGCTATCTTTAAGCCATTGTTTCGCTTGATTTTGATCGCTCTTTGTCTGTTCAACGCCGGTAATCGATGAGATGGTCGATGCTAGAATTGTATTGATATCATAACTATTGGTAACGCCATCTACTTGCGTTGCAGCGCCGCTAATCAGCTGATTCAGTGTATTGTCGTTCGGATCGATACATGCGGTCAATAGGACCGGATTATCCATTGACGAATCAGTTTGAAGTATTTGTCCGATTTGATCACTTCCAATGATGCCAACTATCTGTCCATTGCTACTAATCAGATGAGCGGTTTGATTGATCTGTCCATTCGATTCCGGAAGGGTGTTCAGAACGGCCGTCTGTGTACCAGAATCGGTCAATGCAATATATTCACATTCTGGTTCCAATGTCATCGGCTGTTCAGCGGAAATCGATTCAAATTGTAACATTTGTGGTTGGGTTGTGACACCATTCGTTCCATCGACCCATTGTTTCAAAAATAATGGATTGTTCGTTTGATCCGTTTCATTTGGTTGTGTATCACTAGTTACCGTTTCGATTTGTCCGGGACATGTTACTGGTGAATTGGGAATCAAGATGTAGCCATTTGTTAACAATAGATTTGTTGGCACTAAAACGTTGACATTGGGAATTGAGGTCAACAATTGATAACCACCATCATTCTGTACGATCATCTGAACCGGTTGCTGTGGTTGTGCCTGTTGTTGTTGCTGCTGCTGCAACGATTCCGGTTGTTTTGGAACGTTTGCAACCAGATTTAAATTCGGCGAAGGCAATAGCACTATTTGTGTTGCTTGAGACATATCGTTTGATTCTGACATAGAATTCAATTTCAATTGACTTTGTTGATGTTGTTGTTGTGATTGTTGCGATATTGTTGATTCGTCGTTGTTTACCAATAATCCATAATCAATTTCCGTGGCCACATTTGGCCAAATTGTCGGCTCATGTTGCGGAATTAGTTGAATGATACCATTATTAAGACCTAGATTAGCCAAATTATTGGTTTGATGGTGTGGCGCAAATGGATGATGGGTGGCTTGCATGAGTGCATGTTGATTCGACATTGATTCGATATCGGATCTATCTTTGTAACACTTTGTTCGAATAAATCGAAATGTATGTGCTTACATTGATTCGGAAAACAACGTAGATATAGCTTTAAACTATAAATATAGTGTGATTCTTTTCTTTTTTCTTTATTTCTTTTTCTAAGAAATATAAGACTAATCCACTAATATTGGACAATGAAAGATGGATAAATGTTGATGAGAAGAATAATGGTTAGCTGAGGATGATTTTAGTGACGATTGTTGGTGATGATGGGTGTGAGGCCAGGTCGATTTCAATGAGCCGGCAACAATCGACATGAGTCCGAGGTTCAGCATTCGCCACCAAAATGCGACGACGATGACGATTGGAAAGCACGAGGCGGTCAATGGGGCGATCAAAACATTGTGCCAACCACATTCCCCTAATGGTGAATGTATGTTATGTTGGTGGACGCCGTGTTTGTGTATGTGTTTGTGCTTGTGATATTGCTTCTGTTTCTGTTGTTTGGTGGCGGTGTGGTGTGGTGTCTACACGAATGTGTGTTCTATGATGTTGTTCCACTGCAATCATCGATATATATTGTTATACGTTTAATGTACACCATTACGC
Organism: Blomia tropicalis; assembly: GCA_029204025.1. NCBI lineage: Eukaryota > Metazoa > Arthropoda > Arachnida > Sarcoptiformes > Echimyopodidae > Blomia > Blomia tropicalis. Next base: position 13,038,572 of record CM055089.1, on the reverse strand, counting down.
CGTATTTGTGGTGGTGTTGGTGGTGGCGGTTGTGGCCAATGGAAATGGCATCGAATCGAGTCATTTGGCACACACTCACACGGTTTGGCAACAGAACACACTGCCAGGTCCGAATGGCACAAAAGTGATAGAGAGTATGGAAAAAAGAGAGTAGGAGAGAGAGTGAGAGAGAGGATACAGACGAGTATAATGTGTAGATTGATACAAAGAGCAAGCGCAACCGGGCAATCTATATAGCCTTGATGACGAATGACGAAGCAATGGAAAAACGTGAAATGTAAGTGTGTGTGTGTGTGTTTTGTGTGCGTTGAACGAGGAGAATTGATCAAACACAGGAGGGATGATGAACGCGCGACCGCGGGGACACCAATCTTCGTTGGAGAGATGACGACGACGATGATGATGATGATGATGGTGGTGGTGGTGGTGGTGGTGGTGGCAACCATACGTAAATGTATATGGAGAGGGAAAGTGTATTGGACTACAACCACAAATGCCAAACCTTTCACATCACTTCAGTATAATCGTAAAAAATAGAAAGAAAAAAATCTTATGAACATACATAGTTTAGTTGATCATTTTTTCCTTTCTAACCAATAAGTTTTTTACAAACTTTTTCCATTTACTCTATGTAACATATTCCATTCGATCGAATGATCATGAGATGATAGTTTATGGTATGGGCAATTTATAAATGATTAGTGATGTAGATGTTGGTTAGTTTATGTAGTTGAAAACATTTCCATTCTGGTTGTGGCGCCATTCTTCAGCGTCAACCGTTGTATGTACGACCTCTATTGATTGCCCCCGTCTTGAGGTGATGTGAGCCAACCAACAAGCACGGATGCATGCAATGTGCATATGTTGTGTACTGCCAACGTATGTCAACATTAGGACGTCTGTTCGGGATTGGCGCGAGATTTCAATTTATACATCAATATGGCGTCCAGTTATTCAATGAAAGGTTCACTAATTAGAATATTCATTTGTTCAATTTACAATATTATTTACCTTAAACTTTGATAGACCTTGATCCAGCATCATACGAACGAAAAAGATCGATGTCATGCAATAAAGAATCGATCGAAGAATGTGACGCCATGTTAGCCGCACCAGTTAAGATTGGCCAATATTCGTTAACGGTTGAAAAAGAAACCGAACATCGAGAAATCATATTCAATGATTCATATTTAACTTATCTTTGGATGCCACCCAAAGGTGAACAATATGCTTTCGATTTAAGTGAAAGTTATGATAAATTTCGGCATATCAATTGGTGTGCAGCGGCAAATGTGAAGTTGGATGAATTTCTTCAATGGATCATTAAAAATCGTAAACAACTTTTTTCGTGTAATGATCAAAAGCCATTGGAAACCGATTTCATAACATATCGTGGAGTGTTGACCAAAATATTGGTTACACCATTTGTACGAGATAAATGGTTGATAGGTGCTACCAAATTCAAAGGTACAATCTATCTTTGTCCATACTATGAACACGTTCAACTAGATAAAGTGGGAAACGAAATGAGTTATGGTGGATTACGATTTGAACATTATCTTACCCGATCCAATCCAAACGAAACAAATAAAACTGAACCTTTCACATCGAAAAAGGAGGAATATTCAGTCGTGATGCGTAGCAAGGTTCAATCAAATTTAGGAAAGATATACCTAATGTATGCTGCCGAGGTTGATTGCCTTGATTTAGGAAAGACCGATTCAAATATAATGGAAAATTTTGTTGAGATCAAAACGACACGACATATGAGACATGAGAATCAAATTAGAAATTTTCAACGATTTAAATTAATCAAATGGTGGGCGCAATCTTATTTGATAGGTGTGTCGAAAATTATTTGTGGTTACAAAGATGATCGTCATGTGGTTGATGATATTGAATCGATGGATGTTCATCAAATTCCACGTAAATGTGCTCAACATTGGTCTCGTCGACAATGTTTAAATTTTCTTCGCCAATTTCTCTCTTTTGTACAACAAACAGTGGTTGATGATGATCCACACCAAGTATACCTGTTCTCGAATGAGGATACAAACCAAATATCAACGAGAAAACTGTTAATTAGCAGTCATTATCAGATTTTACCTGATTGGTACATACGTGAATGGTCTAAAAATTCTAAAAATGTTGATCTGTTATAATAATATATATTGTTTGTCTTTTTAAATAAAGTCAGGACATTAACGTTGCAATATAAAAATGACAAAGTTCTGGCTGTGGTCCCATCAATGACAGTTTCACTGTCGTTTATACGACCTTTATTGATCACCCCGCTTTTGATATAAGACTGCACATGCCGTTTTACAGGTTACGAACAACTTGCGCTTGAACTTAACTATATTTTAAAACCGATTAATTTTGGTAAAAATTGGCGCACCAATCAAGTATTATACAGTAAAATGGCATCCAGTTATTCATTAAAAGGTTTGACGATTATTGAATATTCATTTATTCATTTACTTACATTATAAACAGATCTTGATCCGTCATCATATGAACGGAAAAAATCGATTGATTGCACAAAATCAAGTATTGAAGTGTATGAAGCCACATTAAACGTACCGACTAAAATTGGACATTTTTCAGTAAAATTTGAAAAGGATTCGGAACATCGAGAAGTCATATTCGATGAATGTTTGTCTTATTTGAAACTGCCTCCCAAAGGAGAAGAAATTAACTTTGATCTTAGTGATGGTTATTACAAATATAGTCACATCAATTGGGTAGCCGCCCCCAATGTGAAATTGGACGAAATCCTTCGGTGGATCGTTGATAATCGAAATTCATTATTCTTGTTTAATGATAAAAAACCGCTGGAAACCGATTTTTTATCATATCGTGGAGTATTTACTAAAATTATGACTGCACCATTCGTACAAGAAAAATGGTTGATCGGCGCAACCAAATTCAAAGGTACTATCTACCTTTGTCCATACTATGAAAACGACACGCCAAATGAAATACATAATGAGTTTAGTTATGGTGGTATACGATTTGAAGATTACATCACATTATCGAATCCAAGCAAACTGAGTCATGAAAAAGAGCCTTTCACCTTAAAAAGAAATGAATATTTTATGGTGTTGCGAAATAAGATTCAATCTTACGAATCAAGTTTTGGAAAGATAGACTTGATGTATGCTGCAGAATTTGATTGTCTTGATGAAGGAATGACCAATTCAAGTTTTTTGGAGAATTTTGTTGAAATCAAAACTACCCGGCATATGAGAAATGAGTATCATATTCAAGATTTTCATCGTAAAAAATTAATTAAATGGTGGTGTCAATGTTATTTAGGCGGCGTAGATAAGATTATTTGCGGATACAAAAATCGTAACGTGGTTGATGAAATTGAATCGATGGACGTTAACCAAATTCCACGAATGTGTGTTTCATATTGGTCTCGTGGACAATGTTTCAGCTTCCTTCGCCAATTTCTCGCATTTGTACAACAAACAGTGGTTGATGATGATCCAAACCAAGTATACCTGTTCTCAAACGAAGATGTATTTCAAATATCAAGCAGAAAACTGTTGGTTAATAGCCATTTTCAAATTTTACCTGAATGGTATATCCGTGAATGGTCTAAAAATTCTAAAAATGTTGATTCACTATAATAATATTTTGTTTGCCAATTTATAATAAAGATATCATTTGAATTTGGTACTTTGTATGCTTTGGTTAGAATGTTTCGTTACAAGATTTAAGAAATTGCTTCAATTCCATTCGAGAATTTTTTCGATTAACCGGTTCAAATGCAAGTCGATTTCCCGTACTAATCTTTCGTTGTATATCCTGTTTAGTTGCAACAGCAGCAACTAATGCAGCACCACGACCACTTCCATCTTCGGATAATTTAATGTCAAATTTGATCTCTGGTTTAACTAGTTGAAGTGTTTTCTCCTCCAACAACTGATGAAAATGTGGATGAAACTTGTATACCGAACCATCGACTGCAACAGTTGTGTATGGACGTTGCATCTTATTCAATATGGTTGAGACGGCAGCAGAAACAAGATGTGCTGCTCGAGTTGAGATGCGACTACATATCTTATAAAAGAAGAGAAATAATCAATAATAAAAAAACTAAATCAATTGAATGAGACTAACCAATTTAACCATATCATAATCTGACTGTGTAGCATGTCGTAGACCAATTTCAGCCATTACTTGACGGGTGTATAAATAGTCGTCTTTACTATCACTTTCTATTGCAGAAATATAGGCGGTTTTGAACCCTTTTGGTGTCATCAATTGTACCGATCCTTTCCCGCCAAAAACCAGTCTTCGTTGTGTCAATTCACAAAGAATGCAACGTACAATCTCACCAAGATACATTCCAGAAACCATTTTCTCGAAGCTATTTTGAACAAAGTCGTTAATAAAAAATTGTACCAAATTATATGAAGGAATAAAACATTTACATTTGTTTTCCAGGTTCGGCAGAAAGTTGATCCACCGTATGATCCCAACGAGTTCGAGCAAAATTCAAAACATTATTGTCACCAAATGCACCTAATTCAGTGTTGACTACAACCTGATTAACATCAGTAATATCTTCATTGTATAGTTCAACATTTTCGATCGTTTCCATATAACATGCATTGGTTCCCGTACCCACGATCAGTCCAACTCGACATTCTTTATTTTGCAAAGCACATGAAACCATTGTTCCAGTTGTATCGTTCACAATTGCCATAACTTCAACTTCAATATCCTAATTAGAAAATAAAAAAGGTTAACTATTTGTTAATATCAAGTGATATTCATACATTCCGTCGATCGATTGCCTCTCTCAACAATTTAACAACGTCTTCACCTTCAACGCCAGTACATTTGAATCCTTTGGTCCAGGTTGTGAGTCGAGCAGAATTAAGACCCTCTTGTTTGCATGGAAAGCTAAAAGTAAAACCCAATGGCATACGAAATTCTACCAAATTTCGTTTGTCCAAAAACAAAAAAATACATTCAGCAATATAATCGAATAACTGATAAAAATGTGAAAAACTTAGTTGATAGAAATTAATTAAAAATGAAAATGAAAACTCAACCTTTTCGCCGGTTCCATTTCGTAGTTCATCGGCAATAGTATAAATCTCCGTTTCATGATGAAGCTCATCACCAACTAATTCGATGAGTAGCACACGAAAATTTGTTCCCCCAAGATCTAAAGCTAAAAACTTTCCTTCAACTATAATAATAATAAAATATATTTAAATTAATCAATGAAACCATAAAAGAAAGAATAAATTTACCATATTTATTTTTCTCATCTGGAACTTCACGAACAAAAGTGGGAAACATCTTAACTGGTGCTACAGGATTGGTCTCTCTTTTCAGTCCATCATTAAACGAATTCATCAATAACGATTGAATCTGCTGAAGCTGATCATCGGCAAGGATCAGACACCTGGTCAGGAGGTCAATCTACAACATCATAAAACAAGAGATTATATAAAACCAATGAAGAAACAAAAACTTACTTCTTTTTGACAATGGTCCATCTTGATTCGAAAAATGTCACTTGATACGTCGGGAACCAATGCCAAGCAAATAAATGATCACTATTCGACATCAAATAATTTTTATATATAGAAAAAATGAATTGAAATAAGAAAGAAAAATATTTAAACGATAATCAAATAGATATGGTCACTTGGTACTCGTAGTAATTGGTCTAAATTGATGTAAAAAACTCCGAAGATATGGATATGTTCTTGTATGTTGATATGATATGGTGTCTTTAATTGGTCCGATACGAACATAAGTTTCCATCACTTTGTGGCATTCGGTCCATTGGCGATCATCATCATCATCATCATCTCGATGTTTGTCGACAACGAACGAAGAAACAACTTTATCGAAAACACCAATCATCGGTTTTTTGGCTGTGATCCTATCTCTCATATTTGTTATTTATAAAATGAAAGGTTGGAATGTGACAAATTGGCACTGCCTACAATTATGAGGCGCCGAACAGTGTTGAATGATCAAAGTGGCATAACTTCATTCGAATTTGGATGACGATATGATGATGTCAACGATGTCGCCATCATTCCTTGTTGTTCTTTGTTTGAATTGCACCTGCACGATTGAATTGAAATTCATCAAAGCCGAAGGTTGAAAAAGTCTCTTTCTACCTGGAAAATGTTATTAGGGTATTGGCACAAAAAATTCACGTACACACAATTCAACAAACATGAAGTTGATAAAGAGATAACAATATAAAGCTTAAATAAATTTTTGTTAGAAATGATAGAAACTTTACGGCAAAAAAACGATTAAAGATAATTATACAAAGATCGATGACCAGCAACAGGTGTTCAATTGAAATGTTTCGGTAGCACCAGGCAAAAAAGTAAACAAATTATATAATCTACAATAGTTCACTTGACTAATAGATCGAATCGAGTTAGTCGGATTGGTTGGTTCGAGTGACATAACCGATTCGGATCTCATGAAACTCACTGCCAACGATACAATGCAAAAGCTTGTCATAAGATTCAATGGCGCAATATGTAGATGGATACTAAAGATATTATTTCTTGCATCAATAATAACGCTTTTCATGTGGTCGATCAATCGAGAGATGATAATTCATGAACAGAGTTTAAAGTGTGATTGTGATAAAACGAAATTGAAACCAAATGAATTTTACAAAAATAGATCCACACAATCTCAAACTCACGTTCTTATAATCTCTGAAGCTAGAAGTGGATCCTCATTTCTTGGTTCGTATTCTCATTCTTGGTTTTATAATTTGTTTAATTTAATTATATTGAAATTGTTCACTAGGTGATCTACTTCAACATGTAACGCTCACGTACTATAGTTTCGAACCATTAATTGGTATCGATCCTGGTTCTCCTCTATACCAAAGTCTCATCTATGATCTATTCAGTTGCCAATTTGACCATCTTTCTAATTCATATTTACTTCCAATTTATTGGAAAATTCAATACCTGAAATGGAATTCAATGTTAGTAAAGGCGATTGATCAAAACGATCGATTACAACTATTCAATCATACGATCCATCGGTGGTTGTGCCGAAATGCTGAAACCATTCTAGTCAAAACTATTCGTTATACGATTGCCGATCTATTGAAACAGTCGATTGAAATGGAGAATTTCAAGCAGATAGATTTCAAAGTTATATTCCTGGTTCGTGATCCGAGAGCAGTGATGAGCTCTCGCTATCGAATGACGTGGTGTCAGAATACGGAAAACTGTACAAACAGTGAAATGATGTGCGATCGAATGAGGATGAACATTGAAATGTTTCGTCAATTAACCGTCGATAATGAACGATCAATATGGTTGAATCGAATTGTCATACTCCGACACGAAGATCTTATAATGGATATGCTAAACATTAGTCGTCGTCTATTGAAGTTTCTAGAGATGCAACCACTAGACCAGAGAATGATCGAATGGATTCGTGAACATACATCAATGGACGATATATTAGGTAATCCACATTCAACTTATCGTGATATAAAATCATTGGCCAATCAATGGATCGCAGAGTTGAACGCCGATGAATTGGCCGAAATTGAAACCAATTGTATGGGGGTGATGGAACAATTGGGTTATCGACCATCGAAAGAATGGTTCGATTCCGATGAACAATCCGACAGTGAGAGTAGTGTTTCACATGATTATCCATTAAGTAGATTTTCATTGTCAAGGGCCTAAGCACAAAAAACAGGTATATATTAAAATGATAAATTTAAATTAAAGTAATGAGGGAAGTAGATAGAACAAGTTTGAGGACAAGAAAGGAAACTACAACGATATCAACATACCTGTTCACATTGCCGCATCTCATTAAAATAATCTTTGTATAGAAGTTGACTGGCATCTCTGGCAAAATGGAAAAGTGTCTATGTGAATCCACTTTGCAATCAAATAGTCAATAATAATTGAACCGATAATGATGGTCATACATAAACATACAAATACACACGCAAGATCGGAGAGCGAGAAATATATTGCCATAGGCAATGATGGTCATCAGGAATGGCGATTGCATCGATTGCCTTCGACGAACATCCATCCAACAAACGACTTAGTCCAATGTTCGACAGTTATCTGTTCAGTTGTGTTTCGATTGCTATAGTTGAAAACAAATAAACAAGTGTTGTCTGTTCAATATTTAACATAAAGTGTCAAATGAACGATGAAACAATCATTGTTGCTAATCGTTTCACTTATGATGACCGTTGCATACGGTTCCATTGATCATAATGAAGAATGTGAAAATGAAGAGAAACAAGTGGAAATCTGTGCACGAGATTTTCTTTTCTATCGTAATGAGACGATGCCACAAACTGGACCCGAAATGGATAAGTTTTGTCGTGAAAATAAATCAAAGGAAACATGTCTCGGAACACATTCGAAGAAATGTTTAGCTCATTCGGCAAATCAAGCAATAATTGAATTGTTACGTTCAATGTCGAAACAGAATCGCGCAATTTGTGCAAATAAAAATGGTCGCCGCCTTTATACTAAGTTGGCTCATTGTATGAACAAAAAGGGAACAAGTGGTCTATGTTATGAACGATTCCGTGAACAAATCCATGGAATTCATCAATATAGCCAAGATGAAAAGATACCGGTCATTTGTTGGTAAGTTTTCACCAGTTTAAACCAATTGAACAAAGAGTGATTCTAGCATAAAATTGTGAATTATATTTAGTTCGTACATCTCATTCTCAAACTGTGTTAAAGAGCAAACTAAAACGTGCGGATCAGACGTCACCAATGCAATGGGCCGAATGATACAAAATTATGCTGGTGAAACATTGAATTATGTTTGCAGAGAATATAAATCATCAACAAATAAATGTTTAAATTCGAAAAAAACATTGGACACCAGCAAAATAAATGAAGAAGTACCACAAAGTTTTTTTTCGTTGTTGGTCAAAATATATCTAAGCTAAATAATATATGAGTTAGTTAAGATGATTGATTAGGTTGATGCAGATTTTGATGAAGTCATCTTGTTCGGCAATCTTCAAATAACGGTTACGGCTCTATTATAAGAATTATTATATATAAAAATTAAAAACAGCCCAAATAATAAAAATGTCATCAACCTCAAAATTCATTTGTCGTTTTCGGTATCAGCTTCCTCTTCATCATCTTTATCATTTTCGTCATTTTCGTCATTTGTTTTTAAATTTTCCTTTTGATCTATTTGATCTTCTTGTACAACTTCAAAGAGCTAGTTAGATTAAAAGCATGTTTTTCATTAGTCTTATTTAAGAGTTTAGTCAAAATCAGTTTGATTTAAAAATATCAAAGAATTGACTGGGTTTAGAAAAATGCTAATGACGTAAAAAAGGACCCGAGGAAAGCGAGGGGCCCGACGCCGGCTGGTTTTTATATAAAACATTTATTTTACTTACCATGCCTTTTATATTTCCTTCTTCATCTATATTTTCACCATCGACTACAATTTGTTCAACTCTATCCATTTCTTCTTTCGAAATAAAAATAGTTTCATGTAAACTTCCGGAAGATTGGTTTGCACCCACACGAGCGATTTCGAAATTTAAGGAACTTTTAGCTTCTTCTGGTATAAGCTGACATTTTGTTAATAAATGTAATCGAAACTTGGTTACATTTTTCGAGGAATATAACTTTTCACAATAGTTGCATTTGTAATGTTTTCGTTCAGCGCTTCCTTCTACAATAAAAAAAAGTTAGAAACAGATTTATCAACTATCATTCATAATAATCAAACCTTTAGAATCCACAGTTGAAAAATGATTCCAAATTGAAACCTTAACTTGTGTCCATGTTTTTAACGGTGAGTCAAAGATTGCATTATTAATACGATGGCGAATAGCAATTGGAATCTTGCTGCATCGTTCCAACAAATGTTCGCGACATTTGGTCGCATTTTTGTTAGCGTAATTCATGCAACAATATATACATTGAATAACCGATTTATCATCATCTTCAATAACATTGAAATGTTCCCATATTGTGGAACGTTTACTTGTACTAAATGAGTTGATATATTCTTGACTGTAAGACGATTTCATTTGTTCACGTACTTCTTCCTCCACCTTAGGACATTTAAATGCTAAATGTTCTCGACATTTAGTTGCATTACGCGAAGAATAGTCGACACCACAGAATGTACAAGTTACAACTGATCGTCCATCACGTTGTGCCGTATGAAAATAGTTCCAAACAACATATTTAGATTTTTGACTTGGATCACTTCGACTTTTGTGTTTGGCTCGAAGGTTTGGTGGCGCCTGAAGACATCTTTCAAAGATGTGTTCTTTGCATTTATTTGCGGTCAAATTTTTGTAATTAAATGAACGACCACAAAAGTTGCATTCAGCATTGCGCTGTCCATTGGAATCAGTTACTACTGTAAAATTATCCCAAATAGCTGCCTTCTTTTCAACTATACGGAGTAGATTCAAAATACAATAGTTAAAACAAAATAAAGGGAACAGGAAATTGCCAACTTACTTGTTTCATTAGCTGTAGCTAACAAGACTCGTCGTTTCTCATTACACAATTCATTATAATTGATTAAACATTCATTTATGACATTTGTGCATATTTCAATCTTCCGATTTAGATCTTCTAATTCTTTCTTATCGGTATCCTCAACCGATTTTAGCATATCCAATCGAACCATAAGTTCAATTAATTTAGATTGATGTTGCGCTTGTGAATGGACCAACGTGAACTTTTCTGAAAGGAGAGCATATTCTTTACGCAAGACACGCAATTCATCTTCGGCATTGGTCGAATTGCTTTTAACAATAATTTCATTCGGATCTCTAACATCATAATACTCTAATTGAATATTTTCATTGTTAAATGTCAATATTTCGGTGCCTTCATCCATGCGATCATTTTTGACAAGCACAATGTTTTCCATATCACTATCTGTGGTGTCCATTTGCTCTATCTTTAAGACCTGATTTATAAAAACAACATTTAAATTAATAAATAGAATATTATGGATGTTTATGTTATTAAACATACCCTCGATGTTTCTGGTGAAGAATCCATTTATGAATTGTCCAATATATTTGATTGAAAAGTGAATACTTGATGAAAGTCAAATTATTCAAAACAATGTTCTGAATCGGTCCAAAATGGGAAATGGTTTGGTGTGGAACGCAATCAGGTTCGTTCGGTACCTTAATAGATATTGTTTGGCGATGATTTATGTGTGTAGATATTATCCGGATGGAGAATAATCAATTCCCGCGAATGACAAACAGCATCGAAATTTCTGAGATGTTTCCGACCGCTTGGTTAACAAAACACGAAACTCTGCTCATTTGAGCAGTGGAGTCACGCCAAAATGGCTCATAAGCACGTTAATGCACACTGTACACCACATAATACTCCTCAAAGCAAAGCCACAAACCACATTAGTGTGGACCGTTCAAAGAGGACATACGCAAAAAGTTTTGTACAATAGGATGTTCAAATGGGTAAATTTAATATTCAAAAAAGTTATCATTAAAAACCTAAATATATTGTAATACTGATAATTTTGGAGTAAAAAGTAAAATAAAACCAAAATTATAAATTAAATTAAAAAAATTTATAACCGATTTGGTGACTAGATTAAAGCCTTAATCTCATCGTAAAGGACTAGAACGAATGCACCACCCATGCCACGAAAAACATTGGACAATGCACCCCTAAAGAATGCACCCGAACCTTCTTGTGAGGCAATCTTTCGCCAACAATCAATCGTGCCTTTGTACATTCGTTCGTTGGCTGCCATACCAGATTGCATCATCATACGTCGACGGACAGTATCGAACGGATACGAAATAACGCCAGAAACAGTGGTTACAGTTTGAGCAATCAACCATGAAATTACGAGTGGAGTCTTCTTTGGATCCGGCAACATACCCTTAGCCGTATCAAAGAAACCAAAATACGCAGCACGGTAGATGATAATTCCTATTTCAAATTGGTTAGAACATATAAAACATATTAGACCATAATATATACCTTGCACTGATACGTGGAAACCGCGATACAATCCAATCAATCCATCGCTTTTGAATACCTTTTTCAAACAATCGATCAAACCATTGAATTGTCGATCACCTCCAGACTTGCCAATGTCGGCAGCTAAACGAGTACGAGCAAAATCCAATGGATAAACGAAACAAAGTGATGAAGCACCAGCAGCGCCACCGGATGCCAAATTACCAGCAAAATATCGCCAGAATTGAGTTTTTTTATCAACGTTGCTCAAGAAGATCTGTTTGAATTTATCCTTGAATGCAAAGTTTAACGCCTGAGTTGGAAAATAACGGATAACGTTGGCCAAATTACCACGCCAAAATGAACTGAAACCTTGTTCCTTAGGAATACGTATAAAAGCATCCATGATTCCTAAATGAAAATAGACGATAAAGAAATGATTCTTTGGTTAACGACACGTACCTTTGTAACGTTGAGCTTCGGCAATCTGCTTCGAAACATGTTGAACCTGAAGTAATAGTTTGACACGTTCAATTGGCGCGACAGCGGTCTTTGAGACAGCAGCTGAAATGCCGCCAGCCAAGAAATCTTTCATAAACCCGGAAGCGTCAAACGGCATTTTGACAATGAAATTGGATTTTTATTATATTCAATATAGTAAGGGAAAAATAGTTTAATGATCACACGTAACGAAACACAATATAACGAATGAAGGGAACTAAACTCATGTTGAATACTATTTCGAACTTGAAGGGATCCAAGGGATCGAATAGTTCGAATTGAAGGGGAAAACAAACCGGCGCCATCTAACTTTTTTTTATCCATAAAACTGGTGTTTGCCGCTAAACACCAGTTCAACGAAGGGCGATAGAGTGACTTTGCCGAAAACTATGCTGCCTGGTATTCAAAATATTTCGGAGAAATTTCCATCAAAGGTGGATCGTAATACATGATCTGTTTTGATAATAATCAACATATGTTTACGTGAAGCATTCCAATCAAATTAAAATGTCAGGAAACAAAAAAGTAAGTAATTGATTCTTATAGATACAAATATTATGTAATCAATAAATCCATATTTTGAATTTCTTTCTATTCTACAGAATAAGATTCAAGGGCCAACATTTATGCCGACGTTGATTGGATCACGATGTGAAACAATACAATCGAATAAGATGATACAATTAGATCTAAAAGTGAATGATGATGAACTAAATGGCGGCCAAACAATGACAAAATCGTTCGTCCTCAACGAGGAACAGGTCGCATCTCTGGTTGATGATATGGATAGGATACGTCAACAACTGTTCCGATCGGTGAACGCCTAATTTCAGCAAACAGTGAAAGTAAGAGGAAGCGAAAGAATGAATTGGCCAACAATCACAATCCTCGACTGCCCTCATTATTATTAGACATAATGTATTCTAACCAGTGACTGACTGGCTGACGTCGACTATCGGATTTGTTAAATAAAGCTTAAATATTCAGTTGTACCCGCTGTAATCATCTCCGGTTCACCGGGGGTTTCTATTTTAAGTCTTCAAATTCAACACCGTTTTGAATTGAAGCCAACTTGCGCAATTGATATATATACACACATACACAAACACACACGCACACACACAAGACCAAACGGATCAGTTAATAGGTCAAGATCGTCGAATTGAAATGATGATCAACATCAACATCAACATTGGCCAAAGATTGTGGGCTGGCAATAATGAACCCAGGTGAATTGGTGGGCGTTCTAACCCATATCATATGGTTCGTACATACACACACACGCACACTACACAGATGACACACATGCGCGTAATGTCCCGGGTCAAATGAATCAATTGTGGTAAACAATCAATGTGATCAAAAGTGAATGAGTTAATAAAAAAATTGACTGTCAAAAAAAAATTGGTTGGACAACGACGTTGAGGTTCAAATATCAATTGTCACTGGTGGTGACCAGTTGAAGGATAGCAATAGCTACCGGCTGGCGTAGTGTGCTGGCGCCACACGAATCACCATCGGTTGTGGCACCAACAAAGCATAGAGGTCTTGTTCGGTGATGAGCCCAACGACCAACCATTATCGTTGGCAATGTGGCACTCTCAATGTCTCAATGTGTGCACATGCGTGCCATTGCCCACCCATATATGCCCGTGAGCCAACCTTCAGCACCACACACTTAAAACCTTTTCTCTCCGATCAGAGTCTGCCAGTTCGCCTTTCCTTCCGCCGCCGGTTCATCCACTGGAGGTAACTAGTTTGTCTCCTCTTTTTACTTCACTTGCATGTCCTTAGTCCACGTTGTTCTTGCGTCCAATAACCATACAATATTCTTGACCATTTTGTTATATCCATTGTTTTCCATTTTAGCTTTACTTATTTAATCAACGTATCCAATTCAAATAAATTCGAAAATGCCATTCGACGCCACATCTTTCGCCAAGGACTTTATCGCCGGTGGTGTATCAGCTGCAATCTCGAAGACCGCCGTCGCTCCAATTGAGCGAGTCAAGTTGCTTCTTCAAGTTCAACATGCCTCAAAACAAATTGCCGAGGACAAACGATACAAGGGTAAGCTTATTATGATCATCTTCACTTGGAGACTCGAGTCCTTCACCTCCATTTGACATTTGTATGACCCGAACATCTAATAACCTATATTTGTCCTTGTTCAGGTATCATCGATACTTTTGTCCGTATTCCCAAGGAGCAAGGCTTCTTTTCATTGTGGCGAGGAAATTTGGCCAACGTTATCCGATATTTTCCAACTCAAGCATTGAACTTTGCTTTCAAGGACAAGTTTAAGCAAATCTTTTTGAATAATGTGGACAAGAAGACTCAATTCTGGCGATATTTTGCTGGTAACTTGGCATCTGGTGGTGCCGCTGGAGCAACCTCCCTTTGCTTCGTCTATCCATTGGATTTCGCCCGTACCCGATTGGCTGCCGATATCGGTAAAACTGGAGCTGACCGACAATTCAAGGGTCTCGGTGACTGTTTGGTGAAAGTCACTAAGAGTGACGGTCTCATCGGCTTGTACCGTGGATTTAACGTTTCTGTGCAAGGTAACCTTTGATTGATTTAAATGTCTTCTAAATGACCTTTAACTTGTTTTATCTTCTAATTCAGGTATTATCATCTACCGTGCCGCTTACTTTGGTTTCTTCGACACCGCCAAGGGCATGTTGCCTGATCCGAAGAACACCCCATTGGTGATCTCGTGGTTGATCGCACAAGCCGTGACCACTGTTTCTGGCATCATCTCGTATCCATTCGATACCGTACGACGACGTATGATGATGCAATCTGGTATGGCAGCCAACGAACGAATGTACAAGAGTACTATCCACTGCTGGACCACAATTGCAAAAACCGAAGGTGCCAATGCTTTCTTCAAGGGCGCATTGTCCAATGTTTTCCGTGGAATGGGTGGCGCTTTCGTGTTGGTTCTCTATGATGAAATTAAATCGTTGATCTAAATTTACAGTGAAAAAACGAAATGAACCGCGACGACTATGGAAAGATAGTTTTCTTATAGTTTTTTAAATGGATTCACATAGGAAGAAATATATCATCGCTCTCATTAAATTATTATTCCAATAAATTTAATAAATTTATTATTCTGATTAACATTATGTTTCTAAACTATTTCATATCTTCAAAATAGAATTTAGCTTCGGACCACTTACTTTTCGGGAATCTTATTGATAATGACCATTTCTCTGTGACTGGAACAAAAGTTTCATTACTAGATTGGTAAATTATTTAATTGTACAAACCAATTGATCGATTTTTGTTTTCATTTTCTAATTGTTCCATTTGCGAACGTACAATTGTTTGCTCGATGAACGATGATAACATTGAAGTGGACATCTCCTGCTTCAAAACGTTCATATTGTCCTCATTCTTGAAACAACATACAATCAATGTTGGAAATAGAATTTGTACCAACGTTGGTTCACTGAAATATTCGAATGGAAGCGAACACAATTGTTGAACCACAGTAGGACGTTGACCCAATTGGAGCAAGTTCTGAATAACGACATGAAATAACAAAGGTCAACAAGTCAGGGTCAAATATTATCAATAATAATAATGGTTATCGGTGTACCTGATTGTCAGTATTTAAAACGACAAAATTCCCAATCAAAACGATCACTTCATGCAATAGTTCCGTGTTTGAATGATGATGATGAGAACAGTACCAGATAAGATAGCTGCAGATATGACGAATCTGTAGTGATAATCCTTCGCCACCCAATATTGACTGCAAAATGATGGTGATAAAAGTAGGAAATGTACTAGTACAATAAGTAATATCAGTACCTGAATTAGATTTATATCTAATAATGCAATGAAATTGAAGAATCTAATCGCTTCCAATGCAATTTGAAGAGTGTGTTCGGGAACCAATATTGGCACATTATCATCACGAATTGGGGTACCGGAATGCAACAAGAATCCATACAATAATGAAACGATTCCACATAATTGATTGACACGAAGTGTTAACATAAATTGCGTATCATCATCGGTCAATTTGAGTCCGTAACCAATATTTTCATGATCACAAGATGGAAGCAAGGTTAACAATTTAGAAATGGCACTTAAAAGTGTAATGATTTGCTTCACGAACAATGCTTGTGGTGGTAATTCATTAACTGAACCACGAATGCTTGATAAGATGATCGATAGTTTATCGATAACTCCAATCAACACTAGATAACTTTAGGAAAAACAAATAATAGTTAGATATTATAATCGTATACACATTGTACAAAGCACAAACTTGATTATATCATTGATATGTTGAATCATCGTTGTACATTGTTTATCACTATTATTCATTTTAGACGAAAAGTGTTGAAATGCCTTGTCGAATGTGGCGGAGAAGAATTCACACAATGATCCAACGACCGAATCATATGGGAAATACGAGTTGACATTGCTATTGATGCAAACCTAATTGAAAAATTTTCATTAAAGATATAGCATAAGATTAAAGATAATCGGTAAATTGGTTTACATTTAGCCGATGAAAGAGGATGTCTAGCAGGGAGATGATGTTTGTACTGTTGAGAAAAAAGTCGCAAATATCCCAACTGCTGATGCAAGCTCTTTGATATAAAGCAATAAGCTTATTGTTTGCATTATCTGTTAAGGATGTTGGCCGTTCGGTGGTTCCATTCAATATGCGAGAAAGAATTTGTGTTATCAATTGAATTCCATTAACCGAATGGAAGTATTCGATATTTCGTGAATCCGATTGAAACAAACGATCTAAATCGGATAACATTCGTTCCAAACTTCGAATCATATTGGTCGGCCATTGTCCAGTAATGCTTTCATTGGAATGTAGGTTGCTTGAATCCTAAATGTATGATAATGAAATTAAAATCCATTATCGTTAAATATAAACAAAAAATCATTACCTTGATAATACGGGCAAATTTATATTTAAGATCTTTAGGCATCGAGCCAAAAGAGTTGACTGATTGGTTCTCATATTTCTCTTCATATTGAGTGACACGTTGAACAATTTTGTTTTTTAATTTTTTCGACTTCTTTCTAGCTTGTTTCAACTTTTCATTATCACAATCTTGGAATGGGTTGGTCAGTGATGCATCAGGATGCAAGGAAGCATCGATTATATTCCTCAAGTTGCAATCTTCCAATTCTTCTACACTAGGAATCTTTCCATTATTCTGTTCTTTGATAGCATCGTTATGTCGTTTTCCACGTAAATGCCCAAATAAATACACTTCAGATTTGATCATAACTTTACAAAGTGCACACATCTTGATCGTATCGTATGGAACACAAACCAATGCATCATCACTTACACCTGACGATGACTTGCGAACCGATAATTCTAATGCTTTTTGCCTAATCTGTTCCATATTCTCCTCGTGTCGTCGTTTACTTTCTTCTTGTTTTGCCAGGATTTTCTTTTGTAACTCTTCCTTTTCTGCTGCATGCAATGCACTCAAAGCGGAAAGCTTGGTTTTACGTTCTAATTCTTTTTGAAATGCCAACTCTAATCGTTCTTTCTCCCTTTCCTGTTGTTGCATTTGTATTTTCATCACTTTCATTTTACGTTGCTCCTTCAACATTTCAATTCGAGCTTGCTTCTCGGCTTCAATTGCTTGTCGACGCTTTTCGAATGCCGCCTCTTTCGATGCTTTCTCCTCTAACTTTCGAAGCCGTTCCTCTTGTAAATCTTGTAATCTCATTTCGGAAACCTTTTCTTTGTTAAAGATTTCATGCTTCTTAGAATCGGCTTCTAATGAATTAATAAACAAGATCTCGTTCACTTTCGAGTCCTCGTCGTGTGCTTTTCGAACGATTCTATTGATTTGTTGTTGCCGTTTTTCGTCAGCCTTTTGAAGACGCATTTCCATTGAAAGTTTGAGTTGCATTTGTTGCTCTTCTTTTTGTGCACGAATTTCTTCTACTTTTTTAACGATTCCTTTAAATTTTCTTGCTTTCATTTCCAAAAGCTTCTCTCTCGCTTCTTGTGCCTTTGCTTGTTTCTCCTCCTGTTTTCGCAATGTTTCATTGATTGATCGCTTCCGTGATGGAGACAAGAACTTTTCATGTAATTGTAAAGCACGACATGGTGTTTTGCTGTCACCCATCACATTATTTTCATATGAAGACCAAGAATCCGATCCATTATTGTTTGAAATGTGTTTGCCTCCATTCTCGATCGGATTGGTAATAATCTTCAGTTGGGTAACCTTATTACGTTGCTTGTAGCGAACAACTCGAAAGCCATCTTCATCTAGATCATATTTAGGGTTACGGGTAATGACATTGAAACTATTACAACGATTTAGCATATTATCTGGTGGAGATGTCGAATATGAAATAGGCTTTTTGTTTCCAGATTTAGTTTGATTAGACTGATTTCGCTTAGGTTCCGTTCTAACGTTTCTGGTTTCTTGTGGCTTATTATTTGCCGGAGTTCTGAACATAAAATTAAATATAAATGACAATTATTTTTAAATGAATGAAAATACATACTTTTCCGATTTGTGGTTATTTGAACTAACTGTACGAGCATAACTTTCTCCATTCTGATGTCCATTTATTGGCTTTTCCAACGTTTGCGAATTGGGACTTGATTTTACTGAATTGGTAGGCTCAGATTGAGTTTTATCTACGTTGGCATTAAACTTTGGAGATTCGTTTTCAATTTCAATGATCTCTTTAATAAAGTTATTGCACTTGTTATCACAGACACGATTAGATGCTAAAATAATAAAAAGTAGAAATGATTAATTGATTTATATGAACAATTAGCAATGAATAACGAAACAAGGTGAATAGTAAACTTTGATTTACGTTACGATAAGCAAATTGAATCATGCTATAAATCATTAATTCAAGTTCACCTTTATGAGAATCAAAATCTAAATAATATGACCATAACGGATTTTTCGGCATTCGTTTGCGAACTTCCCATGAAACTGAATTTGGTCTTTGTGGCGTGGTTTCTAAATTCTTGTTCAATTTAAGCCATTCAATCAATGAACGAAAATCAGCAACATGATTCTCCAATGTAAGAATGGTCTCCTTACATTGATCAATCGATTCATCACGCTCACAATTTTGATAAATTTCATCAATGATACGATTTAAATGATCAAATAAAAACGACCAATATCGGTAGCGACGTTCATAATCACGATTACGACCTTAAAATGATAAGATTAAATGGTATCAAAGTGTGAAAAATGAAAACAAACCCAAAGAGGCAGATCTAGCTCGATTGCCGTTATCTAACTTCATTTAGAGATGAACAAAAATCGATACCAATCTTAAAATTATGGAACGTATCCACAGATACATCGATTAAACCAAATGTGATTGTTCAAGTCAAAACAATCTCATGCTTGCACGTTAAACGCTATTCATAGATGGGGTAATCGAGTGAATTAAACATAGATAAACATACGAAGTTTATTTCGTCCAAATTTTTAACATTTAATTTAGTGATTGTTTCATTAGACAAATTTGATTCGCTCTCATCGTTCAATCGAATAGTTTGTACATTTGGGCGTGAATTGGTATATGTACGATAATACTGTACAAAAAAATGTACAGGCACAAAGTTAACAAAGAACATTAACAGATCTCATGATTTAGGTAAAAATGCATAAATCGAGTAACGAGTAATTGCTTATATTGAGGATTGCAACTATGGTTCAACAATTCCACCTAATCGGCAGATGGCATACATTTGAGTCGTTCGAAAGCACCACGTTCCAATGCTTCACGATGGTCTGGATGGGCGATCTGAATCAAGGCATGGGCACGTTGTCGGTAATTCTTTCCAAATAGGTATGCAATACCATATTCAGTTACGATATAATGAGCGTGAGCTCGAGTCGTCACCACAGGGGCACCAGGTTTCAAGTTGACTGCAATCTTCGATACGCCCTTATTCGTAACCGAAGTCATAGCCAAAATTGGTTTACCCTTTCCATCCAAACCTTTGGCAGCACCACGTAAAAAGTCGACTTGTCCACCGAAACCTGATAAAAGTGAATGCATAATGTTTAATAATAAAAAAATGATCAATGAAACATTAACATTACCTGAATAGACTCGAGTTCCAATCGAATCAGCACAAATCTGGCCGACAATATCAATTTCAATACACGAGTTCACAGCGGTAACCTTTGGATTCTGAGCAACGTTGAATTCATCGTTGACGTAATCGATTCCAAGCATCACAATGTATGGATTGTTGTCCACAAATTCGTACAATTTTTTCGAACCAATCAAGAACGAAGCGGTAATTCTGCCCGTTTGCAACTTTTTGTATCGATTCGTTATGACACCTGTTCATAAATCAAATAATTCTAATACATCTTACTTCACAGAATGAATGAAAACCAACCTTTATGACACAGATCAACGACACCATCAGAGAACATTTCCGAATGAATACCCAAATCTTTGTGTCCGGTCAAATCGGCAAGCACGGCATCGGGAATGGCTCCAATACCCATTTGCATGGTAGCACCATCTTCAACCAAATTATTGGCAATCAATTGACCAATTTTCTTTTCAGCTTCGGACATTACCTTCGGTGGATGATCGGGCAAATCGATAGCACCATCGACCAATGCATCAAAATGTGACGTATGTACGATAGCATGACCTAACATACAAATAAGGATAATGATTATCAAATAATAATAAAAAAACCCAGTTGAACTCAAATAGTTATACAAACCGAAAGTTCGCGGAAGTCGAGGATTGACTTGTCCTACGATGTACTTGGAGTGCATGATGGCTGCACGAGCAACGTCGACCGATGTTCCTAACGAATGGAAGCCATGTTCATCAGCAGGTGATATGGAAACCAATGCCACATCTGGTGTGATGATGCCCTTCTTGAAAAGTTGCGGAATCTCTCCCAAAAAGATTGGTGTGAAATCGGCTCGTCCTTCGCTAATTGCCACACGTGAATTGGCTCCAGTGAAGAGGGAATTCGAACGGAAGATACCTTCAAATTCGGGTCCATTATATTCGCCGGCACCTTCCGTATGGATATGATGAACTTTAACATCCTTTAGGTTTGACTTCTTGCCATGTTCAGCAAGGGCGGGCACCAAGGCTCTTGGTGTGGCTGCGGCACCATGGATGAACACATGATCGCCTATATTGAAAATCGATTGTCAAGGAGAAAAGGGATAGGATTTAGTTTTGATAAATGGAATGGATGAGCATGATTTAACACAAAATTACAACATGAAAAGTACGATTTAGAACGAACGCCCAATTAAAGGACTTTGGCGAAAGGCTAAATATCATTTCCTTGTCATTCATATGTAAAATTAAATGATGGATATAAATAAAAATTATGTCCAGTTGGTAAGCATCAAGTTAATTGGAAAGGAAGCGTTCATAATATTGCAATTTGATAAGAATATCGATGAACGGAACATGTTAAAAACCAGTTTACATTCATTCGCACACTAATACATAATACATTGGGGAATACTGCAGCTATAGATGAGCATCTAATATATTCTCAGTCGTATCTCTGTATGTCATAACCTTGATATTAATAGAAACAAAATGGCAAACGTTTCAACTTCTATAGTTGTACGTATGCGAAAACAATATTCAAAATAATAAAACAAAAAAACTATCAGTTAAAAAACGGAAAGAAAAATACATTCTTAGTCTAAATTCTTAAATTTAATTAGTATTACATGTACCTATGACGATAAACGATATCAAGGCCGAAATATGATAAGCTTGAGCAAGGAAGATTAAAGTAATAAATATATATATCAAACAAAACTGTTGATTATAATTTATAGGGTGGTCATAAAAATCCGAAAGCAAACATCAAACATTGTAAAGTCTCAAAAGTATGAATAAACAGTAGTAAATGGAAACAATTGTTTTGATTTGTACCCAAATTGATGCTTTAGCGGTAATTACAATAGCAAACAGATCGAATTGCAATTATAAGGAAAAATAATAACAACTCATTGAAGATTGAGTTATTATTACTTATTTTAAAAAAGGTGAAAATACCTGATTTGACCACTGATACGGCTTCAGAGGCAGTCATTCGTTTCGGTTCTTTTCCAGGAATCGGATGAGTCGGCTCGTTGGCATAGCTGAAAAAGTTTCGCGACACCAATGCCGACAATGGCGATGATGAACTCGAAAGTGATGGAATGTTTCGGAGAACTGAGGCGGTACGCAACATGATACTTGTTTTATAGAGAACAGGCGAGCCTTAATTAAAATAGTGGACAATTGGAATCGACACAAATTAGGCTTGTGATGTATACTGGTCTGATGATATAACGATTGTGTCTGTAGTTTATGATGTTATTGGTTGGATTGTTGGTTTCCCCGGCTGCTAACTGCAGTTGTAGTCGTCGATCGACGTTGTTGTTGAGATTATTAGGAAAAGAGAGAGAGAGAGAGGGCGAAAAGGCAAAGACATCGGGTAGTCGAGTACATTTATCACCGTGTTCAGTAAAATAGTTCCAATGTGTACTACCACCCACAATAAATGAAATCAATTTTGACCTGTAACATGGATGGAAAGTATGATAAATGAAAATAAAGGAACATGATAATGGACGTTAACGACCACAACTAGAATTTGCATCGAATTAGGTAACAATCCATATAAGAAGTTTAATTATCCATTGGGCGCAAGATTCGAAATTTAATGGCACTTTTTAATTAATATTAGAATATAATTATGGATTTAATCGAACTTGTAACTTATTATTAAATGGATATCAAACAAGTTTTTGTTCTTATTTGACGTGTAAAGTTTCGATCAATCAAAACAATAACTTTTTAATTTTGTTTTCATTGGAATTCGAAAAACATATCTGATCAACCTATTTCAACAAGTAGACAGTTACCATGGTTCAACCATATGAAAAGTTGGGGAAAGAGTGCAAAGACCTGTTTGAAGAACATTACAGTAAGAATATATGCCGATAATAAAAACTTGATGATTATGTTTCCATTTTTAAAAATTAGATGTGGGACAAATGAAAATCGAAGTAAAAAACAAGGTTTCCAGTTATCTTGGTTTCGAATTTAATGGTCTCTGTAATCAGGAAGACGGAAAAGTTACGTCTTGTTTGGAGACAAAATATGATTTCTCCAATTTTGGTTTTCTAAGCAATTTCAAATGTAACACTGACAATGATCTCCTAACTGAGGTGATCTTTAGCGATTCATCACTGTTGGGCAGTGGATTCAAGATATTCTTCAATACCAAATTAGGTTTGGTATCAAACAAAAGATCCGGTTCGATAAAGGCGGCAATGGAAGGTGGTCAATATAATATTACCGGTGAATTGGAATTTGAAGCTGGCACACCACGATTAAATGCATCCGGTGTCTACAAGTAAGTCGGAACTAATTTGAGTGATAAAATGTCATAAATAATTTTATATCTAAAACCAGATACAACGATTGGTTGTTAGGAACACAAGCATTGATCGATGCAAAGGCGCATAAGATTATGAAACAGACGATGGCATTTGGTCTTTTCCAATCGGGAGCAAACATAATAGGCAATTAGTAAGTTTATCACAAGTTGAGAGATAAATATAAATTCTTATTTTTTGTTATGTTAGTGAAAATGGTAAAGAATTTACTGTTGGAGCCTTCAAGACGGTTAGTGGAAGTGAGGAACGAGGAATGCAATTAAGTTGGGACGAAAAAGGACAAGCAAAATTGGTGTTTGGTGTCAAATATAATATTGATGGTGCATCTTCCATCAAGGTAACCAATCAAAAGTCATTTAAGTTTCAATTTGATCATTTTTGTTACATATTTATAGGCCAAAGTGAACAGTGGTGGACAGATTGGTCTATCCTATATCTATCAATATCGTGCCGGTATCAAATGTTCATTGTCGACCCAATTGGAAGCAAAGAATCTAATGACGGGTGGACATAAGATGGGATTTGGTTTACAATTCGATGGTTAATGGATGTAAAATGGAAGAACATTGATGTGTAACATGACACCAACTTGGAATGCATTCATTACAATGGACAATTTAAGAAGTTCGCAAAATAAAATTGTGATCTCTCATTATATAATTAATGAATCATTTAAATCCAATATAATCATTATGCAACAAAAAAAAAAAAATGGTAAGAAGGTGTGAGTGAAGTGCATTAATATGATTAGTCTTCGATACCATTCGATTGTATTGGCAACAATGTTGTGTGTTTACTTCATGGGAAAACATTCAACTCATCGATTTAATATATTTGTTGAATGTTTATGATCAAATAACTTTCACAAAGAAAGATATGTAAAGATTGGTGATGGCCATGTATAGTAAACATGTGTAATATATAAACTGAATGATGGGGGGCACAAAATAACCATTCGAATGCTTAATTAATTAATCGAGAAAAATGTTTGGGGAAGCAAGTCCGTATCAAGTGTTATGTTGAGTTTGTGTGTGTGTGTGTGATTCAAAGAAGATCAAGAAAAAAAGAGATACAAAATCAAAGTGACCACTGACGTTGAAAATGATACAAAGCGATAACGATCATCATTCGACAGTCACCATCATCGTATCGTTGTCAATGTATATTTATTATGTCCTTAGATTGAATTCGAAAACGATATCGAAGACATAAACATTCATTTTGAACGGGGTCAAAACGGGGTTCTTCACTCAAATATGGATACACAAAATTTAACCGTAATTTGAATCACATTACATAAAATTAAAATAAATAAAAGTTCATATTGAGAAATGTGTATCACACGAAGAAGAAAAAGGAGAGAAAGATAGGTATTTAATAGTATAATTCGCGACAAATTAAAACGATTATCATTATGCGAATTACAATTGGCCCGTAGGCACTAACATTATGGATTCAATTGGATCAAATCGATGTGTGTTCATTACTTGATCCAGGAACAGAAGGTCATTATTGAAACGCTCGCGTTGACGCTCTACTTCTTTATAACAACAAACAATAATAGGTTTCAGAGTGTCGAATATTAAACGGTGTTATGATTGAAGGCGAGCCAATTTGTCTGTACATTTGAATTGGAGCTCGTGCATTTGAGATCAAGTGAAATCGTGTCCAATTTGTTCGAGGAACCCCGTGATTGGGATGTCTAGGCGATGATTAGTGCAATTAAAGATGCAACCAATGACGCGTTAAATCGTACCTTTTGTTGTTTCTAATCTCTCCCTGATCGTCCAGTGGCAAATTTATATTTCAGTTTCATCGATGGGCATGTCTCCAAAACAAAACAAAACAAAATAAAGAAATCTTCCAAAACGTACATGTTCGAAATGTTGGAAGACAAATCGAGTTACGTACAAGAAATGGAATAAAACATTCATGGTCACTTTTCATTTATAAATGGGATTGAGATGAACATAAAGTGAACGGTCTTAATCGGCATAGTTCGTAATAAACAAGATTATTCTTGTTATACAAGCAACAATCGCGGATGCTTAAACATTCATTTCATTCGAATGATCGAGTTGAAAGATTAAGCACCATTGGAACATGGTAAAACGTAAAAGAATGAAAGAGAGAGAAAAATGGTACGTTTTTGATTGGACGAGATGGTAACACAAAAGGGTGGCAATATTCACGTATAGCAATCAATTGTTGTTAATAAGAAAATAATAAAAAAAGGAAAGAACAAGAGTAATGGTGACTCAAACGATATATAAAAATATATTCTGAAGCTGAGGATCAAATTAGTATTGTTTGCTCATTGCGTTAATTGTCTCGAGTTGATAATAATAAATCATCCACTCTTCATGGATTTTATAACAACAATTCATGCATCCACACGAATAAGTCGACGAATATGAAAAGGAACAAGAGTTGAAAGAAAAAAAAGCAAAAGGAAATTCAGAGCAAGATGTTAAGATTTACAGCCTTCTAAATGGCAATTCGCTTTAGGCAAGCAACGTATAAAAAAACATTTAAACACTTTTAGTTATGCGAGAATGACCAAATGACCATTACACTAATTGATTTCGAAGTAAAATAGAGTTGCAAACAAATTGGCAACACAAAAAAAGTCCGATTAGCTAATCCGAATAGTACTAAGCCGTCGTACCGAACATTTTTGTATTATTATTAGTACTAAATCTTGATGGGTGAAGACGATAATACCAATGTGTGTGTGGCAATTGAGTGTGGAAAAATGTTTCATTGCAATGATGGAAACAATCGGGATCGATCAATAAATCAAAGCGACAAAACATTGTGTGTGTGTGTGTGTGTGTGTGTAGCCAAGTCACAATCAATCGCTTCATTAAAAGTGGACGACGATCAGGAGCATCCTAAGCCATTTTGGACAAACTTGTATAAGAGAAAGGAGAGATCGACTTCAGTAACTTCAGATTCACACATAGGAACAGACAGACAAAACTTAACTCTATCTTCATGCCATCTTAATTCACGCTTTCGTGCGAGAAAAGCTATCGTCCTCGACGATATATAGGGGACGATCCAAAACTTTCACTGTCCAAATGTGTATGTGGAAGGTCGAATATCGTCGCCTTTTAGTCGAACTGTAACATTCGAATGTTGCCATCTAACATGCCATCTCAATCAGTGTTCGTTTAGCATCTTAACAGGAAACATCTTACTCATTTGGTTTAGTTCCACTTAATTTTATCCGTGTTTGTGTTTATTTCAATCAAATATTGCAATGTGTTGGCGGTTGCTTCCGCTCTTTCTTCTATCATTTGTCATCGGAATCGATTGTCAACCGTTGACCATAGTAAATGGGACAACGCAATCGTTCGATCCTTCACTGGAGCAATTAATTGCACAATCGTTCGATTTCATTCCACCAAATTCTAACATATTCCTTTTGTTACCAAATCAAACTGTACAACCAATCGCACGACGACAGACGGTGGTACACGCTGAACCAATAACCGATATTGTCAACACCATCAATTCAAATGATTTGGATCAAAAACAATCAAATTTGCAGTCAAATTTGAAACCATTTCACACGAGAACGCAGATCGTTAATGCTCCATTGCAGAATCAATTGCCAAATCAAGTAACACGACCAAATGAATTAAATCTTCAATCATTACAACCACAAATTGCATCGATTCAGAACGGAACTCTTCAGGTATCGAATCCATTCGCTTCGACACCATATCTAAGCGATACGGAAACGATTCAATCGCTGATTTCCAAATTGTTCGGGAATGTAGGTCTACAATCGCTACCACCCGAAGAACTATTATTCGGTTCATTACCACAGTCAAATGAAACAGTAACAAAAACGATTGTTAAGGATGTTTTACAAAATGTTCCGATAACAAATTCTGGCCAAAGTGATACACTTCAACCACCATTGGAAGAAATTAGAAATGAAATTCATCAAAGTTTTCGTCAACCAGCTAATGTAGATAATCAAATCTCATCATTTGTACAATTGCAAAACCAAAATCCTCAACAGCACACATTCAGTCAAGGGAATGGGCCACAAACGAATGAACAAGTTGTGTCGAACCAACCACAAAGCCCAATATCGGTAAGTAATGTTCAACCGATACCAAATTCAATTAGTGCCGAATTTGAATCGAATCGTATCGAACCAATTCAAACTCCTTGGAATAATCAAAACCGAATTGTTCGTGTACAAAATCTACCCACACAATCACCGCGAATCGAATCGACACAATGGGCGACGGTACAACCAATTTCTAATTCGTTTGAATTTGAAACCACCAAAACATCACCATCGCTACCACCATCAACGGAGATTCCCAATCGTATCGAATGGTCTACAATACGGACAACATCGAAACCAAGTATTAATCCAACTCGAATCGAATGGCAAACATTTCGTCCAAGGATTGTTGAAATTAAGCCAGCAACAAAAGAACATGAAAAGTCTATTCAATCCGATTGGTCAACTGAACGATCAACGATTGAAATTGGACAAACAGGTCCAACTTTACCGCCATTGCAGTTTGAGTGGCCAACGATCAATGCCAACGTACAAGAACACAATGTGGTGAAAAGTGGAAAACAACCAGTGGCTGATTCTAATCCTGTGCACCTGATTCCGGCATCAATCCATCAAGGGCGTATATTTCGGAACCGATATCGACCAACAACACCACGAAGCACGTTCCGAATGAGTTTAAACAATCGAAGTACAATTGGCCCTACTACACCTAGACATATCCTACCAACATTGAATACATATGGAACACGTACAACAAACAATCCATCGATAAATTCATTGTTTGAAAAGAGTCGTGTTCTAAAACAAGAAAGAGCAAGCAATCTTGTCAAAATAATATCATTACCCAATTATAAGTTTTATTTGGGCAAACGAGAATAATTTCCATGCACAAATAATAAAAACAACAAAATATACATTTGATAAAAGAAAAAGAAAAACATTTCACTTACCATTTGATCTAAAACATTCACAGTACACATATTTTCATCTGTTGTGGTTTAAAGTTGATGATGATTAATATAATAATAATAAGAGATGATAAATGAGCGACGATTACGAATGATTAACAATGATGGCAATGTTGTCAGGTTAATATTGAATGATGATGTTCGTGCGTATGCCGTTGCAACTGAAATTGCCAATTTCCATATGGGTGATACCATTTGGTGTTTGGTGTTGTTACATAATCAAACAGGTATTCGAATGATTGAATGCAATGAAATATTTCAACAATGAATACCACACGCTGTGAATATTTTGGTATGCTATACGTGTAATATTTTGTTCATCATATCGAAAAATATGTTGAAATGATGCGAAATAGGCCATCTAACGATATTAAGATGAAAAGATTATTGCCGATTCACTAAGATTGTGATGAAATGAAACTATGATAATCGTTCCATGGAATCCACATGAAACAAATAAACACAATTGGATAATTGGTCGAATAGACAATGGATGATGAAGGTAATATAATAATTATTATAGGCGAATTATAATTAGCACACACAACACACACATAAATTTATTGTTGATCCATGATCAGAAAGAGACCGAGTGAAAAGAATCATAATTTGTTACACTCGATCGAATGGGAAATGGTGATGAGACATCTGCCAACGACATAGAGAAATAAAGGTACTTGACTTTTGACAATAGGTGAGGGTGACCATGTTCAAACTGTTCTTAGATTTCAATCATCAATTTTAGAGGAGGCCAATGGACCTTTTCAATTGGTGATGATGATGATGATAAAATGTTAAGAACACCAGATGGATAAGAAGAGAGGGAGAGGATGTGAGGAAGAATTTTCATTAGGTTGAAGAGTGTTGTCTCAATTCGAAAGTGCCAGTGCGACGGAGGAGGAGGAGGAAGAGGGTGACGTCGGTCCACTCACCCCCTCAGCCCGCCAAACACACAAACAAGCAAGTCGGTTGTGTGGCAATGCACATGCGCCCTATTGACATTATTATGTGCTCACGCGTTGTGTTTCTCCCATCATGATCAGTTCTCATCGTTTTGGCCACTACCACTACAATCTGCATCAGAGGAAGCCTCATCAAAGAAAAGTTACACTCAATAAAACAATTTATAGATCAAACTCGATTACCAATTATTATATAACATTTACAATTATCGTCCGTTAAAGATTTATTTTTTTCTAATAATAAGTTTTCAGTGATTGTTGATTAAAAATTTAAGAATCAAAGCCAGATTCAAGACAAATCTATTGTTTGTTATTGTGTGTGTGTGTGTGTGTGTATGTGTGTGAATATGTGCATGCATACCTCTATCACTATCGAGTCATCCAACAACTATATCGACCAAGTGTCGTTTGCAAATATATTTTTTGTGTAAATGTTGTGTTGTTACTGATTACGCCCGAGCTCACAATTCGGATCAAAATATTTCGATCAATTTTTTTTATTTATTAATCACAATCAACGATATTTTTCCTTGAATCTTTATTTTTTTCTTTTGTTTTTGGTTTCCATAAAATCGATTCAAAATTAACCCTCAAGAAATAGCAGAGATTGAATCCTTGATGGAGTTGTCAGCGGTGGGGGAGAGAGTCTTCGCCGCCGAATGTATCATCAAGAAGAGAGTACGGCGGCACAAAACCCAATATCTAGTCAAATGGAAAGGTTGGTCCCCAAAATACAATACATGGGAACCAGAGGAAAATATTCTGGATCCTCGATTAATTGATGCATTTCGGCGGCGTTCTTCGAATCGTAAACAACCAGCTGCACGAACATCCGGTTCATCTAAAAATCTGAATGCCAATACCAATAATGATAATCAATCTTCAAGTAGTAATAGTAGTGAACAACCTGCAACAAAAACCGACACGAGTCGAGATAATAATGAGAGCAACAAGAATAAAAATTCATCCAAAGAATGTCCATCATCATCAAAACGAAAGTCGACAGCTGATAAGACAGTAAACGCATCGAAAGTGTCTAGGCATAAGAGTACGGATAGTACCAATGTCGATACAGATGCAAATGCGAGCACAACTAACAACGAGAATACAAATGTAAGTGTTGACAAGATGGAAACAATGATAAAGTTACATTATATTATTGTTTGTTTATGATAATAGGAAATTTCCAATGGAACATCGAAATCAACGGAAACGGCAAAATCGAATACAAATGCAACTGCTAAGGCCGACGTTGAAGATATTAAATCAATTGAACCAATTCCAAATGGTAATAATTCGACCAATGATCTAACAAAACAGACAATTACAATTGGACCTCCACCAGATTTTTGGCAAAAACAAAATAAAGTTGTTAATAACATAATGATCACCGATGTTACCACCAACGATATGACCATTACGGTTCGAGAATCTCGTACGCCACAAGGTTTTTTTAAAGAAAGAACCGAAATGAAAAGTATTGCAGTCTCGACCGATGCCACGTCCGATCAGTCCTAAATGCATTCAAATTTATCCCAATTTTATATTATCAAATGGGAGGACTCCAAACTCTAACTGTCGTTTTCATCATCATCAATCAACAATCCATATATATTTATATATAAATATATGAAAAGCCAAGATGTGTTGTTCGTTGTATTGTGTAAATATTAATAGCCTATATTTTGCTTTCTTATCATCAATGTGGGAATATATATTTTGTTATGAAGTTCCTTTGTTTGGAATGTTATAGCCACATTACGCCTACATTTATTGAGCTCATCTGTTTGTCTGTGGCCATTTTGAAACCCTATTATCAATTTATCATACATTTGTACTGAGTTTATAAATCGTCCACACAAACATACAAAACAAACAAGAAAAAACACATACATTCATTCACAAACACACACACACACACACACACACACACACACACACTAGCACATCAATACTTGTTAAAAACTGTAAAATAAATATTTAAAAGTAAACTAGTTATTATAATCATTTTAATTGATGGACATACAATTCGACTTACCACAATATTTTGTCCTCTTGACCATGCAATCATTGAACACGTGTGCTATAATGGCTAAAAGTTCGTTATTGCAATGGGAACAGATAGGTTGCGATGGAGATGAACCAACTATTGCACCCAACGTGCTGAATCATAGGTATTGAATTTCCGTTGAATGAAATTGGTTGACAATTTTTCCACTCACATGGAAACATAAATGATCTTCATCTATGCTTCTCAATTTTTTCATGCCATCAGGTGCGAGCAATGAAATCCTTTTCACTCGCCTTTCAGCCCGCCAAACACACAACCAAGCAAATCGGTTTTATAGCAATGAACATGCGCCCTATATAGACACTATGTGCTCGCGCGTTGTGTTTCTCCAACAATCAAGCATCCTTTTTTTTTGAATATTTATTTTTTGGCTTTCCATAAAATCGGATCAAAATGACTCCTGAAGAAATAGCAGAGATGGAATCTTTGACAGAGATGTCAGCGCTTGGTAAGAGGGTCTTTGCAGCCGATTGTATTGTCAAGAAGAGGGTACGGGGAAATAAAACCCAGTATCTAATCAAATGGAAAGGTTGGGCCCCAAAGTACAATACATGGGAACCAGAGGAAAATATTTTGGATTCTCGATTAATTAAGGAATTTCTTGAACGTGAAACTCGTGGAAAAGCAGGTTGTAGTGGAAGTAAACAACACGCAACAAACGATTGAAGATTTTGAGGAAGAATAAAAATTCATCCAAAGAATATCCATCATCATAAAAATGAAAATCGACAGCTGTTTGTTTGTGGTTATTTTGCAATTATGTTATCAACTTATCATTCCTATATATTGAGTTTATGAATTTTCCACACAAACACATGAAACATAAAACCAACAACAAAAAAGCATTCATTCATTACTTTTTTTCAAATACCATATTTTAAGGAAAATAAGTCGCCTTGGAAGATAAATCAAACAAAACAAAGCCGTGACTTATCTTTCATAAAATACGGTATTTAAATGTAAACCAATTTGATATTAGATTCATTAGGACTAGTTGCTTTTAATATGAATAAAGTTTCACATTTCATTTTCTATTGGTCTAATTTGGATGATTTCAGATAATGTTGATCGATATTGTTGACTAATGAATTGGCCAAAAAGTTGGCGGTTACCTCGTGTCCAAGAACCGATTCTACAATCTCTTTCGGTGGCTTTCCTCCGCCATGTGCCAACACTTCTTGACGGTAAAATGAGCCAGCCGATGATGATAATGGGTCACGTTCGAACAATTTATCCCATATTGAACTTGAAACAGCTTTCGACACCAAATACGAATAGTATTTGGCACCATAGCCGACCAGATGGCCAAATCGCAATTGCCACGATGTGCCCGACGTATTGCCGATACCATAATATTGATCTTGAATCTTGTTCAATACTTCAGTAGTATTGCGACAACTTTTCAATGGATTGTCACTATGATACACTTGATCGAGTGCCGAATAGAATATTTGCAATTGAAGATCGCTAGCAGCAAAGATGGTCTTCGAATCGATCCAATTATGTAATAGTTTCTCATCAATTGGTTTTCCATTAGCAAAATGTTTGGCAAATTTTCCGACCACTCTGGGATCGGATGCAAAGTTTTCCATTAAAATTGACGGCACTTCTGCCAGATCAGTGGAACATCTCGTACCGGTAACATGTTGATAGGGAGTTCGAGCCAACATTGAATGGATTGCATGTCCCATCTCATGAAATAGATTGTCAACCATCGATGGCGACAACAAGGTGGGATAGGACGATGTTGCATTGGGAAAATTAAGAAACACGACCACAATCGGTAATTGATAATCACCTGTGAAATAATCAATTATAATCATTGAATTGTTCAGTATAATTATATAATTAAATTACCGTTAGAAAGATTACATCCACCTTGAATTGTAAAAGTGACAATCGTGGAATGGTTTCTTTGAACGTATGAAGAAATCGCCATAAATGTATCCCAACAATTTCTCATTTGATAGGTCACGGACGGCAATCTTCATCACATTTGGATGCCACAAATCCTCCTCGTTGGTGTCACATATTTCCAAACGAATGTTAAAAATAGAGTTCAATATCATATCTAAACCTTCCATACAGCTACCCAATGAAAAGTATGGATTGGCAGATTTGATATCTTCGCTGAAACGTTTCACTTTATGACTTTGGGTATAATATGGAATATCCCATTGTTTCAATACACCACAATGTTCAAATGATTCATTCTGTTTTAATGCTAACATGTGGGTGAAATCCAATTCCGATTTGGAGCGAACCATATTATTGACCGTATTGATTAACTCCCAAACGAATTCAGGCGTCTCGGCAATGCTTCCATTGATTGCTCTATGTGCGAACGATTGGAAACCACAAATTCGTGACAATTTCAATCGTGAATAGATTAATTCTAACAACAGTTGCTCTTGATGATCTTCAAACCGAAGAAATTGTTTAAATGCAAACTCACGAAGTTTTGGATCGTTTGAATCATTATGTAATCCAGAGATTACAACCTTATTGCCATCAATATAAAAATGTTTACAAAGATCAGATGGAACCTCATTTTCGGCATCACTCGCGGTTGAGCAGTTCCTTGCATAAAGTAGCTACCAACTTGAAGGATATGTTCATTCAGGTGAACCACCTCTTTTCTTAGATCTTCATTTAGGTGTATTCCACTTTGTTCAAAATCAAATAAAAACAATTTCGATACATAATCATCACCAGCAGTCGTTGGGACAACATCACCTTGAGTGGTGGTTTGAAGTAAGGCATTGTACAAGGCACGATTTGTATTTAATCGTTCAACTTCGGCATTTATTGCTATCGACGATTGTTCCGCTGCGTTTGCATAGTTTCGGTCTGGATGACCAATTCGTACAAATTCCGATAGATCGGCAACCTTACATAAACAATTGGATAGTTCATCAAATACTTGCACCATCTTTCGGTTACGCGATGGCGAAATTGCCTCTTGAACCAAACCTTCGGCTTCGATAATAGCATTTTGACGAAACAAGTAGAAACCATTCCAATTGGACAACAATTGATTACCAAATAAACCTTTGGCATTCGTTTTCGGTGCCTTGATCTGTTGCGTAAAACTATTTACTTGATGACTCAATGAATTATGATAGGAAATGAGACGATTCGATTGTTTCAGAAATCCACCACAACATCTACTGGTACTCCATATATTACGATACATGATGCTTCACGATATTAGCATAAATTTCAATCAATCAATTCGAATTGTTTCGGTTTTCTAATATATAATTACAAACTAAAGAGAAATTTCGTGTCTTCAAAAATTGTTCCTTAATTCGATTACGTTCTTCTGCTTCTGGTAAGTGCGGTCGAATTCGATGTCTACGTCGAAATTGTTCAATGTCGTACCAAAACTTTGTACACTTATTATAATTGTCGATCTCCTTCTGGCACTGTTCCTTGTCACTGGTTCTGTTTAGGCAATTGAGTGAATGAGTAGATTCGTCGTAACATGGATTTTTGGCACGAATACGTTCCAAATTGGTACGAGATTTGTGTTCCATCCAAACGTTCCAGAATAGCGGAAAAAGACCCGCCAACAATGTTCGATTGAATCAACAACAGATTATAACAATAACACGTGATTGGAAAACACAGCAAAGGTTCATTCTGCCATGTTTCAACCTCAAAACAGCTGACAGCTATGGGAATCTTTCGGGAAACGAAAATATTCTTTCCGTAACTTCAATCATTTGCAATTATAATGAAAAACAATTTTTTTTGAAAACATTTGATATACGATTAAATAAAAAAGAGATACTTTATATATTTGGCACCACGCAAAAATTGCTAGGTCCCAGTGTATGATCCCGATCGGACCCAAATGATAATTTGTGAGATTGTAGATTTTACATAGAAATAAAAGAGATACAAACATATTTTCATCAAATTTGTAAAGTACACGGACAATTACAATTTTCGATTGTTGCTCAACTCAATTGTAGATACGTGTGAACAGTTCCATATCAAATTTCAGATTGAGCAATTATTTTGTTACATATATTTTATATATACCTAAAAAAAGTGTGTAATAAAATGTATTAGTGTTGTGAACAAACAGTGGTGAATATGTTCCCAAATCATATAAATTTATATACGAGCATGAAACAACAATCATTGTCCGTAATTATCACCTTATTTTTATATATTTATATGTATTTATATTAATGAAAAAAAGAAATTTATATATGAATGGTGGTTGTGTTGTGGTGCTCAATCATTCGTTCGACGATGACGATATTGTTCATTTGGCCGAAACGGTTGGCGCCTGATTAATAAATTGTTGTTGATGGTTGTGTGTGTTGTTATTGTTGACAGAGCCCACATTTTGAGCATTGCGTGGATTGGTATTACCGTTTCGGTATGATCCGGGACGATTCTGGCCATTATTTGGTCGGTGGCTCATTGGAGGTTTAAAGTTACCGTTCGTGGCCGCGCCGCCTCCATTACCATTGTGTGGATTACCATTTCCGCCATAATAGCCGACAAAATTCTTTCCACCACGTCCACCTCGATATGAGCTATTGCCAAAGTTTCCGCCACGTCCATTTCCGCGTGAACCGCCAACTCGTCTCTTGAAATGGCCGTTTGATCCACCGTTTTCATGATGGTTTCCACCAGCACCATTCGACATTGCCGCCTTTCCGCCATCTCCATTCATTTGACTAGTTTGGCTATTCTTATTGTTGCTCACATTTGGCTTCGATGGTTCACTATTATTTGTTGACTGTTTTGATTGTTGAAGTGCTTGTTTCATTGCCTCTAATCCACCAGTCAATTGCTTATTCAACATTGCCGTTTGTTCATGTTGAATTGCCATCTGATGCATAGCTTGCGTTACCGGTATAAATTGAGTGTTACCAGGAATGAGACCCGTATAGTTTTGATTAGTAAACGTTTGAGTCGGAATCGTAACCGCTGGATACATATGCGATGAGTAATGGTTAGACATTGAGGCATCGGTGGTAACAATATTATCAGCCGAGACACCAGTGGTCGACACTTGAGGTCCCATTTGCATCGGTGGACATGTTAAACCGGAAGATCCCACCGCCACCACTGCTGGATCTTTATGTTGCAATTCGTTCTCCACCACTGTATTACGCATAAAAACGATTTGCTGATTCATAAGATGGACAGGTCTAAACGAATCGGTCGTTTGGTCGTTCTGATTGAATGAAAAATTTTATTTGATTAGAAAACACAAATCAACAAAAATAATTGACATACCTCTTTAGCTTCAACATTTGAATCGTCGGTTAGGGTAACAATCTCGTCGGTTGCTGGTTTTGGTGCAACCGTTTCGTCTTTTTCCACCGTTGCTGTTGGCTGTTCATGGTTTTCCACTTGAGGCATAATGGCAAAGTAACTCGATTCGATCATTTTTACAAAAGTATCCTTTAACTCGTTATATGAAACGCCTGGAATGAATTCGCGTTTATTTCCATCAACTAGATTGTTGACCTTCTCCGATACGGATTCGATCGAATCATAACTAGTCAATGGTAATAATTGAACAAATTTTTCCACAGCTTCAATCTGGTTCGATTCAAGTTTCTATTAAAGTATAAAAGAAAATTAAAAATTTGGAAAAGAAAAAAAATCAAAGAATAAAACATACAATAGCTCCATTTTGACCATTAGCAAAATCATCCTTTGCTGCCGAAAATCGGGATGCAATATATTCGACATTTAGGAATAATTTAGATCGTTCCAAATCTTGATGTTGACGTTCGGATTGTTTTTCCAATTGTTCCTTCTTTTGTTGCCTTTTCATCTGCTTAGCAAACTATAATCATAAAGATAACATTAGATTAAATGCTCGAGTAAACCATATAAAGAAATTTTGGCTGACTCATTGTACTTACATCGTTCAACGAGTCGGTAACATTCTTGCCGATCTCTTTCAACAGTTCGATCATTTCAACAACATTTTCCAACTTTTTCACCGCGATCTTTTGTTCAGCTTCCAACTGTTGTCCCTTGTCTTCCGAAGCTTTCAACTCTATTAACCGGGCCTAGAAAATTTGATTGTAAATGAATGAGTATAAATTAAAAAAAAACCAAAACAATGTTATCAATTCGTTGAGAGGGCGTCTACATGCTAAAATAGGCATTGTTATGCGCAATTGGCAAAACAAGCAGGGGGAGCTAGTTAATCACAAGACAAGAGGATAATGAAGCATTAACTAAAAAAGGCAAACAATGGCTAACAAACTGAAAAAAAAATGACGCAATCTGATAGAAATGACAAATTTTTGACTTTGATAATTGACTCTTACCTTTCGTTTTTCCAAATTTCGGATCTTCTTTTCGATTATAATGTTGGCAATCTTTTGAGGTTCTTGAAATATATTGCTCGTGGCCGTGCCATTATGGTTGTTATTATTATTATTGACAGTACCATTAGTCAAATTATTCGGGACAGGTTTTGAAATCTTTCCATTGGTCATCGAACCATTGGCAATCTTGTCAACATTGGCAGCAGGCATTATTAAGATTAGGCGAAGACAATTTCGTTCCAAATTATCAATAAACTTATTCGGCAAAAAGGAGGGATTCGGTTCTTAAACTTGAACAATTTATCACTAAAGATGATGAATGATTTGAATCTTGTTAGCTTTAATGTGTATCGACTTTGGGGTTTCGATCAAAACCAGTGATGAATGGAAGAATGGTTAGGGTGATTGACAAAAAAAATACGATGGCAAATTGAAAATAGAGAACAATCGAGAAGAACACGACAAGAGAAGAATGACGATTGTTGAAAGCGATGTGAGCACAACCAGGTTTTGTCTCACTGGGCGACCACGATGAGGTGTGAGTTGTATGTATGTATGTGTATGGCTAGTTGCCACCAGTCAATACTCGACCGACTCCATCCATAAATACTGCTTCTTCCATACCCACCACAATGTACGTTGAGGCAACGTGCTCTTACAATGGTTGTGCTAATCCATTCATAGAAGGCGCCACAAATATCTAATTTGTAAGTTTACTAGTTCAACGATAGATGTCGCACTCGATTCAATCAATTCAATCTTTTAATTATAATTATTAATTGATCATATCTCTCTTTAATAAAAACGGATCTATTAGCAGACCAAAATTTGATGATTGGGACAATCTCTCAATTCAACACCGTCATATGGATAGTAAAAGTATCTGTCAATTTTACCCACAACCGTACCATATCGGTGGCATCGGCCAATATAGATTGGTTGACCAGATTTGGTTTTACCGGCAACGAATGCCGATTCTGGTATTAGGTCACCACCGTGACGAGGTATCCATCGATGATGATATTCGGTTGGTGCTGTTAGTATCTCCACTTGATCATCATTGAAATGAAAATCTTTTCCAACATTAGGAATGTGACATTGAATTTTTTCACCATATTTTCCTGGAATATTGTCCAATTTTTTATGACGACAAACGTACAATGGTGTACCATCAAGATTTTGACCGGCAACAATTGAATTATTCGGTAATGTTTTTGAAGGCAACAATTTTGACCATTTAAATTCACAGGATGAATGATTGACAACCTTACGGTTAATAGTAAATATATACGTTGAAATACCTTTTGGCTCAAACTTGATTATTGAGTTGTCGTTGGGCGGTGAATCAACTAATGAACGTCCAGTTCCAACAAGATTTGTTCTTTCGACTTTCTTAATTTTCAATTGAGAAAACCATCCCTCATATAAGTAAGCATATTCAACTGATTTTAAATTTTCAAAACGAATTAATATTTCATTAGACTCGTATTTACCAAATTTTTCCATTGACAATAAATGATAATAATCATTTAATGGTTTAATAGATCCTGTAAAATCCAATCGACTATCGGTACTATAAAAAATATTTTATTATTGAAATTTTATGAATTTATTTATTATTAATTTTACCTTAAGCTTTGTAATGAAAACGGAATGAACGCCATAATTGGTTGAAGTAACAAATGTCGTCTGGTTAGATGAATTGGAGGATTATGTTTTTGAGGTTCCTCAAAGAATACTAAAAATTTCCCGCGAGCGATTACACCTTTGCCATCAAGATCTAAGTCATTAACCGGAATATCGGTTCGTTTGTCATCGAACAATCGGCGATGCACCATCAATTCGATCTGTCCATCATGTAAGCTTGATACACCAACCGAACGATCAGTCAAGACGATAAAATCCATTTTTTCTTTAGAACTGTTCAACATTGCATACAAATCGACCGGATAATAGTTGTATGAGATTGCATTCTTTGTTTTCATACATTCACGAAGAGCTTCATCTTGAATTCGTTCAATCTATTAACATTTTGTTTGATTACTTTATATTTTTCTATAGTTACACTTACAAGTTGTCTACCATTTGAATCTGTATAAAATTTGGAATCAGTTTCTAAATCAGTTTCAAATCGTATGATGACATCCTTCCCAACCTGATCAAATTGATCAGAAACTGGACCAATGACCCAATCGAATTCGACATAAGTTTTATTTTCATAAACTCGAATTGTTTGCCAAACCCAATCATTGATTTGTTGAGTTACTTCAGCGAATCCACTGTATTGAATAGCACTAATAAGTCGACTTTCATAATCGGACATGTCGATGGCACCACCATTGGGACAAAATTCATAAGAGGTTGATGTTCTATTTGAAATATAATAATGAAACGATTGAACCAATCGTCTGGAATTCCAATATTTCACTTTACCACTTTGTCCATCTACGATCAATTGAAAGCTTTTTCCACTAAGCACATAATCATTATTCGAATTGACTTTAATCTTTTTTTCATTATTTTTTGATGATCGATGAACTTTCTCTATTATATAGGTTCTGTATCCAAGTGGTGGAAGATTTGCATTGAAAACTAATTCATGAGTATACTTTTCCGAATGTCCAACCATTGAACGAACTTTATCATTGATTGGCACTATTTGTACATTTTCTGTTCTCATGATTTTCTTTTTATCAAAATATCTTACAATATAATCGTGTTCACCGTCTACTGGAATTCGTAACCAAGCATATTCCAAATTTGCCAATGGATTATAAACAATAACTGAA
The DNA here is from genome assembly GCA_029204025.1 of Blomia tropicalis. Classification (NCBI taxonomy): domain Eukaryota; kingdom Metazoa; phylum Arthropoda; class Arachnida; order Sarcoptiformes; family Echimyopodidae; genus Blomia; species Blomia tropicalis. The sequence continues at coordinate 12,997,449 of CM055089.1, read as the reverse complement.
AACTCATTAACATCTTTCAAATCAATACCCAATTGACTAATATTTGCCGACGTATAGATGTAAGGATTAATGGTAAGATTAGCCAATTTTGCTAAACCACGACTAATTACAAATTGTGAGGCATCGATTGCATTCATCAATCTTTGTTTATAATCAACCATTACCGATGGAGCCGATGTTCCTGGTAGAGCATCGTTGTGTTGAAGAACAGAAATTTCATTTGCTGCTTCTTGAATGTATTCGTGTGTATCATTCAATTCGGCCAATACTTCCAATTGTTTAGCGGCTTGAAATAAATTATTTGCGTAACGATCCAAATACTTGATAATTGGTCGACTTGAATAAAATCCGGTCCATAGTGAAAAATAATCTTTAGTTTTGGTTTCAAGTTTTGGTTTATGATCACGAATAGCTTTGATATAACAATGAGGAGACGAATAAAATAGATTTATATCAAAATGATTTTGATTAACTACTTCGATCAATTTGTCTAAATTGGTATACCATCTTTCAGCATTTTTGTAACTAAAATCATTGCCAAACGGAATTAACACATGACCTTTGCTACCATAATCTTTGTTCCATTGTCGACCCAAATTTGCAAATATTATAGACTTTTCCAACTTGTTTTGTTCGGTAATTTCATCAGCTAATTCAATATAAAAAATAAATAATAAACATTTAAATTTTTCTTATTAAACATACCATCTTCAAAGTTAAAACCATTTGGTGCACTATAATGATCATGCAATCTGGTTGTGAATATTTCATGTTTCTCATTGGCTAACCAAATGAATTCGCCACTTAGATTATGGCCTCGGTTGACTACAAGTCCATCGAAGTCCATCAACGAATAAAGATTTGCCATCTCTCGCGATGCACCAAATGGATCGATTTGCCATGAAACATTGGGCTTGGCACAATCACCAAACGTATTGCGTATAAATTGTATGCCCAATGTCATTTGATCGATGATCTGATTAAAGTTTGTCGATGCCTCATCATTCACACACCAGCCACCATTGGCAAATGATAGTTGACCATCTTGAACTAACTTTTGTATAATGTTTTGTGTCTCCAATGTTTGCTGTTGCCACCAACGAGTGAAGTAATACATCTCAACTTGAACGAATCTACGATTCTTATTTAGCTGCAATGAATTGACCACATTGGTCAACACATGACGTACATCTTGATCATAATATTCATCAGCTGTTTTCATCCATCCGACATCGTTATGGCTGTGCGAAATAATATGAAGATGAATCTTGTCTTCATCATATTGTTGTGGACATGTTTGATAACCACAACCGAGAATCGATTGTGAACAGATTCCAACTAAAAACAAAAGTTGCAACCAACCAATATAATCAGATGTCATTTTCTTTTAATAAAATGATTGAACAACAAGTAATCCATTTTGACTACAATCACCTTTTATACCTTAAGTTTAGTTATAACTTAACACTAAATCAAGTGTCATCTTCTCTATCTACAAATATATTTTATCATAGATGTTTACTAAAAAATATTTAGACTTGATTTATTGAATCCAATATATATATAAATTAATATATATTACAGATAATAATGTACAAAAATAAGGATTAAGAAGAAAAGAAAAAGATGAAAAATAGAACAAGTATACAAGGCTACGGAGTTGTTTCACCGGATAAGTCCGACTTTAGCTATACAGCTATTGTAATGAGTGGATATTTTGACGCCAAGAAGTGCACGTCTTTCACCTTATTTAATCACATCAATAAATTTTGGTTTTTATAATAATAATAATTATTAATTGATCATGTCCAACTTTATAAAAACAATTTTATTAGCAGACCAAAATTTGATGATTGGGACAATCTCTCAATTCAACATCGCCATATGGATAGTAAAAGTATTCGTCAATTTTACCGACAACTGTACCATGTCGGTGGCATCGGCCAATATAGATTGGTTGACCAGATTTGGTTTTACCGGCAGCGAATGCCGATTCTGGTATTAGATCACCACCGTGACGAGGTATCCATCGGTAATGATATTCGGTCGGTGCAGTTAGTATCTCCACTTGATCATCATTGAAATGAAACTCTTTTCCACCGTATGTAATGTGACATTGAATCTTTTCATCATATTTTCCTGGAATATTGTCCACTTTTTGATGACGACAAACGTACAGTGGTGTACCATCAGGATTTTGACCGGCAACAATTGAATTATTTGGTAACTGTTTTGATGGCAACAATTTGGACCATTTAAATTCACAGGATGAACGATTGACCATCTCACGATTGATAGTCAGTATAAATGTTGCAATATCTATTGGCTCAATCTCGATCAATGTTTTGTTGTTGGCCCGTGTGTCAACTAATGAACGCCCAGTTCCAACAAGATTTGTTTTTTCGATCTGTTTAATCTCAAAGTGAGAAAACGATTGCGAAAAAAAGTTTAAATCAAGTTTCGTGTTTGAATATTTATTTGATTGATATAAATTTTCCAGACGAATCAATATTTCATTAGACTCGTATTTGCCATGATTTTCCATTGACACTAAATGAATATTATTTTGTAATGGTTTTGGATAATCGTTTCTATGAAAAAAAATGTTATTATTGAAGTTTTATAAATTTATATTATACCTTGAGTTTTGTAATGAAAACGGAATGAATGCCATAATTGGTTGAAGTAACAATTGACGACTGGTGGAATGAATATGATCTGCTTGATTTACTTGTTCATCAAAGAATACTAAAAACTTCCCGCGAGCGATTACACCTTTTCCGTCAAGATCTAAGTCATTAACCGGAATATCGGTTCGTTTGTCATCGAACAATCGACGATGTACCATCAATTCTATCTGTCCATCATGTAGGCTTGATACACCAACGGAACGATCAGTCAAAACGATAAAATCCATTTTTTCTTTAGAACTACTCAACATTGTATACGAAGTGACCGGGTAATAGTTGTATGAGATTGCATTCTTTGTTTTCATACATTCACGTGGAACTTCATCTCGAGTTCGTTCTATCTATTAAATAATTTGATTAGTTTGTATTTTTACATCGTATTTTTAGTTACACTTACAGGTTCTCTTCCATTTGAATCGGTATAGAATTTGGAATCAGTTTCCAAATCAGTTTCAAATCGTATGATGACATCCTTCCCAACATTATCCAATTGATCAGAAACTGGACCAATGACCCAATCAAACTCGGCATATTCTTTGTTTTCATAGACTCGAATTGTTTGCCAAACCCAATCATTGATCCGTTGAGTTATTTCAGCGAATCCAATGTTTTGAATTGCGCTAATAAGTCGACTTTCATAGTCGGTCATATCGACGGCACCACCATTGGGACAAAATTCGTAGGAAGATGAAGTTTTATTTGAAATATAATATTGAAACGATTGAATCAATCGTCTGGAATTCCAATATTTCACTTTACCACTATGTCTATCCACGATTAATTGAAAGTTTTTTCCTTCAACACATAATCATTGTTCGAATTGACTTTAATCTTTTTTTCATTTATTTTTGATGATGATATCTGACTTTTCTCTATTATATAGGTCTTGTATCCAAGTGGTGGAAGACTTTGATCGAAAACTAATTCATGAGTATACTTTTCCGAATGTCCAACCATTGAACGAACTTTATCATTGATTGGCACTATTTGTGTGTTACATATGGCAAACCTTGTTGTTTCATTCAAATAATATACCATATAAGCGTGTTCACCATCTACTGGAATTCGTAGCCAAGAATGTTCCCAATGTGCCAATGGATTATAAACAATAACTGAAAATTCAAAAACATCTTTCAAATCAATATCCAATTGACTAATATTTGCTGACGTATAGATGTAAGGATTAATGGTAAGATTAGCCAATTTTGCTATACCACGACTTATTACAAATTGTGATGCATCGATTGCATTCAACAATCTTTGTTTATAATCAACCATTACCGATGGAACCGATGTTCCTGGCAAAGCATCGTGATGTTGAAGAACAGAGATTTCATTTGCTGCTTCTTGAATGTATTCTTGTGTATCATTCAATTCGGCCAATACTTCCAATTGTTTAGCGGCTTGAAATAGATTGTTTGTGTAACGATCCAAATATTTTATAATTGGTCGACTTGAATAGAATCCGGTCCAAAGTGGAAAATAATCATTATATTTGGTTTCAAGTTTTCGGTTTACGATCAAGAATAGCTTTGATGTAACAATGAGGAGCCGAATAGAATAGATTTATATCAGGATGATATTGATTAACTACTTCGATCAATTTGTCTAAATTGGTATACCATCTTTCAGCATTCTTATAACGAAAATCATCGCCAAACGTAATTAACACGTGACCTTTGCTACCATAATCTTTGTTCCATTGTCGACCCAAATTTGCAAAAACTATAGATTTTTCCAACTTGTTCTTTTCGGTAATTACATCAGCTGATTCAATATAAAAATTAATGAACAATAATAACATTTAAATTATTCTTTATAAACATACCATCTTCAAAGTTAAAACCATTTGGTGCACTATAATGATGGTGCAATCTGGTGGTAAAGATTTTAAAACTATTGGTTGACCAAATGAATTCACCACTTAGATTATAGCCTCGATTGACTACATGTCCATTGAAACCCATCATCGTATAAAGATTGACCATCTCTTGTGATGCACCAAATGGATCGATTTGCCATGAAACATTGGGCTTGGCACATTCACCAAATGTATTGCGTATAAATTGTATGCCCAATGTCATTTGATCGATGATCTGGTTATAGTTTGCCGATGCCTCATCATTCATACACCAGCCACCATTGGCAAATGATAGTTGACCATCTTGAACTAACTTTTGTACAATGTTTTGTGTCTCCAATGTTTGCCGTTGCCACCAACGAGTGAAGTAATACATCTCAACTTGAACAAATCTACGATTCTTATTGCGCTGCAATGAATTGACCACATTGGTCAACACATGACGTACATCTTGATCATAATATTCATCAGCTGTTTTCAACCATCCGACATCGTCATGGCTGTGCGAAATAATATGAAGATGAATCTTGTTTTCATCATATTGTTGAGGACATGTTTGATAACCACACCCGAGAATCGATTGTGAACAGATTCCAACTAAGAACAATAGTTGCAACCAATCAATATAATAAGACGTCATTTTCTTTTAGTTAAATGATTGAACGATAGGTAATCCATTTAAACTACAATCACCTTTTATACCTTAAGTTTAGTTATAGCTTAACATTAAATCAAGTGTCATCTTCTCTATCTACAAGTGTTTACATTTTCATTTATTTTAATATATTTTATCATAGATGTTTATTAGAAAATATTTAGAGTTCATTTATTGAATCCAATATATATAAATTAAATATAATACAGATAATAATGTACAGAAACCAGGATTAAGAAGAAAAAAGATAGAACAAGTATACAAGGCTACGGAGTTGTTCACAGGATAGGTACGGCTTTAGCTATACAGCTATTGTAATGAATGGATACTTTGACGATGAAAAGTGCGCACGTCTTTCTCCTTATTTATTTACACCAATAAATTTTGGTTTTAATAATAATAATAATAATAATTAAATATTATTTATATACAACAGAGATATAGGAAACAATTGATGAATAGCCGTTCATTTGTTTTATATTTGGAACGTTCCCATTAACAGCCACCAAAGAGATTCAAGTTTTAAGGCAATATTTAAATACCGCATAACACGCATACAGCTCTATTTCCATTTTCATCGATAGTACTCCAAAACATCGGTAACACGAAGATCTTGTATTTGTTGTTATCGCAAGTTGTCACAGGAATGAATTATACTTTCCAATTCGCCAAATAACTAAAAATTATGAATTGATTAGTTAGATGAGTCTAAATGTAAATCAACTAAAGCTACTTACAGTTCGAATCCAATCACCATCTTGTAAACATTCATCCAATATGATAGGTGATTCTTTATTTTCGTCTTGTGCTTGAATTGCTTCAACCTGTTAGTTATAGATTTAAAATTGATAGATTAAAAATGTAAAAATAAACTGGAGAAAACAAAATACCTTTGACTTGCAACTTTTGAAGAAATTATATTTTTGATGATGTAATCGTGAATAAAGAAACGCCCGATCAGTGCACGAATCACAGGATGGAAATTTGGTTTGTCGACTCTCAGTTGATACGGTCGTCTCTAATGAATCCATATCATAGATTGTTCCTTCAAATTGAAGAATCTTTGTACTCCAATTGTCGAGGCATATCTATAATATTATACAAATATATGGATTAGTAATTGAAAATTAAATGTTAAATGTCAAATGTTAAATACCCGACATCGAAGATCGCCAACATTGCTCTGCTTCTGTGTCTGAACTTCCGGATATGTTTCAATACATTTCAATATGTTCGGTTCCCATTTTACGATTGATATGAATCGAGAACGTCGTTTATTGAACAATTCTCCAATTGTTTGCATATGTGATAAGAAGTATTCGTCTGAAATGTATAATTATTTAGTTAGATGTTGATTTTATAAATTAAAAAGTGGACATACCATTATCTTTGACAATGTCTGATATGAAATTGGAATCTAATGCTTGACTAATCAATGTTTGAATAAATACTTCGAAATTTTCCAGATAGCTCGATATGTCCGACGGTGATAATGATTCGGCAGTTGGCGGTTGATCCTTCTCATTAGTCAAATTGGTTGAATCAGATCTGTTGGAAATGAATTAAATAATGAATTAAAAGTTATAAATATACATAAATATAATGATAATACATTACCTTTCAGTACTCTTTGAACGTGTCAAGGAAAGTTTCTCAACAACGATTCGCGTTCGATTACATCCCATTATTCTGACATCTAGTCCAAGATATTTTTGTCTAACAGTAGGATTCCATGCCGAATACTATATAATTGAAATGATATCAACAATTATTTATTAAGGAAAATCAATTAAAAATAAAATAAACAACTTACCGATGAAGTATTAATGTACACTTTAACTCCATTTTGTTCGGATGGTTCAAAACGTTGCAACAAACTTTTACCTTCAATTCTCCATATGACTGGCCATTCGAGATGAGCCTCATCCTCGGAGACAACGAAATCGCTGGTTCTCATCAATCCTTCCCGAATCGTGGCAACCTTCTTATCCTGAGATCTTCTTCGTGACGAGCCAGTGGTGTTGGACGATGATGTTGTCGATGTAGTCGTATTGCTTACGGTCGACGAAACATTGGTCGGCGCATTGAGGGTGATGAACGTTGACGGTGCCGTCAACGATTGAATCGGAGTCCCATTTGCCGGATGTATCGAAATGAGTACGGCATTGGTGACCGGAGATACTTGATATGAATTGACTGGCGCATTTTGATTGACGATCAATGTTGGTGGTGCAACGTTCGCTGGCGATGTTAAATTAAAATTGGTCGAATTGACCGACTTATTCAGACAGGTTGCATTCAACAAGCTTGCTTGAGATAGAATCGGGCCACCATTAGTACCCAAACACGCTGGTTTCGGACTGATAACATTCTTCTTTGCTAATTGTTGCCTATTATTGCTCATTGATGGGGAAGATAAGGACGTTGGTTTCGGCTTCACACTCTTGATTGCCACTTTAGCTGGCGATTTGAGTTCAGTCTTGGCAACGGTAATCGCCGGTTTCAAGGTCGGTTTCGTCTCCAATTTAGTTTTAATATTATCACTTTTGCTTGCGACAGTCGGCTTCGACTTGCCAATCACACTATTATTACTCGTATTGATACTGGCTACATTCTCTTTCACCTCGGAAAGTGAATTGGGACTCGTATCGACGGTCAATGGTTGCAACTTGATCATCGGTATCGTATTGGTCATCATATCCATAGAAACAATCTTTTCAGTGCTCTTAACTGACGTCTTCATGGCAACATTGACCGACTTATTTGGCGCAATTTCTGCAACACTCTTCTTGATTTGGACGGTTTTCGATTTAGTTGGTTTCGTCGTTACCACCTTATTATTTGCCTTTGATTTTGTCGACGTATCATTCTTTGTTTTTGAAATCGATTCTTTAGGTGTTTGAGTTGTGGTTGTTTTTGATGTTTTTGCCGTCAATACTGTCTTCATTGTCTCATTGTTTGCCGTTGTTAATGTCGTCTTTCTATTGCTTGAATTCGTTTTCTTCGTTGTCTTATTATTTAATTTAATTGTTTTCTTCTCCAAGAAATCATATTCACTATTACTGGGCATTGGAACTGTCGGCTTCTTACATTCCTTACTTTTAGGCATTACTACTGCAATCTTTCGTTTCTTGATGTTAGTGCAATCTTCATTGTCAAATGTCGCCGATGTTTCATTTGCTTTTCTTTTAAAGAATTTTGACGTCGATGACATTGTAGTTTGCGGTGGTAGTTGTGGCGGTGTTGTCGGCATCGGCAGAGTTTTCGGAACTGGTCCACTTGATTGTACATTTTTATTATTATTGCTATTATGATTAACGATTGATTGAACCAATTCGCAACCAACATTTTTTAGAGTATTCTTTCGATTTTCAGTCTTTTTCGTAACTTTTTTTGCATTAACATCATTATTATTATTATTATTCGTTGATATTTTGTTTGAACTCTTTAAAGCTTGCGACTTTGGACCGGTTGCTTTGCACGGCTTTGTACCATTTGTTTTTGGTTTTGATTTTGTTGATGTTGTTGTTGTGGTTGTTGTTGATGACTCGGTGTGAATGTTTGTCTGTTGTAATTGATGTTGAGGTATATGCGAATCACTTTTGATTGATGGCACAACGGAAACCGGCGTTTGAACGTCTAGTGGGAGATGGTCCTCAAGAAAGTCGTCTACATCTTTCAAACGATTATCAACAGGTTCGACATCACAATCAACAGTAGCATGTTTGTTGCATTCAGTTGTTGAAACATAATCTAGAGTGGCACCAATCTTGAGATCACTATGATCGTCATCGTCGAAAATGTCTTTGTTAATTTTCTCGATTCCTAACACGAGATCTTTAGTATGGTCGATTGTGGTCGAATTGTCCATCGATTTGAAGGTCGACTCCATTAAGGCTATCTTTGAATTATCATTCATCAATGGAGCAAGATCCGATAGGAAATTATCTTCACATCCACAACGTGAAACCATTAATTCATTTTTGGCTACCGATTGAAGACAATCATCATCGTCGTCATCATCTTCATTAGATTTTGGCAATGAATCAATAATCGATTGAATATTATTACATTCCATCGATGTATCCGATTCCATTGTTTCGGCTGGCGCCGGTGCATTCTCTTGACTAGATTGATAAGCCATCTGATTGTTTGTGTTACTTTGATCTGTGTCAACCATCGAATAGGACGAATGTTTTTCACTCAATCCACCACAATGGTCATTTGGATTTGGTTGCGAATGCGACGAAATGAAATTCAATTCATCAATCGATGGAAACGTAGACTTTGGATCCTCTTCATCATCATCCGGCAAATCAATAGATGCCAGACCGTTCATATTGTCACCATTCGTCACCGTATGATGAATGTCCGATTGAACGCTGGTCATGTTAACATCGATCGGCTGTATCACAGAGTCGAAATTCAAATTGAAGCTCTCGTGACCATTTTGGTATTGATTTTTCGATTCTTGCTCGATTGATTCGATCACATGGGAACTATTGGCCTTGTTCGGCTCTGGCTGCTGCTGCTGCTGTTGTTGACTACATGCCGATAAATTGCCGGTCTTATCCGAATATTCACTCTCATATTGTCCATTATCGGTTTGATCATAATGATGATAATCGTATGAATCGTCCATACCATTAGTGCACTCTTGTACATTGTTCTCCATTGAACCATTGATTTGCATCGATGTATTGTCTGAACCACCATAATTCATATATAACTCATTGGAACATGTACTTGCTGGTGCACTTGAACTAAGATGACTTTGATATGATACCGGAAATTGTTGTTGTTGTTGCTGCTGCGGTTGTTGTTGCTGTTTGCTGTATGTTGTGTCATCCATTGGATGGTTTGAATCATATAACGTATCAGGTACTGTCAACATATGTTTCGATTGATGAATATCGGTCGAACCCTTTTGCGATGCTGCAACCATACAAGCCGAATTGAATGATAGCGTTTCTGCCGATCCCATACTATTGTTAGGATCCATCTGTTTCGGTGATATTTGTGAACTATTGGAGTTTGATTTATAATCGGCACGATTAAATGGTTGACTGATACTACTGGACATTGAATTATTTGAATATGGAGATAATTCTTCATTGGAATTGCACCTTGAATTAGATTGACCAACACTGGATGGTGGAGTGGGATAACCGGGCGTCGGTGTCGGCGTTTGTGAGTTGCCAATCGTTTGCGGAAATACTGTGGCCGAGACCGAATTCGGCGTCCCATAGTTGAGATAGTCGCCATTGTTTGTCAATGCACACGATGCACCACTGGAATGACTAGAATTCGATGTGCTCGATCGTTGTTGATATGGCGAATGTGCTGATAGATTTGTTGTCGTTGCCGGACTATAGTTGTAACTGTACGAATCATTACTATTATGTTGAATCTGATGATTGCTTGCCACCGAAGAACACCGGGATACGTTGTTGTTGTTATTATTATTACCGGCTGTGGTCGATCCATTAACCAAACAGTTGCCATTTGTATTCATTAGATTCGTTTGAACCAAATTGAACGATTCATTAAATGATTGGTTCGTTGTCATGTTGCCATTGGTCAATTGATCTGCTTTGTAATTCGATTGTTGTTGCTGCCTTTGTTTCTGATTGGAGACACCTTTCCTTGACTTTCCCATTGTATGGGTAGTAGCTGGTACATTGGATTGACCATTGGTACAACCATTCGAATGATATTCATTGGACAAAGTGTTGACATTCAATTTCATATTAGTTGCCGTCGTCGCCGTATTCATCGATCCATCGGTACCAGTCATAGGAAACAATGATGGAGTACAATGATAGTTGATCAAACCATTTGAATCGTATGGCATCGATGAGTATGAATCGTTCGACGAATGTTGATGGTGATGATGAAGGTTAGACGATGCTGCTCCAGAACCATTTGATGCAAAATTGTTCATATATTGTTGCTGATGTTTCTGTGCTGCTTGATGTTGATGATAATTGGCATATTCCGTATTTATGGCTGCTGCAAACGCTAACGATGCATAATCACTGGCTGCTTGATGATGTGCTGCTGCAGCTGCAAACTTTGCACCAAACGATGTTGGATCAACATTGAACGTCGAATTCTGCGTCGTACCATTTTTGGGAAAATTTGATTGCATCAAATAGGAATTGTTCGAATTCAGTGACATGTTTCCAAATGGATGATTCGACATTCCATTTGATGGCGTCGGTGTCGATGATGCACTGGGTACATTGGTCGACGTATTCTTATATTGACTATGATGATTATGATGGTGGTGGCCAACATTATTCATATGATTATGTGATGTTTGTTGATGATTGCTATCATGATTAGTGTTATTATTCACTTGTTTTCCATTTGTATTGCATGGCATTTTATTATTACAGAAACCATTGATAGAATTTGAAGAATCATTTGAATATGCAGTGCGACTTGTGGAATAGCTACGTGCAAAGTTGGTCGTAGTGTTGTTAGCTGCGACAGCAGCTGCAACATTTTGCGTATTGATCATATTTACAGTATCTTGTGGAAGCATCGTTCCATTATTTGATGGCAAATTAGTTTGAGTATGATGAGAATGATGTTGACTATGTGGATGATGCCATGGATTCGTCGTTCCATTCGTCAACGAATGAGCATTGAAGAATGTACCATGGCCTAGATTGGGATTGTTGCCCACACCACCACCATTTGTACCACCATGATTGGGGCAAGTCATTGAACTCATCTTCATAGATGAGCAATAGGAATTGTTGCGAAAGTTCATCTCTGAATCAGGCTTTTTGCCAATATTGCTTATGAATCCATTTGCTGCTGCCATCGATGGAAGATAGTTTGTAGTCGATTTGGTTTGTTGTTGTTGATGATGGTGGAACGTTGAAGACATAAAACTATTTGGATCATACACACCATTCGGTCCGGAGTGGATTCCAAATGGAATCGTATGATTGAAATTTGATGCTGCAGCCGATGATGTCGATGACGATGGATTACCGCGTTCAGGATGATTTCGTACTTGCAAAGAACTATCCTGACCTGGGTGTTGTTGACGAGAGTTGAAGAACCACGACGAATTGTTCGTTGGTCCCGTATTATAATGATGATGATGATGGTTTCCATTCATCATCGATTGTCCCGTATCATGATTAGTTGGTACAATTGGGTTCATATTTGTCGTCATTTGTTGAGTAACCAACTGTTTCGAATTCTTTGCCAATGTTGCACCATCAATATTTGTTGCCTTTTGGCAATTGACACCGGACGAGACATTGTTTGTACCGAACGTTGTTGCCATGTGGTTGAAATGATGTATATTACGTTGATGGCTGCCCTGATGATGGTGATGATGAGACCCAAATTGATGCGAATGATGTGTTCCATTTGCATTGCCCAATTGTGCCGAATTAGCCGATGCAAGTAAATGTTGACTATAGGCTTGTTGGGCAGCGGACGTGTATTCCATCCACGTAGAAGGGTCCATATCGTTACCCGATTCGTTTTGAAGAATAAATTAGGACCGATTTGGATGACGTTGAACTTTATTGGTCACCAATCTGGTGGCTGATTTGGTTCGACATTGGTCCATCCAAAACGGCAACATGTTCAAAACACGGTCTGTGTTTTACATGCTTACTACCAATGGTTTCAACTAATCATCAAAACAAACAGAAAATAACGTTTTAATAATTAACCGATAAGAAGTGAAGGAAGTGTATATACATACCATGAACTTGATCCGTGATTTGGACCTTATTTTATCGTTTTGTTGATGATTCGATTAGATTGGGTGGAATGTGCATTTGTTTACACGTATCAAACACTGATCTGACTGTAGAATGAGAATCGATCAAAACAATAATATAACAGTGATAAATGGGTAACGAACGATGATGATTAAATTTTCAAAGATGAATCGAGAGAAGATTGAATTATAGAGAAAACGTTTGATTGATTATAGTGATAACAATTATACGAAGGACGAGATCTTATTGTTGATGCTATTTGATGATGATGTTTGTGTAAATGTTGACGACTCGTGACTTCGTCAATCGATCCACAATGATGACGATTAAAAAATTTGTCTTGTTGTACTGCTGTTAGTTCGTTGTAGTCGTCGTTGTCGTTTTGACTCGTGGTAGTGGTAATGTCGTTCTCTCTCTCCAGGGGCTTGATATTATTTGTTACAGTTCAGTTTCAGCCTGGTCACCTCTGGTTATCTAATTGAATCCCTTCCAGGCAAACATAGGCGAATTGATTCAAGAGAGAGAGAGAGAGAGAGAGCAGAGCAAAGCAAAGGAGAGGGAGAAGGAACGAGGAGAGTTAGGTAAAGAGAGTGAGAGAGAGCGGGAGCAATAGGAAAACAACAGCTTGTGGACATAGCATCAGCATCGAGAGAGTGGGGGAACGCAAACATCGAGTGATACATTGCAATACGAAAGATACACAAACACACTCACACACACCAAGGGGAAATCATTTGGCGGTGGTGGTGTTGGTGGTGGCGGTGAATGAGTGAATACTCATGGCCGATTCATAAAGGACGTGACGTATATCCTATTACACATACATTAGTGCGATGAGGGGATATGAAGGGAGGGATTCAATTTGAATCGAGCATCGTATCATTGAGTAGTTCTCTCTCTCTCTCTCTCTCTCTCTCTCTCTCTCTCTCTCTCTCTCTCTCTCTCTCTCTCTCTCTCTCTCTCTCTCTCTCTCTCTCTCTCTCTCACTCTCTTTCTCCCTTTTATATTGGTTCAATTCATTCGTTTGTACCCCTGAGTTGTGGTGCGAGCGCGTCATCACGCCGTCATCCAGTCTACCTCGTCTTAGGTGTCTCGCCTCAAGTTGAGTCGCTTCTCTCTCTCTTTCTTTTTTTCTCTCTCTCTCTCTCTCTCTCTCTCTCCTTCAATTCAGTTTTTTCTTCTCATTGATTCTCACTCATTCACTCAACTTTCGTTCCCTATTGTATGTGTTTTTATATGTCGTTGCGCGATTGCCCTATGCGCGCCGAACTAACCGCTTCCAATGTGAATGTGTGTATATGTGTATCCACTTATGTAGTGGTGGTGGCGGCGGCGGTGAGGAACAAGAATGTAGACGAGATGGATCACTCCCAATCGTTGACTCAATTTGCCACCCTTACAATTCGCACTGTTTGCTTGACATACTATTCTGTTGTTGTTGTTTTTTTCTGTTATTATTGTCTTCGTTCCATTGTCCACTGAACCATCATCATCACCATCATCTCGGGTTTTTAGTGCATATAGAGAAGGGGCGAGAAAGGAGTTGTTTGAATAATATCAAGAATTGCACTGACTCTCAATGCATTATTAGAGGCGCACGCACGATTACCTTCGATGAGGTCATTCATATGGCGCCCACCACAAAAACCATTGAATCCAGTCGAACGAGTTGCCAACCCATTTCAAGTTGACCAAACTCTTAAATGGATGCGACCGCTGCCGCCGTAGCCGATGCTTTTGTACTGAGATAGGGTGAGAGGGTACATTTTCTATAGTTAGTGAACAAGTAGAATTTCAAACAAACAAACAAACAAAAAAGGAATCGAGATTGAGTGCGAGAGATGATTCGAACAGGTTTGATCAAGTACCTTCTTCTTCTTTTTTTATTATTATTATTATCATACTCTTGTGCAACAATCGCACATTATAATGTATCGAATGGTTAGGTAGTTCATATCTATAGAGTTGTATGTATATGCAACAGATTGACTCATTCTGATTAATGACTTTGATTGTACCATGAACCGACTGACCACATATATAAGTTTCTAGATATATATATATATTGACCACAACTGACGATGACTATGACGACGACCACCCTGTTGGGTGAGTGAGCAGATGGTCGAACAAATGAAAAACAGAAAAAAAAGAAAAGAAAAAATGGTGGCCAAACGATGGGGTCGATCATTGCACACTTGTACTTGAAGGGAACATGAGTCGAGTGGAGTTGAGTATATACCTGAATATATAAGGTGATGTAATTAGACAATTGTGCAACCGAAAGGAACATGCATTCATACAATAATGTAGTAGTATCGGTACCACCATCTGTCATCATCATTGGAGAATGGGCAATTGTGAATGGGAATGTTACATCTACAATCCACTTACACTACACACACACGCGGTTCCCAGCATGATCGGTTTGGTTGAGCTCCCTTCAGGGAGGGAAAGATCGCGGCAAACAAACGAACGAACAAAAAAAAATCTACATTTACAATGAATTGTAGAAGGATTAACACAAATAATGAAACCTTCAAATTTGTTTTCATCATATCTACACTCATTCACAGCAATGGCATTTTCCGTTGCTATTGCTTCATGTTTGCGTCATATATTGATAATATTGTGTGTGTGTGTGTGTGTGTGTGTGTGTGTGTGTTTGGTATCAGACAAATAAATATTAAAAAAAATACCTTCGAAATAATTAACGTAATAAAGGAGAAGAAAATTGGTTAATAACGTGCGAAATGATGCAGCTGCTGTTTGAAATTGGTCACCAAAAGATACTAAAAACAGACGTTCAAATTAAGGAGTTTTCCAATTGAAAACAATAGATGGCAATCATGTCTGCATGTATGCGTTCGAAGAATGTGTTAACACGTAGATATTTCAATCTAAATTCTTTTATAGATATCTGTCCTTCACTCACATTTTCCCGTTTTATATTCTCATTCATTCGTTGATGACGACGACGGAATTAGTGATGACCCCCTAACTACAAAGTCGATTTGGGCGTCACGTCGTCTTGGTCTTCGTCGTCGTCATTGAATAGACATTGAGGGTAACGAGACTGCTGTATTAGGGAGGGGAAAGAAGAAGTTTTATATATATATATAAATTCCCATTTGGATCAAGAATAGAAAGAGAGGGGAAAAGAAGGGAAATACATTCATTCACTCACTCATATATATACTCTATATATATATATGATCCTTGAATAGAGTGTTCCAACAACACAAAATCATCAATGGCGCGCATGTTCCACATGATATATTATCGATTGTTTTTATATGCGCCCGCGTCGGACAATTCATTTCCCGTGCGTTTAAAGTGAAGAGATATACCAAAGGGGATAGGATCGTGTGCCCATCTAACGACGATCATACTCTTGGCGTGACATTTAGTTAGTTGTTCCAGGAGTGTTTCGAGGGCGCAGGATCCGCGACACGCCGTCAAGATCGTCGGGCCGGTGATCGTCTTGTATTCGTATTCTATACCGATTCTTCCAACCAACGGCCCAACCACTATTTCGGTGACCGTGGTGGCGGTCTCCTCAACAATTCCCAACCAGACGGTGGTGGTTGGTTGGTGATGGTCCGCCTAACTACATGCGACTCGACTAAACTCGACTCGACTCACTAGACTCTCGATTCATTTGCCTCATTCCATTTGGAACATACGAGTAATGGAACGGTACCAACATCATCATAAGGCAACGACAATAACAACATCACCAACACCAATACCAACAGCAGCAGCAGCAACAACAACCAATGCCACATCGTACTCGTGTGTTGACGACAAATCGACGCCGCGTCCTTCTTGTATCTCGTCTCTAAACGACACAATAATAATTTCAAATTAAATTATTCATTCATCTATATTTTTCTTTTTTTTAAAAAAAATTATTGAATATATAAATATATATCTAATATATAATTAAAGAATGACCATCATATTATGTGAAACTGTTATTATAACCATAATGTCTTATGAACGAATCTTGTTCGATGATCAACGTGGTTAACACACACACAAAAAAATAAAATTTCTCACTCAATTTGAAGCAATGTGTCATTGAAAATCTCTCTCTCGACCGAAATCTTATATATGGTTGAGTAGAAATAAATATCATCAATTGGAAGCAAGATACGCCCAATATAAGACGAAATGTCTCGAAACGACATTAACAGTCAAGATCATCATCATGTGTACCAATATGTTGGACCATATCGGTTGGAGAAGACGCTGGGCAAAGGACAAACGGGTAAGTTTGCAAAATTGAAAATGATCTTATTGGATTCAAATTCACCAATCGAACCAATTACCATTTCAATATTTCCATCACGAACTTTTTATTATTATTATTACAATTTTATATCTATGTTGAGTTAAAATTTTATTTTGTGATGATGATGATCGTCATCAACTATAATGATGATGATTGGCAAATTCTATCTTTCATTTTGACTTTTCATTGATTCTATAAAATGCAAATAGGTTATCACATTGCCAATTTGCAACTATGTATTATATACAAAATGGATGGAGGTCGTCGTATTCATTCCTAATATAACATCAAATAATAAAATGAGTGAAAGAATATTCAACTAACGAATGATCATTTTAGCCTACAGGCAATTTAGATTCCGTTACCCATCATTTTCGTTTATTTATATTTATATACAACTCAAAATGTTGGTTGCAAGTCTTAATTAAGTTCAATGTTCAACAAACCAGACCGTTTTATACTATCACATCAATATATTGCTATTGCTAGACTGTCTGGTATTCTCCCATTTGCTGATGAGTCATTTCTACCCCCATTGGTCCATTGTCCATTGGTCGATTTATTTGTCCAACAATTCATGCTTGCCCGAAAATTAATTCGATTAGTGGACAAACACATGGACACCATTGATCATATCGTCTTTGTTGAGTATCCCGTATCCTCAACACAAATTGTTTGATCATGATCACATTTCAAATGTATATAGTATTTGTATTTGTTTTCAATTTTTAATTGACCCTTTTTGTGTGTGTTTGTTTGTCTGCTCCTTTTTTTGTATGTGTCGATAGGTTCAGGTTTACAACATTGACATCCCGGGACAAGTAGAACCACCAGATGCGAGTCCATCAGTACAATTTCAATTGTTATAATTAGGTTTTTGGTGTGGGCAATAATTTTAGTTTATACACGCATTGGAAATGTACTCTTGTAAACTTCAAATCCGCGAGCCAGTGGAACCCTAATCAAATTAGCTTTCCACATTCTATTGGTGAGGTGGCGAATGGTCTATGATTTTCCGTTCTTCTTTTTTTTTATTTTTGGTTATGTTTCGGCCTTGATGAATTGATGAATATCACGGAATGGTCCATAGGGTTTCCTTCATTCTCTCTTTCCCTCATTTATTCTTGATGACCAGCTATACTTTTTTTTCCACTTTTACTTTCATTTTTCTCTCACTTTCGATCACAAAATTTTATTCAGGCATAACATTAGCTTCGTTTGAAGAATATTGAAACGAACAGGAAAATGAACGAACGAACAGAAACCAGAAATAGAGACTGAGACTGGACGACATTGAGGCTGCTATTGAGGCAGCAGCATCACCCAAACAAGGACCAATATAGTATATGAATCCAACACTATTGGAACGATAGATGATGATGCTATTTATAGTTTTAGTGTTCATGACCAGATTAGTTCAAGCACGTACATTGTCGAATTCGGGCGTCATTACCCATCGACCCAGGCGAACAATGCCATTCGACACCAACAACCAGGTCTTCAGTTTATAGATTAAATAGTTCTACGAATTCATTGTCGTATGTGTGTGTGTGTGTGCTTCGCAACCAGAAATACATGTCACAGCTGGCATTCTGTGTTAAAATAATTTTTGCATCCTTCATCATCGTTCTCATTCAAGTGGGCGGATTGCTTGCCGGTCATTGCTTTTTTTCTGGTTAGAGTCAATTAATTGTACCAAACATATTTGATGTGTGTGTGTGTGTGTGGGCTTCACAATACAATTCCTTTATTTCGGTCGATTGGTACACGATTCAATAATAGCGTTAACTCAAGATCATGGTAAAATAAATCGATCCAATACACGCACGCACGCATCTTTCCAACATTACTTTTTTTTAGACGTCTTTATATACTTTTAGGAAATTCCTAACCGAAAATTGCCTGAAGGATCTTACACCAATTGGCATCTATCGATAGAATTCCAACAATAGAATGCTGAACCAATAATATTGGTTGTATTGTGGTGATGGTTGCAATGTGGCACGTCCAATTACCATCATTGGTCAATCGATCAAGCTTCTTCTTTTTTTATTTTATATATTAGGTTTTGTCCAATAGTTGTCGGTTGACACTAACAATAGGGAGCCAATTTAATCATTTCATATCATTTATTGTCAAGTTTGGATTCAATTCTTTACCGATTTTCTTGTGTTTTTATCGTATAGCACACACACACACACAGAACACACACAAACACTCTGCAGGAGATTGAGATGCCCGATTGTTGCCAAAATGGTTTGACAATTGAAACATAAAGACCCATTACCGTGATTGTTACCAGTTTTTCGACTACTTCTTTCACTTCTTGATCTTCACCCTCAATTCGTTATGGTTCAACGCTTGAATCTATCTTCCTAAGATCGTTCGATTGGGTACAATAAATGATGTAAATCGATTGATCTTCAATTGTGTCAAATGTGTCAATGTTTGAACTTATCCTGAAACAGGTGAACATATATATGATATATGCAAGAGACACAAAATTGTACAAATGGAACCAAAAAAAAAAAAAAACAATCTAGCTGCACAATGGAATGTGTCAATCAACCATCATCCTATTTGTTTCTATTATTCTAAATGATGTGGCTTCATAACGATCCACCAATAATATTGCAACATAAAAGTCCATCAATTCTAACTAATATTGGTTGGAATGTTTTTCTTCTTTGGTTGGTTTCCCTACAATTGTCGGCTTATGCCATCGATTCATTGAAATATGTTTTGTATCTTTACTTTTTTTTATTTTCTAAAAAAAGTAGTTCTCTGAAGAAACTTTCTTTTGTTTTTTGTACTATTTTTATAGTTTGTAAGCTATAGAAATAAAAAAAACATACACACACATACACACACACAAACGGAAACAAACCTCGCGGGAATTTCAATTTGTTTCCTAAAGATGGGAATTTGGAGCAAGACAAATGGAATTATAATTTGTGCCTTCACTTTGAGTCTATACTGATGGCAGCAATTGATGCTGTTGCCTTTCGTTGCTTGTTTGACGTTAGACTGGTCCGATTTGGCCTTTCGTATTTTTCTTCTTTTTTTTTCTGCACTACACTTTTTGTGTTTCTATCCCAATTGTATGTACCTCACAATTCTTCACACGTCATATGTTTGAATTGTGAAGCCAAACTAAACCTAACGACGACGAAGAAGAAGTAGAAGAAAAGAAGGGGTGTAAAATCTTATTTGAAAAATTATTAATTGAATGATGCCCAACCAGGCTCAAACTGGTTCAAACCATTCGCCATAATAACATTTGCTTCGTTGTGCAATTTACATTTCGTTACCAATTCAAATAAATTTGAATTATACAAATACTAAAAAATATATATAATGATTTATAGGTAAAGATGAATTTGACTTCCATTCGATAATAATAGTCGGTTCACTGATTACACTTGACATAATAAATGAACACTAAAAAAAGAAAAAAAAATAGTCAAAACTTGTCGAAAAGTTAACGAATTCATTCTCATTCATCAATGATTTTTTTTTGTTAATATTTCTTTCCTATATTTCTTGTTTAATATAAAAAAAGTTCCCAACTGCAACAACCAAGAACCAGATGCATAGAACATAGAACAACACATTTTTCCACTTCTATATTTTGACAGAATCCGTTTGATGGACACAATCATATCATCGTTTCCATGTTTCATTGCCAATTGAATGTCAAGTCAATTATTAATTGTTTCTAGTTGATTGGTGTTTGATATCACCATCGTAACCAGATGGTACTAACATTTGTACACAATTTATATTACAATATTTACTTTTTTTTTGGAAAATAATTTCAATGTTTTTTTGATTGGAAATGTCCGATCAACTTCAATTACGATGTCGAACTAAATGTTATTGGCAATTATCTTTTCTTGACATTGAATGAGCAATGACCCATAGTTGGATTGAGCTACATACTTCCTATTTGTATCAGGATAATATATGATTCCACTGATGGAAGGGGAGGAGGAGGAGGTGGTTGTGTTGGTGATGGCAAATTCCCAATCCTGGATGGAATGACATTCAAATACAAAATGCATTCCTATTGTATGTTCATTGAACACAAATCTCATAGTTTACTAATTAAGCAGTCAAACATAAGGGCAAAGTGGAATGAGAATTGATCCCGAATATAGACACGAAACTATTCGAATTAGTTTTATATATATACGATTAATGTAGAGAATATGTAGTATGTACAATGTAGATATAGATATATATACAAGTGGACTTTCACATACATTCATTTACTTGTGCTTCAACGGTTTTGTGTCTGACATGTTCAATGTACAATAATAACTAATGAGAATGACGCATTTCACAAATGAATGTATATATTGGTGTGTAGTTCATCCATTCTGGAATTACAGCCAACTCCCAGATAGAGAAAAAAAAAGCGTTTATCCCAAAAACTTTTCCCGTATTCCGTGTGGTCTAATCGTGTGTGTGTGTGTATGGATGGCAATACATCGTTGTCGATGGCATAAAACAATGAAACTAATGACATTCCAAACCGTGCATGCTTTGCCCTTTTCTTTTGCTTGCGGATGTATACAACACTTTTGTGCTCTTCATCTATTCATTGATGCAAGCTCAGCATCACACACACACACACACACACACATATTTGCCTCATCTCACATTAAATGTGTTCACCATTTCCTCCCTTTGTTAACTGCTTCGATGGAACTGTCAGTGGCTAATTTATAAATATTACCGGTCCATTGCTAGAAAATGTTGAAATAGCCATTCGTATATATATATATACGACACATTCAGTCCATTAGAATGGTTTTAGTATTAGTTGCTCTCGTGTCCGCCGACGATGGATGAATGGTTATAGCGATGGTGTATTGCAACAATCACTGACTAAAGTTGGTGTTGTTGTCCAACATTTTCTATGGTTCGCCTGAGTGTTTCTTGTTGTTCCTTCATTGTGCAATGATGGCTAATTGCTCGAAACGAGCTGACATTAGCACAACCGAAAAATGGTGTAGATAGATAGTTTATATACAAAAATATATATATATATAAATCTACTAAACCCATCCCCATGGTTTGTTGGCAATTGTTTTGGGATCGATTCGTTAGTGAAAACGATCACTAAATGACCAAACACCTCACCCTCACCTCTATATCAGTAACCTCCCATCCATTCTATTCTCATTCGACTTATGGTTCCCGTTGTTTTTACCCAATTTTTTTGTTTTATTTTATTTCATGTACCCTCGCTATGTGTGTGTGTGTGTTATGAACTCGTTTATCTTTACTCCGTTTCTTTAATGATACCTGATGGTACATTGAGACAATTATGTAAATATGCCTACAAATTGGTCATTTGTGTCAACGTGGAAAGTTACAATAAATGGCTATGTGTATGTATGTATACATACATACACGATCACAAATGAGGCATACAAATGCTGACCAATTGGCCAAACGCGCGCGTGCCTTATATATTTTGGGCTTTGGAACAAGCAAATTTCCAAAAATGTTCGTCAAGTGTTAGGTGTTCTTCATGCTAATGTCGATGTTGAGTCCATTGTTTTTTTTCCACCACAACAATAGACATAGGTTTAGTTGTTGTTGTTGGTTGTTATTCTTGTATAGCCAATTAATTGCTTGTAAATATGAATTGCCACTATACAGTTGTACAGCCACTTTCATCCATATTTGTAGTCGACACACACACACACATATGGCAACATGGTACAATACATACAATGGCTATATTCCATCCATTATTAACGATCCAATTGGCTAGCAGCTGGTTTAAATGGCCTATTGCCAATGAAAGATATCTTGGGTTTTTTTCTCGGGAATGTTTGACAAGTGCGCAATAGTAGAAAGAATTTGTCACTCACTCACTCACTCATTCACCCACTCAAATGGGAAACGTAAAATGCTGCAATTCAACCAAATAAATGAGATACTTTTAACTACAAAAAAACGAAACATAATTTGATTTACTATTTGCCTTTCTTCTTTTGTTTGTGATTGTTTTTTTTTCCTGTATACTATTAATTTAGTAACATCTAACAATTCGGTGACAATTAAGTTGTTGGCCGGTACCTAGAATCGTTTAGTTCCTTATATTATATATATATTCTTCTTGAATTATTGATGTCAACGATGAAAGAGAAGCAAAATGCAGAATTGCAATGAAGTCATGTGCCGTTTATTAGGAAATGGGACGGTAAAAAGGGAAAAGAGCGCCTAAATTATTGAACACCTCGGTTCGGTTTGCCATCAGTCACCTGAGCTATCGTTTTTTTTTTTTTTTTGCTTTGTTTTGTTTAGGAATTGGTTACCATTCTGTTCCACGCCCGACCTTGATAGCTTTGAACACTTCTGATTTGTGTTTTACTCTCAGCTAAATGAACAAAAAAAAATTATAGTGAAAAAAGGTGAATTGAAGGCGGTCGGTGATTGTCCATTTAGTAGTTGACCATTGAGCTTCCTCTTTTTCTCTATTTACCATTCCATTTGTAGAATTGTTATTTAATGTTATTGAACAAGAGAAAAAAGAGAGAAGGCAAACCGAAATTGAGACTAAAATGAAATGAGGCAATCATTTAGAAAAGTCAATCACTAATGAACAACATGTAGATACAACACTATACGAACATTAATACAAAAAAAATACAATGCAGTGAAGTGAGCCGCGCTGTGGTTGAAATTAATGTACCATTTTGGTTGCAATTAGCATTTCGTTTAATGTGTTTATATGAAACTGGCAAATTTAGTCAAGAGGAATGTTGTTGTGCATTAAGTTTTTTTTGTTGTTGCTGTTAGTGTTGGTTAAGTTTGTAGATAATTTTTTGGTTGAAAAAGAAGAGGGAAAAAAACGATCGAAGCATCGATCATTAACACGACGACGTCAATGGCAGAGAGATACAAGTGTGTGTGTGTGTGTGTTTGTAACTAGAATATTCTGATCAAATGGTGACACTAATCAACTTGCCATTAAATGACGTTTCATTGCATTCAAGTTATATTAACTTACCCCAAAACCACGCACTCACCCAACATATCATACACTTGAGTAAATTAATGAATTTCATTTACACATTTCGATGACAAACATTCTATAGATCAAACGATTCGTAAACATTAAAGATAAATTGACTTTTTGTGTGTGTGTGTCCATTGAATAAATGGAAAATGATAACCATTAGTTATTTTTTTGTAATGTGAGTGTGTGTGTGTGAGTGAGTGAGTGCCACACCCCCACCATACTTTGAGGGTCATCATTTTTTAACGTTTAACTCAACACACACAAAAAAATATTTTAGTCATTTTTTGTGTAAACTTTTTTTTGTCGCGTTGTTCAAACACGAGTAAAAACGATTATCGAAAAAATATATTTAGTAATGCTATATGTTTGCAAACATTGAGAACCGTTGTCAATATTAGATTGCATTGAAACATCATCATCATCATCAACATCAACATCCTCTAAGTTGATTCAGTCATCTAATGTCGTCGGTACTTCTATTAGCTAACCTTTTTTAGATATATTTGGGGTGAATTGGTGCACGAGATGAATTATTAAAGATTCCGTTGAGCCAATCTATATCCCAAACCAAATGTGATCTTTCATTTTGTGTTCACTTTGTTGTTGTCGTTCATTCTTGCAACATTGTTCAAAGATGAGTAGGATGCAATGGCGGCAGCAGTCATGTACAAAAGATTTGATCTAATTTGGTACAAAATTAGTTTCCAGTATATATATACGTATATCGGGTAGCGTAAAGCAAATTTGGAAATGTTCACTCAAATGTAACGCACATTAGCATTTACATTTGCATCAATTCGTTATTAAATTTTCATCTTCTCATGTGTGTGTGAGTGTAGATCTATATTCATAATAACAAATGTAAAGAAAAAGAGAGAAAATAAACCTCAAACGGAATTTGGATAAAACATTCAAATAATATCTAATTAATTTGAACTATGATCCTAGGAAAATCCATTGAGTATATCTACTCTAACTTTTTGGAAACAAAAGTATAATTTACATTAGTGACCATTGTGATTAGTTGACGATAAGCTGAGATTAGCCAAATGAAACACCAAAAAGAGAGAATGAAGAATGATATGAACACCCCCTGGACCGTTATATTGTCCTTGCACTATTTTTGTTTTGTTTTATTTCTCTATGCCATCGAATGTGATCTTTTGCATCAATAATTCAGTTTGATATCGTCATCGTCCTAGTAGTGAATAAATCCCAGTACACACAATGCACCCCAAAGAAATGAGTGGTAAGCTTTCACTGAGAACAAAACTATTTTCCACGAATAGGAAATTCGTTTCTGTTTTTCGTTTTTTTTTTTTTTTTGCTAACACTCAATTGATAACTTGATATAGACACGACATTACATTATATCGAGAGACTAATCTGACATTGCGTGTCATTTATTTGAGTTCGTTTCAAAAAAATAATAATAATAATAAATAAAAAAACGGACGTGCTTGGGCTTGCCAACCAACCAAGTTTTTTTTTGCTGTTGTTGGTTGGTTGGTTGGTTGGTTGGTCTCTCAACACTCTTCACTAATAAGCTCAATGAATGAATGAATGAATGAATGAATAAATGAATCAAAGTGAATGAGAAACTTACCCATACAATGGAATGACGTCGTTCTCATCTTGTTGCCACTAAAATTAACCAATTTTTTCTATTGTTTTTTTTTCTTCATTCAGGTCTGGTTAAGCTCGGCGTACATTGTGTTACAGGGAAGAAAGTGGCCGTAAAAATCGTAAATCGAGAAAAGTTATCGGAAAGTGTACTACAAAAAGTAAGTATCTACTATTTTATTATTGGGTTTTTGACAAATTTTGACAAAATTGGCGAATCTATTTTGGTTTGCGTGGTTGGACCAAGATTTACGAGTACGATTATGGTGGATTCCAATTGTAACTCTATTTCCTCTATAATGCCACGTTTTTCTCTCTCTCTCCTATTCTGTGTGGTATTGGACCGTAAAGTCGACAATTTGTGTTATGGTCCCCAAACCAGAAAAAAATAAAGGATAGCTTCAGCTAAATGATGTGAATCGGCCAAAACTAATAAATATAATTCGGACATTGACTTTCTCGGATCATCATCCGTCTAATCCATTTTGTCGTCTACTATTTTTTTTAGGTTGAACGGGAAATTGCCATCATGAAACTAATTGAACATCCGCACGTTTTGGGTCTATTCGACGTATACGACAATAAGAAATATTTGTAAGTTGACGTTCCCTTTCTCTTACACACGCACACACACATTAATTTGGAATGGAAAATAAAAAAAAATATAATAAATATCATTAATTTTAACCCATTCTTTAGATACCTAATACTTGAACATGTTTGCGGTGGAGAATTATTCGATTACTTAGTTAAGAAGGGACGTCTTACGCCTAAAGAAGCAAGAAGATTTTTCCGGCAAATTGTTTCGGCATTAGACTTTTGTCATAGTCATTCAATTTGGTAAATGTTACTATTTTATCTATTCCCCTCTTTTTTTCCTATTTTATTTAGTTGTTCATCTTATCGAGCTAAAGTTTTAGTACAATTTTCTCCATTTTTTATTATATTATCACAAAATGAGAGGTAAAACTTATTCTCGTTTCTTATTATCTTTATCTATCATTACCAAACTGAAACTGTAGCCATCGAGATCTCAAACCAGAGAATCTATTGTTGGATGAGAAGAGTAACATAAAGATTGCCGATTTTGGTATGGCATCGTTACAAATGGACGGATCTATGCTGGAGACCTCTTGCGGAAGCCCGCATTATGCATCCCCAGAGATCATTAGGGTAAGATACCTTTCTTTTTATTATTATTTTTTTCCTATTCCTATTTTCAATGTATTAAGAAAACGGACGATCCATTTTGGACAATTTGGTTTGGGTTTTTATAGTCGTTCTATATAAATTCGATCAATTTCGTTCTTCAAATGGAAACGACGTATAAAGTATAATATAAATTTGGATCCATCTTTGGCTAACAAAAACAACAACAGATTACAATTTGTTTTGTGTGACCATTTACGAATGGCGAATAGCCTTAACTATTAAAATGCAATTGTTTCGTTCCATTATGGTGTGGCAAACATAACATACAACATTACATAAGAATATTCCAATTCCAATTTTTATTATTTTTTTTTTTTTGTTTTGTACTACACTCAACCGACGAATGCAATCAAACAACCAATTTAGACTTATTAGCTTTATATTTTTTTGGACTATCCTTCTTCCAATGTCTAATGATGAGACTTCGTCCTCCACATTTCGCATTAGACGAGTACGACATTTAATTAGAAGCTGCGACCCATTGCTACAATATTGTACCACACCATTGACAGCTACTGTTCAAATATTGACCAGATAAAAAAAAAAGGAAAAAAATAGCAACCATAACGGGCAACCAAATTCTTATTTTCATTGCCATTTTCCATACGAAATGTTGGGTTTTTTTGGTTAGTTGGTTGGTTGGTTGGTTGAAAGGAACGAAATACCAAAAGAGTCCTATTACTAGATGATGTGTCGAGTATATAATGGTATAAGACAATTCGATCCGTTTCGTTCCAACTCTGAAACCCAATACCGAAAACGTTTTGTTGACTGAGATTGTATAGATTGAACATTCAGGATATTGTCTGTCAAGAGACATTATATATTGATATAATTAATGATGTAAAAATAAATCTCTTTTGTTATATATCTATGAATTGCACTAATTGATAATTTCCCTTTTTTTTCTTCTTCTTCTTTATTCTATTGTGTTTCTATAAATACAAAACAGGGCGAAAAATATGACGGAAGACAAGCAGGTACGACTAATTGCATTATGATGCACTAATGTTTACACATTTTTTTATGATTATTAATTGAATTTTATGTTTACATTTTCATTTCATTCATTTCCAATTCATTCAACTTGTCTGATATCAAATGAAATCGTGCATTTTATTTTTTTTTCATCGGCATTTCCTTTCCCCACTAGATGTCTGGTCCGTGGGTGTCATTCTCTATGCTCTACTTGTGGTACGTATTTTTATACAAATATAATAAAAAAATTTAAAGAGGAAAAAAATTAATTGAAATTAAACCAAACAATTTTTTTTTTTTGTTTAGGGTGCCTTACCGTTCGATGACGATAACCTACGCCAACTATTGGAAAAGGTGAAACGTGGATCGTTTCACATACCACACTTTGTGCCTCCCGAATGTCAGGATCTGCTGAGGCGGATGATCGAGGTGAATGCAAATCGACGTATTTCGGTAAGTGTTGGTGTTTCACCCTATAACAAATGAGCGCCTATTTTTTTAATTAACATAAAATTGTGTGCGGTAAATTTGGACCAATTGCCAATCTCCATCATCATCATCATCATCATCATCAACATTGATAATAGTAGTTAGTGGTTGGTTGTAGTGGCGAGAAATTCCCATTTCCTCATTCACTATCTCTTTTGCCTTTAATTTGGTTTGCTTTTGGTCGAATGCTAATCTATTGAAGTACCGATCATTGAGTATACATACGGCACTATACGGCAATGAATATTTCATTTGCCATATAGATATAAATATTCGGCTAGTTCACTTGATGATGTCATCCTTAATGGACATCGTCATTGTCTATTGCCAGTTTTATTGTATCTTCTCTCTTTTGCTCTCATTCTCTCTTGGGTATATATATATGCAATCTTTTGTCTTGTCACCATAAACATTGAACATTTGCACATTTGCATGCGGACCATTGAGTTTGCCCAACAGAAAAAAAAAACGGTAAAGTTTGTCCGATGATGACACGGCTCAATTGCCATATACACATATATACATTATTACTATTATACACAATAAACAACGACCAAAAATGATGGGTCAATCGAGAGTATCATTGTAACAGAACAGAATGAGAGAGAGAGAGAGAGAGAGAGAGAGAGAGAGAGAGAGAGAGAGAGAGAGATCAACAAATTCTTCTCAATGATAATGATACTATAAAAGTTCGACTAAGGTCAAGTCAAGCTTGATTTACCAATTGGTTAGCTACATTTGCTTATGATAGATTTGCTATCGGAAATGTAAGGGAAACATTCCATGTCCGTTCTGTTTGTTCGGTCAATAGCTTTTGGGTCGTATCCCCATCGGCACCGGCTGGTTCATTCTGGTTGCATCGTATGGTTTGTGCATTTGTCCACATTCATTCAAGAATCTCCGATTTGGTTGCGTATGCAATACAAACCATGTTTGTGTTGGAATGTCCGTTTCCTGCCATATTCTCTCTCTCTCTCTCTCTCTCTCTCTCTCTCTCTCTCTCTCTCTCTCTCTCGGTTACAAACATTCTTGCTGCTCAAACAGACGCAGACACAACCAACCAAATACCAGTTCGTATAAAACCAATGTCCAAACATTATATTAAGCTTTAGCACTCTCTCCCTTGTTGCCTATCTATCTTTCCTTCTTTCTTCCTTTCATTCTTTCTTTCGTGCACTATTTTCCTCAATATAAACTCAGCTAATTTGATCAAACGGTTTGGACATTTGGTTCATTTCACCGCGGTTAGAATAGTCCAAACAAATCGATAAGTTGCTGTTTGGGATCTACAATTTTGTCACATACAGACACCAATGGTGGCAAACATTCCACACGAACACTCTCAAAACGGATTCGTTCCGGACACTCGGACGAGACATACGTCGTCGTCGTCGTCTACTACTATAGTCTTCGATTAGCATTAACCAATTCGATCTAAACTACTAATTGTTCCATTTTCCCTACTGTTTTCATAGCCTGTGATCGATTCAATCGAATCTTTTGCTTGCAAGTTTACCAATGTTTCAAATGCATCCTCACATCAAATGTACCACTTGGGATTGTTGTTGTTGTTGTTGTTATTTGATGTTAATGCTATTTTAGTGTTGGGAAATGACATCAACCACTGAGAGAATAATAAGTGTGCATATAGAATAATATGGCAATGGTGTGAGACATGGCAATTGGCACTTTTAATGTTGGGTGCCGCAATGGAAAACTAATCCGATCTAACCAATCACTAATCACTTAACGAGCTAGCTATATTCTTGTTCATTTGGTTCAGAAAAGTATAGAGTCGAGAGAGAGCCACATCAAAAAAGACTGATTGCATCCATTACCCATTGTGGCATTTAAAGTGGCACCAAAAAAATTTGCATGCTGATTGCCGTGCATCAAAAGACCCAAGCCAACCATTGCTGGAGCCTTACACGTTCACTCCTTAAGTTTTAATCTTTTTTTCTTTCTTTCTTCTCAACTCTCCCATTTCCAATTCGTTGCCATTGAACAGCTTGCCGAAGTTATTCGCCACCCTTGGGTAACTGCGTAAGTTTCTTTTCCTCATTTTATGTTAGAATCTTGATTCTTGAATTTTGAATTGGCTTTCCATACATACATGGCAAAAGCAACTAAACAATTCTCTAAAGAATAAAAAGAATAAACTCCATCATTTGTTCGAATGGACTCTAAATCTATAGGATTTCATCGACAGTTGGACTTTATTATTGTACTTCCATATATATTTATATATTCTTTTATTTATATTTGTTTTTTGTATCTATCCCAATGTTTACAGGGGCAGCAAGAATGAGCTTGAACTTGAACTGCCAATGAAGGAAATCGTGCAGGTATGTATATCCATTGTTTTTAATATCTATTTATCTTGGTTCAGTTGATGGACCCTGATTTATGAAATGTCGAAAGATAGGATGAAAGCTTTTGTTTTTCAAGAATATGTTGAATACTCAACGACAACTTAGAATAAGTTAGTTGATGGAATGGAATGTCTGATGGGCTAAAATTATGGCCGAGATTAGAGGAATGGAAACGAGAATGAGAACGAGAACGAGATGAACCATAGATTTGCATCACAATCCGTAACGACCCATACCGTTGGCGTCCATCAGCATCTCACTTACCATTTATGTCCAATGATGCTCGAATTGATTGCGGCAGCTGTGATAGACGCCCGACGCCGACGTCGACGTGTGTTTCCTATTCGTTTCCTTTTTTCGCATTCTCGTTTTTCACATGCAAATCCAATATTAGACCATAAGGAATGGAAATGAATGGAAAATAAAGAGTCCAAAAAGATTTTGATTACGATTGCGAATGTGATCATTTTCAGTTTAGTGTGAATGGCCGGTCCAGTAACTACGATACGGTTTTCCATTTGATTACTATTGAACCAACCAATATTTTTTTTATTTGGATAACGAACGAGTAAATGCGAAACAAAAAGGGAAAGAATTTGAATGAAATGATTTTAGCTTGTTATGGACTTAAGTTTGATGATCGTAATTTTTTATTTTCATTTATTTATTTATATATTTGTTTTTGTGCACACTCTGCATATTTTCCTCATTCAAACATTCTTCCTTCACTTGGATTTCAATTGGTGAATGGACCAATCATTCCATTGGATGAGTTTGGAGTTCTTTTATTTCAACCCAATCTCAGAACGTTTGATTGACGTTCCAATTGTCGGGTGATGTTTAATGAAACCATGGCAGCAGCAGCAATAGTGTGGTCTATCTATCTATCTATCTATCCATCCATCTATCTACCCGTTCCCGACAAACATGAATCCGTTTGTTAGGAACTATGTGGTGTTTGTTTGCATTACCGATTAAATTATACTCAATGTTCAGCATTAATGCCAATGTTGAGACCTTATGAAGCGTCTGCATTTGACTCGATCCGATTGTTGAATTTGTTTCCCCACCGTCTTCCCCTATGGCACACTCCACTCCATATCCCAATTCGGTTTTGGCCACTTGGCGTATAGTGCAAATTAATTTAACGCACTTTTTGGTCCGACGGGCAAACAACAACAGCAGCTATTACTAAAGAATAGTAGAATAATTCTTCTTTTTTTTACTCGTTTTAATTACTGGAATTGAATCTGACATATGTCTACATATTGTAATGATGCTGTTCCTTTTTTTATTTAGATATATGATAGGGTCTAAAACCAAATGGATATATATTTAGTTTTCATTTTTATTTCTTTCTTTACTGTTGAACTTCTTATTTTCAGTGTCCGGAATTTGCATGTTTGTGATGATTGTTATTGTTGTTGTTGTTACTGTTGCTGCTGCAGTTGAGTACATTTTGTGCTTCAGTGTTGCTGATTTAGATCATTTTTAATATATTAAATTTTCGATTATAATGCTTGTTTAAATTTCCACCAAAATCGAGGCAGCAAATGTGTACTGAATGAATGAATGAATGTGTGCTTTGCAGCACTTGTACATAATTAAATGCACACCAATTTATGAATGTAAACGTTGCTTGACACTTTTATTGAGAGATGCAATTGTATAGCATTCAAATTTAATGCTTTTGCTATTATTCTTCTTCGTCTTCATCGTCGTTGTCGTCGTCGTCGTCTTCTTGGCGTATTCAACTACTTGTGAATACAATCGAAATTGTAATGCAAAGTGGACGCCGATTTGAGTGGACCTTCAATGTCGCTCATCATTGAAGAGAATAAGAGAGAAAGAGCGATGAGAATGTGTGATGCGAAATGTGTGTGTGTGCAATCGAACCAAAGTTAGGGGACACATTTTAAATTAGACTTTTACATTCGGCTTGTGTGTATGGTTATTTATTATGCACCCATTTATTCACCCACTCGCTCGTTCGCTCTCTCGCTCACTCATTCATTCGATCGTTCGTTCGTTTGGCGTTCAATATTTGCGTGTCTTTGCTTTCACTTTCTTCCAATTCAATTGGAAGGAATAGAGAACGCGAACATTATTGGGTTCGATAATGGGTCCAATCGAAATATTCGGCGCCGACGACGAAAATGTTTCTGCCACCAAAAAATGAACCATTTTCTTCGGTTACGTGCCGACCATTTTCAATACTTGTATTGTTAAGACTTGATGAAAAATGATACGCTAGTTTATGTGTGGCATTATATATATATTCGATGATGATATGACGAGGTTTCCCCTTTCACCTCTAGCAGTTTAACATACCATAGTTTCTTTGTTAGTTTCTTTGTTTCGCATACAATTCATGTTGTACTATTAGCAACTCATCGTCCTCGTCTTACATTAAATATGGATCGATTCAAATTAAGCCGCTTTCTCCTCTTTAGTTCTCCATCATCGTACTTGTTTGAGCAATGTACATTTCACAGTTTTGAATTTTTAAATCTCATTAAATTTCGATCAAATTCAACTTTCGATACAGCAACAACAACATCAACAAGACATATTGATGTTCAAGTTTGATGAGCACCAATCGTTCCAATTGGACCGAAACGTATGGTTTTGTCATTCCGATTGCATCACTTGCATCTGTTGTCTGTTTTCTCTTTCTCTTTCTCAGTAAATTTCATTTGATTTCAGTTCAATGGCCGTCACATAGAGAATGACATTTTGGCCGTATATAATGAGAGACTCTTTTTGTTTTTGTGTTTTTCCTTCCTTCCGACCGGATAGGATTTGACTCATTCGGTTGACCCATTCGATTCATGTTCAATCATGATCATTGGAAAACAAAAACGCAAAATTAATCGAATTCATATTTAATTTGTCATCTCTTTCATCTATCCAATACAGACGCACATCATCTCCAATGTGGACGAATTGGATCCCGATGTATTGAACAACATGACGTCATTGGGATGTTTCAAAGACAGGGAAAGGCTTTTAAGAGAATTGCTCACATCCACGTAAGTCTACATTCAATTTTTTTCCCTTTTTTTTGTTTGTTTGTTTCCGTTTTCATCATAAATAGTAATGTACCGAACAGATGAGATGTTCTCACCTTAATAATAAGACATGAACGAAGTGAATTGAATGAATGAATGAATCGGTGCAAGAGCGAAAGTAAATCTGAAATAGGTTCTTTCCTAGATTCTACCAAACAAACAAAAAAAAAGGATGTTTGTAATGGGTCATTCAATACGTTTAGTAATTTATGTGGTGGTCGTGTTTATGTTGTTCCATTATTTGACACATTTTTCTTCTTTCAATTCTTTCATTCTCTTTCCCATTTTACCGTTATTAATAGTCACAACACGGAAAAAGTGATATATTTCCTATTGATGGATCGTAAACGGCGTAAGCCATCCTATGAAGATGAAACGGAGTGCATTATCAGAAATCGATCAGAATCAGGTAATAGTGTAATATATTTACACTTACGAACAATCAACGACAAAAAAGTAAAAAATAAACTAAAACATACAATCAATTTTAACGTAGCTGATCCACCAAGAAAACGGGTGGACACACGTCCAGGAAAATCCTATCGGGCAGAAATGTTGGCCAATGGTTCACCGATTGCACCGCGACGCTTTCCGTACGGGTATGTTATCATCATCATCATCATCATCATTTAATAATAATGAGAGAATGACCGGATGTGTTCACTCTCTCTCTCTTTTGGTGTTTGTTTGAAGAATAATCATCAATCTTATAAAAATGTATCATTTTATTATACTAAAATGTCTCTACAGGATCAATAGCTATTCAAGTACGAAGGTGTACATCAATTGTACGCCGAATCGTAGCTTTGCACGCCGAAATGGAACGCCGAGCTCAATCTTAACCAATAATTCGAATCAAAATTTAATGGTATCTCCAATGAACAGTCCCAAACCGAGACGTCTCAATAGCGTTAATAATGGTAATAATAATAATAATAATAACTCGAGCAGTGGCGATTTGCTCGGCGATCATGGCCAACCCGGATCACCAAACTCACAACCATATTGGAAATCACGTTTAAATACATTGAAGAATAGTTTCCTTGGAACGCCACGATTCCATCGACGTAAAATGCAAAGTAAATTTCCGATGAACTTTATGCCGGGATTAGTTAAAACTAAAAAAAACAACAAAATTTTTCTTTATTTCTATTGATTAAATATATAGTGCCAATTTATGAGGACATTCATCTAACGCCGGAACATTCACCCGAATTGACAAAGAAATCATGGTTCGGCAATTTGATGGGAAATGAACGAGATGAATCGCATGTGATTTTGATCAAAGATCGTCCATTGTCGGCGATCAAAGCCGATCTCATTCATGCATTCCTTTCGGTAATTGTCTTTTTTTGACATTGACATTTCTCTAATCACGCTGTTTTTTTTTTCAGATACCCGACCTTAGCCATTCAGTGTTGAGTCCAATGTCATTTCGATTGGACTATCGTCGGCCAGGCGGTACAACCGCCATGTTTCAACGTAACATACGTCTTCAAGTGGACATTACATGTGCAACGCCACCGTCGAATGAGAGTACAACGCCGTCGCCCAATTTTGATACGAATCCAATGGATCGACCCACAATCTATTGTATTAACTTTAATCTTCTATCTGGTAAATATTTAATAATATCAAGAAATTGGAAATGTGGAAACACAACACACAAATCTAACCTATCTATTTTTCCTCCTTATAATAGGACCCGTCCGACGATTCCGTCGAATATGTGAACATATATCTGGTCACATCTTGGGACGCCGTTCGACGACGCCACATTCACCACGAATGAGTCGTCGACCAACTCGTGAATTGAGCGATACCAGCTCGTGTGGTTCATGTGGTTCCGATAGTCTTTCGCCGACACCAACACATCTTCACATTTCGGAGGATACGATCAGTTTGGCTGCGGCCGTCGTAAATTCGAGTACGACCAATCTAACTGGAGCATTGTCACGATGTAAATCGGATCAAGATGCAACGAAGGATATCTTTAAACGTGATGTTAAGTTGTTGGAAAGGAGAGCTACACAGGATTCGACCGGTGCTCCACGTCTCATCACATCGATGGCCAACGGACGGCGTCTTTCGTTGGAACCCAAATTACACACCGATAAGGTGTGACGCCGAAGTATGGGACTGATGATTATGATGATGATGGAAGATCATCAATGGACCAAACAATGGATCGACGAATGACCGATTGATGGATGAGACCGTTTCATTAAATTCAAGTGGTTGATATATTATCATCGAATTCCTATTTCAATTCATCATCATTTATATAATTCTTATTATGTGTGTGTGCGCGTGTGTGTTTTTGTTTCTCATTTTTTGTGATTGTTTATTGTAAACCATATATGAAAATGTCATCTAAGCACGTGACACTTCTTCAACCAATTCCATCACGTGTTTAATTGTCGTTCTCATTCATTTTTCATTTTGCACTCAATTGATTTGAGAGCTAAAAATTAACGACAACGACCACTTAAAAAACAAAACAAAACAAAACAAATGATCGGTCTCTGGTACATATTCATTCAGTCCCATCCATATATTTATAAATATATATTCACATCCGTGCTGTAACTGTCGTGATATTTCTCATTTCAT
This sequence comes from Blomia tropicalis, assembly GCA_029204025.1. NCBI lineage: Eukaryota > Metazoa > Arthropoda > Arachnida > Sarcoptiformes > Echimyopodidae > Blomia > Blomia tropicalis. The sequence goes on along the minus strand of CM055089.1, from coordinate 12,960,789 downwards.
AATGCTCTTACACTCATTTTGAAGAACACTTCTAGTCAACTTAAACTAATTGAATTTTGAAGACTTCATTCATTCATCCATTCATTTGTTACGAAGACGCCATCATCATCATCATCATCATCATTACTACCATCCCACAATAAAATATTTGACACATTCCATACAAACGTGTAGTCATCATTGTAAAACGAAACGAAATGAATTGAAACATACACACACACACACACACATACAAAAAGAACATATAAAACCAAAAGGGACCCATAAAACATTCACCAAACAAAAAAAGATTCTGACATTCATATACTTGATACGATTCCATTAGATTGATTCTATTAGTTTTACACCTACATAAAGTTACACTTACACACACACACTGAAAACATAGAAACTAAACTCAATTCACATACCACACACACATACACATCGAATCCGATTTGGGTTCGACCCAAGATCGAAAGTGATACATTCCGTGCTGTTCTCCCTAACCAATTCAACCTTGGCCAATATGCCGGCTCACATTCTGACATTTCAATGATCAAGACAAGATGATATTGAATATATAACAAGAAAAAAATAATAGGGGAAAAGTGGTGGACAAAACTTAACATTGTAAGTGCATCCATCCATCCATTCATACACAGCATTAACGTTTCCTATTGCATTTGAACACTTTTGAGTGAAACCAATCTTTCTCTTTTTACGAAACAACATCAACAGCAAAAACAACCAAAAAGTTTGGTTCAACTGCATGAATGCATTTCAATGAATCTCTCCATTTGCAAATACTCTTATATTTGTGTCTTTGTATAAATGAAAGCTAATCAATGTCTAATTTTATTTCTCATTTAAATGTACTCCAATCTAATGGAATGGCAAACATTTAAGTCGTCTTCACGGGAGCAAATCAAATAAATTGATAATTATAATACACCTTTTGTAATGAATTAAATGTTGTATGGTTTGATATCGTACATAGATAAAGAAAATACGAAAAATTTGGAAGCTTTTCGGCAACGGAGAAACTTTCAGGGAAGAAGCGCATTGGGAAATGTGTCTATGAATGACCCCATACTCTTTGTGTATGTCTATGTTGAGAGACGAGGAATGCTATGACCACTTCCCTCCACGTTCACGCTTTCTGTTCCCTTTCGTAGTGGTAATCTATTGTACAGAATGGGACACTATTGCTGCGTTTCCAATGCTATACTATGTTAAGACCATTTTATAAAATTGTATATTAATTTTGATTTATGTTTTTATGTGACACAATCTCATTTGATAACTGCTATCAAATTTATCGTTTTGATTTATGATTTATTCCTTTATTTTAGTAGATTTAAACCAGAACAGCAAACATTTTTTGTTTTAAAACAACAAATCATCTCTTGATTTATTGCAACTCCAACGCCATCTATGTTTTTTGGTTAATCTTTGCCAATGATTTCAAATGAATACCTTTGCCATTTTGTTTACTTTTAAATGCAAAATATTTATTTTAAATTTTATAAAAACCATAACAAGTGTCATGTATGAAACATTATGGCACACAACATTTGTGCATTATAAAAATAAAAGAAAGGAAACAAAAAATTTGAATGGAATGGAACACGAAAACACGAATGAACATTTAAATGAATTTAGTGTGTACATTTGTGTTTGAGGATTGGCAAGAATCCGAGGTATAAAGTAATATTTAATCGTCAATTTTCTGTCCAATCTTATTGAACAATGGTGTTCTCAATCGGTGCCGTAACTTGACCGTGTCCATAATATTTTGGTCCATACAATTTGCCATAGCAAGCTATTGAAAACAAAGAAAAATTGAATTAATTATAAATAGAGAAAAAAGCAGATGGATGATAGATACTTTTGCAATAAATTTCACTTTCATGTTCACAAAGGGTGGTCGATTCCAGCCGCTTGTGGCATTCATTACAATTGAAACAGGTCTTGTGCCAAGCCTGAAACGAAGACAAGACATTAACTATTTACAATTCTGAATTGAACTTTCAACAGAGAAAAAAAATTGAATGATTGAGAACATAAAAGAAAAGGGAAATGGAATGATGATGATTATGATTTGACATCATAGCGAACACTTACATAGCCGCCACCCATCATCTTTTCAGCCATGTAGACAACTGTACAAATGGAAACGTGAATTTGTTTTTTTTTTAGTTCAATGATGATTAATACAATTAATTAATTACCTTTACTGCAACGTGGACACATTTCTCTGGAACCAAACTTTGATTGAATTGCAATACCATTTTTTGGAACAGATGGATCCTTTTTCGGCGCAACATAGGCTTGAGCCGTTGCCGGAATGTTGATAGTGGTCGGTTCATTTGTACACGTTTCACCAGAAAACATTGATAACGTTCCTAAATCGATATATCGATTAAATATTAGAACAATTCATATATATGAAATGATGCTGTGTATGTGTGTTTGTAATAATAAATTGTGGTAATAAATTAACTTACCAGCACCAGTACCGTAGCCATAACTGAATTCATTTTTTTTGTTACGTTAAAGTTGGAAAGAAACCAAATATTACAAAATTAATTAATGGAATATTTTACAGTTGTCAAATTCTTTTGTCTTCAATGTCATTTGATGAATTGAAATGAAGGGAGGAAAGTGTCGATGATAACTTACCCTTTCGGTCCGAACAATCTTCCATAACATTGTTTACAATAGATTTCATTGTCATGTTCGGTCAGGCTGCCACTGTCCAATCGGCGATTGCATGATTTATTGGCTGTCGATGATAATATGTTGGGTAAATTAGTAATGCTTGGAATTTTTCCTCACTTTTCATCCATTATTAGTGATTGGAATTATGAATCAATAATAATAATGAAAAAAAATGCAGGAATAGATCATGATCATCATTAATAGAATCATTACCGCATACAAAACATGATACATGGAAACTCTTTCCGATTGCCTTCTTTTCCTCGTTGAAGTAAACGGTTTTGGAACAACGACCACACAAAACGGGCATGTTGACGGAAATTGACAATTTTATTTTAAAAAATACTAAGATGGAAATGCGACAAAACTATAAAGTGAACGGAGAAAAAGTGAATGTTTAGAAGTAGTTTTATATACGCGTTGCGGTGTGATGATGCCGATTTATAAATCGAATAATGACAAATGGATTGTTGTTGCTGGACACGGACACAACAACAACAACAATACAATAGATGTACACAACAAGAATGAAACGGACAAATTGAATTAATATTTAAACGGGAGAAGAAAACAAGCTCAAACACCGTAAATGTGTTGCCGTGCGCGGGAGAGAGAGAGAATGAATGAATGAAACCAAGAGAAACAGGTTGCATTCAAGAGATGTGTCGATGGATTTGGCTGCTCGTGCTGACGACGATTGTACACACAATAAGCCCAACCGAGCCGACACTTAATTGCACCGCACGATTCGTTATTACCTGTGTATGGGATCGGTACAAGTGAGAGAGAAAGAATGGATGGATGGAAACGATGATATCGCGACACACACACATACAAACAACGATGGACTCTTTAGTTGTACTCACATACTGAGACTGATCTATCTGACTGACACAACCATAGCATGCATAGATACTCAAGTGACGGTTTTGTACTCAACGGCTGCATGTCTTGTCATATAATAGGTTTCAAACCGACAAGGTAAACCCACGAATGTGTGTCTATGTGTGAGTGTGTGTGTGTGCCGCCAAATATATGGCTGCCAAATATGGTGACATGCCCTCACCATCATCATCAATATACACAATATGGTGGATGGCCATTTGTGTTTGTTTCAAAATAAGCCTGTAAATGTTACCATCAACATCGACCACAATGAGTGACAGATGATGATGTTGATCTTTATAAAAAACAAAGATTGGTGCGAAACAGGATGCCAAACCAGATGATGGTGGCATTTGTAACGCTCACCAATGATAGGGTTCAGTTGTTGTCCCGACACATTTTATAGTCCAAGTTCGTTTATGAATGATGTGTGTTGTTAAGGTTACCATTGCCATTGTTTTCCCACGTGCTCTTTCCATGACTCTAATTTAGAATGCTTAATTTATATACATATATTATTTATATAACATTTAATTTATATATCACTAGATCACTATGTACACGACATATTGCATTGTATTGTATAACACATTCACGTTCATGGTTCATGCCAATCGTTTAATGTCATCGACGACAACGACGACGATGGCATGAACAATCAATCGTTGGAATCGGCATACATTTTGTTTTTGGGCTACAATCGCACCCATATACTCTCTTGTCTATCTATAATAATTAGCATTTGGGTGATAATAATCTGAATCGTCATAAATAAGATTACATACTTCTATTATGATGTAACCTTTTTGTTTCTGTTGTTGTACAATGTCATAAAATTGGTCACGTGTTATCAGTTGTGAATTTCACTCTCGTCTTCGTGTCATAAATATTGTGCAAAGATAATAATCCAAGATCAAACGTTATGCCGATTGTTGTCGCTCAATTGTTCTACTATTGTGTCTATACTATCGTAACATTCAAATGAAGTTGATTGATGGTTTCATGTATGGAAAGAACAGCACATAATAAAATAAAAAAATGGAAAACAAACTCGTTACATTGAAGAGTAACCATATATTGGCAAGGTTCAATTACGGACACATATTGATATCGTTAACGAGATAAAGGACGTTAACTAGGAAAATTTGGTTGATTGTTGTGACGATGTTGATTGAACCAATGTCATTTACATTCAATCGGTACAACTGTCATTGGGTCAAATGGTGGTCAAACTATGGTTAATGTTGTGTGTCAGGTGTACCGAAATATAGGTCGACACATGCATATAGATTTTGAAGTTATAAGTAATAAAAAAAATGGAACGGGACACTAAGTGAATAATGTCAGCTCCAATGTGAATAGATTACACATACCTGGTTTAATAGATCCTGTTCAATTGAAAGCTTAATCGGTTGTTGTTGTTGTTGTCATTTGTCGAGTAACCAAACGTATCATGCTGTTTCCACGATGATACACGTGACCTTGGCTGACACACAGCGACATCTCGCAGAATGGAACAAAAAAGTGTCAAAACTTATCAAATTAGAATTTGTACATTTATTAAAGCAAAAAAAATCAATAATAATACAAATTAAAGAATTTATATAAAGAAATTAATTAGCAGTATTGCGGACTTTGTTAATGAATTGTTTATTCAACTTTTTCCGCAATTCTTTTGGCAATTTGGATAATTTGCCATCAAGTTGTTTCATCATTCCATTCATTTTAGGATTGTTCACTTGAAAGACTTGACATGTTACGGCTAGTTTCATCAATAGATTCATTAATGGCGTCTTATTTGTATTATAGTCGTCCAATTCGTTAACCATTAGTTCAATGATTCGTTGTCCAAGTTGATCTAGTTGTTTTGCGCCTTTCACTCCATTCAATAACGAACAAAGCATATGAACTGCTGAACCGCGTTGAAATGTACGAATTTTAGTATTGAAGCAATAATCGACAAGTGTTTTGTAATAATCACTCATCAAAAATGGCGTACTCTCGACTTCACACAATTGAGGAATTAAGCGAACAAACAGATCGGTCTTCAGTTCAATATTTGGTCGACAGAACAAATCTTTCAATGCTTTCTCAATAGCCGTATGAAACAAATCATAATTGTTGAGATGACCCTTCGTAACAATCAACAACCAACTTGAGATGGCAACTAACGACTTCTGCAATTCGCCATTGTTACACTTGTATTGGAAGGCAATCAATTGATCAAACATCTTTTTGATTAAACCCTCATCATAGGACCTTTGGTCATCTTCAATATTGTTGAACCGTTTCTTCGAGATCGTATTGAACATTTGAATGCATCTAGTAGTCAATGGGAGCATGTTCTTCAGGGCATAATGTGATTTACTCATTGCCAGGATGGAGGAGGCAAGTTCAAGTGCCATCGAGAATGACATGGATTGTTTATGTTCGACTATAATTTGAAGCAAATCGACAGCACGAAATTTGAATGCTTGAATCTGATTCTGCCGTTCATTTGAACGTTTCTTTTCACCAAATTTCTTTCGGAAAACTTCTGAAAGTGCATCATCAAGTTTGAACATTTCTGAATCGCTGACAACTTCGTCTTCTTCATCATCATCGTCATCGGTATCATTAACCGAATTATCGACTGCACCACCCAATGCTTTGAGTACATCCATTCGAAATTGTTCATCTACCTTTTCATTTCCTTCCACTTCCATAATTTCATCTTCCTCTTCAGAATCATTATCCGAATCTACATTTCCATTTGTTTCCATCTGTTCATCACCTTCTTCCTCATCATCCACTTCATCCATTTCCTCATCATCATTCTCTTCATCATCCGATTCGGTTGATTTGAAAGCATCTTTATCTAATATGGAATCAATCAAACTTTGAATTCCAATTGAACTCACATATGGGGCAATATATTTATATGAATTGATGATTATATTTTTCGTGTGTCGAGATTTGGTTGTCAACAATGCTAAGAATAAGTCGGTCAATACATCGGCCCACAATGGTTCTTTGGAATCTTCGCGTTTTGATAATGATTCGACCAATAGAGACCGATTAACACATTCATTAAGATCTGGAAGAATTGCCAATATTTCTTCACTATTTTCAAACAATTCAATTATAAAATTAAGATATAACAACTTGAATACATTTGTTTCAATTGGTCGTTTCTTTGACGAAGCCATTTGGTCAATCTTTTCTTTCATATCAATAATTGCATTCTTAATCTGATCTGCATCGACATTTTCCGCAAAAATTAATTTGATATTCTTCTTTGATAAAATGGACAAAATAAAATCGACCATTTTGGTTAATGTTTCAATCTGTTTTGACAATTTGTCCTGCTGTGATGTAACACTTGTTGCCGAATGATGAACTATGTGAACAAAAGTGGTTTTAAAACTATGCGGAAATTCTTTCTGTAGATTCGGAGTTATTTGACATTTCAATCGTTCATTTTTGCTTTTAAATTCATCGATCTTGATTGATTTTGAAGCAGAGACATCAACATACGAATGGAGGAAGAGATATTTTGCAATTCCCCATATAAACTCATCATTTTCAGTGTATGATTTTAAAAGATTAGGTATTTGCTGAAGACATCGTAAACGAATAAAATCACTAGCTGGTATTACTTCCTGCTCAATCATCATTTCCTTCACCATTGTCACCCACAATCTTATTGCATCATTTCCAAAATTTTTTAAAATTGATTGTAATATCTTCGTTTTGGATATGACATCAAAATTTATTGAACCAGGTAGTTGAATTAAACAACGAGCTATGTTGAACTGTAATTCACTTTTATCTCGAATTTGAGATGAGAATTGAACCAAATAATTGCCAAGTTCAGTAGCACTGTTGTGTAGAGGATGTTTCTTGTTGTTTAATGTTTGAATGAAAAGTCGTAAAAAATTTGAAGACAAGACCAATTCAACCTAAAGTTAAACAAATAATTAGTAAAAACTTATTTTAAACAAAAATTTTAAAAAATACCTGGTCAGGTTCAACTAATTGCAATAATATTCGCACAATTTCAAAACCTAAAGACGTTTTTTCCAAATTTACTTTGAAGATGCTTTCTACAATAGACGAACAAAAGTGTGAGGAATTCTCTGGTTCTAACTTGAACATTGTTTCGATCAATAATTGATTAATTGGGTGAATGTTTGGATGATATTTGGTCGTTACTTTGAATAGAGTTAACAACTTTTCATAATCTTTGCTTTTCCTTTTATAAACTTGAGTTTCAATAAATTCCCGGAAATGTGATTGAGTTTCAATTGGAAAATGATTCAATGATACTACAACCATATAGATAAAGAATATTGACGCCTTAAATTCTTCCGAACATTCTTCAAGAGAATGCAAAACAATATCTTCAAATAGTTTTGAATGATCGCAAAAAATTTTGACATATTCTTCAAACAAATTACAAATAATAATCTCCACATAATTTTTCTTTACACCAAGATGAATTAAAACGTCTAATATTTTATTTAAAATTTGTTGGTCAGAATCGTGTTTCAATTTCCCACTTTTAAGTATGCAACCAATCAACAGTGACCATGAAATGGCAGATTCTGAAGTTGCATTCTCCAATTTTGTACCATACTCTTTCTCAGCTTGTTGTAAAACATCTTCCAATTGTATTTGATCGGCAAATTGATCCAAAACTTTGGTCAATAAAACACAGAATCCGTGCCTAGCGAATTCTCGAGTTGAAATCAATCCACGAATAAGACGATCCAAACAATAGTTAACATCATTGTTTTGATTTGATTCAACTTGTTTTGATAACGTTTGCAGAATTATATGAATACTTCGGCATCGTTTTTCTTCTGATGGGTCACTTATATTCCAAAAATGGTCTAAAATGACTTGATTGCAATTGGCATTTGCTTTATTTGATGCTTTATCCTTAACCATCTTGGTCGTTTTCGTGGTTGTCATATCAGTTGAAACAAAAACAAAACTTACCCACGTTGCCGAACGTAAAACACACGTGCTCAACCGAACGATATAATTTATTTGAATCGTCCATTGATATCGATGTTTTCGCGCAAAGAGACACCTGGCGGTAAAAGAAGTTTTCTCCTCCCTCTCTCTCTCTCTTTCTTTCATTTGTGATCCTATTTTGAACATGCGAACAGCAGTATCATTCAACTGCTTGCGCTTCGCCTGTTCGGATCGTTCTCACCAACCATCAAAATCTATATTATTTGATTTTTTTAAACAATCTTTATTATTATTATTTATATTTATTCGATTGTGTTGCTAAGAACAGCAAATTGTGACTACGATAAATTGTGAACGGGCAATCAAATCTGAATATCGTCAAATTTCAAGTGTTCCGACTGATTGAATCAACCAATCAATTCAATTCTATCATTCAAATTGAAGCGAATTTGTTCCGGATCGTAAAGCGAATATTGAAAAACGGCCGCTATAGCCAATCAAACTTCATGGTAAGTTTCAATTTCATTTATATCCTCAATTTAATTTTATATACAACAATGTACCAAGAACACGACTTTCAAAGAATTTGATTTGAATTTCATTATTTTGAATTAGAAATAGAAATAGAACGAACTTGGAGCAATTTTCATTTTGTTATTGGGTTTGATTCAGCCCCGAAAAAAAAGTTTCTTATTTGTTTCTCATTTGGTTGGAAGTTTTTTATTTCTTTCAAGTTTGAAAGTTAGAATCTTCAAGTGTGTTTGTAATGTAATGGTATGGTGCTAATGACTGTCAACAAGACGTTCAAAGATTCATGTTCGCGGCAAAAATGGTGCAATCACTTAAATGCCTTTCTTCATTACTGACTAAGATTTTCGTCTAGGAAAAACTTGATGATACAACACAAGCATTTAATTGGCTCAAATCACACTCATACATTACATTTGTACACACGCATTGAGATAGATATTATTGCTTTGAATGTGTGGTTTCGACCGAACATGAAACGAGATTCATTCCTAATTGTTTCACCATGAGAATTGACGCTCGTTTATTTCGTTCTTTTTATATTTTAGTTACTTTTGCATTAAAAGTTTACTCTTCCCCTTAAAATGAATGAGTGCAACTAAATTAGCTTGCGTCTTCTATTTCTTTTGGCCTCTCGCATGTCACTTGTTTGTTGTTGGAATAAATAACGAAAAAAAAATATTATATTTTAAAATTACTTTGCAAACATTAACGTTAGAATGCCATTAGTAGTTGTAGGAGAAGATGAAAAGGAAGAAGAATGACAGGACGGTCCAATGGATGATTTCGTGCACGATAAGCGAAATGTGCGGTACGAATCACACACACACACATACAATCATATTATGACTCGCGCGACACAACACAAGTCACAGTGTGAGCAACGATAATTGATAGGACGAACTAGTGCGAATGTGAACTCTCGAATATATAAATCCGATTCCACAACATTTGGTGCCGAACATTGAGAGACTTTGAAAGACGACATTGCTTATCGTCGGTGCCATAGTTTGGTGTAATTTAATCGCAATTATATGTATCAAATTTAATCTCGTTGCCTGTCACTCGACTCCCACACACACACACACATGGTTTGTGTTATTGTTGCGCCTGAATCTCAATCGTCGTATTATTATTATTTCGTTTATATACGTACGGCTTCGAAGCCAAATTGCTTCTCACTATCCCATTTAGATTGTTTACATATGGCAAGCCTGAATGGCGAGCCTAATTTAATTTTCTTCCCCATTGGTATTATTGCCATTCATTCTTCAATGTTCAGAGATGAAATGAGCTTTTCATATTAATTTGTCCATTCGAAACTTGAATCGACTTTTAGTGACACATAGACATACACAATGGGGTTTCCATTTTGGTTGACTATATTACCTCACTCTCAATTGAAATGGTTGGTTGCCTGGCTGCTCGATGACTGGCTAACTTACGCGTTCGCACGATCACTCTCACAACCAATCTCAATTGATTAGATCGGGAAATGAAAAAAAAAATGCAATTGAACACAAAAGGGAGGGTACGCAACGAAACAGAGGGTTTATTCTGTCTGTCGGCAACGAGAGACGTCTGTATATTATGGATTGGATCGAAAAAATTGGATGGCAAATCGTGCTGACCAATTGATCATCACAATTGTGATCTTACTTTCAATGTTATATTCCATGGGGGATGATAAAGATGGCGATCATCATGATGATAGGCCAATTGAATTTGCCGGCAACCATTGCATTAGCATCGCCCCGCATCGAATCGAATCGAAACCTAATTCTGGTTGTTGGGCACCAATGTGTCTGTTCCTGTCTCTATGTGTGTGTGCATGTGAAACCTCTATTTATTTATTAATAGTTAATGGCACGGCACCCGTTTGCAATAGTGCACTTAGTCTGCAATCTCGTTCCACTCTCATCGTCCTCCCCCTCAATCTGAACGTAATCTGTCGCGCGGCAATGGACCTTCATTCTTTCTCTTTCTCTCAATTGGCCACATCTATACGAATGCAATTAACCATTACGGAAAAGAATCTTGAATTCGATTCCATGGATCCGATTCGAACGTGTCCCAACATGTCTGCATCCACTATCTCTTTTTTCCCCTCTTCTTCCCTTTGCACTTTTTCACTCAAATAATCGACCAAGCAATGCTTATTTGCTAATGGCATTTGAAACTGTTGTTAATTGAACAAGCTTGAGATGATGATGATGATGGTAATGGTGGTCTATGTGTGATGGTAGTGGCCAACACGTTCTAACAGTAAACTTACATTTAGCTGTCATGTCAGCACAAATTCACATTGGTCGTCCAATCGGTTCTCATCGTTCCCCTTTTTTATATAAATATATTTTATTTAACCAATAATGCATTAGTTTGTCATCTATGTTTTAGCGCGAAATGTACCATAAAGTATGGGACTGAATTTGAATTGATTGTAACGACGACAACGACGGTGACGAAAGACACTATACTTTAACTGGAGCATCAATCAGTCGGCCGACCATTGCATTATTGACATCATTTTAGTTTGAGGCGAATGGGAAACAAACGATCACCATAAGGGGAAGAGATAGGGAGAGCAAACGAACCAATGCAAATGTCTATGGTCCAGCTGGTGTTATAATTGGTGGTGATGGAAGTATTCGGTGCTAACCGTACACTATTTGTAGCACTTGTACACCTAACGACTATTGACAATCATCATCATCAACAACAACAACAACATTGGGCAAATATACAACAATCTACGATATAAATACGTTCACAAACGGGGCACATTGGTGCACAATTCTCCTCCAATTAAATCATTGCCTTTTGTGTTGAAGTGAACCGATGACTTCAAACAAAACCGTAATAGGGTGGAATTTAATGGCCATAATTTAATAATGTTGGCCAATGTGTGTAGTCAATGTTGCGTTTGGCCAAACAAATTACAATGAGAGAGAGAGAGAGAGAGAGAGAGAGAGAGAGAGAGACTATGCGACTAAATGGCGTATGAATGGTTTCGCGCCGGCAGCCTGAATCCCAAGACATTGACTCACCACCAAATGCTATGCCATCATCATCATCATCTCATCTGCGTGCGGCATATATGCTACACGGCAACAAGATTTATGAATCGAATCGAAACAAAACATCAGTATGAGAAAAGTTATGATGAGATGAATAAGGAGTGGGGGAGTTATGGTTGAGAAGTAGTGGAAATCTTGTCTTGCCAACTCGATTCAACTTCAAAAAAAAGAATGAGCACATGCACATGCACATCCGAATGTGATTATGACAGGCCACTCTTATAATGTTCCGTTTCAACAGTAACAGAACTACAATGACGACAATAACAACACAAAACGAAAACAAAGTATGAAAGCAAAATGGCACAAAAAAAGGAGGATGATGAGATCGTTTCAACGATTAGACATACTCGTTAAATCACAATTTGCTATGTGAAATTTTATATGGAAATGAAAAATTAATTTACCAAATCGTAACCAATCTTTCTACTAGATTGTGGCCATTTACAATCAGCATGAGTGTTTGCCTATGTGTATATGTGTGTGTGTGTGTGTCCTTCCATTTAGCCATAACAAAATGTATTCGAGTATCTAATTCCCTGGCCATTTAGTCGTTTTGACCATATGTCATCGTTCTGTCTCAATTTGATTACTTTGCTTTAGCTTGTAAATGTATTCACCGTGTACGGGAATTATTATATTTGCATTTATTTATCACTTGCTTATTGCCTTGTCCAAACATTATAGACAAAAAAAGTGCATGATTACATTGCATGTCTCTTGGCGATCGATCGTCTTGACGAGTCTTACACACCAACACAAGGAAAAGAGATTAGTGTTCGTTCAAATGGCCAAACATATTATACACACACACACACACATACAATCAAACAAACAAACAAACAAACAAACCGAATTAAAATTCCACATTTGGTAAAACGGATAGAATGTTGCCTCTTTTGATTTGTCACTCATTTGACCAGTTCGTTTGTTGTTTCTTTTTTTTCTTTCTTTCAACTGCTGCGGCGGTGTCGGCGGCGGCGGCGATCTTCATCGCTGTCAGGCAAGAGACGATCTCCTTACACGACCATTCTGGCTCGTCATTACGTTTTGGCCATTGCCTTTTACACTGTCCATCGACATTTGCCCATTGAATGCAAACAATGTCGATGTATATGCCAATCTGGTCCCACATACACTAACACTGACTCGCTAATTCAAATGTCTCGACATGCCGCTGACACAGCATAATTGGCTAATACAATTTCGATCGTACAAAGAACACACACACACACACATAGAGCTAAACCAAATTAGTTTGCCCGCTTATGCATGACAACAAGGGCAAACATCACCAAAACAAGAGGCCACACATTAGTAGTAGTCATTTTTGGATGTTGAAAAACCGCTGCCGACGCTGCCACCACCATCACCACCGACGCCGCCGCCGCATCCCACCATTCATCTCGTCCAGTTATCAATGGTAATTGGCCACTGTCCACTTTTTTTTTTGGGACACGATGTTTCATGTTTGGCGCGCAAGCAATGTTCAATTGAATAGTATTCACACAAACGATAGTAATCATGGTGTGCCAGTGTCAGTGTCAGTGTCGACTTTTTTGAGATTGAGAGCCAAGATGAGAGGGCCAAGTACGAGAACGAGAAAAGAGTGTTTGAGACTTCTTCCACTCATCAGTGTCTATATGATGGGGGAAAACTAATTTCGCTTAATTCAAACAAAATCCATTTTAATTTGATAAGTGCTATCATCTTCTTCGTCTTTGATCGTTGTCGTCGTCGTCATCGTCTTCTTTGTCGACATAGACGGCAAATGTCACACTTGAGCTCCCATCGCATTCAAGTGGACACTTTCATTTATATCTATCTAAAGTATAAATACAACAATAGTCTCACTCATTTCATTGTGATGAACACAAAGTCCAATAGATGGATGCCCATCCATAACTAATAAGGCACACGATGACGATCATCATCATCATTATTAGCCATTGTACCGATTGATGTGATGGTCGAACGAAGAAGAATCAGGCAATAAATAATAATAATCATCATCCATACGATCGGTTTGGTTCGATAATAAAAGAGCCGTAAACATTGGCAGGTTGACAGGCCAATGGTGCCCTTTAATCATCTACTTTCCTGGTGCCTTAATTAACTATAACTTTTATATATTTCAATGTTCGCATTCAAAGTTTGAGTCCAATTATAATTCACAAGCACTGTCTAACTTTATACCATGTATGTGTATGTATGCGAGGAATGATCTCCAACTTTGGTAAATGGTGGTGAACTGTTCAAACGCCACCACAATTAATCATGCACTTGGACGAATTGGACTTTAACGACAAGGTAATCTAATAGTATTAATGGACAATGAATGAGAGCTTAAGTGATTTACTTCAATCATTCGGGGGCCTCCTTTGCCTCTCTTCAGCATAACCGATCGACCGACTATTTTAATTAGACTTTGGAACGACGAATGGAACCAACGAATGGTACACTGTGATGTCCAATGTTGATGTTGGTGTTGATGATGATGGTTGATTGGCATCGCCGCCTCCTAATAGCATTTTGGGACCCTCCAATCATCCATTCATTGTGTTCCTTCCTCTTTTTTTCCCTTCTTCTTTTTGATTGCATTTGTCCGTGTTCCATAATAAAGATTGTATTCTCATTTGTTCGCAACTCATTCAACGCCCTTTCCCTTTTCAATTGGCCTTTCGACGCTCATCTTGCCATTGTTTGATCGATCATTTCATTTTGGAACGCTTATAATTATTTTATCGTTTAAAAAGATATTAATTATTATGCTACATCATTGTTGAATTGAACATTTGTCAAATTTTCGATGTTGTTCAATATTTGTAACCATTTCAATACGATTTGATCATAACATTTGTATCAGCATTATCCTCAATTGATTCAATTATGTGAATCTCACTTTTCACTTGGATTTAGTGCACCACAATTTCTATAACAATTACTGCATGTAGTTGTTGAATGATGGAATCGTTACCATTGTTCATACGGATCAAATCAAATTAAAGAGATCTTAAATTAATTAGATAGAAAGGGAACATAGATAAACTTGCTGTCTATTATTCCATCATTATGATTGGCTTCTCACACACACACTCACACATACACATTCTTATTGAGTTTATTCTCTTTTTCTCCCTCCAATTATCGATTAGTTGAGCCTCCCCCATTCCATTCCATTGCCATTTGATGAGGATGGATGATTGTGGCAGAAGGCAAAGTGATGCATTAGCACATCTGTATGTTTGTGTCTTCTTGTTATGGTTCCGAATTTGTTTGGTCGTGCTGAACCAAAAATGGCCACCCAAGCCAAACACAAAAACACACACATACAACTTTACATTGTCCATTCAATTGGATGGAAAGCCTCAATCATCATCGATGACGATGACGGCACATCTGCGCCAATTGTAATATTGCCAAATTAATAACTAAATGGGATGACGATGTCGATGTCGACCAAGGCAATGATGATGAAAAGGATGAGAGAGAGAGAGAGGGGAAAGGAGAATGAACCGTTTGGCAGCAGACAGTAGCAATCAACTATAACACAGGGATGGCAAGTTTTTTTAATTGAATCACAATTCTTCAATTAACTTACAACTTTCATGCGGACATGCTTGTGCGCACAACATTTGCTTTTAGATTGAGAGATCTATCTGTCTTTATGTTTTTCTCGACTTCCATCTAACAACATCATTCTATATAAATGTAATGTGTATGTGTGTGTATAATAATATTATTATTATTCCACTTATAATTGCGTTGCTGTTTGTTTTCAGTCGGTACAACAACGTTTGTACAACTCATCTTCATTCAAAGTGCAATTGAAATGAATTAAAATGAAGTGAACAACGTTGACAATAATTAATTTCCAAATGGAATGTCTCGATCTGTGTTACAATTATTATTGCGTTTTAATTACAAATGACTGCTCGTGCCAATTTTGCTAAAATCTGCTATATTTGAACGGAACATTCCAAAAACGAATCGACTAAATTGTATTACACTCGATTTAATTAAATTGTTTCACCCATTATTTGATGATGATGATGATGAATAGTATGAGTATAAAGATGATGATGATGATTAACACAAATTCAACTTGCCATCCAATTTCAACATTTCCAATTCAATTATTCATCTTCGTTTCGTTTTTTTCTTTCTTTCGATCGTGAATGGATTAAAAAAATATTTGCATTATATGCATAAACTATTACTCGATTATTAAAATTGTGTTCCAAATCTAGAGCGATATATAAAATTTATGTAGGGTGTTTTACGTATAAAAGTTGATTAATTTTGCCATGATTGATCAGTGCCATGTGTATTGTGTTGTAGGCAACACATTGCAAATGTCGTTAAACACACTATGCCTCTTTTTTAATGGGACACACAGCTGTAATTGTTGTGTAGCCATATTTAGTAGTATTTTTTGGTCGATGATTGATCTCGCACAATGATCCTACAATCCAATGGTACAAATGAGCCAAAACAGAACAAAAATATGGTTTTAGTTTCAAAGTCTAATTGGTATATACAACACACACACACACTAAATAATTGCCGTTTTTTGTTTTGTATAGTTGAAATTTGTAGAGTTGGCAATTTCATTCGCAGATTAATGTCCAAATGGCACAATGTGGCATTTATGTGGTACAGGATCGTTACATTTAATCTTCTGATCGTATGGTTGTAATTAACAGTAATAAGGTTGCCCATTAATCGTGTATGTTTGATAATGGGGGAGGAAAAAGGGGGTGGTGGCAGTGGGGGACAGGTCGATTGCCTTCGAACTTTTATATATTATTCTCAATAAAGAGGGAGATAGATGGCCAATTTCAATCGATCAAAGAAATAATAATAATAATAAAATAAGCTGGTCGCACTTTCTTCTATTCAATCTCGTTATGAATGATGGGAAAAAAAGGGGTCTCAATCATCATGTATAATGTTCGACCCACTTGGCACAACACCAATCACACTATTTCATCACAAGTCTCACCACACCCAATTATTGCTAATCTGTAAAGAAAAGAGCTCGAAAGATAGAGCCAGAAAATAAAACCGTTCATTGACATAGGCCCCCAATCATTTTCATGCTTTTTTATTATTATTATATATATCCGATTAGCCATATATTCATTGAGATTTGATTGGATCCGTGATTTAAACATTATTGACAGTATAAACTATATATGTACATAATTGTGTGCCTAATGTCCATTCAATTAGACTTTTATTAATTAAATGATGAATGTTTCGCACACTCTATAGTGGCTCATCTTGCAAATCATTTTTTTTCTCGTATGTTACTGTTGTATGAGACACGTTCACCTATTATGGGCTTGTCTAGCTAACATTTATGATGACATTAATTATACCATCCTTATTTGATGGCAATTGTTATGGAATGACATCAAGAAAAAAAATGGAAAAGAATGTAATTCAATTCAACCATTTGTCTATGGTTGGCCAACCGATCGAATTGACGTTCTGGCGGGTCTGGTCGGATTTGTTAAGGTACAGACTTTCAATGTGACACAATGCTAACATGATGATGATGATGACGATGATGATGATTAGCATGAATGAGACCAAACGGTTTCTATTCTCAGTTTTCAATGGGACAGACAAACTCCAAACGACAATTGTGCATTGTGAATGAACAATGGACTCCCTCGTATTATGTGAACGCAAGAGGCCATCGATATTAATTTGCCTATGGATGACACTACAGTGACAAATGACACAATCATTTTCCATTCAATGTTTCAACTAATTTTACTGTCCATGTCCGTCGGCGAGTTTGATATTCGATTCACGCTTATTGAAAGAATGCTCTTGCCCTTTTGCTCTTTCTCATTCTCTTCCTCTCCTCCCGATATATGCTTGCCTGCTTATTTGGGTATAATGTATCCATATGAATGAATGAATTGAATGTGGCATACGACGAGAATGTTCACGAATATTGGAAGGACATTAGAACATTGCTGCATCCAATGAGGGGGAGAGAGAGAAAGTTTGTATGAATGGAAGATGTAAATGGTCTAATGTGACATACAAGAACCAATCGACAAGGTTCAATTTGCCATTTGCAAATGTGTTCACGCCACGGTCGGCCACCACCACCATCACCACCACCATTTAGTTCTCGACATATATGTTTGCACAAATCTGCACTTTACCCAAATGTATTCCATTGAATAGGTAGACAGGGAGGAAAAAGAGTACACACACACACACACGTAAATACGAATGGCATCTAACTTGTCCATTTGTGTCTAATTCACTTTGGCCGAATGAAACGTTTTCATTCAGCATCAGCAAGTTAATTTGCCTTGCCAGCCCAAACACTCTTTTGCCTTATTTGCAAACCTAGTGGCGTTGAATTCTTACCCCGATTGCGTGCATTACTTTTCAAGCATCTTTTGCGTTTGATTACTGTTGAACTAGGCAACGAATGACTGAATGATAACTTCTACTACTACATAACTACGATTCCTTTTGGTGTGTGTGTGTGTGTGTGAGATGCATCATTGCTGACAATTGGACTCTCACCCAAATGGACTGCCTTCCTGTCTGCAATTGATGGCTATTCTCTATGGGCCGATAACGGATCCATTGCATCACACTCGTCGGTTCGCATTTATTGATTCGCCTCTTCATCTCTTTTTTTTTTTTGTTGTTTCGTCGACGGTAAAGTCAATGATTTCTGTTGCCAAAAAAAATTTATATATTTTTTATTACATTTATACCATAAAATGGTATCGAAATGATTGGCTAGTTGCCATTCATTTTTTCTCCATTCAAGACAATAGGTGAATTTAAAGTGGACGAAGAAAATGATCTCATTTTGGACAATTGTAGTTGGTTGAAGTATAATGACAATCTCTAATCATCGACAAAATGTTTAGTAGGAATAGATTGGATAAGGATTCTTCTCCTTACTTCAATGTTGTGTTTTTTCTCTATCGTTCTTTATTTTATTAAGTATCAATTTGTTTCGAATCAAGTGTATTTCACCGTTCCATTCAACCGTATGTTGGCCGTAATACAATTTGCTTTCAATCTTTCTCTCATGATCTAATTCAATGGCTGCTTGAATAGTGGCGTGGTGTATAGACCGTGATAATGGGCACTCACCGTCGACCAATTTATTATTACTTACTATATGTTGTTGTACATATATATATATATATATATATATATATAAGCAACTGTTTAAACATTGCTATCAATTCTAGTAGATCGAACCTGTTAGCATTTTGGCAAGAAATGTACGTCAATAGCATGAAGCATAAGCGTAAGCAGTAGCAGCTAATCAAATCAATTTAATTGCACTCGTGCATCATCTCCATTTACATCGTACAAATGTATAGTGAACAAGTCACAAATTGATACCAAGTATTAGTCAAAGTATATATATATATATATTTATATTTTGGACGCATCTTCCATTTCGCTTGATCAGCCATTGATTGTGTCCATCATACGAAATGTGTACCCTCTTGCCATCTTATTTCCATCTTTCACTTTGGATGGGTGGCCATTTATGCTAATATATCAATAGTCAATTGCGCCCAACGTTTTCAACATCTTTTTATTATTATTATTTTTTAGGGGTATGGTAGATATTTTGCAATAAATTACGGTTTGTTGATCGAATCACTTTATTGCTATAGCATCACATTCTCATCTCTCGTTTTCTCTCAATGTGCGTTAGAGAGGGAGAGAGAAAAGGTCTAAAGCCTTAGCAAATCACACTCATATACACACACACACACACAAACATACACTGATACAATAGTTACAACTGAACGTTGAACGTTAATCGAAACATTTATTTGGACTGGCAAATAGATTGCCCATTGTCGATAAACGGATTGGTCCGATGGATATGGAGTATTATGGCCACGGCCGCCGGGACCCGCACACACACTATTCAACTCATCTTTCCAAGCGTTCGACTCTCTCTCTCTCTCTCTCTCTCTCTCTCTCTCCCTAGCCTTTGCCGGTACATTGTGCCAATGCATATCAATGGCGCATTAAGGTTGAGCGGTTTTAGATGAATGTGTGATAATGTGCTCATAGAATGGAATGGGACAGTTGACTCTTGGCTCACTAAAAATCACTGTCCTGACTGGCCATAATCTATGATCAATGTGTTCACATGCTTCAATTGATCAGTTGGCGGACGTAACGAAATATAAAAATCCATTCTAAAGTAAACAGTTTGTTCGATGTCTACATGCATGTGTGTGTGTTTGTGTGTGCGGTCCACGTTCGGTGGACCAAAATTGAACACATCACACAGAGAGGCCCAAGTGAGTGATTACAGCACACGCGGCCTGTCCGCACATTTGACACTTATCGGTTCATGCTTGACTCGTGTCTCCCATATAATATTGGACCATGTTGTCGATGTCAATCTGAGATTTGGCTCGTTAAACAATTCGACCTATCTTTTTTTTTTTTGCTTTGGACGGTGCGGCCTAACCACGTACGGTTTGGGACCAATTTCATCATCATATATTATGATTCGTTTCTTTTCCTCTCACATTGATCTACTCGTTCTTGGTATGTGTGTGTGTGTGTGTGTGTTTGCCTTGAGCCGATGATTTATAGCGTGATCGCACTCCAAGATTGTCACGTTCGGTTTCTCTCTCCCATTTTGCTCTTTCTGTTTGTCTGGTTCAATGTTTGAAATGGCATCAGCTGGCTGGTTAGCACACAGATCATTGAGTCAAATCATATCTCTGATGCCAAATGGTACACATTGGTCACCTGTACTGTGAAATGTAATTATATTGAAACGGAACAAAATAAACTTTACGATGCCCTCTCCGCGCCATACCACACTAATTGGTATGATTATTTAGTTTGAATGTTGTAGATATATAATATAATATTAATAAATGGAAAACCTCAATTCATTCGTACAGTACGCATACAAAAACTAATTTGGCCGTTAAAGGTGAACCGTTTTTTTTGTGGACTGTTTTATTATAAAGTCAACTTCACCACCGTAGGAGATGACATGATGCGATTATTATTTTACATTGAGGATTAATGGCATGAAGTTTATTTTACGTTAATTAGTTCCTATTTAAATGTGACTTCTCCAAACAGTGATACTCTCTGTCTCTGTCTCTCTCTCTCTCTCTCTCTCTCTCTCTCTCTCTCTCTCTCTCTCTCTCTCTCTCTCTCTCTCTCTCTCTCTCTCTCTCTCTCTCTCTCTCTCTCTCTCTCTCTCTCTCTCTCTCTCTCTCTCTCTCTCTCTCTCTCCCGAAAAAAACAAGAAAAAAGTAAATATTAAATTACTGTCTTTCTTAATCGAGTTTGATGAACGTCTTCGTCCTCTCATTACTTAATCTGTTTCCTTTTTTAAATTATTATTATTCATCGCGAAACAGCAATCTGATTGTCTTGTGACACTGACCAAAAAGATTGCCGCCATTGATTCGGCAACCAGTTAGTACATTAGCTAATCATTCATTTGACGATGCATCAAATCGGCAACCAATTTGAATTACAGTTTAGTCTTGTGATGGAAACTTCCTTGCGGTGTTTTGCTCGCGGTCTTCGATCTTCGGTTGGCATAACACACTAATGGTTGCGGTGGGGAGGAGGTGGAGGAAAATAAATGAGAGCGAGAGATGTCCACCGCAGTTAGTGGACACATCCGTCCGATTCAACATTTTTATTTTTTTTCAAATACAGATAGATGTTTCATTTTATTTCAGGGCGTCGATCCATGGTCATCGCACCGACGCGAAACCAATGTCAGTCGCCAATTGCGAAATGATCGAGAGAGAGAGAGAGAGAGAGAGAGAGAGAGAGAGAGAGAGAGAGAGAGAGAGAGAAGGATAGTGTGAAAATAGTATTTTTTCAAGTGTTTGTGGTTGGTTGTCGTTCAATTTTTGTCCATTGGCAACTCATCCCTTAAATGCCGGATATGTCATTCATTCGGGCAAGTCATCTGGTGTTGACCAATTGAATAATGGGTCTCATTGCGCGTTTGTCAAATATGTGTGTATCGAATTGAGATCAGACTTGAATTGAACTGTCGTCCATTTTGCCAGAACAGCGTTGTCGACGTCGACAACGAATAAATGGTCAATTGTTATTGTGTTGTTATATCGCGTGTCTATGCCATTTTTACCACCCATTGTATACCCCATACAATAATAATACTTGCATATCCATCCGTGTGTTGTACACATTGGCACAGACACACACACACACACACCAAAAGAATGCTTCTGCATTCGATTTGATTACTATTTGATCGAATTAATGGCCCATGAAATTAGCTATATTGCTTGGTCCATATCCTCCTTCTCCCATCCCATCATCTCTCTATCGTTTATAATGGTGTATTTATATATATATAAACGTGCTTTATAATATGCACAACAAACAAAAGTAACGTTCCATGATTGAGTTTTGCAATTTAATTTAATATTTGCCCTTACCACCACCACCATCATCAACATCATCACTGTTTTCGTTATGCTGTTTTGAACGTATTTAATAACGGCCATATGTCCCAAGCAATGAACATAACGTGCCATTAGCTTAGCTCAATCATAATTTACTAAATTAAAACCTGTATTTTTTATATATATTTAATATATTATTAAAGTAATAATAACAGGCAACAACAACGATAGACAGTTTGTTTAATTAAATTGCTTTTGATGAAACAATTGGAAATGATGATGATGATGAGGTGATGGTGGTGGTGGTGGATGTGGATGTGAATGTATTTGCCTACGCTTGATTCATCTAAAGATTATTATTTTGGGACTAAGTTGGCGATAAATTATGATTAATAATGGCACACCATTGTAAAAATGGCCAATTGTGTATGCCAACGTCCATTACGAATATCACTGAAATCCGAAATTAATTTACCCTGAAACAAAAGGGAACAAGAAAGGAAAGGGGTCCACATGTAATATTGAATATACAGAATATATGTCTGAAACCATTTTCTAGGTTACCATGTTTTTGATGTCGCTGCTGCTGTTGTGCCATTGTCTCAATTGATCGTACGAACTTTGAACGTTTCTCGTTTACTCTCGATCACTTTAGTTCGTTCTTGTTAAATTAAATGTTTGCTTTCATTTCTTTTCTTTCTTTTTTTCTGCTGGTTCGTTCATTCTTTTGCGTGTTTGAAAGGCCTGCAATCGATTGGTTCGATTCTATTCTTCAGAAAAAAATGTGTGTGGGGGGATTCAACCAAAAAACTTTATGCTGGTGACTATGGGAATGTGGCAAGCACTTTAAAATATTGCTTTTATTTATTTATTTATGGGCTAAATCATATTTTATTACAGTTTCAAAGTTTTGACAGTGTTGGACGAACAATAATTTGGCAAGACTGGTTTCATTTCTTTTTTTTCTATAATTTTAAACTTTTTTCTTCCATTATTGCTCGTTCAAATCGGTTAGTGGTTCGGTTCCTCACTTCTTCACTTCAACTTGAACTGAAACAAATTAAATATTATTTGTGCAACGATTTTGTTGTTGTTGTTGTGTTGTATTGTTGTTTGCTATTATATATTACATTGTGTTATATATCATCATCGTCATCATCATATTATTACTATTGTTATATTGTTGAACTATTGGCTTCAATTGGATGATCGCAATCGATAACACACAAATGTAATAATTTGGTCGAAATTGGTATGACATTATATTCGATTGTCTCAAATTGGTATTGATTTATCATTATAGCTTGAGAGGATATATGATTTGTTCATATCAAATGGTCAGGAGTGTTGAGTGTGTCTATGTCTATGTGTGTGTGGGGGGCGAAAGAGAGAATAATGTTCTGCCTTTTCCTTTTCCAAGATGGTAAATGTAAATCATTTCATACACTTCCTCTTCCATGTCGTCCATTATTTGTCCTTGACTCAAGCTTGGATTCTCCAGTGACAATGTGGCAAATATAAATTGCATTGAACACTGAAACTGAATGTGCTAGAATGTTAATTTGTCTGTCTGGAACAACGATATATCGTGTGGCCGATAATGGGCCTTTCATTTGTACCATTAATGTCATCATCTTCCTCCCACTTTGTTTTATTTTTTTTTGGGTTTTTTTTTTTTTTTTTAGCTTTCCTTCATTTCCAATAATGGAGCCAACAACAATACAGTGCAATTTGCTCTCAAGAATCACAGCATTTTCTTATGTTTGCGTGCAATATTCTTGAATTAATGGGTAAACACTATTATTGCGAATTGATGGAACTATATATAGATATATATGAAATGAACACTCTATTGCTCATTTCCTTTTTCATTTTATTCTTGTGTTTATATGCTTTTCCATATATAATATAAGATCATATCAATTGGCAATTTGTTCTTTTGTTCCCATTTATTGATTGTTACAGAACTTACTGCAGTTCTTACCATTTTTCCAGAATCCGACTAGTAGAAGAATTGAAATTTAATTCGTTTCAATCTTCTTCACATTCATAACGTATATTTGGTTGCCGAGCTAGAATTAAAATGTGTCTATGTTTAAAGACATTGTAGACGACATAAGTTTTCTGTGAAGCCAAAAAAAGAATCAATTTTTTTATTGTTGGTGTCATCTCCAAATCGTTTCAATCATTTCAATCGTTTTTTGGTGTTCATTCTACTCGTTTCAAATCAAATAGAAGATTCCTGTCTATTTGTCTCGTGATTGTTTGGTTGGTTGGTTGGTTGATTGCTTGATTGGCTACAACAATTTCGCCTCAAATTGTACTTATTCTTTTTTTTATATTTATAAATATAATTTTTTTATTACTACTATTACTGTCTCAATGTGACAAGTCATAGTCAATGTGTTTAGTACACTTTTTTTAGTGTTGTCATGTTACCATTCGAATGGACATGATCGTATTGGGACTCGACGGACTCGGGCAAGCAGTCTTCTCTTCTTCTCTTCTTTCTCTCCCTCAACGGACGCCATTATTTACGGTGTCGTCTCGTTGACAGATAGTTAAAATGTAATAATGCTTGTCTATTGCCCTGCATTTCGGTGTCCGCCACTCGTATAATAAGCCAATGTTTGGTGTTGTATATATATATGTATGTAATGTACCAACAACTATTCCATAGTTTACAAAACAATGGATGGATGGAATGCACTGAAACGAACATGAATTGAACTCCCAAAACAGCGATTATAACTGAATATTTCACCATTCACTGTGAATCCCATCATTCTCGTATAGGAAAGGGGGCAAATCATTCAACACAACACACAACACACACACACCCAATACACGATACAATACAATAGAATTCAAATTCCGTTTTAGAGCACAGGCAATTTCAAATTAATTTGTTACCCATTGGCACGAGTCGAATCGATGTTTGCTTTACTCCTAATCTCAGAATTTACGACCCATCTGATATATACGGTTGATTCGGCTCAACTGTTTCGGGTTTGTTTCGTTTTTTTTGTTAAACGGCTCGTTGCCCAATTGACTTTTCCCTCTTTTCATTTCTTCGTTCACTTTGTATGTTCATTTATTTTTGTTGCTCTTACCATTCGAATTGGTCCGACACGGGTAAATCAGTGTGAACGTTTGGTGGACGTTGGCTTATGTGTCGTCAAATATTATGGCCATAGTTTGCAAATTGGATCTATCACTTTAATTTGCCATTAGCAATTTGGCACGTTAATGGAACGACGTCATTTTGACGATCAATTCAATTGTGCTTTCGTCGTTTCACTTTGCCCTCACACACACACACACGCACTCTCTTCTTTTTTCTTTTTCTTTGTCAAACAATAACGGAAGAGTGTTTGGTTGTTTTCTTTCATCTGTGTATGTATGAAGCTAAAAACATTGTTACATTATTATAATGTATAATATTTCAATGGCTTTGTGACAATTAATGTTGACAAGACCCAGCTAAAATCACTGGGCTCCATCCATATTAGTGCCACACTAATCTGATTAGGCCAATTGCCCGGGACACACACTTTTTTCGTTTTTGGTTGCATTGTAATCCGACAATGGGAATGGAAGGAAGGAAAACATTGTAGAATATTTCAGTTGGTTCCGGGTTCTTCGTTAATTCTCATTGACACATTCTATGTTTACTCACAATCAGTGTTCAATTGTATATTCTGATCATGTTTTCATCTTTGTGTTTGTTTACCATTATTTAAAATTTGTGTTTATTTGAATTTGAAAATTATAGATCGATCTAAAAATGGATAACATGAAGACTTTAAACATGGTAGGTGGTGTTGGTGGATCACATCGTGGACGCTTTGGACCGATTACCAACATTGGAGCGACTGTCTCTCCAATTCAACGATTCAACCGGCCGAATGTGCCTCATGTCATAAGCCGATCAAGGAACGTTACCTGCTGAAAGCCTTAGATCAATTGTGGCATGAAGATTGCCTCAAATGTGCCTGTTGCGATTGTCGTCTCGGCGAGGTTGGTTCCACCTTGTTCACCAAAGCTAATCTCATCCTATGTAAACGTGACTATTTGAGGTAAATGATTACTTTTACCTTCTTATTATTATTATTTTATATTTTCTACTTTGGACAATTTTTTAAATGGAATTATCTATTTCGACAGGCTCTTTGGTACGACCGGTCTATGTTCGGCATGTAATAAGACCATTCCTGCCTTTGAAATGGTTATGAGAGTTAGAGGTGGACGAGTCTATCATCGTAAGTTGAAATCACCAAATTGATTACCAATTGATCATGATCATTAATTAATGTTTCTTGTTTTCATTTTATACCAAACTCACACACAGTTGAATGTTTCCAATGTAGCCAATGCAATCATAGGTAACTTTTAAAACAATTATTGGCCAATTGGTTTTTTTTACTAACGTACATTTCTTTCTTACGACAGATTCTGTATTGGAGATCGTTTCCACTTGCATGAGAATCGAATCCTATGCGAATATGATTATGAAGAGTTAGCAGTCTATGGTGCAAACCAGGAACCATCATTCAGCAGTCATATTGATAAGTTAAAGAAACAAACAGAATCGTTGAACACATCGTCGTCGCCATCATCGCCACCGGCAGTTGTAAATGGAGTTAACGATGATGGATCCAGCGGCTATGGTAGCCCTGATTCGTTGCTCAGTGATGGCAAATGACAATTAACCACAGGATTCAGGGATCGTGGCACTTCCTGAAAATGAGATGACGATCCACATTACAACAACAATTACATGTTGCCACATATAAATCCTCTATATATAAAGATATAAACTATACATTCATTGCAGCATGTTGAACTGACACAATTTGTGTCAGAATTTGTTTCACAGTTTCCAATTTTAATTTATCTGTTATTGTATCGATTAGTTTGTTCATTGTTCAATACATCAAGTTGCATTTGTAAATATTTCCATTTTGTGAATTGCTTGTAGAGTCAAATTAGATATAAACATTTCATTGTACAAAATGATCATTACAAATAAAAATCTATAATTATACACAGTTTATACGCAATTTAAGAATAATTTGGAAGTTTTCGGGAAAGAAATGTGTCTACGAATGACCCTACATTCTGTGTGTGTGTTCTATGGCTACTAGTTCTATGTGATAATGGCAATCTTCTACACAGAATGGAACATTATTGCTGCGTAATGTTTTTAACCGAAAACAACAGATGGCGTACAATACGGTTTGATGTTTCGTTCTCTTGCTTGTACAAAAAGGAGATTGTCATATTGTTCTAATGACAAGTTCAATAATGAATGTTTTGATAATTGTTTTTTAATGAATTTTTTACCATTATTTTTATTTTATTTTAAATAGACAATATAATTTATTATAATTGACAAGTGCTTGAAGTACAAAATTTAATTAGTTTCACATTTCGGTAGATCGATTTTCAACAACTTTTTCGTACGGGAAAGATGGCGTTACTTTTTCAATTCGATTACGAAACTTACGATATAAGTGATGAGCAAAGAAGAAAGAAACGACTAAACATCATCATGAACAATAATTGAAATGATGAATTCAATAATGGATGAATGGGCACGATCTACTAATGAGAGTGAATGTTCTTTATGTGTGGGCAAACATGCAAATGATGAATTGGAGTCGGTCGCCTCTTGATGATTTCATCGATTCATTCAATGCAAATTTATTGTAATTTGGTAACCATTTGAGCCCATTCTTATCGCCCATTCCATTCAATGTGAATGTAATAATTGGCGTGCAAGAAAAAAAAATGGTAAAGGCGCCAAATATGAGTTATCGCATGACAACATTTTGGTTCGTTTGGTTAGTACTTGGTTTCGTTGGTTGAATTTTTAGTGTTGCTTACGACGAGGACACATTGCTCTCCTTTCTTTCCCTTTCCATGCGTTTGCAATGTGACCAATCAATAGCCATATAAATATTGGCCATTAAAAATGTCGGCCATTATTTAATCGAAACATAAATATAATATACAATGATCGCCCGTTTGCTCGTTCACTCATCGCTCGGTCACTTCTCCCCTCTCCTCGATTTGGAGGCAAAGGAAAACGGAGCCGAAAAAAAAAACGATGAAAGGAAGCGTGCCTGATAAGGGTTGCAATATTTAAAATAATGACTAAATTATGCTTGATGCCATCCAACATGCCATACAAATAACAAAAAGAATGAACGGGTTTACTCAACCCCCTTCGATGCAATCGTTTACGATTCTTTCGTGTATTCTTTCATTTTTGGTTTCATTGTTCCACTCATCGATTAGAAAATGTTGAAATCGCAAAGAGGCCAAATGGTCACATTGTGGTCCGTTTTGTGGACGCTTCACTTTTTGTTATGTTACACCACTTGCTTAGTAATAGTTTATCAAAAAAAAAAAAAAAAAAAAAAGGAAAAATGTGCGATATGTTAAGACGATGAATGATGGCTGTCGCCTGCCAATTGAATTGCCATTTGGTTGGGAGACGTCACACTTATCTATTGAGTCGACTTGACTGGCCAATCTGTGGCCTTTATCACCACATTTGAGGCTCATTAACTCATTGTTTTGTGGTTTCGGTCGTTTTTGATCGCTTGGGTCGTTTCGCTTCATTCCTCATTTTCATTGTATTCACCATATGACCAGAAAAAAATTATCCGTCCACTACAGTGTTCTTGGCTTCCGATCTTTTTTTGTTGGTTGATTTTTACATCATTCAATGCAAGCATATCGTTAATGTGGCAACGCAAAGATGATGAAGATCATAACCAACTATAATCCATATTAATATGTCATAAAATAAAAATAATAATAGCAAAAAGAAAAAAAGAGAAGGCGTGTCAAAGAGGGGGTTTGACAATGGTAAATATGTTTGTTACGATAATTTTAGACCAATCACATCTCTCACTCCTTCTACCTCTTGAATCAATATTTCCCCACCAGAGTAAAAAAGGCAATTCAATTTGAAACGTATTATCATTCGAATGTCCAAACATAACCCAACAATTGTTTAACCAAATAAAAAAGGGTAAACTGGTGGTTTATGGCGCGCAGTCTCGTATCACAATTTTTGGAACGTGAGAGAAGCGGCCTGAAAATTCTATAAATAGGAGAGTTTGTCTCTCTGGAACGGCACTCACGAATCTGGTGAATCCAATGTGTTCCATGTGGACATGTGCTTCATGTAATCCGATTGAATCAACTTGTATTTGAATTTTCCTTCTACTTCTTCTTCTTCTTCTAACAAATAGAATCAATTGATTTGGCACATGAATTCACATCGAAACAATATATAACATTAATTCAATGATGACCTCAAGTGGACATTGCGCAACGTCGTCGTCGTCGTCGTCTCGTTCCGAAAGTAAGCAACAACAACAACAGCAACAACAACAATTTGGTTGCAACAGTTCATCTGTTGTATCCACAAGTCAGCACAATAGTGGTGCGAATAATGGTGGCAATGTAAACAACAGCAAACAACAGGGAAATTCGAGCAATGTCAATAATAAATCAGGCACATCATTTGGTAATAAGCAGCCACCTGAATGTTTTGGATGTCACAAGCCAATTTTGGAACGATACCTATTACGAGCATTGGAACAAGTATGGCATGAAGATTGTCTCAAATGTTCGTGTTGTAATGCACGTTTAGGTGAAATCGGCTCCACATTGTTCATCAAAGCGGATCTCATTCTATGTAAACGTGATTATCTTCGGTAAATGTTTGCCCATCTTTTTCTCTTTCTGTTTAACTTTCTTTTCTTCTTCTTCTTCTTTTCCTTTTATTATTATTATTATGATAAACTGTTGCCTCGTAAATAATAATAAGGATTGTGGCAATTAGTTTTATTGGATAATAATGGAAACAAGATAGAAAATAGTTTGTAACGACATTCTATTTGTGGATTGACATTTCAAACGTATTAGTATGCGAATCATTAGTATGGAATTGGTTCCGTAAATAATTCGTTGGTTCACAAAAATGATACAAAGTAGTAATAGTGGAAAAAATATATAATTTAATTAAAAATTTGTTTCCAAATTGCCAGTTGTGATCATATCACGCAATGGAATTTGTTACAATTACTAACATGAATGATATTCTAATTTTGTTTTGTCTTTCAATTAAATTTCTCTACCTTTTTTTCTGTTGCTAGAATGTTTGGAACAACGGGCTTTTGTTCGTCGTGCAATAAACAAATTCCAGCATTCGAAATGGTAATGCGAGCACGAGGTATGTTAAAAAGGGACAATTGCAATAATGAATGTTTTAATTATATGTGTTTGTGTGTGTTCTCCTTTCGGCATTTTTCCATTCCATTCCAAACAATTCCAGGTAACGTTTACCATTTAGAATGTTTCAAATGTGAGGCATGTAACCATGTAAGTTTTGGATCGTAAACATTCTCAACAATAATAACAAACTAATTTAATTTGTTTCAACATTTGTAGCGATTCTGTGTTGGCGATCGATTCTACCTACACGAGAATAAGATACTATGTGAATATGACTATGAAGAACAAATGGCCTTGAGTCAACTTCATCAACAGCAACGACAATTTTATCAATCGTTAGAGCAACAACAACAACAGCAGCAGCAACAACAACAACAGAAGCATCATTCACAATCATCTCAACAGCAGCAGCAGCAGCAGTTGGTGCCGGTAACGACAACATCATCAAATCATGAATGTCCACTCGAATCGGAATGTATCAAACAAAAGTATGGACCACCATTGTCAGCATTTGCTGTTGGTCCAAATCATTTTGCTTGACAATCAAACGAGTGTATGTATGTGTGTGTGGGTGTGTAATGTTCATCGAATGTGAATGTTTTGTGTCGAGGGTTACTGGAGGACGTCGTGAATGATATCATCTGATCGGATCTTGCGTGACGTGTGCTTGCTTTAGCTCTTACACTCTCCATCTCTCTCTTTGAATTTGACATCAAAAAAATTTTTTTTTTGTTAACAATGGAACACACACACATACAGACATAGCACACACTTTACTCTTGTTATGATGTCAATGGAAATTGTCGATTAACGATTAACCAACCAACATAAAATGGAATTGAAGCAAATGATGGCCATTATCGAACCATTTCCCATTCAGTGACCATTGCAATATAATCGTTTTCTTCGTTGGTGTTGCCCGATCGAATTCAAATTGGAAGATCCATTGATCGTTTTTGTCCACATTGACCGTTGGTTGCACTTAAAAATTTTAATCTACCAAACATTAGTTAATCAAATAAGCGGAAAGATAAGACATAGAAATGGACCTTTAATGTAGCGAATGTAATGTCACCATACATATATAGATATATCTATATAAAAGGGGACAAATGGTCAACCATTAGACATTCGACAACGACAAGATGAACGAAAATGGTAAATTCTTGTCCCCGTTACCTTCCCCCACTTAAAGACGAACATGAAGCCAATTGATCGAAGAGTGGCGAGCACCAAACCATTTTCAACCAATCGTAAATGTATATGTGTTTGGTCGAGCAAACATCAAACACCATTGGGACACACAATGGACACCCAAATGGAACCCGAATAGATCACAATTGATGTGTTTTCAGAATTGCTGAATTGAGATTGTAAGAGCTTGTGTGTTTTCGTGTGTGAATAGTATTGAAGAACACCATCAACGAGTTCAATAAGTGACAATGTATAATTTTAAATTTAATGCACAAATTGTGTTCCGATTAGAAACAATTAATGCGATTTGACAGCACCCAAACGATCGACAATGGAACACGACGACGACGACGGCGACGACCCTGATGTGTCTAAATGTATCTTCACATATACAAACATTCACATTGGTAGACATAGACCATTCATTCACTCATTCATTCATCCACATTCACATTCACATAGACATATGAATGATTATTTAATTTGGCCAAATTGTAAGTAACTATTGTTGTAAAGAATAAATTAAAGAGTATACCAAAACCCATGGTACTCAGCCAAGTGTATTAATTTGTCCAAACTGAGAGTGAGTGTGTGTGCGTGTATCTCAATACTATGGCCAATTCGATGAATGTTTGCAATTGTGTCTCCCCTTCGTTTTGAAAGCGAAGAAGAGCGTTAATGCACTCTCTCTCTCTCTCTCTCTCTCTCTCTCTCTCTCTCTCTCTCTCTCTCTCTCTCTCTCTCTCTCTCTCTCTCTCTCCCACTTTCCGACAATGGTGGTAAGCACGGAATTCACTTAAACGTAGCTCGGTGACACGATCTTTCCATTTGTGCAATCGTGCCACTTATTTTCCATGGCCGCCCTTTGGTCCAATGTATATGAACCATTCGAAACCGGCATATAACGCCGCAACGTCGTCGTTGTTGTTGTCGTTCTCAACCATTTTCAACCCTCACCACTGCATATTGGCAATGAATATAAATTTCTTCATTTTCTTCTCAATTGTCCTCAGTTGTCACACTAGATGTAGAGGTAACCGATTTGTTAGTACAATCATCACCCACTAATATATAAAGCAACTAATCGTCAACATTGTACATCCTTTCCTCTCTTCTTTCGTTTCTCTCTACAAGTAACTCACGAAACGGCCATTCCACATGGTCAAATTCGATTCTATTCTTTTCCCATTCACAAAGACTGACAATAAGTGTGTGTGGACTAATATTATAGTAAAAGAGACGAAACGAGACGAGGCGAAGAGAAGAGAGTCTAACAATTGACCAGAATTGGTATCAATTTAATTATGAAGCCACTTAATTAGTCTGAACACACGCCAATGGCACCAACCAATAACGACACTTTACTTTGATTAGATCTATCCATTGTCCCTAATTGGTTCGTGTGGGCCTGTCTTACCAGTTCTACCATATCCCTTTTTATGTGATTCGACCAATTCGAGCCAAATAATTAATTGACTTCGAATGAAATTACTTAATGTCAACATACCTTTTTTAGTTTCTCTCATCTCTTTGTGGATTCACAGAAACGCACTGAATCCCAAGAGAACCAACAACAACAACAAAAAAGATTTATAATTTCGATTATTGTTTATCAATAAACACGCAAGTCTAAATTTAGCTCTAAACCAGATTTATTTCATCATATTTTATTTGATTAGCAAATAATATTTATTCTTTTTTTTTCAAAAGAATTTTTTTTTCAAAGGTAAACTTTGGTACAATCTTAAACCATTTGTTTGATTAAATTTTGTTTCTATTAAACTTAGAGAAAAGGGAAAAAATCTAATAAAGATCGTCATAGATATCTTCAATTTGACCGACAATGTAGTTGTTGAATCATCTCATCATTTACTAGATGAAGCTTAAGTGTGTTGCTGATGTTGTTGTACTCATATCAGTGTGTCGTTTATATTGTTGTTGATTTTTTGTTGTTGTTGATGTATTAAACTTTAGTTAGAAGCGGAGGTTGAGAAACATCACCCACCACATCACCACCACCACCACCACCAACAACAACATCATCATATACCATTTGACAATGGAAATGGCTTCTATGCGTGCGTGCTTCACTCAAATTTGTTTAAACATTAGGTTTTAGTTCAAGTTTGTTTTGAGTTGTTGTTGTGTGTGTCTATGGCATCGCCATTGGATAGAAACGAAATGAGAAACACACCAACATGAACCGGCCACATTATGGCCATCAGTGGCCGATCCTTCCACCAGATTGGTGCTTAATTTCGTTAAAAGTCTACAACTAATACTACTATTGAAAATGGCATGTACATTAAACTATGGTTGGCAAACGGCGTCGTTTGGCCATTTGTTCGGATTACCAAATGTACATTGCCAGTCCACAGTCCTTTCATCTCTCCCTCCCCTCCCCCCTCTTTCCTCAATTTCCCATTCTATACTGGTACTGGTCAAGGGGGTCGTGTTCGTGATCGTATAATAGTAATGCTGCTTTTGATGATTCTTCTAGTCGTTATTTTAGTCAGTAACGAGCCAGTTGTCCCATCAAACAGTACCGGTCCTAACCCCCGGGATCGTGAAACCGGACCTGGTTAATTGCGCCTAATTACTTCACCCCCTCTTTCAAATGTGAACTTCTGATGTGCGTATGTGTGTGTGTGTGTGTGTGTGTGTGTATTTTCAGTATCAAGTCATTGCTAAAGTAAATATTACTCTTGATGGGGAGGAGGAGGGGAGGAGGGGAAGAAAGAAAACCGGCAGTGTAGCGCCCATTAATTGAATTTGCCGATTAATATTGAATGAGTCTCGTTTTGTGCATGCCGATTTATGTTCGTTTCGGTTTCAAGGCGTTCGCTTTTTTTTTTTTCTTTTCTTTTCTTCTCTTCTTTTTTTTCGTTCGACTCCGAAATGTCGCCTTGAAATATTCACCCAACGGCAAGATAAGTGAAACAAACGTAATGTGAGCAAAGTATCGATTTCAAATGTGTCGGTGTGTGCATCAATGATGATGATGATGACGACGACGACGACGACGACGACTGTCCGCCTCATTGTATGAAACCAACGAAACCATTTTCAACACTATCCAATGAAAGGATGACAATTAACAGAATCGAAGCCAGGACGATCACAATTGAATTTGGTTTTCTGGTGGTAAAATTTTTGGTTGCTTCAATGGGGTATCCAATGGAGCCTTCCTCCTCTCTCTCTCTTCCAGTCAAAAGTAACCACACCAAACACAATTGCCGCCATCATAAAGCCACTAACGACACATCTCGACTCTTATCTACCATTTTCTGGTAAGTGTTCATGCCGGACGCGTGCATAATCGGATGTCAGTTTTAATTTCCGACATAAGGTTAATGATTTGACCAACTGATACGCGAGCGAAATCATTTTTCTGTGTATTTTGTGTGTGTGTGTATGGCAAGCTTTAAATACGATAGTGTGCAATAAGTGACATCTGTTTAGACGTCAATTCGTGCCGACTTTTACTTGAATTGACTTGACTTTTCTTTTTCATTTCCACATCTAAATAATAGTTTACAATCATTTGCGGTCGAATTCAAAGGTTCATTCATTCATCTATTCATTCACTGTTGAATCATTGTTGTAAAAATGTGCAAACATCAACAAATATTTTTTGCCGACACAAAATGTTGACCTCGACACAATGTCGGCAACGTTCATACACCAATTAAATGATCAAATAGTTCAATTTTTTTCAAACTTGAAATGAATAGAACAGAACACTCGTATTTTTTTATTTTTAGTATTAATAATAATAATTATTATTTACATAACAAAACAGATTGCGTTACAATAATATTATACATCTGATTTGTGACCAATATATACAATGAATGAATGAATGAATGAGGGAAAAAATGGAATGGAAGATTCATTAAAATTGTCATTGTCATTCGTCCATTTGGTTTCCTCCATTTGTTTGCCTTTCCATCACATTGAATGACATTGATTCAATCGAATGAGATGTGGACATTTATTTTATTTTACTTTATTTTATTTTTGTCATCATTTGTTCAATGTTCAAATGGTGAATCACTGCTGCCGTATCCACTGCTTACGTCACAGAATTGATCATTGACGGTGGTGTTGTTGGCGTGGTTGTTGGTGTTGATGGTGTTGGTGGTGGCCGAAACCTCTTTCGTTTGTCGTCGAACCTGTTCCATATTGTTCAACGATAGGTTAGCAAACACCATCCGCTCTTCGTAGTCATACTCGCACAGAATCTTATTCTCGTGCAAATAGAAACGATCACCAACACAGAATCTGTCAAACAAACAAAACAAAAAAAAAGAAAGAAAGAAAGAAAGAAAAAATAATTCAAATTGATCAAACATATAAGTGTATATATGTAAGTTGTAGGTGTATTAGGTGTTTCCATTCACAAAATAGTGTCATATTAATCAAATTAAAATGGGAATGAATCAATGAAATTGACAAATCAATTCGTCTCTATGTACACATACACACACACAAACACACCCTGAAACTGAATTGAAATGAATGAAACCGAATGAAATGAAACCAAACCAATGAAGGAAGCCAATTAGGCAAGAGCCAAATTGGTCGATTTCAAAAACGAAACTTACGATTTGATTGGATCGCATCAAGGCAATTAAAATTGGCACAAATGTCGATCGTTTGATGATGAGTCTCCTCATTCATTTTATCTCTACTCTCAACGGATTCATTCATTCATTCATTCACTCAATTCACTCAATTACTCACTCACTCATTACTATGATATTGTCGGTAAAATTGTTAACTCATTTCATTAAAAATTTTCCTTTCCACTCTTTTCCAATTCGTTATGAGTGCAATCACATAATAGTGGACCAATTTTTCCTAATTTAGTTGACAGATTAAATTAAAATGGGAAACACTTTAAAGTATACACACACACACACACACACACTGAAACTGAGCTTTGTAAACTTTCATTTTGCCAATGAACTGAAAATTGGTTTTAACCATCTATTTTGAAATGTTCATAATGTTGTTTCGATTGCCATATAACTTTAGTGTTCGATTCCTAAATATTCGTTAGTGAAGTGATGTCAGCAATAGCTAATCAGTGAACATCAATAATAGATGCGTTTTACGTTTTTTTTTTTTTTTTTTTTAATTTGGGTGTTGATCGTTGTTCACTCCATTACGCAGTTTCCATCAGTGTGTCTGTCTCTATGTGTCAATATACATACAGCTTTTAGCAAATATTAGGAAGGCAAATTTTTGCTATTAATTAACATTATCTGCCAACGAGTTGCAAAAACTTAATTAAACCGATCTATACTCAACATTTTTTGGTACACACAACGACCAGTCATGTCTATAATTCAAATTACCCTAATTGTGTGCCATTCTCCCATCTCATTGCCTTCCCCCCGCACCATCTCGTTCTCGATACATTGAGTCATGATTGTCGCCCTTTCTCTCTCTCTCTCCCTCTCCCCTCTCTCTTTGCAAATTCCACCCCAACAACTTGAAACGATCTGTAGAAGCTAACTTTTAAATAAATGAATCAATCCATCTAACAATTGTTCAGTTGCATAGTTTTTGAGCAATGAACCAATCAATTTGTGAATCAACTTACTTTTGGCGACATTGAAAACATGAGAAACATTCCAAATGATATACGTTTGACTTGGCTCGCATCACCATCTCAAAGCCGGGAATTGTCTTGTTGCATGCTGAACAGAATCCAGTGTTACCAAATAATCTGCGTTTAAAAAAAAGATGAAAAAGAGAATCGGTTAGAATGAGTTTGTATTGACCAAAAATGAGCTGGTTGGCTGACTCCATTCGTGCTAGCACACAAATCGTTTATTATTATTATTCTGCCGAACTCAACACACACACATAAAACCTAAACAGTTGGTTGGCTTTCCTGTCTCGCCACTTTCTAATTAAAACTTGATTGTGTTTTATAATGAAAAAAGGGGGAAATGAATTTGTGCAATATCACAGTGTGTGTCACAACCATGTTCCATGGACGGCCGAGATGGTAAAGTGGGGGTCGACACTGGTTACAATGGGTTATTTTATGCAATTTTAATTAAATTAATTATTAATAGTAGATTAGAAACGAGAGCGAAAATGGAAGAGTGAATGAATGAATAATTGGCAACACACAAAATGTCGACGATGACGGCGAGTGAACGAGCCGAAAAACTCTCTCTGGTTCGTGTACTGATTATATGGGAACTGTTTTTCTCTTGGATTCATTTAAAAATGTCCCGTTTTTAGTTAGCTAGCCAACACATGGACACTTATTGTGAATGGTCGCAATTGGAATTAGGGAATTATTAATTGACATTCTATGTTATAATAATGGGAGAATTGAAATAATTAGTGATATATGCATGCATGTACTATGACAGCGCATAAAGTCGTTCTTCGTCGTCGTCGTCGTCGTCGTTGTGCCCGGCCCCGGGTTCATAAAATGGTGACGGTAAATGAGTGAATGAATAAACGAATGAATGAGACATACAAATTGTAGATATATGCATTTGCAATTGCCATTATGAACCAGTCTGGTTTTTTTTTCAAAACCGGGAACGTTGAGAAGAATACGGGAGGGATGAAACAATATGAATGAATGAATGAATGAATGGATGAATGAATGAACGATCAATGAACACAATGGCCCGGGCGCAGAAGGGCACACACAATATTAAGTCTAATTGCACACTAATAAGACTGCTAAACGTGCCTCGATCTAATTGCATTACTGCGTTATTGCACGAATATGAATGATTGTACAGGCAAATTTAATTATAACACTCAGATACATATACATTGCGATGGTTAGATGAATAGGAAAAGAGAATGAGAACCAGAACGAGACGACGACGACGACACAACGAAAGGCAACTATAGAGCTGTCACTTGGCACTGTAATTGTTACCATTTTCAATTAGGACGCTCGCGCTTCTCCATTCGCCATTTATTTCCAATTTAATTTATCAACTTTGTCCAACTAAAGAAGAATGTCAGTGGCATTACCCTATTGTGTACAGTCAACCAACCAACCAACCAGCCAGACTGGCAGGCAGGCAATGTTCGAGACAATGTTTCGTTAGTTAAAATTTGCTAAAACTTTGCGATCCATAATTTAGCCGACAGACAAATTGAATCACAATTGAAAGTTTGTACCATCATTTTTTTTCTGGTTCCTATTGTCTAGTTTGGTCTGGGTCGTTCCAATTAATTAATGGCAAATCCAATTTAATATTTGATAACCAACATTAAGCTCATTGTGTGTTCGATTATTATGAATCGGTCGCAGGTGTCTTTATATATTATAGTTTCATTTGCCTTTTTCTTCTTCTTCTTTTTCATTTAAGCAAAATTCCAAAGCCAATTGACCAAAGTGGTTGTCAAACACTATAATCATAGAATGCGAATCATAAATACATTGGCAATGTACAATCAATTTTCCCTTTACGCCCACTTGACACTAATGATTAGTCACCATAGATATATGAGATAGATTGTGACAAAATAATGGTCGTTGAACTCCACAGGTAACATTTAATTGATGAATTTTTTTTTGTTGCTGGTTTGGTGAAGAGTGGGGAGAGAGAGAGAGAATTTATTCGTTGTATATGGTTTTAACTAGATTTTGACAACGATCTGATTCGATTAGTTTATTAACGTATCAAATAGAATGTACGTCTCAAATGTCAAATGCAAGAGGATACTAAAATTTCGAGAATCAGGTTCATCCATTATATGAATGTAGCCAATTTGAGTAGTGGACCAACTTTTTTTTCCTTTTTTTTTTTTTTTTGGTTCATACACTTGGTTAATCGTTGTCTCTTGACGGTACAACTAATCTAGTTGAATGTTCATTAAAAATTAACTTTTTATTTATATGCACATTCAATTAAATCGGTCCTATTCGGTTCATTATATACCATTGGCCTTGCCATGGCCGGTATGCACTTTTGTTCCTATTGATATTCGAACGCGTGGGGCGTTGGCAAGTCCGACAGCAACAACTCAAGCAGCACAATTTTGTTGTGTGTGTGTGTGTGTAAGAGCTGACAAACCAAATTAAAATAATTCGACATTAAAGTCAATAATGGGTTCGGACATGAATAGTGGTGCAAGAATAGACGGTGAAAGAGGGTGAAAGAGAGCGAAAGCACCGTCCGATATAGCACTAAATCAAGTCTCGAATGTTTTCCCCCACTAAACACGGTGGAATGCTATGATCATGTTCATAGTGCTTGATTTAATTAAACCATTCTAAAATGGCAATCATTAATTTAGTCTCATAATAAGATCTGGCCCATTTTGGCCATATATATATATACAATGCTCGATTCGCGACTCGTCCAGCCAATCTTGTCACTGTTTTTTTTTGTTCTGGTTGCGACTGCTCGATTATAATGATTCTATATATATGTATGTATATACATATATTAAATTGGCTAATTTATTAATTCCTCAATGACGAACGAATGATGATGATGATGATTGTTGGTAGACAAGGAAAAGGGATTGGGGAATAGAACAGGATAATGTGTTGCCACTATTTGTTCTTTCCTTTTATGTTCACATTGAATAATTGGTTGTGGTCGTCATCGTCATCGTGTTGATTAACTATACACATTTTCGGACAGATAAATAAATTTTGTTGGTTGAATTGTCAACCAATTCAAGACACAAGGCAATCGGCTAGATTGCTAATGACACTCAAATGTTAGCTTTGTAACAAGTGTCCCACAATTGCCTAACTTGTTCGCTATACTTTTTTTTGCTTGTTCACACACTCACACACACACACACATACATACACATCAATTTCAATGGATGAAAGGAGAAGCAAAAAACCAAAACAAATGATCTCATCTAACGCCTGAATGGCTTATAGTTACCATTACACACATTTCTAACCAGAATCGAATAGGAAAGTGAAAGAGAACATTTGCCACCCAAATGTGATCGATGCTAACATCGACACTACATGTGTAGCTAATTGTTTCCGTTCGAATGAAATAACCTTGTCAATTTTGGTTGAGCAAAAGAAGTGAGTGTGTGTGTGCTCAATTGTGATGATGCAACAATCAAATATCATTGTAAATGGTATGCATTTTGATTATTGTCCTTTTCCTATGAATTCACCTGCCAAAAATGCGACACGACCATTATATACACCAATTAAACAATATCGTATCGTTTGGATAGTTGCACACGAACAACGCACATACAATTCGCACACATTTACCATTTTTCCACTAACAAACTCTAATCATCATCAGGTTCATCCAAATGGGACACCAACATTGGCGAATGTGAATGTCAAAACTGGTAAACGATGAATAATTGACAAGGCTAATGGCTAATAACAATCTATTCACTCTTCGTTGTTTTGTTGTTGTTGTTGTTTTTGTTTAGTGTTTCGTCCATTCAATGGAACATTTACTTTGGTAAAAATGCACAAACAACCGAGGATTGTATGAAATGAGATGGTTGCTGTTGATGCTGGTGTTGGTGTTGCTGGTTGCTACACACACACACACACTAGCTGACTTCCATTCTTATTCATTCATTTCCTATCTTGTTGGTAGAATTATATATATATATATGAGTTTTCGTGTATAATTTAGGGTGCATCCCGAGATGATTGCAAAGTGCAATTGTATGAATTCATTCTAATTAAAAGTTTTAATCAACTTGAAAGCTTAAAAATTAATTATTTGCTATGTTTGCACATATATATCCTATATATATATAATATATATAATACAGATACATGTGAACATATAGACGCACACATTGGACTAATGCCGTCACCATCGCAGCCGTCGTCTGTCGTTCTCAATGCGGGTTTTCGGTTCAATTAGAATTATTTGCAAAACTTTTCGTTTCCAGCCGAACTAATTAAAATATAGTCGCACGTCGCTATATTGGTCGACTGTGTGTGTGTGTGTGTTATAACCAAAAAGTTGCTTTTTTTCTTTCTTTCTTTCTACCATTTTAATTTGGTCTACAAATAATTGTATGGCCAAATAACGTTGAGTTCCCACACTTTTTAATGGCCATTGAATATATCCAATGATAGTGTAAAAGTGGTAAAAGGAAAAAGTGCAAGAAAGAGAGGGAATAGCAATTCATTTTAATTGGAAATGGAATGAATATCGCAAAATGTGCAAATCTCTATCGAATACGAAAAATGAAATTAATGCGAATGAAATCAAAACTCTTTAAATCTCCCTCCCTCTTCAATTCGATTTCCGCCACCTTTTTCATTTAATCAAACTAATATTAATTATAATGAACATTTTTTTCCAAGAGGGGGTCGATTTTAATAGATGGTAAATTTATAAGCATATATCCAAGAGATGAACAGCAATGAAATCAATTATGGTTCATTGTAAACAAGTGCATCTATGTGTGTTGTGTGTTTGTGTATTCCAAGCGAATCCTAATTGCGTTGCCAATTAGGCACAATTTGGGCGCCAATTTTTGTTTGAGTTAAAAGAGTCTGTTGCTGATTTGTGTCTCTCTCTCCAATTGGAGTTGTCTCTTTCTCTTCAATTTTTATCCCCCCTTCTTGTTTGAAGTAGCGTACCAACAAGAAGAATGGTCTCGATCCTTCCTTCTATCCATCCGGCCCGACTACTTGGGAGCGAGCAAATATTGACGTACCAATTGGAATCGATGTAATTAAGGCGACCAATTACTTTCACACACACACACACACAACTGAATGAACGATTGAGTGAATTCGTGTGTGTGTGTGTGTGTGTGTGTGTGTGTGTGTGTCTATGTACAATTCTGGCATTGAGTTGGCAATCTAGCCAATTAGAAAATGCAATTGGTAACAATCGATATAACGAACACATTCACAACAACAGCAGCAGCAGCATAGATATAAGACCTCCATAATGGAACCAATGGCTGACACCAACTAACCAACCAACTAACCAACCAACTAGACAACCATCAAATAGCCAACTTATAATTGCTTTCAGCCACACAGGATAGTTGTTAGTAAACCAATAATAACTACCAATTATTGTACATCAACGAATTGTATATAGAAAATAAACAATGTTCAAGGGAAAGAGGGGAATTAGTTATAAATACAATTTATCAGTTTAACTCTAGGTAAACGTTGTTTAAATGATGCATGCGTAGCGTAGAAGAAATAGCAAACAATTTATTATTTTTTTTTCTTTGTTTGCAAATACAACATCAAAACAAAAAAAAGTTAGGAAAACAATGGCAACATACCTGAGATAATCACGTTTACATAGGATCAGGTTAGCCTTGCTGAACAAGGTGGAACCAACTTCGCCGAGTCGCACTTCACAGCATGAACATTTGAGACAATCTTCATGCCAATATTGATCCAATGCTTTCAGCAGATATCGTTCACGAATCGGCTTTTGACAACTGCAACAGTCGACCGGCGATGAAAACGATTGGGTCGGCGTTCGTGACACTTGCTTACGCGTTGCCGACATTGTAATTGCAATTGATTCCTTGATTCTATGGATCGTTTCCGATTTTTTTCTTCTATTTTATTTTGTTTTTTCACTTTCAAATACTGTTAAAAGCAACGATAATGATCAATCAACTTGTTTTCTATTTTGAAAAACAAATGGATGACACAAAATGGATGATGATATAACGAAGGGGAGAAAATCTTTCTACGTTTTGTGTGTGTGTGTGTTTGGTTAGCTGTTCACCAGATGACTGAAATGAACGTTCAATGGTTCACATTGTTTTGGCTATCCCAAAGTTTCAAGTGATGATTCGAATGGTGTGTGTGTGTGTGGTGAGGTGGTGAACTGTGGAAGCGGCATCGTCGAGT
The DNA here is from genome assembly GCA_029204025.1 of Blomia tropicalis. Lineage (NCBI taxonomy): Eukaryota > Metazoa > Arthropoda > Arachnida > Sarcoptiformes > Echimyopodidae > Blomia > Blomia tropicalis. The sequence goes on along the minus strand of CM055089.1, from coordinate 12,916,891 downwards.
CCAATCTATACCGTTAGATTCATCGTTGACGTCTATTCTCTCTCTCTCTCTCTCTCTCTCCCTCATTGAGAGAGCGGATGTATTTGATCATTCTTGCATTGTATATAGCTTACATGTATACTTATGGTATCCATTGTCAATGCTTCTGCCGTTTGGTTATAATTCGGGGTCTCCATCATTTGTCGATCATGGTAGAAGCAAAACGAACAAATATATCAAACGACTCCACATAAAAAGTTGAACCATTTTGAATGTGAGGAGACGCGGTATAGCAGTATTGCAAGTGGATTTCAATTAGATTATTATATTAGACCATCGTGTGGCGTCATAAGTGGCAATCATCTTGATTACTATTTAGCCTTTGTTGCATATATATATATACGCGAACACCAGCAAACCAGTCAGCCAACCATCCAGCCAAGCAACCAAATGGATAGATGAATAAATGAAATGTGGATGGATGAAAGTGAATGGTAACGGGGGATGGAAATAATAATAAAATTGCTCATGACCAGACCCGAGACCAGAGACATTGATGATGATCAAAGTAGCAATAGAAACCGAACATGCACATTGAATGAATGGTGTGCGCGTCCTTATTATTATTACATTAGCATGATGAACAGCACTCCCATAGATAGATAGATAGATAGATAGATAGTTAGACATGTGTATATATAAATATAATATTGTGATTAATATTGTTCGACTGCTCTAACTTATATGTTGATGATGCCTGTTCTCTCTCTCTCTCTCTTCCTCTCTCCCTATTGCTGGACATTATTGCTATTAGTGAAGCATACTAAGAGAAGCAAGCTTTATTCCCATTATTAATTCGCCTGATATGAGCTTCTCAATAATAATGGCTCACTAGAGGTAGAAAGGAATGAGAATGAGGTTTGTTCCATAAGGCAGTAGATAACGGTAGAATATAACGTTCGTTTTAATCGAACCAAATGAAGAGAATGAAGCTAAATGAGTAGAATAACAAGCCATTTGCATATAGGGAATGAATACATTCGGACATGGTCGTTTCAACTCATCATCATTCTCCTTGATAGTTTACATTTATTCGTTCATTTCTTATCACAAGAACATAATCAAACATTAGCATTTGTAGTAGACGATGGAAAAAACGGATTAGAATAGCCACACATTTACACACACCCACAATATTTAGATGTCCCCGAACGGAATGATCCATTTAGTTGAGGTATGTGAAAGATACTTGAGGGAGAAATGGAGATGGGGGCAATCATAATGTCAATTTGTAAATTAAACTTGAACAAATAGTCATAGAATGAACAACCACCGGTTTTGACGGTCGTTAGTGGAAATCTGTTTTGAATTCACTGCTGCTTGCTTTCATTCAATGGGCCATTTTTTCTGGTGTGCCCATAACCCACAGTCAATTTGATAAGAGAGCAATTTGTAATTTGGCAACTATTGTCACTAATCAACATGAATGGAGGGGGCCCAATGGGAAACCATTGCCATAACATCTTTACATCGGTGGGGTGAATGGGAAACCCGGGACCCTACATCAAGCAATATGTCGACTCCTATAGGATCCTAAATGCATTACTCTAATTAACTTGCAAGCAAGCAAACGGTTCAATGGCACAATCCACTCCCAGTATTTCCTCAAAGTGTCAATAATTCGCATTGAACTAGCAAACTAGCATTGAATAACAGCAGTAGCAACAACAACAAAAAAGATGGACAACAAGATTGAATGAATGAATAAAAGAATTGGCGTCTATTGCCATTATCAATACCATTCAGATTATATTAGCTAATTGAACTTATAATTAATTGATTGCCAATTTAAGATATCATATTAAACATTGACATTATTAGGTTTTCTTCTATGAAATTGTGTTTAGATAAGAATTCTCATATTTTTTCTTTTTTTCTATAATGATGATTCAATGTTGTTTGATCACAACCATTGTTCCCTTGGTCTCATTTTTCCCTTTCCGTTGCGCAATTAACCGAATGTAACCAAATGTTCACATTGTCCATAACCCACAAACTTGATCGTGGTCGCGTGCTTTCCCGTGTATCCGGGGAGACCAAACGCACCAACCGCACCAGCAGCAGCAGCAGTAGAAGTAACCTGGGACTATGCAAAAGCCCAGTATCAAATGTCGAGTTAACGAGACATTAAATCAATCAATCAACCCTAAACAATTAACTAACCAACTGCGATTATAGAATTTTATTGAAATTCATTTATTATCAAATAAATGGGGTAACATTTGAAACTATGATTATCGTTGGCAAGCATCATGGGTGCGTGCCAATAATTTAATTTCAAATTGAAAAGGTTGGCTTCACTGTAATGTATTTTTAAAATTAAATTTAAATTGTGCTTTTAAAAATGTGTTATTTGTGTTATGACAATTTTTTTTGGTTTATTATTTTAATTGTTAAGGGTAATTATCCTAGAGCCACATTTTTTAAATTAAAAAAGGAAATCATTGTTAGGATACAATGAGGGCAAACAAATACAATGATTAGAACAATTGCTACACATATTATGTATGACAAAAAAAAAATAAATAAAAGGTTACCGAGTCACGTGTATACTCAATCGTAGTTGGTTTTTTCTAGTACAAATGTTACAAACTAATGATGGCAAACGTAAATGTAGGCACATTTTGTGGGGGTAGAATATATTGGTTAAGATCGGACCAACATTATCGATTGATGATGGCCAGTGAGTATACTAATAGGTGTGAGTAGCACTTCAATCATTGCAAATGCATCGACTCTCTATTCTTTGACTATATGATGAGAAAAGTGCATTTTAGGCTACTCTCGTTATCCTTGGCAACATTCTCAAAGTCTATTTCACTCACATGCTATAGTACATTTTAGTGTGTGTGTGTGTGTCCCTCGGTTGATGTAGGAAATAATACATTTATCTAATAAAGCAACGGAATGCACTTAAATTGAAATAAAATCTTTTTAATGTACTCGCTTTCGATGTTTCGTGTCAATCTAATGCGTCTCGACATATTATGGTAATCTGTTTTATTATTTATTTATTTATTATTAGGGGACTACAACTAATATTAGTTGTAGTAGATAGATTCTGTTGCCTGCTTTTCGTTCGTTGTTGTACCAGAACCTTTTTTGTGTGTGTGTATTTCGTTGTTCCACTAGTAGTGTTGTTCCATTCTTCCATTATGGACAGTGCTTTTACCCTCTCTCTCTCTCTTCTCTCTCTCTCTCTCTCCCTCTGGTCGTGGCCTAGTCTACAATCAGTGTGAGACGCCAGTTTGACGTTTAGTGTTGCAATGACTAATCGGACAATAAAGTGAGTGTATTGTACTAGGATCAGTGTTGTTGCTTGGCACAATATACATATATATATATATATATATATGACAATGCCAATTAAAAAATGAATAATTAACTTATTAGTACCATTATTGTATACATGTTTGTATATACAAGAATATATATGTTCCATGTTCGTTCCAGATTGCCGCTTGTCCATCCAATGTTGCATCAGAGGCTACAATGAGTGGAATAGTGAGGGGAAATGCATAGTCAATCTCATTCTGTTTAGGAACTGGTAAAACAGCTATCCTTCCATTCGATGGAATTGAGTGAGAGTGAGAGCAATCAGCATAATAGCCGATGCCGAGAAACACACAACACACACACACACACACACACATTGAGTGCCATTTGTATCTATTAATATGTCATCTTTGTAATTAGAATTTGATTCCTTTGGCTGGAAAGCGCGGGCGGGCGGGCAAGAACGAAAACGGACGGACGGACGGGGCGATGGCAAATTTAATTTGCCGTAATGCATGCTCGTTGCCAAAGTTATCTATGCAAACAGGCCACGTCGGTCCCATCGGTTATCGACGCAACCAATCGAACACATACAAACACATCGAGGCAGGCAATTTATCAAATTAAACCACTTTCCCCAATACACACACATTTTCGACTCCCTTTCGCCTATTTTATCCATCTGGCCTCCAATGTCCAATTGGACAACAATTCCAATAAAATGAGAGGAATGGAAATAACTGACCAAAAAAAACTGAGAATGGTCCACTTGCTTTTACACAATTATACAAGTTGAACGACGACGACAACGACAACGACGAAAACACGCGAACTATTGCCACAAGCCGTTAAATCTAATTGGAATTGTCGGCTTGTCTATTGTACAACCATACAGGTGAATATGAATGTTTGAATTGACGCTTATCAATTTCGAACCAATTTCTTTTTTTTCCATATTCTCGTGTTTGAAATCGCCAATTGACTTACCCTAGAAAAAAAATTGTTTTTGATGGATCGAATCGATTCGCATTTACCTTAGTTAACTATAAAGTCATGGTTGCAAAATTTTTTTTTCTGTATTTGACGTCTCGGTCTCACACCGAAATAGTGTGTTGAGCATCTGCTGCTTGCCGAATATGACCGAATTTGGAATCAATCATGATGAATCATTCAAGTGACGATATAGTTGAGAGCACACGAAAATGTATATTTGTGTGCAAATTAATATTCGACTCGGTCGATTGGTGTGGTGCTCTCATCTCGATGTGTTGGACCCATTTGTAATGTTTGGACCAATTTGGATGCATTAGCAAATGTTGCTGTACGCCAAACACACAGTAAATAGACAAAATGTACGACTGCTTTTGAACTCAAAATGTTAGCTCAGTTGGTGAAAGAATAAAAAAGAGAGAGAGAGAGAGAGAGAGAGAGAGAGAGAGAGAGAGAGAGAGAGAGAGAGAGAGAGAGAGAGAGAGAAAGTGGTAGAGAGTTGTACAAATTGTACAAATGGCTGCGAATGGTGAACGTACGACTAGCGTAAAGTGCAACTTTTAGCCACTTTCAAGCATCAATCAAGTCAATATATACTCTAGCCAACCATCCATTTGTATCGTTAAATTGTCGATACTAATAATAGTCATAGACGCGAACGTCGTTGTCGACAAAAAAAGTATAATACACCGAACCACAGATTTCGTCAAAGCTTTACACAGAATTGTTGGTAATGAAAATATATCGCAATCAATTGCAAATGTATGGCTGCTAACCTTTGTTGGTAACATCATTTGTTGGTGCCTTTGATCATCAACATTCACATTGAATCCATTGATACGCTTGGCTCGAATTCCATTTGGCTCGAATCCCCGGGAGCCAGCAAGTGATTCGGTTTTCTTTATGCTCGTTTCTTTTTGAAATATAATGCAATGTGGCAATCAATGTAGATTATGGACACATGAAATGGAGACAATATTCGACATAAATATATGGAACAATATTGGAAACATTAGATAAATATACGAATACAATGGAAATGTATTGGCACATTCGACATACAACATTGAATGGTTGAAGGGTTCCACAATCGGAACCGAACGGAAATGTGTGTCGCACTAAGGAATGAATCAAATCGAAACCGATACAAAATGGTTTAGATTATATTGTAACAAAAGAATTTGCAAATGTGTTTGCCAATACAAACGATTCAATCGTTAACAGAATTATATGAACTTTTGCCTTGAAGCAGTATAAAAACATTTGGGTTCAAGACATCTAAAACAATGGTACTTTGATAAATGAATTTATATTAATAACTTTTAATATAAATCTTCAGACACCATCTATGGTCATTGGCGCGATTTAAATACATTGAAATTTCAAAGTTTTGTTACGACGTCTATGAACGGTCCAAATGAATTTTGTTTACAATCCCGAATCAAATTGAAACTGTATCATTTTCATATTGGAATCATACATCAGAACTATTTTTATGTGATATTTTAATATTGTTTTCATATACAACTATTAACGGCAATGACTGACATTAAAATTACTCCTTTAGGTTTGAATTAAGTAAAGTGTCAATTACTGATTTAATACTTTAAATTTACAAATAGGTGCCGGACAAGATGTAGGACGAAGTTGCATATTGGTTTCAATTGGTTCACAAAATATTATGCTAGACTGTGGAATGCATATGGGTTATAATGATCAAGTATGAATCAATTCACTGAATCATTGAATGAATTCTTATTTTTCAAATGGTTCTGTTGTTTTTAGAGACGGTTTCCCGATTTTTCTTACATCACACACGATGACAATTTGACAAATCACCTAGATTGTGTTATCATTTCACATTTTCATTTGGATCATTGTGGCGCATTGCCCTATATGACTGAAATGGTCGGTTATTCTGGACCGATCTATATGACACATCCAACGAAAGCTATCTGTCCCATACTTTTGGTAATTCCAGTTTACTGATAAATCGTACTTAGATTATAACAATTGTTATTTTTATTTATAGGAAGATTTTCGTAAGATCACTGTTGAACGAAAAGGTGAAACAAACTTTTTTACATCGCAAATGATTAAAGATTGTATGAGAAAAGTGATTGCAGTAAATCTACACGAAACCGTTATTGTGAATGAAGATCTAGAAATCAAAGCATATTATGCCGGTCATGTATTAGGTGCGGCAATGTTTCACATTAAAGTTGGCGAACAATCATTAGTTTATACCGGTGATTTCAACATGACACCCGATCGACATCTTGGTGCAGCATGGATCGACAAGTGCCGGCCAGATATTTTAATAAGTGAAAGTACATATGCCACAACAATACGTGATTCAAAACGGTGTCGAGAACGTGATTTCTTGATGAAGGTTCACGAAACCATACAACGTGGTGGTAAAGTTCTTATTCCCGTGTTTGCATTGGGTCGTGCTCAAGAGTTGTGTATTTTGTTGGAAACCTATTGGGAACGAATGAACCTGAAAGCGCCTATTTATTTTGCAATCGGCTTAACCGAGAAGGCTACTAATTATTATAAACTATTTATTACTTGGACAAATGAGAAGATAAAGAAGACATTCGTGAAACGTAATATGTTTGAGTTCAAACATATCAAACCATTTGATCGAGCATATGCAGATAATAAGGAACCGATGGTTGTCTTTGCCACACCAGGAATGCTTCACGCTGGATTATCGTTACAATTGTTTCGAAAATGGGCGCCTGATCCAAATAATATGGTCATTATGCCTGGATATTGTGTAGCTGGTACAGTAGGTTACCGAATTGTGAATGGTGCTAAACGAATTGAATTTGAAAATAAGCAATTTGTCGATGTAAAGTTACAAGTTCAATACATGTCATTCAGTGCTCATGCTGATGCTAAAGGTTTGTTCACATTTTTTTAATCTATTTACCAAATGTTTTATCTTATTTCTTTTCATTATTAGGAATCATGACATTAATTAAACAATGTGAAGCTAAAAATGTGGTATTGGTGCATGGAGAAGCATCAAAGATGACATTCCTACATAAAAAAATCGAAGAAGAATTTCATATTCCATGCTTTTATCCTGCAAATGGTGAAACAATAAACATCAGTACGTCAACATCTTTGCCTGTTGATGTGGACATTGGTTTTTTAAAGCGAACCATCAGTTCGGGTAAATCTGATCCAAAAAGTCAAAAACTATTGCATGGAACATTGACGATTCAATATGACGACGAGAATGGCTCTCAAGAGTTTTTACTCAATTCTACTCAACAATTTGCAGAATATGGTATGGAACCACATCAAATCAAGTTTAAAACATTTATCAAGTTAAATCGAGAAGCAAATGTCAAGTATATTTCACTCGAAGAGATTACTGATGTTATTCATAATAAACTCAAAAGGTAATTTGTTTACAATTATTTGAATACCTTCAAATCACTAATTGATATCTATATTTTACAATAGTAAATTGCAAGAACAACATTTAATCACCAAGATGAATGAAACTTCTATTCAAATATCATCAGTATTTATACATGTAGAATCAAACGAGACTGATTGCAAGTTAAAACAAATTGCTGTGATTTGGCCTGAAGAGGATGATGCTTTGGGAAATTTTCTATTAAGTTATATCCAAGGTTTGCGCCGATTTTTCATTGTTTAAATAAAGAACCAAATTTGAAAAATTAATCACCAATCAATAATAAAAATTATTATAAAACTGTGTAAATGTTTTTAAATGTAATTTTCTAATAAATATTAAAACCCAATAAACAATTGACATTGTACATTTTAAAAAAATATAAATTGCATTAAATTCGTGTTTATTTATGATTAATAAAATATCAATGCAAAATTTATTTTAACTATAAATAAATTAAATAATGAAAATGTTTAAAACTGTTGTTGATGACTATTTCGATGGTAATTGTCATTTTGGTGTTGATTGCTATTTCAATGTTAATTACGGTTGACCATATGTTTATGTTTGTTGTTTTAGTGCCAAACTTTCCCGATATAACACTGGCTTCGATGAAGCATTTAGACTCATGATGATACATTTGACTCGATTTGATGAACCTATTTCATCGTTCTAATCATGATACAAATGATTCATATTGTCAGCCTTCTTAATTCACTTTACAACTATATGATTAGCTCCCCCACTCATTTATCGTTGTACATGATTTGACATAGAGTTCATGTTTACCCTATAGTGTATTGGCAACATGAAATTATCAAAGTTTAAACTCGTGCGCCTAACGTTTCGTGTACTACTGTTTAATCGAAGTTTAAACTGAAATGACTAACTTTAACCCTACATACCACATTGAACACTAGCAATTGTGTGGCTGAAGTAGCGTAAAATTGGTATATAAACTCAAGCAAAAGCCAAGGAGATTATCAATCGTTTCTTGGCTTTCACTTGGGATGATCAACCACCTTTCTATCAAGCAACTCTCTTCCTTTGTCCAAAGCTAATTGATCCTGTTCGATGTTTCTTGGCTTTCACTTGTGATGATCAACTACTTTTCTATCAAGCAACTCTCTTCGTTTTGGCCGCTGATCATTTGGCCGATACTCTGGAACATCAACTTGGCTGCTGATCATTGGACAACACTTTGGAACATCAACTTGGCCGCCGATCATTGGGACAAACAATCTCGAAAATCAACTTGGCCGCCGATCATTCGGACCACACTCTTGAACATCAACTTGGCCGCTGATCATTGGGACGACACTCTGGAACATCAACTTGGCCGCCGATCATTGGGACGACACTCTGGAAACATCAACTTGGCCGCCTGATCATTGGGACGACACTCTCTGAACATTAACTTGGCCGCTGATCATTGGGACGACACTCTGGAACATCAACTTGGCCGCCGATCACTGGGATCACACTCTCGAACATCGACTTGGCCGCCAATCATTGGGAAGACACTCTGGAACATCAACTTAGCCGCCGATCATTTGGCCGATACTCTGGAACTTTAACTTGGCTGCCACTCATTGGAGAAACAATCTCGAACATCAACTTAGCCGCCCTTATCAGTGGGAAGACACTCTGGAACATCAACTTTGCCGCCGATCTAATCCGCTAGCATTAATTTTAAATTGAATTATTTTAATGAAAAAAAATGTTTGAACCCGTGTTGTATATTCTTAACTTTTTTCCCTTAAGCCCCATCAACCATCCTCAACTTTACCACCTTAATTTAGGATTATCACCAACTTTAAGTATCGTTAC